>JAGVSN010000002.1:8292670-8991204 GCA_022651745.1 Parapsyche elsis | reverse complement strand
AAAATTTCTTTTCGGGAAAAAAAAAAAGGGAATTTAAAAAAGGGTTTTAATAAAAAAACGGTTTTTTTTTTTTGAAAAATTTTTTAAAATTAAAAAAAATGTTTAAATTTATCATGTCGTTTATGAATAAAAAATCTAATAATTTACTGATATTGGCTGTACAGAATATACACATTTTTGGATGTACCTACAATATCAGTAAATATAATATAAAAACTATGTACATTTTTTTGGTGAACTACTTTGCTATATATTTATATATGTACATATGTATATACAAATATTTAGAGCTCGAAATATTGCAATATTGTATTCTGTTCTGTAATATTGTATGATGTCCTTTCGTAATCTAAAAATATAAATAAATCAAATTGAATCATGAACTATAACCATGTCCATAATATAAAATAATATTGTTGGTACAATCAATTTTACCTCAATTCAAATGTTCTTTGTTAAGGGGGTTAAAAGAGAGAAAATTTTGCCTTTGCCTCTGATAAAATTATATTCTTTGTGAATCCATCCATCGATGATTTCACCCTCGATATCTCTCAATTGAATCAGCTTTGATCGGATTTTTTTTGATTTGCTTTTCTTCCTGTTGAGATAAAAATTTACATGTCCAATATTAATTAAACAAACATAGACATGTAATATTGTAACAAATCTGCCTACGCTTAGACTAATTTATTGAATTACATTATATAAATAATTATACTTAAGGGCTATACATACATATTATAATATGTAGGTAGATTAATGTTATTAAAATCATATATGTACATACGTAGCTCACCTATAATAAATGGAGCGGGAGAAACGGGCTGATTATTCTTTTATTCTGTAAATAAAATATTAAAGCATTAAAATTAAATTTTAAATAAAATAATTACTGTTTCACTTCATATATAGGTATGTATGTATGTATGTACATATGTACATATGTACATATGTATACTCACCAGCACTCATAACATGCTGTTGTAAGTATTATAGTTAGCAAAATATAAACGTTGCGTCGGTTAAACTGTCATTTTTTTCTATATTTTGAGCTCTAGGTTACATAATATTATATTTAAAATTTAAGCAAAAATATACTAAACATTATAAATATTTAAGATAAGTATACTGACAAAGCATGTGTAACTTAAAACTAGCACAAATTATATACAACAATCATGAAATTGTAGTTCTAATTAAATTTAATAAAAAATACTGAAACATCATATATGCATATATGATAATACATAATGCAACCATACTTAAAACGTAACACCACATGGTAATAAAATGAAATAAAACAGTAGTTGTATAATAGTATGAAAGTAAACGCATTAGTAGCTTGTTTAAAAGAAACAAATAGTTTAAATAGGTAAATCAAAATAGAAAAAGCAATTTTATAGTAAGATTTCAACAAAAGCAAGGTTTAAGATGATTTTTTATAAATGTTCTAAAATAATAATTCCTTATAACTAGGAGAGTTATTCATTGCCTGTAGAATAAAAAGTAAATATTTTTATACATGATATTATCAAAAATTATTAATTACTATTAAAAAAATATATTAAATTTTTTTTTTTTTATTTCATTGGAAGAAACAATTCGACTCACCTTATTTGAATATTAGACAATGAATAACTGATTAATTGTCGCTAAATCGCAGTACATATATATGTATAATTAATGAATATTAGTTACAATTTATAAGGCATCGTCAACAATTAATTGAATAATAATTTTCCATTGAATAATTTAATTTCAGACAAATTAAAAATCAACATTAAAAGTGACAACAAAATACTATATTTAAGTCGTGATTTTAAGGGAACACATTAAAATTTTAATCGATTATTACGCCGAAATTAATCTAAAGAAACCTCTAAAGCCCGAAAAAGCAATGAATTACTCAAACGAAATGAAAAATGTACTCAATTTACACGATTCCGATTTAACCGCAAGTACTGCGTAAAACGTCGACGATGGTTTGCAACACCTGTGCCTTAATTATATTATTGGCACCCGATCGATGTTTCGAAAATATCACACTGCCATACGTTGAATATTCAATATTCGATTTGACACCATTTTAACACCGTTAAGGCGCCCGCACACCGCTACGAAATCGTGTATTTTAAACCTAGCTAGGCAAACCTAGCGAATTTCGCGAGTCTACCGGCCTGCGCAGCGTCGGTTTGTGTCACTCTGACATAACCTATCAAACTACCATCTGTAACCTCGCATTCAGAACGTTTGTATTTCACTCACGATTCTCAAGTCAGAGTTATTTACATACAACTTTTCCACAAACGTCATCGAAATCGGCGAAATCGGAGAAATCGGCGGAAATCCTTCTTGGTGTAGACGCGTATTCAGTTATTCTATTCGTGCATTAATGCCACACACGCGCATCTAACATTATTTATTGCTAATTTGTTTCAATTATATTAATAATCAATTGTTTTTGCACTACTTTACGTAATATGTATATCTATTATAACAGCTAACAAATATATAATGGACGTATATAATCGCCCCCGCCACCCCCTACGCCCGTTTCAAGGCAAACCAAAGTTTTCACCACGTGGTTATGCCCGAATATTTAGCAGTTAAAGCCAACTTTGCTGTTGCGCGCTCTGTTTTTCTTATTAACTGAATAAATCGCGGCTATGTGATACAACTCCCCACCATACCACCCTTGAGATTTTTCTATCTATTTTCCTACCTGTTCGCAGCGGTGTGCGAGAGCCTTTATATGCGGAGATATAAAACGAAAAACGAAAAAGAATCGCACGTCTTTTTGCGACATGAAATCCGATTCTGTCGTCGCAGTAGAATCGACTTCTCCTGTGGGATTACACATGTCACGCTAGATTGGGCTTATCTTTTTTTTTATCTTTTTTGCATGTAGTACGATAAAAACTCAAATTGATGAGTAATGACCGACCGTGAAATTTGAATTTCGGCAAGGAAAATTCGTACGGCCGGAAAAAGGCCGAATGGTCATCCGGGCGGCGCAATCAATTCATCCTTAGGGGATTCCTCACTTCAGCGCGCTTGTAAATTATTATTTTTAGCAATATTTCATCGTGTTTACGTCGGTGTGCTTTTGTGACACGATGTTGTGAGTGAAAGTGGAACAATTATCCCTATGAGGAGAAGTTTGCCAAACGTAGTGTGTAGCGAATGGCACCACGTAAACTGCTCGACACTTGGTTGAAACAATCGCATCGTGCAACGCTTCTCAAACTATTCATATACCTTTGACTTACATATTTCAAATGGTTAAAAAGTACTGATGTATGTACATTACATCTATTCCAGGTACCTAATAACTAGCATAATGCATTTGGGATATATTTGTATGTCTCGAATATAGCACAACATTTTAAGGCTTGAAAGATGATCTCATTCGGAATGGAAAAAAATAAGTTACAAAATCAATTTTAGTTATTTTGATAAGAGATAGATAAAGATTCTCTTACATTCATGTCAATTTTAGATCGAAAACGACTAAAAATAGATATATTTATTGTACTTGTATTGTATCTCAAATATAGCACACAATTGTATGCCTTGAGAGATGATCGCATTTGGAATAGGAAAAAAATAGGTTACAATAACTATTTTTGTTATTTTCATAAGAGAGAGATAAAGATTTTCTTACATTAATTTCAATTTCAGATCGAAAACGACTAACAATAGACCTATTTATTGCTCTGTACTGTATCTCGCAAATAGCACACATAAAGTGTAAAGATTGTAAGATGATCTTATTTGGAATGGGAAACAATAGGTTACAAATTCTACTCTAGCTGTTTTCATAACAGATAAATTAAAATTGTCTTAAATTTATATTAATTTTAGATCAAAACCAATAGATCTACATATGTACATACATGTTTATCAAACAATACTTATCTGTTCAAAATGGCGTCATCTACATATTCATATTTCAAATTTGGTATCCATATTTTTGGTACGCAATATAACAAATTTGGTATAAAAGTAGCAGCTAGAAAATGAATATATGTACTTAAATGTGTGTGTATGTACGTCGTTTAAATGAGAATTTTCTCTGGAATGGTAGAGAAATAGTTTTGTCAGTGTGTTTTGAATCAAAATATACATATTTCGATTCAACAGGTACTGAGTGTAGATCTACATATGTATGTATGTAAAAATAACTTCTTTGTTTAATGTGCTTAATAATTTTGAATAGGGTCAGTTTTAACAAGACTCTTTCGTAAATATGTACCAATATTTTTTTGGAAAGCTGTAATATTTATTTATTTCATTAATTCGTGAAATTTGGGAGGAAATTATCAGACAGATATGTATGATTGTATTTTAATAATGATATATGAATTTGATTTTAATTTGTAATTGATATAATATACTAAATAACACTTAATACATTAGTCACAGGGCACTCATTTCCTCTGGTGCAGCTTGGAAAGCTCTGGTTGGCAAAGTGAATTCCCTAAGCTGCCCGCTTTTAGCCCTCACATAATTGATAATACTGTGTGCACTGTTCGTCATAGCGGTCCTGAAATTACACTGTGTCGTTTTGTCTTATGGAGATTCATGGGTGCATTTTGCCGCCTTACCAAAACTTGATATTAATATATGAACATGCGCGGAATCCTTTGAAATATTAACAAACTTTACCCGGCCACTTCTTTGTTTAATTTCAACATAATATTTAGAACAGTGGCAGTTAGTTCCTCGCTCGTATAATATTATAAAGTTCTCAGGGCTTGCTTTCGACACACAATGCCACGCAAATCCTCTTAATTGACTACAGCGCATTGTATTGTTCTCAATGGCGCGTTCGAATACTTTGACTGATTATTATCTATGCATTTAAATTCAACAATACAAATTGGTCCAGAAAATGCATCACCATCACAATGACGCTAAAATACTTATCTAAAAATAGCCGTAGAAACTTAATTTAATCAACTGTTATACCACGCACGCATATGGCTAAGTTCGTAGGCGATTATCACGTTCAAGTCATTACTATAATTAATCTAGAAATTTACACATCACATTAAGGATATTATACATATACTAGTGTAAGCCCGTTGAATATCAACGGAGCATTCTCATCACCCGTACTGAAAAATAATATTAAATTTAATAGTTTTTATAGTTGTTGCATAGATGGTGCGTTATAATACAACAACGTAGCAATTTAGCAAAGTCGCGAGCCTATTGAGATCAAATATTCAAATCGTAGCAGGTTCGTCATCGCCTCCGTTGAATGATAGTGTTAGCACGACTCATTCGGACGGTCTTTTTCATTACCTCAGCGAGCGGTATCACCAGACAGACGGACGGATTTCGGCTTTTATATATATACATATATACTAGTGTAAGCCCGTTGAATATCAACGAAGCGTTCTCATCACCCGTACTGAAAAATAACATAAAACTTAATAGTTTTTATAGTTGTTACATAGATGGCGCGTTATAATACAACAACGTAAAAATTTTGCAAAGTCGCGAGCCTATTTTTGATTATATAAATAGTCAAGTTGAAGCCTGCCCATTATTATCTGGTTTGGCTCACCGCGTAAGCGCTCAATGTACCGAATCAGTGATACCACGTTCAAATCACACTTGCGCGACGTTCTGGTTTTTTAATTATTTACATCGGCGAGCGTTATCAGTAGACAGACACACAGACCGACAGAATAGGGCTAATATATACATATATGATATCTATATATGTATGTATATGTATATATGTATATAACGGAATAACAGAATAACGAAAACGTACGTGAAAGTGAAGAAATATAAAATATAGTCAAAAATATATTATACCGCTCAGGTAATTTTGTGCTACTACGGTAAGACTAGTGTTAATTAATCATTTAACGTGCTATCAATGTCGGCCACGATTCGCGCGTTCGCATTTTTGTATACATACATCGGGTAGGTGTGTTCATAAATACGTACATTTACGTCTGTATCATCACGCCATGTTCGTATTAATGGAGGCAGGTTTGTACCCATTATTATGAAGCGACTGTAGTCGGTGGCTTAACTGATTGCTCCACCGCGTCGGTAGCCGGAGGTTCCGACGCACACTTAATGGTACCAACACTTCAATAAATCACCCCCAGAGAATCTACAGGGTGTATGCTTAAATTTCTGTATGCTATTTACTGAAATTTTCTTATGCGAGATGCCTTTGAGTGGTTTACTTTGCCGCGCCGTGTGCGAAATTTTGCATCGGCGATCTGTATCCTTCTCAGTTCTATATTTTTTCCATTCATTAGTAGTGGTATTTTTTATTTTTTGTAATATTTCGTGTGTGTGATCACTCTTTATATGTAATACTCACGTACGGGAGATATAAATATGTGTATATTTCCAGTCATCATCACGCGATAATCTCGTTAATGTGCCGCGGAAAAGTAAACGTCGATTTTTCCACAGAATGAAGAAAAAATCGTACAAACGAACAAAATAAACCGGATTAGATATACACCTACTATTACTAGACTCTATTTCTGCCATTCTAATTGCTTTTATCGTTATTTTTTTTTTTGTGGAAAAATATTTTAATTATGATATACATACCTATACATACATACATACAATGTGTACTGAACAATGAACGATCAGCTATTCAGTAATTATTAAAAAAAAATAAGTATTTCAACTTCCATCATAATTGTATATTTTGTCATGCTTAAAGACAAAAATATTTATTATATTTCTTATTAATCTACCAGTAAAATATTCTTACTCGTGTAGACTTTGATCATTATCTTATTACAGTAGATTTTATGTATTAAAAAATATCATTAAGTTTATACTTCGTTCTTAATTACACACCGAGGGGAATTTTTTACTTTTAGAATGTAATTATAGTACCTACACGGTTCATTCGAATTGTGTTAAAAATTATTTATTATTATGTAACACAATCACGAACACGTTTGGCATAACCATGCGATTATTCACTTAATAATTATTACCTGTGTGTGTATTTTTTGATTATTTATGGATAAAAAAAGCATATCAAAGCACCGTGTCCGAGTACCTATGTACATATGTATATGTATTATATTTTATTTCATTTATTTACAGAAACACCCACCATGACATAACAGATTAAACAAATCGTCATGGTGGATAAATTACAAAAATAATACACATACAAGCATGTATTTTGTACCTTTATATATGTACATATGTATATGTATGTAGGTATATATTTTATAATTACATTCGTTACGCATGTTGTTCATTAATAAAGTTAATAGTATGCAATCGGGTTTATCTGGGCATATATTAAGGCTTTATAACGTTATAAAATATGTATATACCTACCATATATGAAAATTCAGAAAGTTTTATTACATATTTTAGCGTCAAACTTTGCTATAGGTACCTATAATAAAGTTAAGTATGGCACTGCTCGAAAGCAGAAGTGCGCGTAAAGCATAATATGTGGTTCCATTTCGCGGAGCCGCTTTAAATTAGACTTAGCTCAAATGTACCGCAATAATCGTTTATTCAATTCGAACAATGCCACGTGTAGATTCGTTGAAACGAAATGTGTAATTTCAAAGTATCCGTATCTATTTTTAATGTTAATTTGCTATTTTTGTTGTGATAATAATTGCATGACACGGTTAAATTTCGATGCTGTTTAAATTTGAGTTATTCATCAGGTATGTCGGTTGGGTACGTTTCCTCGTTTTGATAGCTTCGCTATATATTAATATTTTGCTTTTGAGATATTCTTTTGGTTATGGTGAGGATGTTGTTTACGTACCGAGCATAAAAGGGCGACCTGTATGATATTCTCGAGCTGAGTTTCACATCCGAAATGAACGCTTGGAATCTTCACGTGAATACCGGCTAAGGGTCCATTCACCATTTAAAGTCCTCCTACCTTACCCTCAAATCCCTTTATTCATAGAAGAGTCTTTGTCGGAAGTGGAAGTCTATTTCGTCGAGCGCAGAATAACAAAAAAACGGAAAAAAAGGAATTAATATATTCGTCGTAAGGCTATTGTAAAAAAAATGTATCTTACTATTTTTAACTACATATCAAAAGTGTGTTGCATTCAAAGCTAAAATATAGTGTTCAAATATTGTCACTGCAACGTTTTATAACATTCTAAGAAAATGTTAAAACTTATCAAAACTTTGTACTGACTATATGTACATACATACATATGTACATGTATGTATGTTTGAAATATTGCTTAAACAAAATAGTATTCATTTTAGAATTTTCCAAATATAGATTTTACATAAATTTGTGTAGATTTTACATAAATTTACATAAAATTTCTTAAAAACAGCTAATCATCTGAAAAGATTTCTTGTTATTGTATAACAAATTTAAATATTTAAATTGATTTGGTAAAATATTTATCTACCCATATGAATATGTGAGGTAAAATTTTGCATAGAAAGACTTTATAATAAATTTAATTAGGTAGTTTAATTTTTTTTTGACAACTGTTTAAAGCTACTATAAAATTTACATTTAATAACATTGAACGTCCTTGTGGAATTGTTGCGTTTCATGTCTACCTTGCTTTCTTTCACATCCTCTCGGATACCATTCCAGTATTTTTCGCATCCATCTGCAATCCATTCTTCTCACTATGTGTAGAGCCCATTGCCACTTCAACTTTTTCCCACGTTCCGCTATACATATGTATATACCACTTTGGTCATATTCTCCTCACGATCTCTTCTTGTTATACCAAGTATACATATTTCCACGCTTCTCTGTGTGCATTGGATCATACGTAACATTCTTGAATTCAGCCCCGCTATTTATACGAGCATAAATTGATGAAATGCTAAGTTTCTCAAATAAAAGTATCAAAATGTTGCAATAAAAATGAATTCTTTGATAATATTTATTTGCGTACGATATTATAGATAATGAAATATTTTAATTAGTGACGAACAAAGCCTTTTTATGAAACAATAAAGGGTTTTAGACGGCTGCGATACAGAACACCCAGTGTAATCGCGCCTGCGGTGAAAAGTTTCGTCGCCGTTTTAATCGCTTAAGGTAATTTTAATTACAGTTAAACAAAGCTGAAATTAAGGCCAGGACCTGTGGGTCGGACACCCATCGATAAATAAAATTGGTTTTGACCACAATCGTATCGGAAATTCGAACGATAACTCCTTTGGCAGCTTTCGTTTGCGTCGCGGAAGTTTCCCATTTCTCTCGTTCGTATTTATTATATTATTATACACCGAGCGTAAAGTTCGATAGTGAACCAATGTTGTATTGAAGAAATGCGGGGATTAGAAACTTCTCACGTTTATTTCACATATACCATTACGATGGAATAAAATCGCTCCGAGACGCCAAACCAATATTTAAGTATAAGAGTTGATATCTAAGATTTTCGTTGAAAAGGGGCTTGGCTCACTGTTGTAGTTAACGCGTCACGTTTCGCTTTGATGTGCAGATTGTTAGGGGAAGCCGGACAAGCGATTATAACTTTAATTATTGTTTCTTTCGAAAGGGGATTATTATTTGGTGGGCGTTTGCCAAATTTTGCCGTATTAATTGAAGATATTGCGCAGAAGGAGTCGTTGAGATTTATTTTTTAATTTAGAGAAAAATTACTTTGATAATCAATTTTGACTAAATTAAATTCTTCTTAATTTGAAGTCTCGGTCGTTTTTCCTTTTATTATTGAAAATAATTTCAATTAATTCGTTCCAATTGAAGAAAGTAATTTAAAATAAATAATCCTTATTGTATTGATTCATGTCGATCCTATGACCTAGTAATGGAATGTTTTAACGTACATTTATAAAATAAATCATTATGTAAAGAGATATAATGCATCATTCCTCAGTGAATGGTTATTTTTTTATATAACAAAACCTAAGGAATCACTTAAATGCTGCGGAAGACAGCTGGAAAATCTCTGGTTTAAAATATCCTAAAATTACACCAGAGAGAAGAGCGAGCGGGGAAACTTTGAGAAAGTGTGACTTTTGCGAATTTGGATAAAATAAAAAAGAGAAAATATTGCAAAAGTAAAAGAAAAATTCTATTTGATTTTGTATTAGCCCCGGGAATATTTTATGATCTGTATTTTTTCCATACGCGATATTGGAACATTTGATCGAACTTCTTCATTGTTCGTTCCGAATAGAAAAACGTTCAAATTACAGTGTGGTGGTTTTAGTCTATCAGTAATATCTTTCCAAAAGAATTTTCACCAAATGTACTGAATTTAAAATTGAAAAATTGTTTATATGTATGTATGTATATATATATAACTATTTAAAAGATTATCACTGTTATATTCTTATTTTCATTTTCTTGGAAGAGTTAAATTTTTTGATTATCTTAGAAAAAAGCAATTTGCTGACGGAAAGTTCAGCGAGGTTGTACCAGCGGTCGTCGAGCCAATGTAAATAAAATCCGCATCAAATTTCAAGAAACTGCTAGAACATCCCATCCTCCTCGTCTTGAAAGAACTTTATTGGATTTGCATTTAAAATTTCTACTTTGGTCCGAATTTCAAACAGTTGCAACAGAGCGCGAATCCCTTTCACTGCACTCTAATCATCACCTCAAACATTATACATACCTATATATTCCGATTTTGCGCAAAATTCTTCAATCAACACACACACATCCACTCGAATGCCTCATCATTATTTTCCTTTATTTTTTTTCCTTTCGTTCCCACTAGAATGTGTGCGTACGAACAAATTTCAAAGCGAAGAAGCCGGTTCGATACTTTGTCCTTAAAAGTTTTTCAATTTCCCATCTCGGCAAACTTGCCCAAATATAATATAAGCTCGCGAGAGACGTGTAAACAAAGATACGCGAGATTTCTTTTCAGTATTATTATTTTTTTCCCTACATTTCCAGCAAATTACATAGATACCCACCGTCACATAATTACTTTCATTAAAGCAGCAAAACTTCATCGAAAACATATCAAACCGAATGTATTGAGTGGGTTGAATTTAATATATCAAACGGAGATGAAGTGTAAAGTGATGTATGTACATTCACGCAATACGTATTTCCCGGGTATAACATGTAATGTGATTTTACCCAAATTCAATCGTGGAATTGTGGTATTTATCGATCTTATATGCATATTATATTTGAATCTAATGCATAACTACTCGATGCAAGTTCTGAAACGGTCTTGGATATGATAGACCGATATTTAAATTAAATTATAATTTTAATTGCAAAATACGCACTGTACTGTATGTTTGTCGAAACTGAAACTGTCCATAGTCCTGGGTAGTTTTCATCGCTTCACGTCCGGAATCTTTGAAAACTCGACATGTCCTTCGGGGGCAATTTGTCTTTCGCGATCTGAAGTAGCTTTAGTTTTCCCACGAGAAATGCCCCTACGAATAGGTGGGAGGGTCGGGGTGGAGGCATTGAAATCAAACAAAGCGAAAAGTCATGAAAATTGCAATCCGGAAAACCTTTCAGACGCTCTCTCAGCCCGTGACGCTCATAGTTTCCATTAATGTGCAATTAATCAAAAGTCGTGCGAAACGTCCTCGTACCGGAAATGTTATTACAACCATTCAAATGTAAAATATTATTTTGAATCACAGAGTTTGAAACTACGACTGATTTCTACGCTTTCCGATATCAAATCTACGTTAATGCTAATCTCAATTAACGGTCTTCGTAGGCGACAATGTAATTTTATTTCATTAGATGCTCGGATCATGTGTGATATCTCAAACTGTATACCGTAAAAATGGCACGGAAAAATAACGTAAGTAACGTGTGATCGGTGAATAGATAAATAACTTTTCAGACTTTTCACATTAAACTTATGTCGTTAACAAAAGTACACTACTTGCATACTCCATTAGTAAAACTTTGAAATCTATACATACATATTTTATCTACTTGATATAAAAATGCTGTATAAACTATCAAACTAAGTAACGAACTCTCTCCTTTTATCATTTTTACAAAAAATGAGCGAAAAACATCTAAATTATCGAAGAACGATACTGAAACACAATGGTAATATTCTATCATATTAATAGTATTCTATCATATTTTTCTTTACACTTTATAAATATGTAGATTAAGAGTGTTGCTAGAGTTGATAATCAATTGGTGTTTATTATTGATATGTGAATGAGCTAACAATCGCGGAAAAATTAAATATGAAAATGTGCGTTTAACGCTCCTGACGGACAGACAGACGAACAAAGTAATGGATTTTATTATAGTACTAGCTGACCCGGCATGCGTTGCAATGCCCGATACCGTTCCCGTTCCTAGTACGTTTTCTGACGCGTGAGCAGTCCCGTTCCCGATCCCGTTCCTGTTCCCGTTCCCGTTCCTGTTCCAGATCCCGGTCCCGTTCCCGATCCCGATCCCGTTCCCGTTCCTAGTACGTTATCTGACGCGTGAGCAGGCCCGTTCCTGTTCCCGTTCCCGTTTTTTCTCGATTCCAGATCCCGGTCCCGTTCTCGATCCTGATCCTGTTCCCGATCCCGTTCCCGTTCCCGTTCCTAGTACGTTATCTGACGCGTGAGCAGGCCCGTTCCCGTTCCCGTTCGCGTTTTATCCCGATTTTTTTTCACAGGAACCATCCCCGGCATGATCACAATAAGTCCTGAAAGTTTCATCGTGATCGGTCTAGTGGTTTAGGAGCCTATAAGAGACAGACAGACAGACAGACAAACAAACAGACATGTTTTTTTTATATATATAGATAATAATAAACCCCTGGGCTGATGAAATTATATTTCTAGTTTTGTTAAATTATTAAATTACTATTGTGTTGCCCGTTGAAGATCATCGAGTGTTTAATGTTAACATATGTACATACGTATATGTTGGCTTATAATAAATCAAATATGAAAAAAATATGTGTGAAGGAAACAACATTCCATTCTGTTGTGTCTCATTTTAGTTATTTTTGTTGTGTCGTCATTATCGAATGCTGTTAGAAAAACGCAGATATAAAGGTATACCCAATGGCGATAGTGTTAACCTTTCGACCGCATCCAATTTAACTTCCGTTCGTATAATTCGAAAATTAGCGCAATCCCGACCCCGTTAATTAGTAAATTCTGCACGAGCGAATAATCGCGTACACGCGAATACTGAGGATGTAGCGCGTCGACGGCTATCGATATACCACTAAATTATACACTACATATTTGAATTATTGCAACCACTTGAATGTTACACACCTTCAACACTATGTGCAAATCTGCATATAAAGGTGTGTGATTGAGCGTTATGGCCGAAATGACAGGTACACGATATGCATACATATGTATGTACATATGTAGTGGTCCGTTAATGATTACCTTAGTAACGGATAAATAGAATTTGCACTATCGCTATGTTTCATGTGTATTATTAGTTTTTGCATACTGACTTTCTTTATATTCTAGAATACAGTTTTAGTATGGTTTTTAATATTTTGATAATTATAAATCAACTACGACTTCCGATGGACGGAAATTTACTGTAGCCTTTTCAAGCTTGAAAGCTTTCATCGTCGTTTCACGTAATAAAAGCTTGTTTACACACCGAAAACTCGCACGTACGTTTAAAAAAAAATGTTCGGGGAATGAGCGACACCTGAAACAATGAATGGGTCAAAATTTCACGGTTGTATTTTTAGCACAATGCTATAAGTATCGTAAAAAATGAAATAAAAACGTTACGAGACATAAAAGGGAAGTCAAATACGTATAATATATTATATAAATATGTTTTGGTTTTTTTTTGTTAGAATAAGGACACAGACTGCTAAATATTTACGGAGCATTTCAAGCTCATTTCAGAATATGGATAACGACGAGAGCTTTCAGCTGCACGTCGACGAGCATAGAAAAACATAAAATATCTCGCGCCGATCAACTTTACAAAGGGACCCACCGGTCAAAGTCGGGTTAAAGCGTAGTCCTTGCCTCTCTGTCTACAAAGGGTCGAGATATTTTCAAAAGATAACTTATTTAAACGTGAAACTCGTACTTTTTTTTATTATTTCGTTCAAAATAATAAAAAAAAGGCATCGGAAGAAAAATTCGGACCGGAACAAAGAAACAAATTTAATCGGACACTCGGCGAAAAATTACGAGTCGTCGAGAAAATAATAAAAGTTCGTCAAGACGACGACACTGAAAATGTCGAGACAATAAATTAATTCACCGCGAATAAAGCTTCCTTTTGAAATTTAATTATCTTCTCAGTAAGTATTTAAAGACTTATTATTTCCTCGATATAAGTAGCTATAGCTATCGTGCGATATAAAAATGTATGCGCGCATTCATTCGAATACAGAGATATTTGTAAAATTTGCGTACATATTGACAATTTGTTCTTGCGGCTCTTTTGCCATAGTGTAATTTTAATATGTAGTTGCGTTTTGAACTGAGGTGACAATAAAAACCTATTGAGACGAAACCGTTTTGCATCGAAATGAAAAATCTCATAACGTTTGTAAAGTTGGTGGTACATACAAAGCTTATACTCGTACATACATACATATGTATGTATGTACATACATGTAGGTATATAAGAATATACATATTATGTACGAGTACCTACTGAGAAAATATTATCATTCACTCTTGGCAAAACTTCTTGACCGTGAAAATTAATTTGAAATAAATTTTCACAGTCATTAATCTCAATATTCATTTTATGCAAAGGAATAATGAACGCATAAAACTCTCTGTTTTTACGAGAAATTTTAGACGTGTAAGAGAATTTTGAGTGGAGTCCTAAGTAAACGTTGTGTAACTCTGTATGTACGCCACCGTAATAATTAGATAACTCGTTTTAATCGAGTTATCCCAACTTGCCAACGTGAAATTTAATTTAAAATTTAGAAATTTTACTCACATCATATTTCAAAATTACAAGAAACTAGCTGCGAAATTCCGAAACGTACGTTCGCATTCATTGTGAATTTTGACATCAAAGCGTTTCTGAAGTTTTTAAGCATTGTTACACACAAAGTTTATCGTTTTCGAAACTAAACACTGTACTTTGATTACTTTTCAGGATCGATTAGCAACATTGACGGTGCAGAATATCACTGCAACAAGACCCAAGTGAAGAAAGTAATATCCGGCGTTGTGGGTGCAGCATCCAGCGTTACCAGCATACAAGTTGCCAATCTTCTCAGACTTTTCAAAATTCCGCAGGTGAGCCAGTTGCCTCCCTTTTACCTATCAAATTTATTTTCTCGGGTAAACATTGATGGAAAAAATATCGAGAGTGGAAATTTCTAAATTTTGAAATAGGAAAATTGGATTTCTTCATATTATTTGTGCGTGGGAATAAAAAAAACAAGTCATCTTTTATTCGATCTACAATATATAGGTACATATATGTACTTGATTGTATGTATGTATGTGCATATGTGAATGTATGTATGAATGTATGTGCTTGAATGTATGTACTTACTTGAATGTATGTATGTATGTGCATAAAAAATATTTTATTTTGACGATGAATTTAGGATGTGAAATATATTTATCTTCATAGACGCAACACATCGGGTTCACTCTACTCTACCGAAAGATATTTTCGTATACACTCTACAAGATGGATGTTGAAAATTTCATCAATTTCTCCCATATCGCGATTTCAATATTTATCAAAGAAACATTCATCATCAGTTGATAGTATTTTCAAATAAAAATAATGCTACTTAACTTTCAAACTTTTCTATGCTATTTAAATAAAATTTAAGCTCACGAAATAAACAGTTTTCCAAATTAAGCTTTAAAATTACACTTTGATAGAATAATTTAATTTAAAAAAGTTTAGATAAAAATCATAGTATACATATGTATGTATATGTAGATGCAATAAATAATATTAAAGTTCAAGATACAAGATAAAGAAAAGAAATTCAAGATACGAACGCGAGCTTTGTTTGATAATTTCAATTATAAAGTAAATTAAAAATTAAAAAGTCTGTTTTACGTGAACTTTTATGTACACAAATGTGACGCATTTATACATTAGGACTTTTCTTTGAAAATAATTTCTATTTAAAAATATTTCGCACGTGAAAAAGAGAACCATAGTAATTCTCTGTTAGGTGAAATTAATTTTATTCCTTTAAAAAAAAACAGGGTAAACTTTTTCTGTGCCAGTCTGTAATCGCGATTTATCGCACATGGATGCTTTCAATCACTCAGCACAATTTCAACATCGTTCAAAGAACAAATTGACTCGAACGCGAAATTATCCTTTTTGTCTTGATTTCTTTTCACGCAAAAATCTCTCGCTATGTGAAATGTTTAAATAAAAAAAATTAAGTAATCCAATTTCCATTCGATTTAAAGGAAAATGGACCGAAAATTAATGCACCACTCTGATCCTTCACGCGCGGTCCCACAATAAATTCGATTTCAATTTTTTTCCTTTAGTCAATATAAAATATAAATTTCTCAAATTTCTAATCTACATAGAATATTACGACATTTGAAATAAATTATATTTAGTATGTAACAACGTAGAAAGATTTAAGCTTCTTTGTTAGAAAATACTGTTTGTAAAGGTCACCGTACAAATCATCATGCTTAAAGTACCCCTTTTAGTTATGAATAATTTTAAGCCCATTTTAAATAGTACATACTTTACCTCTTGATTAAATTGGAGTCAGGTATATGTATGTATATGTATACAAAAATATATATACACTAGTGTAAGCCCGTTGAATATCAACGCCCGCTGAATTTTAAATATCGTAAAGCGCTTTTTTAATAGAGATCCCCACTAATTGATCGAAAAAACAAATAAAAAAATAGTTTTTATCGCGCCATCCATGTATCATAGCAATCCCCACTAATTGAATGCTATCGATACCCACTCAAAAAAAATTTTTTTTTTTTACTTTACTATTTATATAATAATTATTAATTATTATACATATATATAATAATTATAATTTTGTAAGTGATTTTGTAAAAATCAAAAACAAAAAAAAAATAATAGTTTCTATAGTGTCATCTATGTATGTATTAGCAGAATCACGATCCATTTTGTAGGTAAATGGATCGTGACAATATGTTTAAAAAAAAAAAAAGCCAACCGACAACTGGTTTTAGCAGATTGGTCTAACGACGTTCTTCCCGAGCCTGAGGTCGTGGGTTCGAACCCCAGTCGTGCTGGTGGTTTTTTAATTATTTTTCCTCAGCGAGCGTTATCAGCAGACAGACGGATTTCGGCTATTATATATATATTACGAAACGAGATTATATGGTATGTATTTTCTTTTAAAAATTTTGCGTGACTCAGTATCGTCGACTTCGCTCTATTGAAATACAGTACATATGTTTGTATATGTAC
This sequence comes from Parapsyche elsis, assembly GCA_022651745.1. Taxonomy (NCBI): domain Eukaryota; kingdom Metazoa; phylum Arthropoda; class Insecta; order Trichoptera; family Hydropsychidae; genus Parapsyche; species Parapsyche elsis. Next base: position 8,973,857 of record JAGVSN010000002.1, on the reverse strand, counting down.
ATACAAGTGCTCCATTGCACTCTTCTATATTTTTTTCAATGGAATAGACGGAATAGTGTGCGATTTAGAAAAATGTAGAATTCTTTTTGATTCCAATCTTTCTCAATGGCCATAAAGCTGAATAGTGTATGCACTGCGATTTGTTTTACAAATCCATTCGTGCAGATATTGTGAATAGCGTGCAAAAACTATGGGAAAACCCCATTCGCTCATTCGCTGTAAGTACAATGCTGGAGTTTCGTTAACAATGGCTGAAGCTCGGGCGCAGATACCTACATTTTTATATACATACATACGTAAACGTATGTATATATACATATATCGTCAAAGTGAGCTTTCATAATATTCTTCAGCGAGCAGATACGCTTTTTCCATGCATTCGCGTGAAATTTTTCCATAACATTCTGCAACTTGAATAAGGGTCGACGAGTTTCATACACAATACAACATATTCGCATTGTTAAAATTTGCATTCACGCTAGGGAGAGATATAGCGAGGTCCATTGTTTTTGAACTTATTTACTACATATTTCGGATTGTTTTACTTCTAAGATTAAATACTTTTTGTTTTAACTTTTTTGCGATTATTTAGTTTTTCAACTTTTTTTACTTTATCCATAGATTTGTAGTACATTGATAACGTTTTGTTGTCGTAAAAAATTCAACGTCGAAATTTTGACTGATATGAATCAGGTATCGTTCGCTGATCACATTTTCATGATTCTTAGAAAATTTCTGTAAGTGTCTGTGTGTGTTGGGCTGATGTTTACAGAACCACTATAACTCAAAAACCGTTAATCCTATCACACTTAAAACTTCATATTTATAAGTTTGGTGCCAACCATTCATTTTGTTCTTCGTGATACCGCTCCTATTCGGAGGTTGATCTATCTTGATCTTGGAGGCGGCAGCTCACAACGATTTTGTACTGCAGTGGAACCATTCACGCAAGATTTTCTTCCACGAGATACGCCTTCTTTCAATACCGCGTCTTCCTTGTATTTTTCTCATATCTCAGACAGGAATGGAAGAGGATTGGAGAGGCCTTCATCCAGCAGTGGATGGTGAACGGCTGAGAATGATTATGATACTGGTATTGTGCGCTGCCTTTAGATTTGCAAACATACCACGATTCATATAATTAAATAAAATATAACAGTCTCAATTCCGAACAATTACTTTTCTTATAAGGGGTAGCGGTACAGTTTGAGGACTTTATAAAAGGATCACGCGCGTTTTCACGCTCGCAAGAGCAACGCTCGTATTATAAATTCCGAAGAAAAATAGCCCGGCAACGAATTTTGTCCACTCACATCCGGCTCTGCGACCCAAAGAAGGCCGGGTAAAAGTAAGGCGTGCATTATTTTTTATTAGTTAAAACAAGTCGGGCGGCGAACGGAGAGGAGGTGCGAACAACTAAATTAATTTTCTTCTCGGGGCCGCGTGAATTATTAAGGCGGCTGCACAGAGCACGCGCACAACGTCCAATTACGTCGACGCCAATTAAAAACCCGACGGTTTTGGTTGGCCCGTAGACCGAACTTTGCGCCGATTTTAATAAAAGTTGACTGCGGCCGCAATAACCGTAAACCGCGCATGCGTTATTATTTACTGGATAAGGGGGAGGAGGAGGAGAGTAAGGTTGTTTCCCCGGCTTTTCCGCGTGTTTTTCCCGAGCTGCTAGTGTGCTTTTAGTGGTAGTAAAATTCCGAATCAGCTCTTTATTACCCGAAGAGTACTGCTGTTCATTTCTTTGTGTCAATCAGTCGGGGTTCACACAGTCTCAATTTCAATCGTCGCGGTACACTTGCTTCGGATTTGATTTGTCGGGGGCTTGGAATGGAAAAAATGTATACGTGCACCCTTCGCAAATAAGATTTGTCAGTGTGTGGTGTTTTTGAAAGGGATATTGTGTGTGTCCTAATCCGAAGTTGGGTACCACTGTCGAGCGAAAGCATCCTAATAACATTTTTATTATGCAGTACATATATGTACATATGTACATATGTATAGTGTGCGACACGTGGTTTCGTCTCGGATATAAACATACGCATATGTACAATGTTGACGCATTTTTATTTTAACACTAGTATGTATACGCCCGTTGAAAAATCAAAGGTTGAATAAATTCGGCTAATAGAACCTGCTATGCATCCTAATGGGTCCTCCCTGATCCTGGCGGTCTATCTGTCTCGGCCCCCGATCCGGACGCCTATTAATGATTTAAATATTAAAAATAAATAACGTTTAAATTTTGCTTTGATATAATATTGGAAAATATTATTTAAACAATTTACTACCTTCCTACCTAGTGCATAAAGAAAAAAGTTGCTAAACGGAAAACTTCGACTGACGGATGGAATACTATTGGGCAATTTACTACCTTTCTACCTAGTGCATAAGGACGAAAGTTGTTTTAGCGGAAAACTTCGTCGGACGCGTGGATGGAATACTTATATTCTTACGATTTTATATATTAAATAATATATACCTACATGTTAAAAGTTAAGCTTCCTCAAGTTCGCATCGAGCGTTCAAATGTGGTTTATTTATTCAACGTCGCCGATAGCAATATAAATCATCGTCGTACATTCAAATAAAATAAAGTAAAAAGAGCCCCTTCTTGATATTGTAAGACTGTAGTCATTTTTCATTTCAGCGGGATATAATCTTAGACAGTTTATCATTTGTCTTTAAAATATCTTTTTCGTTTCCGAATTATGGTTTTGACGTAACGGGGAAATTAATGAAATATTTTTCTCTCTCTGTAGGTATATGAAAAAAAAAACAATGGAATTGTTTTGAAAATTTCATTTTGATTACAAATTACATTCAATTTTCAAGTGTTTTTATGCAATTTTGTTTAAATTATACCAAAACAGTATTTTGTATCGAAATGTGATGTAAATATGTGTTTAAAGTACATATGTATGTATATTATTGTTGTCCAAACAATAATAAACTGGTCAGTGGACTGAATTCCAAGGCTATTTGTCGCACACAGTTCGAAAAGTGAAAGTAAATTGTACATAATATATCGAGAGAATTTCGCAGGTTTCGTAAACCAGTTTCATTTGATACTGTTTAGTTGTATTTATTTATTTAATTATGATAGCTTAAGAAGCTAATTACAAACAAAAAGTAACTTAAAGCTAAAATTACAAAATTCTCTATTAGCACTTACATACATATATATATGTATGTATACAGAGGTGGTGTTTTAAGACTGCTAGGAATCTATCTTTTTGCTAGACTTTCTTACGAAAACGTAATACAGTAATGTTAGAAACAACTAAGCAATGCCTATTTTGTATCTGTTTTTGCACAAAGAAAGTTTTTGGTTGTATAACAAAATTATTGTATCAATCAAGCATTTGAAACTTATGTACATATGTATGTTAGTTGTACAGTATAAACTGTACGTTAAAGTCCTTGTCCGAATGTATTGTTTTTTTTTGGGTCAAAAAGTTTTGTCATCCCTGGCCAAATCAGTTATATTTAAAACATTCGCCAACTTACCGTTATCAACGGGGGCGTAGCTCAGATGGTAGAGCGCTCGCTTAGCATGTGAGAGGTACCGGGATCGATGCCCGGCGCCTCCAATACCCTTTTTTGCCCTTTTCCAACTGAAAAATACATTTTTATTATTTTAACGCTGTATTATATAGCGTATTTTATACGCGTGGACTGTTTGCGGTGCGAACAGGCCACTTATTCATCACATAAATATTGTTTATCCAGCTTGTTCGGGTCGCCATTACCCGTTGAAAAATGTCACCCTGCTGGCTGGCGAAGGCTGTGGTGGTTTTTCCTGGCAATTTTAAAACACAGGACCGTTCGTTCTAATACTTGCAGGTACGTAGGTACGAGAGTTGAATCAAATTTTACGAGTTGGGACTTCGGGCGAACACCTGCTTGGCCGTTTACACTGCGAGACTTTGCGGCTTACTCAAAAATACTGCATGACTTTTATCTAATGCCAAATTACAATATATAACTACTGTTATCGTTGAAATAACAATGAAATTCTTATGACTGAAATTTAACCCATTTCACATATTAGTCTTTCAAAATGTCAAATTAAATTAGTATTTATTGTATTGCATATGCCGTGACTTCATATCAAACCGTTTGCGTAGCAAACATATTTGTCCAATTCCGAATAAATTCAATCAATTTTTCTCAAGCATGGTTTTCGAATAAGGTATCCCATGAGATCTACAAAATTTCCGATCAAATATGTAAATATCATTAAGCTTTATTTGATATTGTTCCGTTGTGGCCCTACATTTTCGCGTGTTTAAAAAAAGGTCAAAAAGTGTTCGGAATGTAATTTGAAATATGATAAGTGTTGGCTCGTTCATATTTGAGCTTCTCACTTGTACATAATAAAAAAATTAACAATTGCATTACATCGAGTGTGAAAGTCTCTTTCTCGCATTACAATATTGCTACAATATCGAGCTAATTGTGTGAATTTATGTTCCAACGTGTTTGGTAATTTTATTGATGCGAATCTAAATAGCAATTTCTTGTCGGGATCATTTCTCCGGAGCTCTCGTGTTGTGCGCTCGCATATTTTTTTCCTTTCCTTTAATTAAACTTTTTTCCGAACATCTGGTTTGGATTTTCTCAAAATAATGTTCTGCTCTTATTCGGTGTAATTTAATCGAAACGTGCACCTCGCCGTGCGAATAAGTGTGATTGCCAAATTACAAATTTCGATTATCTCTATTGTAGAGCCAACACCAACATATTATCAATTTTCAATATGAACTCACTTAAAAATATAAACCGACTTCGGGGTGGTTACGTGGAAAACTAATCAGAGCATAAATTTAAAAAAAAAAAATGAGTGAGTGCGCATATCGTGTATCATCGAACTGTAATCGTTGCAAATATTCCTCTATTTAGCATTGTGGGGATTAACCGCAGGCAATCAACTGGCAATTTTTCATTTTTTTAAATATGCTAATATATGCAGCGTACATACATACATTCATTCGTCACGGATATTTTTCCAGCGAACTCCGTTTTAATTTACGCCATTTATCAAACGCAAAATTGCCAGCATTTGTTGCACTTTCATGTTGCATGCACTCCAATATACAAATCGTCCGAATTTTCCCATTCAATCTGCGCTAAGAACATGCAAAACATGCAATTTTCTTCATATACACACTGCCTTCATTGTTTCACCGGTGGAATTGATGCACTTTCGTTAGTACGATGAAATGTAATGCATTTTGAAAATTCAATTAAGTTAATAGACTAACCACACGATTCTTAGTTTGAAGTAATTGGTTTTAACTAGTGTTTTTTTTTGAATTGCCATTTTTTGGTATTGTAGCTATGGATTGAGACAATACGTTAACGCTTTTTCATTTGATGAATAAAATGGCCTGTAAGTGTATTGAAATGATCTTATATACACACTTCATATGAAGGTATATGTTTTTTAATGATATTCATGATAAAATAAAATATAAATGGGAATTTTCTATCGAGGAAACAAAACACACAGGAGCAATCCGCGATGGATAGAGATTTGTATTGACATTTTGTCTGAAAATAATTCGTCGGATTGAAGTTTTTTATATTTTTTTCGAGTCAATACGAAATACGATCTCGCAACAGGCTGGCATAATAACGAAAAACATGCCGGGAAAATGATCGAAATAAATTGAACCGGAAGCCAGGGGCGTGGAGTATGCAGGGGGGGGGGGGACAGACGTAAAGCAATCGGGTTTGCGGAATTAAGTCTAAACTCAATTCAAAATATTAAATCTCCGCGTCAAAATGCTATTTGACAGATAGCATCATCGTATTGTCATTTCGCAGAGGGCGGGCGGGGAAAATGCAAAACGAGCTGATGTGGCGTTTAAACGTAGCAAATGATACTGTGGGACGGAACGCAGTGCGTAACAACGAAATATTCGTGCTCGATAACAAATGGGAAGAAAAAAAAAAGTCAGTCAAGTGAAAAGGGGGATTTGCGATACAGTTTTTATATCGCGTCGTTTCCGCGAGCCAATGTTCCCTGAATAATTCACCTGATGAGGACGACCTAACCACATTCACTATAGCAAACTTATATGTATATTAACCACACATAACGGCCCACAAGGACTACCAAGCGCTCAATATATCATATTATAATCACACTACTTTTTCATATTATAGGCATAAAATTCCCTTGACAATTTCCTCTCAACGTGTTATGTATTACAGATAAAAATCAAACAACCGCTCGAAAGATTCGTTTTTATTACATTTGTTTTCAATTAAAGCTATATTTTTAAATATAATTTGTTACAAAAATATAATCTTTGAATGTGAATGTGTAATAACAAAAGTGACCCTATACATGGCCCTATTTTAACCAAATGGTGAGTAATTTTAATAAATGATCGGTGAGTTTTAGCCAGCGTCAGTACTTAAGTAATCAGTGAATATATTAAATGGTCAGCAATTGATACTAAACGGTAGGTAAATTTATATAAACGATCGCCATACATATATGTATTGTATTTCTGACCGTTTGTGAAAAAGTTACTTACCAAAAATTTATTTTTTACTAACCATTTATTTTTACTGACCGTTTTCCTAAAAAGTTACCGACCGTTTATTGATTTAAATACTTACCGATCAATTGGTTGCCCAAATATATCACTAAAATTTTGAATGGAACCTAATATGTATGTACATACATAGATACATATGATATGTTGTATGTACATATGTAGTTTCATTTTCACGTCATAGAAAGCACTATTATGTATATGTACTGTTCGTTGATTAATTTTACCCAAACTCTTAATAAATATAAGACGCGGCACTTTAAATTAAGTAGGATTTTTAATTTATTTAAGATGGCTTAAAAATCTAATTACAAAAACCATAACTTAAAGCTAAAATTACAAATTAAACTTATTATCTACCAGCATTTATACAAAGGTGCTGTTTTAAGGCTGCCAGTAATCTATCAATTTTATTTATATATCTGAGAACTTCTGGCTCATCACTTAGCTTGTAACGCTTAGCTTAATCACATAGCTTGGTAACGCTAGATTGAGACATTCCGTTTAGCTTAAATATGGAATGTTTTCAATTTTTATTTTAAAATATCGTTTATTTGTTTGCGCTCAAAATACTGTCGCCACTTTGCAAACTCGCAATGGTACGAATGCATTAATTTTCATGCGCTATTGCAGTGAACCGGGCGAGCACTAAAGGGATGCCGAGGTCCTAATAAAACAACGAGGACCCCCTAGTCTCGGTCTACTACTAGATAATCAAACGTTTCCGCAAACGAGAAGTTCGCACACAACGACGAGAGGATCCTCTGCGTAATTTATATTTGCAGAAATGAAAAGCATCCGGTGTCGTCGTCGTCTTCTAATCCCATCAACGGGGTAGGTGCGTCCACTCGCCTAGAAGTTGTTAACTGTTGGGACGAACCGGGAAGATGGGGATGTTACGCGACGAGAGGGGTAGTTTTGGGACCCTCGTTTTTCGAAAGGAACCCATGATTATGGCGGTCCAGCGATCGGCAACCCAGCTTCAACTTAAAATTAAATTTGTTACGCTCTGGTTGACGTGATTCCCGTCGCCCCGTATTGATTTCTTAATGTGATCATATTATGTATATTGTGGGGGACATTGTGATGGGATATGACTAGCTCGTTCTCGGTCGATTCAATCTCTTATATACACTGTAAACTAGGTTTGGAATTTTTCCATATTAAAAGTCGAAGGAAAAGGAAAGAAAAATAATAAAAAAGAAACTCCCTCTCTCGAGAATAATACACTCGAGACATTAAACGTTGAAAACTGTCACGCTTTAGATTATGAGAATGTTTGCGAGCAACGATTTTATATTTTTATTTTTTTGAATTGCATAGCGTTCTAATTTTAGTTGAAATCATTTAACATGTTTTCTGCGTTGATTGATTTATATACATATGTATTTATGTATTATTTTAATGAATTTTGCACGCAAAGCGTAGTCACAGTAGATAATCATATTGGAGAGATAGTTTATAGTTATTTATACCTAGGAAAATTGGTGAATATGACCGGATAGAATGAAACTAGGATAGAGTGTTTTTGGAAGAATGAACTTATGTAGTTTTGAAATGCAACATTCCGCTATGCTTAAAAAGGAAGGCATACGACCAATGTGTACTGCCAGTTATGATGTATGGATGTGAATCGTGGTTGCTGAATTCAAGAATGTTACGTAAGATCTAGTGCACACAAAGAAGCATGGAAAGATGTATGCTTGGTATAACAAGAAAAGATCGTAAGAGGAACATGTGGATAAGAAGCATGACCAAAGTGGCAGATAAAGCGGAACGTGTGAAAAAGTTGAAGTGGCAATGGGCTGGACACATAGTGAGAAGAATGGATGGCAGATGAACGCGAGAAATACTGGAATGGTATCCGAGAGGATGTGAAAGAAAGCAAGGTAGACCGAGTGTAAATCGTCCCCAGTGGCGCAATCGGTTAGCGCACTGTACTTATAAGAGACCGAGTTGAAGATGGGCTGATGAATTGAGAATAATGTGTAGAGTCAAGTGGATGCAGATTGCTCAAGACAGAGAGGAGTGGAAGAGAATTGGAGAGGCCTTCATCCAGCAGTGGATGGTGAACGGCTGAAAATGATGAATGATGATATGTATTATGTCTCAAATAACGACACTATCTGTGTAATTAAATTTGAATGGTCATACATTGACGTTGTGTTTTACCTGCGTACGTTTAAAGCCACGTAGGTACTGTGATTAATTTGTATTTTAAATATTATAATTTTCAATTTGAATATTAAATTACACCAAGACTACCCTCGCATCTGTGTGCAGTAATGAAATGGCTCAAGTATAATGTATTATAATTTGCAGTGGTGAAATTTTTTGTATCGCTTCCGTGTAATGGCGTGTAATTAGATTGTTTTATATTCATTATGTGTGCGTTATTTAAACGTAAAGCAAACTGAAAGCTTTCAGCACGCCAACGCAAAATTTAATATAATTTGTTGTATTGAGTCGAAAATTAAATTTCGGTCTGTCGAAAAAAACATCGAGAGTAAATTAAATGGAAACACAATAAAAATTAATTACTCTGAGATAAATATAGACAATATTCTTAAAGCGTGCGACAAATTTAATATACTCTCCGCTTCCGGGATCCCTTGGGATGTTTTGAAACCGTGGAACTTAAGTGTATTGTATTTTGAATTTGTTTTTAATGGGTGTGTAGAATTTACGTGGCGAAAAATGTAATATACATTATAAGGACCGTATACGAGACACGTTCCCGTTGGAGATATCCGCTTTATCTCGGGAACGCTTATTGAATTTCCTGAAGCATTCGAAGAGACGATGATGCTGATTTCTGGTGTAACAAGGCGAGCGTTCAAAACCTTTACCGCAAGCCGTAAAATCAATTTAGCGTTATGCTCGACGAGATTGAATCGCTACCAAACACGTATATACATACATACATATGTATGTAATATGTACGTCTAGGAAAATGCAATTTTATTAGTGGATGTCTGTAGAGTTGAATTTAAAAACTTACGTACTTCAATATGAGTATCAAACGGAAATGTTGTTTTTGTTGTTGTTGTTCCCAAACGGCTGAGTCTGGAAATAATATTAAATTATTTATCAAAGAGGAAGCTTTTGTATGATTTATATTCAAACGCCAGCTTATAATTTACAGTCGCTAATAATTTTGATCAAAGGAAAACCGTGACCCTGCTAATACTTCATTTTCGTTTCACACTCGACGAGTACTGAGCAGTCGTCGTCGCTTTGAGTATTTTTTTTTGTTTTTCTTCTAATTAAATACGCATATAAATAAATTCATCTTTTTGCAGTTTCCTTTTATTTTAGTGGATTATTTAAGGAAAGTCGTAAAAATATTTACAACTGTTTTATTCTTTGTTTTGTGTGGTTTTTTTTGTTCGAAAGGGGAACAATTCCGTTTTGATGCGGCAATCTATGTTTGTTCTTTCGACAATCGGGGAAAAGTTTTTTTTATTTTATTACAAAAGAAAAGGCATAAAAGCCTATGCGCTTCGCTTTCGTCGTAAAATAAGTTCAGTGCCCCTTACCCCTCATACCCTCTCGCCTCTATCTTAATTTTTGAGGAAATATTGTAAGCTTATCGAGGTTCAAATTCGAAAGTCTTTAAAACGAAATTTTTGCATTGAATTTTATTAAAAAGTTTCCTTTTAATGTATAATTTATATAATTTTTTTTTGTATATTTTGCAGGTTTCATTCTTCTCAACGAGTCCCGAGCTATCTAACAAACAACGCTTTGAATATTTCACAAGGACGATTCCTTCAGACCATTATCAAGTGAAAGCCATGGTAGACATCGTCAGAGAGCTCGGCTGGAGTTATGTTAGCATAATATACGAAGAATCCAATTACGGAATCAAGGTGAATATTATTTCAATTCATGCTAATATATTATCACGTCTTAGTACATTAGAGTTTATGTAAAACGAAACTGTGTAGTATTAAACAGACAAGCCCCTTACTTACGTACATTTCCATTAAGCACGTAACTCATACATTATATTTTTTATAAATAAAGCGTATTACATATACGCATGCCTTTTGAGGATATGTTTGTAGCAAACATCCCAATGTACCAAATTGAATATAAAAAGTACATTGGTTTAATATTTTAGTTCTACATATGTATGTACATGTAAAGTACCAACATGACAGAATCCTATCAACATTCTATTTATCATCAAACGTTTCGTCGATGCTACTTACATATGTATGTATGTATGTACATATACATACATACATAAATATAGCATAACCACTTACTCAAATCAAAATTCAACTCAAAAAAGGTGCCACTACTTTTTTTATTCTTATGTACACAACACCTTTTGGTCGATGTTTGAATTTTACTTTAACGTTTAAATTAAAAATTTCACTTCTACATTTTGCTTAGAGCGAACGATGCCGTTACGCTAGCAAAGTAAATAACCATTTTCTACTAGTGGAAATTCGCTAAAGCTTTATAAACTCCGCGAGCATTGATCAAAACTATAAATGTGAATTTACAGCTCAACGAGATTTCGAAAACCTTTGAAAAATATATTTGAAGCGTAATTGATATTTGTAATGAAGTTATTCAATTTTGGGTTTGTGTGAAGGAAAATTTTCACCCAATATATTTACAATGAGTCACAGTAGATAATCATATTGTAGAGATAGTTGATAGTTATTTATACCTAGAAAAATTGGTGAATATGACCGGATGTAAAGAAAAAGAAATAAAACAAAGAATGAAACTAGGATGAAGTGTTTTTGGAAGAATGAACATAGTTTTTAAATGCAACATTCCGCTATGCTTAAAAAAGAAGGCATACGACCAATGCGTACTGCCAGTTATGATGTATGAATGTGAATTGCGGATGCTGAATTCAAGAATGTTACATAAGATCCAGTGCACACAAAGAAGCATGGAAAGATGTATGCTTGGTATAACAATACAATATCGTAAGAGGAACACGTGGGTAAGAAGCATGACCAAAGTGGCAGGTTTAGTGGAACGTGTGAAAAAGTTGAAGTGGCAATGGGCTGGACACATAGCGAGAATAATGGATGGCAGATGGACGCGAGAAATACTGGAATGTTATCCGAGAGGATGCGAAAAAAAGCAAGGCTAACCGAATGGAAGATGAGCGATAAATTGAGAAGATGTGTGGAGTCAAGTGGATGCAGATTGCCCAAGATAGACAGGAATGAAAGAGGATTGGAGAGGCCTTTATCCAGCAGTGGATGGTGAACGGCTGAAAATGATGATGATGATGATAATGATGTAAGCAATGAAAATGCATTAATATTAAATTTTTTTGTAAAATTCTTACATTTTCGATCAAAGTTATGTTATTATACACGCGTTTAATTTTTTTGGGCTTTTCGGATGTGTGTGTGAGCAGAAAGTCTTATTGTATCGAAAATAACTCAGTGGCCAAAAAGGCCGCGGCCTGTGTCAACGGAGCTTCCTAGGGCGAGCGTAATTTCCGCCCGGGCGTAATTGTATTGGTTTTCCACGAACGATTTTCCCGTAATGGATTTTCCAACATTCGTTTTTTGTTTAGCTTTATGCGCTCGGGAAAGTATGCATAAATCATCCGCCGTAAAGAAAAGTCGGAAAAGCGAGTGGCGTCCGTCACGCGTCACATCAACGTTCGTCACGCGCACCACCGTTTTGCGACACCTGCACGCCAATCAACTACTAACAAACACAATATAATAACAAATCCATACTATGTATATATACTAAACAATGTGTATATTTTTCGTGTGTGCGGACAGTTTTTTATGTACATAAATCAGTTAGCGTCGAGTCACTTACCGCGCGGCTTTTGCATTTATAACCTTCTTTTGCATATATAAACATGTATGAGATCTCGGTCCTTTTCCACAACAAAACGCTTAGGTTTGACATTTGAATAAAAGGGAACTAGCCGCCTCGGACCCTACTCAGTCACACTGAGAAACGGCAACTAAACTACCTCACTAGCCCATTTTGAAGAAGCTCTTACTTTAACTTTAAGTCCGCCTAAGATTTCCGTTTCACCTCGAAAGCTGCATGCAAACTTTTTTTTGCTTTATCCTAATCGGATAAAGTAGTGTGATCGTGCGAAAATTCTGCATTGAGATTTTGACTGATTTGAATCAGGTATCATCCCTCGATTACGTTTTCATGATTTCTGGAAAATGTCTGTATGTTAACTTTTTTACTTTAACTTTTTCTCCGAAATTATCAAGACTATCAAGCTGAAATTTCATATCTATTATTTTCACGTAAGGTATAAGAGATATTATGATTTTGACAAAATTCGCCCACCGAAAGTGGTAGTTCAGTCTTGCATGATTTTTTTTTTTTTTTATTTTTTCGGCCTTTTATATATATTGGGATCTTCAAAATATTATAAAATTAGAATTCTTATAGCAATGTTGAGTTAAAAATAAAACTTATCAAAATCGGTACAGTAGAAGTGACGGTTTATCGTGTTTCAGTATGCGTTGAAAATTGTTTGTTACATATTATGATGCGTTCGTTCGTTGCTCGCTACGTTCGAGACAATATTTGCAGAGGCAATATTTGACTTTTCAAGTTTCAAAATTTTTTTCGTTACTCTTTAAGGTATTTCTCGAATAGATATATGGATAAAGTCATGGGTTGACCACACCCGAATTTTTTATTGAGTTACTTCATTTGAGTTTTACTATTTATATACATACTAGCTGACCCGGCATGCGTTGCAATGCCCGATCCCGTTCCCGTTCCCGTTCCTAGTACGTTATCTGACGCGTGAGCAGGCCTATTCCCGATCCCATTCCCGTTTCCATTCTAGATCCTGTTCCTGTTCCCGATCCCGGTCCCGATCCCGTTCTTAATCCCGTTCCCGATCCCGTTCCCGATCCGTTCCGTTCAATTATCCGCGTTTCCCGATCCCATCCCGTTTCCATTCCCGTTCCTAGGTCCCGATCCTGTTATCCCGTGATCCCGTTCCTGTTTCCGTTCAATAGCCCGGCCCGATCCCGTTCCCGTTTTATCCCGATTTTTTTATCACGCGTGAGGAACCATCCCCGGCATGATCACAATAAGTCCTGAAAGTTTCATCGCGATCGGTTGAGTGGTTTAGGAGCCTATAAGAGACAGACAAGCAAACAAACAAACAGACAGACATTGATTTTTATATATATAGATAGATGTACATATGTATGTATGTATATCAGCCGTTCACCATCCACTGCAGGATGAAGGCCTCTCCAATCCTCTTCCATTCATTCCAGTCTTCCATTCGGTTAGCCTTGCTTTTTTTCACATCCTCTCGGATATCATTCCAGTATTTCTCGCTATGTGTCCAGCCCATTGCCACTTCAACTTTTTCACTTGTTCTGCTATATTTGCAACTTTGGTCATGCTTCTTACCCATGTATTCCTATTACGATCTCTTCTTGATATGCCTAGTATATATCTTTTCATGCTTCTGTGTCCACTGGATCTGACGTAGCATTCTTGAATCTAGCATTCACGTTTCACAACTGGCAGTACGCATTGGTGGTATGCCTTATTTTTTAAGCATAGCCGAATGTTGGATTGATGTACATATGTATATTCATACATATACCTATATATGCATATATGTAGAATTATAGTAGCATTGCTTCCACTGTTAAATGTGGCGTGTTATTTTAAACAAAATCGGTAAATTCTCATCCGATTTTGAAATGTGTCAATAGCAAATGTTTGAACGCGCTGTTTGAAAGGTTTAAATTTGTTCTGATGTTATGTTATTTTTGCGGAACTTGTTTGTTGTCAAAATTTGGCACTGAATCGCCAAAATGTATTTGAATACTTGTAGTTCAGTCGCCCGAGTCTTGAATACGGAATTCTATGGTTCAATTCTCGCTAAAGTGAAACTTTTGATGCCAAAGTACTTAAATAGTTCAATGTAATTGATCACTTAGTACAGGGCTTATTGTGAATAGATTTTTCAACTATAAAAATTATGAAAATATAGTAAATTAAATTCAAACGAATCCAATCTCAAAGAACATGCTATTTTCGCATCAAGTGTTACGTCCAGTTGTGCGAATTTAAATAAATTATAATCATCTGTCCAATTTATTGTTGTACGTATTGTAATGGAAATGCTTTATACGTACAAACATATATATATATACACATGTGTATGTAAGTAAATAAGACTTCTAACAAAACATGAATAAGTAATAAATTTTTTTTTATAGTATCCATTTGAATAATCTTGTGTAAGGTAACAATAGGGGCGTAATATGTAATTTTCATATCTAGATCTCACTTTTACATTGGTCAAAGCTCAATAAATATGTTACTTTCTTGATTGTTCTCATACATATATTACATAATATAATATACGAATATGCCACACATGACTTTTGTGATACACAACAATGGCGAAAGAAAATCGTCGAACTAATTTCAACTAACAATGGACATTTATGCATGGGAATTGGCAAAATTATTCCATTGAAAGTCCTTTAGATCGACCCCTCGCTGTGTTGTCGACACTTCATTTTCTATAGAAACAGAAAGGAATTATTGTACACATACATACATACATATTGTCCAACAAAAACCCGTCTATTCGGTGATATATCGACGCAAATTTCTTACCCCTCTCTCTATCTGCTAGTGCGGAATGAAACATTCGAGATTTACGAGGCTGGAAATCCGATGTGACACATTCCTATCAGTGTCTGAAATCTACTAAGTTTTTCAATTGTGCGTTCAGAAAGTTAACCCGTAATATTCTCAAAGCGTTTACGTACACAATCGATTTTATTGCTGTAATTTATCTAATAATGTCATTTATGATATTTTTGTACGGTATTTATGACAGTTTACCCTTTCGACTGAATTAAACTAAATTGCCTTTTAGCCAAATTTATGAAAACAAATTATTATTTTTACCTGCTACGTTTCAAACAAGCCACGAAACAGCATTCAAATAATATTTTATCCGCAGAGTAGGTATAGTAATATCAACAAATGAATAAATACTCTTAATAGGTAAAATATTGGAGTTTGATAAGACTTTGCCCTTTCAGTACCCGTCTGAGCAGTTACGCTTTCGTGAAAGTTCATTGATCGGTGTTTCTCAAAACTAGTATGCAAGTGTCTCGTACATATAATGTAATATAATGTTAACTTTGAAAGCTTCGTATCTGTTATACGTGGTAGGAAAATTTGCGGATTTGTATCGTGAATTTTAATAAATGTGCATCAAATAAATTTCAGTAGATTTGTATTTCGATAAAACCATACATATCTACTATTTAAATAAAATACAAAACAAAATACATCTCATTATTGCTTATTTGACATATTTATTGATAAATCAATAAATGGAATTTTTTTATCACAGTTTTGTTTAAACGCGGATATTACAATGGTTATCTAAACATACTTATTTTTTTTTATTATTTGCTTTGCGTACGCTACTGAATTGTGTATTCGTTCGAATGGACGTGAGTGGTTTTTCAATATGAATATGCTAAACGGAGACCCCCTAAATTGAATATAGACGACGAGGAAGCTCGCAAAAGCGCGCGCCCCACGTTTTGAGAAACTTCGTCGACATTTTTCACCCAAATCGCACCTACAAGAAAATGGGTCGCGCTTCACTACCACTGCCTACTCAAGATTTGTTTCATTTTGATGAAAATCTGAACTGAATCTTAACTTATTTCCACTTATTCATGCCATTTGTCGTGAACGGGTGGTTGTCGAATGCCAATTTGAATACTCGTTCGAACTGAATGGAGGTTTTCCTTTTTTTTTGTAGAACTAGCACACGTACTGACATTTCCAAATCCTTTTACAGATTCTGAAATATTGTATGAACCTTTTTATATGAAAATTTTGACAACCTATCACAATTATAGTGACAGTCAATGTTGAATACATTTTCTTACAAAAAATATATTTCTATGATAAAAAAAAAAGATTATGGCACTGATAAACATATTGGATCAATTTTTTGGCCGCCAAAAGCTTGTTGATTTTAACTCTATGACGCAATTGGATATTTTCAAATACGAACAAACGTTACGGTAAAACAAAAATCATGTCGTTTTAGACAAATTTATGTAAGCGAGACTCATCAATTCATCGCGAGAAGTGAAACCATTGCAAATTAAATCGATATTCAACGATTGGCGAGTGTAATTTACGCCCCGAAATAGCTTAACTGTTCCACTAGAAAGGTTTAGCGTCGGAAAGCAACGGGACCAAAAAAAAAAAAAAAAAAACTCACTGTTTGAATTTTATCACCGCCAATTTATTTCTTACGACACGAATTTTCAATGAATAACTCATCGCGTCGTGCAATTTAAATTGTTCGCCCCCCCCAGAGATTTGGCGAAAAAATTTATGAAAATTATATTCTAGCTTTTACGGTCTCGCGGGAAATTAAAAAAAAAAGTCACCTGTTCCCCTGAAAGATAATTGCAATATAAATGTTTTTACCCCCCTTTGGAGTATTTGCCGAGGTGAAACTGAATTCGCGCATTTGAATTAATATGTATATCCATGTGAATGACTTTATTTTATTTTTACACAGGCTTTCGAGGAGTTGGAAGGGCTTTTGTCCAAGCACAACATTTGCATTGCCGTCAAAGAAAAGTTGGTGAAGGATTCGGGCGTGGCTAAAGAGAATGCCTATGACAACATCGTGCTAAAACTGATGACCAAACCTAGAGCCAGAGGTCGGTATTTCCATTATTATTATTTATATTTTAAATGAAATTAATTGAACAGATATTAGTGTATGTCATCAGCAACTAATTAGCTAATTGGCTCGATGTACAGTTATCTATTGTATTATAAATCGTGACCATTAATGAAATGGTGCGATTGTGTGTTGATTTTAAATTTTTTATTCGATTCTGTGAACTTTCACAGTAGTGTTTCGCTACGTTTCGTATTTTATATCGTGTATAAATCTGCCGGGTGGGGCTTTGATGTTCGTATTCCGATCGCACAGTTCACATGTCTCAAGCGTGGTCTACAATCTTCCCCTGGCTCGGATCAAAGGACGTCCTCCCCCACATGTATTATACAACATATTTAAGTAAAATTCACTCTCGACAACACACACACGCGTTCTTTGCTGTCCAGATTTTCCGGGAAAAGTCCGAAATCTATTACTTTCACTTTTGAACCAACGCCGCAAGCAATGGCACGACAAGACCTCAACGCTATATGTACATACATATGTACATTTATAATCCATCTTTGAAATTAATATTTATTATAGAATAACTTACACGGATCCTTAACTAACTTACAAGGCTTAATTTAAGCTGAAATGTACCAAAACGAACGATCTACTACACCACATCATAACTGTTATAAATTCTGTGTATGTATGTATGTATGTATATGTACATTAACAATATTCGTTTACGTAAATTGTATTGTATATGTATCATAATTTTAGCCATGCTTAAATATTAATCCATACCCGACTTCCTTGTCTTTATTTAGTTCCTTCCAATTACGTGCAACGGTCTTTCCATCTAAAATCCAATAAGTTACGCTTACAATCTCCAATACATTCATACAATA
Organism: Parapsyche elsis; assembly: GCA_022651745.1. Lineage (NCBI taxonomy): Eukaryota > Metazoa > Arthropoda > Insecta > Trichoptera > Hydropsychidae > Parapsyche > Parapsyche elsis. The sequence goes on along the minus strand of JAGVSN010000002.1, from coordinate 8,955,690 downwards.
ATATATTGGATATCCGATCTAGAGCACTGTCGTAAATGCGAATGAAAGATATCGTGTGACTCACAGTTAAAACACAAAGCATAAGGGAAAACTATTATAATTAAGGCATGTTACACATATGTACATATGTTATGTGGTATCAATATGATCTGATAAAACACCTTTCACACAAGTGTAAACAAATTTTCACAATATGTATTCAGCATAACAGTTTTATCTTGTAACTGTACAAGCATACAACCTGTATTGAACATTTACTTACACACCAATTTAAACATATCTAAAAGGATAGAGTGCTTTTGGAAGAATGAACATACATAGTTTTTTAATCCAACATTCCGCTAAACTTGGACGCTAAATTCAAGAATGCTACGTTATTTCCGGTGCACACGGAGAAGCATGGAAAGATGTATGCTTGGTATAACAAGAAGAGATCGCAAGAGGAATACATGGATAAGAAGTATGACCAAAGTGGCAAATATAACAGTACGTGTGAAAAAGTTGAAGTGGCAATGGGCAATGGTATCCGAGAGGATGTGAAAGAAAGCAAGGTAGACCGAATGGAAGATGGGCTGATTAATTGAGAAGAATGTGTGGAGTCAAGTGGATGCAAATTGCTCAAGACAGGCATAAATGGAAGAGGATTGGAGCGGCCTTCATCCAGCAGTGGATGGTGAACGGCTGAAAATGATGATGATGAATTACGTATAGTTGGAACAGTTTCTAATTTAATTTAAATTCGCCTATGCATTTTAACACATTGAAAGCCAAATCATGGCGAGCTTTTGTTCTCGGGTGTCATTACGTATCTTACGACGTTGACCTTTGACAATATTTTCCATTACACAATACACAATACCAGCATTGTACCACATATAAATAAATACAAACGGTTCCGCGCTAACTTCGACAACGACACACCGAGACTACTGCGACGATTCGGTCCGTTGAATTTGGTCCAAGTCTTTTTTTTTTCCTCCAACGAAGTAGGAGGAGTAGAAAGAGTAGTTTGGGGTCGTTTGCGGGGTCGCTAATACGACCCCAGTAAGCGCTGGGGGGGGTCTTTTCATATTTATCGACATGGCTCAATACACACTACATCCCTCACTCTACGCACATACCATTTTATATCGGTATATATATATGTATATATATATGTGTATAATATATTTTCAATAAAAGCGAAATGCGCACGCGAGCCATCCTCGACTTATGTACGGTGCTTGAGTTTTACTTCGTTTTTTTTTTGACATCGTCGAAACGATCGTAACAACCGACCCTCGTGAAAAACCACTGATCGAACAAACACAACAAACACACTTGTGCCCCTTGTCTTTATGTTCGTTTACGTATAATATAATTTATATGACGATGAATTATTAAGCGAATGCATGCGTATTTAATGGTTGAAAATTATGCGTTCCTTTTATGGCTTTTGATGAGATCGTTAAAATAAAGGTCGGATTAATTACATAAAATTATCGTAAATGTATTTAGGAACAGCATACAGGTGTTGGATTTTAAATTGGCTGTGTAAAAATCTCTTTTATGTACATATGTACATATGCAGTATCGTGTGTTTTAAAGTATCTTTGGATAGTAAATACATACTATGTTAAAATTTTATGTCGTTGAATCGTCTATTTCAACTTCAAAAAGACTTTATGCATGTGCGTCGTTTTTAATATATGTAAGTATAAGTCAATAGTTGCTTTGTCGTTGTATTGCGTAAGTTTAATTGTGAAATTCTGCTTTATAAATTGATGTGATAACTTAGTTATAATGATGAAAATCCATCAACGCAAATGTAAGCTTCATTTGACATCCAACTACAATAATTGTATCCGTGCAACGTCTGATGCCTAATCAATCTTGATTATAATACCATCCGTATTGATTTATTATATAATTTACAAATTATTCGAGCGCTAATCAAAATTAATATGCGAATAATTTTAAACGATAATCGAAAGTGGTTACTTATTATAAAACCAGCTCAACAGTCAACGTACATAAAAAGCTTACTATAAAGAATTTTTCTATAATATTCACAATCGATAAGTGATTCACAACGACTTAATGAATATTAACGAGCGCGTTATACGTTCAATGTAACGTGAAAATTGTGAAAAATGTCTTCGCAAGCGCAACGATTTGTATCGCTAGGTCGCTAGGTTGACAACAACATACACTCTGGTTTATATTAAATTTATTGTTCAAAATGTCGATATTTAGAAACAAACCAATGAAACCTACTATTTACTATGGAAATGCTATGTATTATGTATAAAATACTGTCACTATAAATCACTGAAGCTATCGTGTATAGTTAAAAGAGTCGACTCTAGTATGTTTGGACAAGTCGTGTGAAAATTCGTTCAAAGACAAACATATGTACTTACATAAATGCATATATCCATACTAGATGCAATGTTAAAGTTATTTTTGAGTACGAACTTGTCAGTACAATTTTGTATTTATATTTTATTTTCGTTGTGGAAAACGCGTGAAAGTTTTCACATTCTCCTTTGATTGCTACATACATATATGTATGTATATGTATGTATGTAATATGCGTGCGCGTATCGTATCGCTCGCTCGCTATATAGACGGTTTCTCCGATAACGAGACGGTCGTGTGCTTTAGAGGTTTTCCAATTATAATCTGACTATTCCTTTCGACTGTGGTCACAATGGTGGTATTCGGCTCAGGTATCCGATTGTAATAACAAAACCGAAACACATTACTTATTCAGGAGACGTGGTGCGCCTACTCTACCTACTTCTCTTCGTCAAAAACGCGTATTTTTTTCATTCTCCTTTTTCTAAATTATATTACGGTATACGATTCTACATTTCAACGGTATTCGATCAAATTTTGATTTATGTACATATGTACATATGTACATACGTACATATATACAAACACATACATACGTGCGGTGTTTTCTTGGAATCATAAATTTTTCATACATGACCACACAAAAAGCCCAACTTTGCTATGATATTTACTATATTGAGATTATTTTGAGTACAAAACAAGATTCTTAATATCGTCGTTGTCGTAGAAAAAGTCACTAACTACACTTTTTTGCATATTTTAACTAATATGTTGAATGTTCATGTATTGCAGAAGTTCGTTTTTTCCAAAACAACTAATAACGATGAAAAATATATGTACATATTGTGCGTCTTATTCCTGAATTTTAATACAAAAAATAAACTTTAATAAACGCGATTATCTCAAGAAAGTATTTTATCTATTTAGTGACTCTTTCCACGATAACGACGAATTGTGTAAATCAAATCATTTTGATTCCATTACGTTGCAGCTGAATTTTAAATAGTAAATAAATTGTATAGCATTTTCATATCGTTGAGTGGCGCACTCAAAGTGCGATCAATTACAATGATTTTTAATTAACTATTTAAATAAATAAACAGTTATTTGTTCATAATATTAATGAATAGCATATAAAATAAACATTACTATGTTATTTTTAAATAAAAACTTGTAAGTTACTATAAATCAAGCATGGAGGTTCAATATGCTGATAGGTATGAAGTCGTCGTACTCTCTCTGTTTATCTTGTTGTTGTTCAGAAATATGTTATTTTCATAATATTTCACACCAAAGTATATTAATATTGTAGGGTAGTAAAGTTATCGTGGTTATAATTAATAAATCAAAATAATTAAACGAATTATTGAAATTTTACAATCGCCCGTTTCACCGCCTCACTCCAGTGTTACGCTGTACTACACAGTTCATAATTGTTTTTCGTTCCAATTTCGTTGGCCACTTTACGTAGCCGTTTTGTTTACGACCGCGTTGCGTAATTATCGAAGTCTATTTAATATGCAATAATGAGGCGACCGGAAAGTCAAATTGTTGAAGTTCGCCATTATTGGCAACGTCCCGACACACAGGCTCTATTTTCACATACAAACCAATTAACGGGTGGCAACCATCCCCATGCCCTTCTCGTTCCCCTCACACCCATCGGTTTGGTGCTACGAGTACCCAATAATTGTACAGCGAGCTTTAATGGTAATTCAACACGAGCACCCAACTATTACGCCATTGTGTCACCTCTCAAAAGCGCAAAAACACAAGCTCACTCTCTCTCACGTATAAATGTATGTAGACGTTCTCTGGTTGAATAATCAAGTTGTAAAACTTTACAATGCTTAATTTAAACTTGGATACTCGTTAAATAGTCTCGTTGTTGTGTATTGAAGATTTTGAAACACAGCACTCAATTGTGATGGGGGATGCGGAAATTTTTTCACAAAGCGCGGCCCCAATTTTAGACCGAATGGTTCAGTTTGCAGTTCGCAAATAGTGATTGATTTAATATTCACCTACATTGTGCCATCAACGCTTTTGATCGGTTTTTGTATAAACATTGTTCGCGTACTGTCGTGGATTCTTGAATAGTTCAAATTATAGCATTTTGATGATTATATGATTTTGATCATTTCCCACAGTTATGATTTGCTATTATTACAAAAATATAAATGGACGTTTTATGCGACCGGTTGTGTAAAGCCTTGGCCTGAAAAGTATGTCGGTAGACTATTTCTCAAACGCAGCATGGTCTACATTTGACTGTATAATGTGTCCGAAGCGTATATTAGTCAACGTCGTTCATAATTCGATCTTAATTGCCGTCGTTTAGCTTTTTCGAAACTGCCATTTGTGTGTATGTGAATTACATCAATATTTTATAGAAAATGTTTGGAGGCACGTGATGAATTGCCGAAATTTTTATGGCCACCTCTAATGACCATAAATGCTTTTCGAGCGAAACTTTTCAGTACTTTTTCCGATTTCCGAATGGCATATGTACATATGTATGTATGTGTGGACATTGCGTTCGTTCATTTGTGTAACTTTTACGCAATAAGGGAAGTTAGTAACACACGATCGCATTACATTAATACGATACAAAGTATGAAATATTTTGCCTGAAAGGGGACCAATTCCGGTTCTAATCTGCTAATGAATTATGTACTTGCAGTAAGACATCCGAAGAACTAACTATTAATTTTCTTTAGATTTTAGTGTTAATTAAAATATGAATTGTGGCACAAAACAACACACAAGATAACTTATAAGATTATTACCATGTTATTATTTAATTTATTTAACCTTTTTTGACGTATAAAATTAAACGCCATTTACAAAAATTATAGGTGTATAATTTGAAGTATTTAAAATTATTGTAGCTAGTTATTAAATTGCATTAATTTCAAGGCGAAAATGAAGGTTTTCTGAGGACAAATATTCACCAATTATAACGTTTAAATTTGATTGATTGCTGGCCCACTATTATTTTCAAACTCAATGGCGTTCTTTTTAATCGAAAAAAGTACGTACTTTCATCAAATATCAGTTTCATTTGGTACTTAATGTCAAATTGTCGAAAATACTAGCATAAAATCAATTAATCACAAAGTATTGAGTAATGTTATTGATATCGTCTCCGAAATTGTGATTCAAACCTCAATTACACTTAATTGAACGTGTAAAGCTTATTACGCAATATTGTGCACACGTATGGAAATCGTGAGCATACAATTTACGCGATGTCATATTTTAAATTGAAATTTCAACGTGAAGTATTTTATCGGTCGGATTACCTCCTTTTGGCGTGCAATGCAAATATTATATTTAAGTATTATTGTACGAGAATCGTTAGCCTGTTCAAACAACTTGACAATTTGTGCCCGAGCTTCGGCTCATTACGCCGGAGAAACGGTACCCCTAAGATAATACAAGGGTCAAATTACGTCCTTACAACGTACAACATACACACACACAGATACGCAAATTTAGAACGAGGATTTCAATTATACGAAGCCGAAGCTGTGGCGAGCATTAATTTCTATTAAGAGGCGAGTGAATCTGCTCCCGACCGAAAAGTATGAATAACCTACCCGCTACCAATAATCTATGCAAATCACCCTTCTAATTCCAAGGTGGCTGTCATTACTCAAACGGACTGTGGGGAAAAAATTCCGCTTACGGAAAAATATATTTATTTGCAGGCGAGTGGGGTTTAGCCCCGTAATAATCCCGTGAGCACCCGATAATTGATGATCCGCATTACTCGATCCGCTCTTAATCGTTTCGCAGTTTCTCCAACTGTGCTACTTCTACATATAATGGTATATATATATTACCGAAGAGCTTTTCAATACTGGCCGATAGCTTTCGCCATGAATTGGTTCGCGGTGGCCGTTTAAGGGGCGTTTGATTGTCATCGCACGTTGAATATTCATACGGTGAAATTGATCCACTTTAGTCCATGTGTACCTATACATATGTACATACATATCTCTCGCATTTGTTTCGTTTTATGCGATTATTTCCCGGTTATTCTGGAACGCATTTTGTTTTCCTGCTAATTAAAAATTGAAACACGCACTTATTCGTGGTGTGCGCTTGTTAAAAATTATTTTATTCTTTGTGTTTTAGCCCACATGTAAAGTGTAATGGATCTAATTGAAATTGAAGAGATCTGGATGAGTTTTAACATTTTTTTTTATATTTAATATTATTCTTTAATAAATGGACCATTATTCATTTTATTTTTATGTTAATTTTATTTTATTTTATTTTTGTTTTTATCTTATTTTTATTTTTGTACCAAACCCCATGGGTCTATCGGCTATGCAGCCTCTCCATGTAATTATTAAATAAATTTGTATAAAATACAAGTGATTAAATAAATAAATAAATAAATACAAGTGTATATTTGTATATCGGCTGCAAAAGGAAAAGTTATCATAAGCCAATCAAGAGATCGTTTTTAAATATCAATTATTATTTTAGGAAAACAGATTGAGAACATTGACAGTAATATAATATTAAGACATGGATATAATTGTATCGATTAAATGTATAAGGTATGTATGTATGTATGTACATACCTACATGTAATGGGTTTTTTCCGATTCAAATTTCCATCTATTGTATCCTAACGTGAAAATCCTGGTATTTTAAATCTATTTATTCTACATTTTCACAGTCCGTTTGGCAACTTATATTTTGTATATTGCCGTTTGGAAATAAATGCACCTCTTGGGAGCTTGGGAAAGCGACCCCAGCTTCCCCTCATACTTTTCGCATGCACGGTACTTTTCCACTCAACTGTATGTATGTACATATATGTATATGGGATTAGATCGTGCTTTTTAGCACAACATTAGGTGCATCTTCGGGTAATCCCCAGCCTTTTAAGGCAAGCAGTATCATCTTCAAGAGTGAATGGAATAGCTCTTCTCTCGGAGGCTATCCGTTGTAATCTCCTTAATAGAAAGTTTTTCATATCATCTAATAAAGTGTTTTCTTTGTGACCGTACAAGAAGATGGTCAAGATTATTAAAATTGCATTAAGGACAATATAAAAATTTAACCAAATACCTACATATACAATATAATGAAACTATTATTGCATCAAATACTTGATGGGGTAATAAATAATTTCGCACATTTCGATTCGTGGCGTCAAACATTTGACATTAATTGATTCACGACAATTGTTCCCGTTTCGCATTGTCACACACATCCTTCGTGTTTCTTTTACGTCATGAGAAAACAATAGAAACAACACAGTACTGTAATCCCCTTTGACACACATCCTTCGAAAACATCCACAAAGCACAACGCTAAGGCGCTTTTTGCTATTTCAGTTTAGAACGGTGCTCCTTTGAAATGTGAATGGGAACTGTCAAAGTGACACGTACGTATGTACGTATGTACGTATGAACATATGTACATATGTAGAAAAGTATACACACTCAGTAGCTCACATCCTGAAGCTATTTCTTTACACAATACCTCGCTAATTTACAGTGACGATCATTCGAATTAACGCACACCATTAGCTAAAATACGAAACGGTTAAATTTTGCAGCATTTTCTCATTCTCGCATATTCGCTAGGAATTTTCTAATCATAACAGCAAATTACTGGGGCGTGGTTCAAGTGCACCACACACACTACATACACTAGAATTATTGGAATTTTCTTTGAGTATAAGCGTCGAGTTAGGGGTAGTTTGCAAGGTATTCCAGACTGTGGTAGACCTATAGAGGGAGCCGAGATGCATTCTGGCTGCATTTTATGATGCATTTTTGGCGGTAATGCACTCACATGCACGCACGCTTCGAGCAATTTTATACACATATCGGAATTCATTGCGAGGACGAAAAATGCACGCTTCGATTTTATTCGTCGTGAAAATTTATATTTCTCAGTCACGTTTCAAATGTACATACATATATACGTGTATGTATGTATTATAATACGCGACAATATTTCCATCGTAAAGTGCTGGCGAAATTGAATTCTTCAAATGTTGTATATTTTCGCAATACACGTACTCGAATATTACAATAAAAGCATCGCAGTTTGGATCTAGTGTAAAATTTATAATACGACTACAGTCTAAATGCGATTTCAGTTTGTCTTTTAGCGCTAGCCTGGAAAAGTTGCGATACTGTAGCATATTTTCCTGACGCTCGCAGTATATGCCGTGACGCTGGCTACGTGGAAAACCGCATTTTTCCCGATTTATTTTTGTTCTTTCTTTTGTCGTGTGATATCTGTTTGCAAAAGTAATAACTTCGTTGCATTTTTCTCAAAGGGGCGAAGTAGAAAAATTTATGAAAAATCCGTAAACTATCATTACTGTACGACAGATATGACTCAACGTGGCAGAATACGACGACTTTTACACACAGACTTTTCGTTACGGTAAATCACATTATTAAATCGTAAAAACAGTATTTTTACATTATGTTTAATGATCTAAAAACAGTATGAGGCATTCGTTTAAAATGTAAAAATTTTCATATTAAATTTCGCAAAAAGAACGAAAGAGCGTTCAGAATAATATCGCATATATTACATATATTATGTTTTTTTACTTTTAATTGAATTTAACTACGTATATAATTTGAATAAAATCTCTTATTTTTAACTTACATATGTGAGTAACGTGTACAACAATGGTTAAATGGTTGAATTATTCTTTAAAATATAATGTACATATGTACATATAATGAATTAAATTTTCTTTAAATTCTTCGTGTGTTTGTTTTAAAAATGTTATTACGGTACCTTTAGATAAAATCTTATAAGTATCAACTTGCTTATTTATAAGCATACAGAGCTATTTACCGTTTGCAAAACCTGTTCCTTGGTGTGAAATGGCAGTCATTTGTAGCAATAAAATCATACAAGCACACATTTGAAAATTGACCGTTATGCTCACATTTAAAAGATTTGAGATTATTTTCCATACTTACTGTACACGCTCGAGTAATAAATTCTTAAAAAAAAGCTTTAGGTTTGCATCTTAAGCCACGTGAATTTAATTTAAAACAACGTGCAATGGTAAAATTTATCATAACGCCAATTTATCATTCTGGCTAATATTAAAAATTTGAGCTTTAAAGCAATTAGTTTTTGAACCCATGTTTGCATAGCTTTTATTGGTGCGGCGACATTAGCACGCGGGACTTTAGCGCGCCGACATTAGCGCGCGGACGTTAGCGCACCGACGTTAGCGCACCGACGTTAGCGCACCGACGTTAGCGCGCAATTTATTATTTTTATATTTAATAAAAAAAATAGAAAACAATTATTCTAAAAACTTAAAACACATACATATGTTAAACACATGAAAAAAGAACCATAAAAAACTATTCAAAAAAAAGGCAAACGTACATGACAATTGTTTGTGTTTTATACTGTTTATACTTATACACAACACACATATACAAAACAAAATACAAAAAATAAAAAAAATATACAAAACACACACATAATAATAAAGACAAATTTCAATTTCAAAATTATTAAAGATTCTTCTTAAGAATTCCAATTTACTAATACTATTATAAGTTGGAATTACGGCTTCCAATCTTTTATTTACATAATTTGGCATATTTCGATTTCAAGCAATTTGGACGCCTGATTATCTTATTATTATTTTTCTCAATCGATAAAATTTTCATGGATAGGTTTGAACCAATTAATTTTAAATAAGATGTAATTTTGGGAGAAAAGTTATCTTAGATAAGTAAATTTCTTTAAATGAGCAGTCAACAATACAAAATAATCTTATTTTGCGCGCTACTGTCGACGCGCTCAAGTCCCACGAGCTAATGTCGGGGTTGTACTGCGCGCTAATGTCGGGGTGCCCTTTTATTCCACCAATTAATTATCTTCGCACTGTGTAGCTATTAATAAGTTTGTAAATTGAATTAGGTTCTAGCGATTCTTCTGCTATAGAATGTATATAGTTTATTTCTAATTGTTCCTTCGGTGATTAAATTTCATCGATTATTTTAGTATAATCTGTACAGACACTGTGACCTAACCAGTTCTAGATTAAAATGAATCAATTTTCTCCGATCCAAATTGACTTTCTTGCCACGGCAACCGGTCCGGATGCTCTCGATCGCCTTTCACGTGATTAATGGCGCCTCGGTGGTGACCCGGGGCGCCGTCAATCAAAACTGTTTGTGATCGCAGAAGCAACCCATTCGATTGCAGATCTATATTGGCACACGGTTCGATGGCAAAAGCTGCCGCCTGCGATATGGCCATCAAATTGAAAGCGAAATCAGGGTGTGGGCGGGTACGCGGGCGAGTACCTATCTATAGGAGTGGGCGGATCACGTGTGACCGCGAAAAATCCAATTTGTGGACCCACTTTAGCGAAAAATTGTCTTTCACGCCGCAACTGGTTCTATTTACCATTTTCCATAGAGGGTTCCGATCGAATATGGCCAATGTATACGGATTATGCGGAGGGAAGTTTTTTCAGAAAGGGTGAAAAAGTCCACTAATGGGGTCGACCACCTCGTCGATACGAAACAATGACGCTTAAGTACATATGTACGTACATACATTGCATTAATTTTGAATATTGGGCTGAAATTGTACGTGACCCCAAAATCGATAAGCGAATGAGTATCAATTACTATTGTATGTATTATTATCATGTGTACTGAGCGTGAGTACGTGTACGTATGCACATACTATGTACATATGTATGTATGTATGTATGTATGTTTTGCTCGCAGAAAGGAAGATTACTGTCGTGTATTATTTATTTATTTATTTATTAACAGGTTTTTAGCCCAAAATAGAAGATTACATATACATATTTAAAATACATACATATATAAAAACAAAAAGAATAAGAATATCAAAAAGCTAATAATAAAATACTAACAAAAACAGTGCTAGAATTTAAATTTTAAGTTACACAGAATATAATATAATGTTTCACAGAGTATAATAATATAATTTATTTATTATCAAATACCATTACCATCCCCGCTCAGTATCCTCGCTAAATTAAGCTTAAGATATGATACAAAGCGAGGATAGGTAATGGAAAAAATGTCCACATCATCGGTTGCCAGAGCATTAAATAATTTTAGAGCTTTATTAACGGGAGAAACTGCCAATACATTAGATCTAACTAACGGCTCATTAAATAGACGATGTGTTCGTGAACGAATATAATTATTCGGCACAAACAAGCCAATCCTCTCCAACACTTGAGGATTCCAGATGAACCCACGAAATAAAAGAAACATATGTCGAAATAACAACATATCTCTTCTAATCACAAGTGAGTGCATGCCAGTCATGCCCAGAATAAATTTACTAGGGTACAGGGTATGGGTAATAACCATACATCCTAAGATATAAAAATCTGAAAAAAAATTTCTGTACCCTTTCAAGCATTTCAATATACAAACGCTCATAAGGGGACCAAATAATAGAGCTGAATTCCAGTTTAGACAGCACTAATGAAGAATATAGACATTTGATAACCCCAATGTCACCAAGTGCACCAGAATTTCTTATGACAAATGCCGAAAGTTTACTAGCACACTTTGTGACATTAATAATATGAGCGTGAAAAGTCATCTTTGAGTCATAAATGACACCCAAGTCCTTCATTTCATGAACTCTTACAAGACGTTCGTTTGACATGTAATACTCCGTCAAAATAGCCCTATTAGAGCGAGTAAAGCTCATAGTTTTACATTTACTCAATGCAAACTCCATCTTGTTTGAATGAGACCATTTACAGATAGCATCCAAGTCCTTTTGTAATAAAGAACTACAAGAATCATCCGTAATTGATCTGAAAATTTTTAGGTCATCAGCAAATAATAATATCTGAGATTGGACCGCCATAACAACATTATAAATAAGAGGGGCCCAAGGTTAGAACCTTGAGGTACCCCCGAAAATGTTTTTAATGTTGAAGAGTTGAACCCACAATAATCTACATATTGACATCTGTTTCGAAAATATGATGAAAAAAACGTAATAGCATTAAATGAAAAACCAAGAGCTGATAATTTCTCAAGTAAGACATCATTATTAACTAAATCAAAAGCTTTCCTAAAATCTGTATAAATAACATCAACTCTTGATCCATCATCCAAGCTAGACGCCACAAATTCATTGAAAACTAATAAATTTGTATGAGTTGAACGTTTCTTTCTAAACCCATGTTGCTCAACACATAAATATGGATTAACTTGAGTATATATATCCTCAAATAAAACAAGTTCAAAAATCTTTGCAAAAGATGATAAGACCGATATTGGTCTGTAGTTCGAAATTTCCTCGACTTTCCCACTCTTATGCAATGGTGTGATTCTCGATACTTTCCATGCTTCCGGGAATACATTTGAAGAAATAGAAAGATTAAATATAAATGTTAGTGGTTTAATTAAATGAGGAGCACATGCTTTTATTACCAAAGATGGTATTCCATCTGGACCATAAGAATTATTTGGTAACAATTTACTGAGAGCTCTACATACATCCATCTCGGTGATTTTCTTAAACAACACTAATCTACTATCCCGGGAACTGCATTTCATTGCAGCATTTGGATCCAACACAGGTGCAATATCACTATAAACACTACTAAAATATTTTGCAAAAGCATCAGCAATATTGCGGAGTCCTGAGATTGGTTCATTATTTAAGGTCATATTTTTGTTCAGAAATCTACTATGGCTACGTAATTTATGAATATAACTCCAAAAATTTTTGGGATTTAAGAGTATTTCTTTTTCAGATTTTAATATGAAGGCTTTACGATCATTGATGATCTCCAACTTTACTACCTTCCGTAAATCCGAGTATTTTTTATAATCAATAATATCTTTGCTACGTTTTCACAATGAATGAACCTTCGATTTAATTTTAATTTTCTCAATAGTAGATTTCTGAAACCATACTGGATAATAATAACGAGGAATAACGGTTGGCGTTTTAACAAAACAAGTATTATTTAGCTTAGATAAAATATTATAAAAACTCTCCACTGCCAAATTAACATCATTAAGTGAAAAAATGTGATCCCAATTTACAGAATTTAACAACGAAATATATTCAGGCATACCATCCATACTAAATTTCCAATGCATATTATCAGAAATATCAATATTATGATGACTTTGAAGCCCAGCTGAACTTGAATCAGCAGAGTTGAGATGGAATTCAATTTCGAGCGTTGGATGGTACTGGTCTTCGGGTACAATAGATACATCACTTCTACAGGTTTTAGCATAATTCAGATTGGTAAGGACAAGATCTAATTTCGAATCAAATACATTATTAACAACATTTACATCAATCAAATTAAAGAGTTCACAAATATACAAAATATCATTGTTTAAATAACGCAATGCTTCAGTATTAAAATCACCTAGAATAATTAATTTTTTGCGACTCAAGTAGATGCAATTTTCTTGTAATGTATTAAATAATGCATCTGAAATGGTTCGAGACTGATTTGGAGGAAAGTACAGCACGCAAATTATGATGGAAGAACGGGGAAGTTCAATACTGATCCAGAGATGTTCACCGACTGTGTGGAGATGATTCAGGGGGCGTACAGATCGCACACGATCAGTGCGGACAGCCAACAGAACACCACCTCCTCTGCTGCCTCGATCTCTTCTAAATACCTGATATCTGTCATCGAACAATTCAGCGTCATTCATCGAATTATTAAGCCAGGTCTCAGTAAGTGCGATGAAATCATGATCCTGTGCAAGAACGGATGCTAAGCATTTAAATGCTTTAGTTTTTAGACCCCTCACGTTCTGATAAAGGATCGTGAAACGGGGATCCATGTGCACCCTATGCTTTTGTGGGTGCATAGCTTCTACGAAATTTCCACCTGCTGATGGCCACTCCAGATGGCCACATCTGCGGTTCAGGTTATCCTCAGGTATTGATTCCTTGAACGAACTGTAATCACCCTTAGTCATAAGCTTTGTCACAATTGGGTCGCAAGACGGCAGCTTCTGTATGACATAGTCAACAAGAGCCTTCTCCGACGTATCCCTTTTCAGGTAAAAAACGTGAATCAATTTCCTTCGCTGTGCGGCCACCAATAAGTTATCAGACCCACCAGTGCCACGAATAATCCTTCTAGTTGTTCGAGACGTGCTTCCTTGGATCTGCGTCACCGGAGATGAGGGCAGCACATCATCATAATTCTGCCGATCCGCAACGGGAGGTGAAGACGAAAGTCCGACCATGAGTTCCGAAGTAGGTGAAGCCGGAAGTGAGGTCGAAATTAACGAAGAATTCTGAACGATAGCCGGAAGTTCGACAGTAGTTGAAGCTTGAGTCCGAGCTGAAGCCGTAAGTACGGCCGAAAATGAAGCCGGAAGTGAGGCCGGAGTTGCAGTCATCAGCGAAGCTGGAGTCTGACCTGAAGACGGAATCCGAGCAGCAGCCGAAGTCAGAACCGTAGGCTGAATCGAAGTTGAGGCAGGAGTCACTAGGACAGGTGTCACTGCAGACTGTACTACAGATGTTTTACCGGACGCAATAGACTCAATGGCTCGTAATGCTTTTGAATTCAACCATCTTGCCCCGTTTTACGCTCAAATGTTAAAAATACTTGGAGATACACATAAACTTGATGCTAACCACATATAAAATTGTGACGAAACCGGGATATCTGCAATTCCTAAGACAAAATCCAAAATCATTGCGCTGAAAGGGAAAAAGCAAGTTGAAGCCCTCACCTCTGGAGAAAGAGGCCAAACGATCACTTTGGAAATATGTTGAAATGCAACAGGAAACGATCAAACGATCCAAACAATCCTGTGCAGGTGTAGATGATGAGGACCAGGAAGCCATTCGTATTTGCCCACACTGTGCAATGTAACCCCATCTTGCCCCATGGTCAAAACCATCTTACCCCGCCTGTGGGGTAAGATGGGACAAAACGTACTTTTTTTTATTTCTTTAAAAATATTGTTTTTTTTTATTTTTTTACCTAATCTTTATACGCAATTATGT
This sequence comes from Parapsyche elsis, assembly GCA_022651745.1. NCBI lineage: Eukaryota > Metazoa > Arthropoda > Insecta > Trichoptera > Hydropsychidae > Parapsyche > Parapsyche elsis. The sequence continues at coordinate 8,940,309 of JAGVSN010000002.1, read as the reverse complement.
TAAGTATAAACCAAATTTTATTTTGATTAATTAACGGATTTTTTTATATTAAAGATCATTGTGCTATTTATCACCAAACCTTAGCTGTCCCGTCTTGCCCCGCCCTCCCCTATTCGAATTTATTATTATATTCGATTTATTAAATATAACGAATTTATTGAATGCACCCACTGTGTGACAATTATAATAATATACGTGTATATAAACGTATAAAAGATTCTCAAACACAAGAAAAAAGGCACAGCCACAAAAAGTTAGACAGTCAAACAAGTAGTCACGAATGTCACAAAAGTCACAACAATCAAATAAATCAAATAGCGAGCCAATCGGTCAGAAAAATAGATAGAAATAGCAGAGACGTGTTGAAACACGTCAATTCGACACAATACACACCGCGAGTCCCTTATGTGTATGTATGTACACATTATATGTACATACATACATACACATAAGAGGAAATCTGAATACGGAGAGGCAAATAAACGTACATAATATCAGCGCTGAAGCGATTCAATGTGTTCGTGTATATTGAAAATGATCATATGTATTGTTTGACGATAATTATTATGTTATGATCGGTTTTAGTATTGAATTTGAACCTAACTAATACTCTGTATGTGGGTGTATATTGTATACTAATCAATGCCCGTTGACGGTGTCATCGGATAGTTACCATTTATGTAAAACTTAGTAGGTTGTTGAAAAATACGAGCGCTTTGCGCTACCCGCGCCGTGTGTATTTGTGTGAGTGAGTATATGTGTACGTGCCGTGCGTATGCCAGCGTTCCGCAGCTACCCTGCCAGGCAGACCGTTCCACTACTATATATTTACAAGTAAAGATGTTTTAATATATTTTTTAATTAGTGTTTCAAACAAAAGGGTTAAATAGCTCGGATCAAAAGCTTCACGCGACGTACTATAATCTGAATTTGTATTGGACGAAATTTATTCGAGGATTTTTTGAGTATGACTATTAATTAAAAGTTACGTATAAGCCTATAAGTATATAGGCATATAAAAACGATTCATACAAATCCTATATGTACCTTTATACTTATAGGATTTGTAGAAATCGTTTTTGTTTGTTTCGTGTCATTCCAAGAAATTTTAAACTATCTCGACAGATGTATACAGAAACCTACATAATAGCGACATACGAAACATTTACAATTAAACCGTAATTTCAACACGCTAAAGCGGATTATTTGAGTTCTCGAGATTGCACTCAGACTGTACAACACACACAAACTGTATCGAGTTGAAAAATAACGACTGAAGTTCGAATTGGAAAAGATTTTCCACGGCAACAGGTTTTCTTATGCGACTTGCAAGTTTTTCGTTTAACTACATACATATATTTTTTTATATGGACCTGTATATATACGTACAACGATACAACACAAGCTCACATGTACCTATACACATGCAGAATATACTTAAATTATTGAACGCGATCATTTTTATTACAATTTTTTCAGTTTACGACCGTTTTCAATAGACGCGCTTGGAATCTGGTATATGTGTATAAATTTCTAATATTCGCATAATAGCAAAGATTCATCTAAAGCTCCCCGAAAGGGTATTGTGCGTGGGCGCAACGGAACAAAAGCTCGTCGACACGACACACCGACGCTATTATCCTCGCAGGAGAGTGGAGACGAGGACCCGCAGCAAGGACGCACTGTAATTAAAGTTCCAGCGAAGTGTGAGCTTTGGCTATCGTGGTTGGTCATCTTAAATATCGTCGATTTGAACCATCGCTGTCCCGAGCTTATCGTTTCGATCGGGTCCGAAAACCCTCCAGAGTGTGAACCCGTGTCACAGTATGACAGCCAGTAATATCTTAAGTTATTAACACGCTCGCTAATGGGGAATAAGGTCAAAGGCTAATTTCTTACCATATTCTCTCTACTTAATCTTCGATATTTGCGCGACCTCATATGTATGTATGTATATATGTACTTGCGCCCTCGGCTTACTCAATATATTATTAGTACGTATGTAATATCTTGTGTCTGTGTGTGTGTATAATATGTATGTACATGGTAAGAAGCAGCATTTTCGAACGTTCGTTCGTTTTTTTTTTTTTGTGTGCCCCCGTTCTGTTTGTTTATTGCGAAATAAATAAAACGAATAGGGAAACCGTTTCCGAAAGAATTCACACGGCATATAAGCAATGTCAAATGCTTGCAAGCGTATATTTCAATAAAAATGTCAAACTCTATCGCTTACACCCTTTCGATTTTGACTGTAAACTATATATGTAGGTAGGTCTTACGTTTCGTATGGTATTGAAAAATATAAAAACAAACCCAAAAAAAAACTTTAAATCACTCAAAATAATACCATTCAAATTTATTCACATATTACATGTTCTTCTTGTAATTTTGTAAACTACATATGTATGTACACATGTATATCGTTCAATATAATCGTTTCAAAAGCTTTTCCATAATGCGCCAAACCTATATCTTTTGAACTACGACCTCTTTTTCTTTGCAATTTTCTTACCCTTAAAGTATCCCATTGGTCGAATAAAAAAAGATTAACCATTGATCTTTTGATTCAATAGCTCTTTAAACCGTTCAATATTCGCAAAATATATTGAAACAAATGCTAAGATTATTTCTTAAAAATTTACGACAAAACGCACATTTTGTATTTTATGCGATCGTATAAAATAATAGCCGATGCTAAAATTAACGCAAAATTCTTTCAGTTCATGTTAACACTCGTAAAATATTGAAAATTTACGATGCGATATTGTCGTGTGTTAAACGTTTTCAATCGAGCTTTTAATGCTAGCGAAGAAGCGTACCTGATTTTTATGTCATTACTAATTTTTTTTATTTAAATTAGACGCTTTTGTTGAAACTGACAGTTTGCGCATTCTTTGCGAAACACAATATGAAAACACACATAAATCAAGCGGTGGAAATAAATCATAACATTTTAGAAACGCAAACAAAGGACGTATTGAGCACTCTCGAGATGGATATGAGGATTTTCATGTCACGCCTACTGCGAAAATGCGAGATTTATACACTTCGGGAAAATTTATGTTTTCGCGTCTATTCCCATTGAAAAAAAATAGCTCAACCTCTTAAAAATACTCCGCAGTATATTGTACGTCGAGTTTTGAACACTTTTTTTACTTTTTGCTTGTGGTTTTGTGTTTTCTTATACACACTGCGACAAAATTCGACTTATCGCGTAAAACCTAAGTTTTATACGTCCAATCCTAAAAACATCTAAATAGACTAAGCTTTCAAATTAGCCACCAGGGACACTAAAGTTGCAGACGAACGTTCTCGATTCAGTGACCGCGACAAAAGCGAATTTCGACTGAAAGCGGATTTATTACTACCCTCGTGTACCATAAGAATAGTCATATATGTATGTACATATATACATATATATACATTTATACATACATATATATATACATATATATATATATATATACATATGTACATAAAGTAGTTATACTACAACAGTGTGAAAGAAAATTTAAGTGTTAATCCTAAAGAAATCAATTTGCGTGTTTTTTGTTATATAATTATTTCGTAGAAGTTCAGGATTATCCCATTGTTATAACGTAAAAGATTTGCCGCTTAAGGTTATATTTTTATAAGCGGGATAAGGTTTTATTAGCCATTTCGCAAATACAAAAGTTGCGTATATATAAGTATACATACGTAGATATAACCGTACTAAAAATCTCGCTTTTTAATTTTTTGACTCTGCACTTAGCATTTTAAATTCGACCAATGCATATTTTCACATTCATCATGTAAATACATACGTGAAAAGTTTTATTTGGCGTATTGCAAATTTTCCTTACGTCTTCGCATATTCCTGTACAGTGTATGTACATATGTATGTACAATGTACATACATACATAAATACTTTGTATGAAGCTTTGATCGGGTAATTTGCATTGATTTTTGTTTTGCAATATCAATTACTTTCGTTGATTAAAATGGTACGTCGATTTCACTGTGCGAAAAGGTCAGTCACTAAACAAGGTTGTAACTCTTTTTACGATTTCAGCTGTAAAAAGCATCTTTTTTTTATCTTTACGAAAATAAAGAAAATTCCATAAAAAAATATATTTGAAAAACGATTGTAAAAATAAAACAATCGCGAATAAACGTATGTCGTAAATTGACCACGAATTTCAGCGTGAGGAATTTTTCATCTTCTCTTCATGGTAATTGATTATACCTATATAGAGAATTATTTATTTTCTTGCTTTATACATAATTGAAACGACCCACATAAGAGGATTAAACGAATATAATTTATTTGAAAATTTTCCTTATAATAATTAATAACTGTAATATTATAGGGTATTAAGTAGTAATTTTGTTTTGGTTTCCGTTCATTTAAATATCAAATTTATAACTTTTAATGAATATACATACATATGTATATATTCTCACGGCAAATTTCGAATCAAATATTTACTACTTACTATCTACGCATTGTACTTATACTTTGAGGTCAACAGTGTCAAGCGTAAGGACTGTTTGCGAAACCCCAAATTTCAATATTGAAAATATCTTTTATGCGGGGATGATGGAGTCCATCTTTCATCTTTACATTATTAGATCGTAATATTTTGCGGCAGCGGTGGGTAAAGATGTGGTATCCTTCGGAAGTATTATATGACATAAAATGGGGCTTTACTTTTACATAAAAAAAAAAAAGGACCGCAGCTCACCTTCTTGCGTTGTCGTCCTTCGGATACAAATTATGCTAAACGCACGTCTCGCATGGAAATTATTACCATGTATGTATGTATGTACATATGTGTATTTATACGAATGTATAACTTTATTTGACGGCTAAGCGTTGAACCACAGAATGCCCGCAAAGGGAATTTGTAACAAGTCTCCGGGGATCGATGCTCGGTGACATATATAGCGAATTTGATACATATCCTTGCCGCAGAAAAGGACAATAACTCTCAGTGTAACGGTCGTTGTGTGACCCATACGTTCACCGTTATCTCTCGCCCCACCTTTGAGACTATCGTTGAAGTTATAATGTATGCGAAGATATTGAATTTCCCTTTTCTTTTCTTTTTTCAGGCGTTATAATATTCGGCTCGGATCAAGAAGTAGCCGGTGTGATGCGAGCCGTGAGAAGGTCGAACGCCACTGGAGCTTTTTCTTGGATCGGTTCGGATGGATGGAGTGCGAGAAGTCTGGTCAGCGATGGCAGTGAACTGGAAGTTGAAGGGACACTGTCGGTTCAACCTCAGGCTAATCCTGTCAAAGGGTTCGAAGCCTACTTTCTCAATCTGACCGTGGATAACAACGAGAGGAACCCGTGGTTTGTCGGTAAGTTTCGAATTGTTTCCAGATTAAAGCGTTTGCGGTATGAAGATATGCATTTGACTAGTTCAATAAGACGCAACTACAATTTACATAAGATCGGAAGCTTTTGTGGATTGATATTTTTTTTTTTCAAAACGTTATAAAGCCACTTGTGTAAGCTTTTGTATTCGCGTGGAGAAAGTTCGGCAACTTCGACGTTCATCGGTGCTCAGAACTTTCAAGTCAACCAAACATTCAAAACTCTCTTAATGCAAATATAAATTTTATAAGGCACGTTCTTATGCAATAAGCTATAAAATTAGTAACATACTTTAATATTGATACTTTCAATTACATACATAACAATAACAATTTAAAATAAATTAAATAAATTTCAATCTCGTTGAATTCTAGATCTAATCAGATTAGTCCCATTGTAAGTTTATTATTATATTTGACATTGTCTGTATTTTTACTTTATCCATATACGTAGATAAAGTATTGTAATCACGTTCTAGTCTACTGTCCAATTTATATAAAAAGCTCTTTTATTTTACGTTAAATCTGTTTAAATCGTCTAACTGCGCACATTGACCGCAGTACGCGCAAAAGTCTCTCGTCAGATAAATGTAATAAAAGTACCATAAAATATCAAAAAGGAATCCGCAGACCTCACAGTAATCTGTCAAGGATATTTTACAACTAGATTGATGAAAGCTATAATCTAAAAATTTTATTCTATGACTCATTTAACGAACTTCTACATACATTGTTATTTTGTACATAAGGCCAGTATAAGTTTTCCGCGCGGGTTATCTTTGCGATTTACAAAAGAGCTTTCGCCGCCGCCACTACCGCCCAGCAAACAAAAGCTTGCTTATGCATTTTCCCACCTTCGTTGCACGTAAACGTTGTACAAAACACCTCTGGGAAAACACGAACAGGCTTTAGTCTATTTTGTCCCATTACACGAGATAGGGAGACGTTTCGGTTGCTTTAAAGGTCCACTTCCGGTATCTGCAATATCGACCCGAGTGCGATGTCTGAATTTTGGCCAAGCTCGTGGTTGCATATACTATCGATCAAACTTCGCAATCGAATCCTTTGTCCGATTGTTTGTTTGGGCGGACGTACTTCCACCAAGAATTTTCCAGAACACGTAATATAAATAGATAAGTGCCAAATGCAGTAGAAAAGCACGTGTGAACTTAATTTAGTTCATTAGCTTAGAGAATTGAGAGTTGAGAGTACGAGTGTGAAGAACGACAGAACAATGATTCAATGTATAGGTATTTTTGTAGTTGGGAATTGTTCGCAATTCAATTCTGGCGATTTTACGGCGTCGAACCGTTAAGGCACTTCGTATTGGAGGATTTTACACGTTTCCCATATGTCTCTTTTACAATGTTAAATGCGCTATATATACCATATGTACATGGCTACTCAACGCAGTTTATATAAGATTAATCAATAGCTATGTGTTTTCAGTGTGCTTTTGCTGAAAATTGCAATTACGCTGTCTATAAAAAAAACTTTGAACAATGAAAAGTTTTTCAAGCTTCCATTACTTCAATTTAAGCAAAGTTGTCTTTTGTATATGCAATTTTAATTAACTAGTTTAGTTAATAAGTTTCGGTACATATTTAACCTTGATCAGTTATTTTTTGTATTGCTGCTACATGTACATACATACATATGTACATATATCGTATATTGCTTACTTGAAAGCTCCGCTTCTTGTTGAAGTAAAAGTAAACAAACTATAATTCATCGGAGTATAATACGCTTTAATGGATTGAAAAATTTCAAATGTTGCGCATGTTATACTTAAAAACCTTTAATTTAATCAGTTTAGTGGTTTAAAAGCTTTGTCATAAAAACGAAGTGACCGAAGCGGTGCAGTCGTTGTTCCTCAGAAGTTTTTTTTTTTTCTGAAAGAATGTAGGAGTTTGTCCAAAGCTGAACTTAATACATTAAAAAATGAGGGTTCTAATTCTTGGGTTTCAATGGTTTTTGTTCTTAATTTAACAAATGCATTCGGACTAACTTACTATTGACTGACTCTTGAAAAGCTTATGCATAAACCAGTCGACGGTTTCGCTAAGACCGAACAAATCAAAAGTTCCCGTCGAACTTTAGAATCGTCGGTACAATGGGTTCGTTCGGATTGCAATTCGGTATTCCCAGTGTAATTATTCAGTGGGTAAAGTGCGTTCCCGAGCTTTAGTCCAGCCATGGGGAAAGGTCTCTGGTCTACCATTATTCACGTTCAATCACTCCTTTTGACGTTAACGTCTGACGCTTTGTGCGCCACAAGCCGATTGTCGGGAATGCATTTTAATCAGTCAACCAGCCGCTGGGAAATGAGACAACCAACCGGGAAGATTATGCGCCAACTCCCCAAGCCTCGATTGTGATCCTAGCGAATAATTTCAACCGGGTAAAACAAAACAAAATGTAAAAAAAATAGATGGAAACTTTTATCCTGTGTGAAAACAAAGTACAAAATCGAGTCTATGTAATTGCGCGGCGTCACGTTACGCTATGAAACGCGAAACTTGTGTTGCGATGTTGCGAAATTGTAGCTTTGGCGTCTCGGGAGCAAATACTGGCGAATGTTTGCATTTTGTCGTGTTTACCCGATGATAAAGCTTTTAGCAAAAATACGCCGGATTTCAACGTCGAAAAAAATATGAACGTGTGTGTACTTTTACGTAGGTGGGTTTCATGTTAAAATTATTGCGCGTAAACGATTATTACACAAGAGTTAAGTTGTGTGTGTGTGTGTAAATGTACATTTGCCATTTTGAGCTGGGCCGTTTGACGTTGAAATTGAGTTACACGTCACCGGCAAATTTCTACAATTCATCTGACATAATCGTTACTATCGCTAGTGGTACGGCACGATCAAAGCGCATTATAACAGGGTTATCGAATTCTTGCTTGTATCGTACGTAAAGGTTTACATACGTACATATATGAACTTTAGTGATCTTTTGCGTGTAGAATAGATTTTTTTTTTTTTTGTAATCTTACATATGTATTATATTTCAAAGCTGGTGAACGAAAACGAATTCAAAGTGATCGTATTGTAGTATGGAATGCTTTGATGCTGAGTAATTTAATATGATAAGTTCCAGGCGTACACTGCTTGTTGAACGATATGTGACTATACATACATACATATATCTACTTAAAACAAAGTGTATGTATGTATGTTCAACTTATATAATTGTTACAGTGAATGTTTATGAAGTTTTTCGTTATACTATTATCTTTCACGCAAAACTCATCCACAAAGTTTAGATAGGTGCGGTCGAATATCGATGGGGTTTCAATTAACTGAAAATTATAATTTGATTATAAATTGGCAAACCGTTTTAAATTAATCGAGTCGGTCTTTTGAAGTGTGTTCAAGGTTTCTTATTGTTTATGACGAATTGAAATCGTAACAAATTTTCCATTTTTAGACGAATTGAAAGTATTTAAAATTGTCGAAAATTTTATCGAATGTAAAAAATCTATTCACATTTGTGGTAAAAAAAAATTTGAAATGATATCGTTATACATGGTATGTACATATGTCTGGGAAAACTAATCCAAGTATGACGCGCGTAGTTTTAAGGATAAGTATCATAACTCAAAATACTGAACTACTTTTTAAAGTTTTGTTTTATTTAAGCTTTAAGCTTTGTTGTAGTTTTATTTCGATAATTTGGTTTATGTACACGTTGATATAAAAGTGCTAATATGAATTTGAGTTCCTAATAACTTTTTCAAAGCTGGAGTCTACTGTATTATTCATTGTAAAAATATTAAATTTTTTATTAGATTCCACTTCAAAGAGGAGTCTATTGCCATTGTGTACATCGATTTTGCATTTTATTCTGCGGAAGAGAAAAATATGCGTAATTGAATATGTCCGCGCCGCTTTTAAACTCGGTAATAAACACCGTTATATAAGTTCAGTGAACGATGAGTTTACCGCGGGCACAAAACTCGTCAAATTTTTCCCCAACGACGTGCATTTTCCGAGTTCGCGAAAATTGGTTCGAAAATTTTTCCGGCACAACGATGGAAAATTGAAAAGTTCACACCCGAAGAGACGAGGAGGTGGCGGATTATTATAAGCGATCTTGTCGTTCCCGTAGGAAATAACCGCGACGAATTGAAACAACACATAATCCGACCTCTAAGTTTTAGGAATAATCCCCGCTTTTCGTCCGGACTAGACAGACTAATGATTAAATTAAATATTCATTTAAAACGCTTTCGGGACCATGGTACTCCGCCGAAGACAAGATTTCGTTCCGCGATACTTTCACTCTGGGGGTGTATTTCAGATATCGTACCTATTTAAATTTAATTTAATTAACGCACACGTGTGTCTCCGTGTGTTGTAATTTTGTAAAACCTACACAAAGGTTCCTACGCCGTTATGCAAATAGCTTAAATAGATAGTTAATTAAACTGATGGAAGCTTAGAATAATTCACGCATGAGAATTTCATACATCAACAACAAAAACGTATAACGAAGCCTTCAACTACCGGTAATCGGAGGCATGTTGAGGTTTTATCATTCCCACTGAGATTGTAAAAAGAAATGTAAACAAATAGTACATACTTTAAAAATAATAAATGATTGTTTGAATTTCGTTTTAATTTTATTCATTTTAATTTCGCTGTGAAAAGGTGCGTAAATTTAATTTGAACTTCGCTGCAAACGTCAAAATTATCTCTATATTTTATCTCTCCTTTTTCTTGTCGGCGAATTAATATAAACGTCATAAATGAGTCAAAATAATTTACGAACTATCTCACTGTCGCAATCGTCGCTCGTGGCAGGGGATTTTTTTGCATTTCTTTTGCCTACCGTTTCATTTACAAAAAATAAATGTATTTTTTCGCACTAGACGATGGTTTGAGAACTTGAAATTCTCAACGGGTTCGAAGCGATAATTCATCTCGATGAAAGTTTCTTTTTAAATGCGAGCAGCACACAGTCTTCGGAGTTTTATCTGCAAAAGCTCTAACTGCTGGATTTAACTCCTATTGTTCCAACTAAAAGGACGTAATCAAGCGACTTTGTTGCGTGAAAGCATTTTAATACCTCAATGACGAAACTCGCAACGTTCGCTTTTATACTTACCTATGTATGTATGTGTATGTATATACATAGGTATATTTTCCAATCCGCGTAAAACGCGTTGTGACCCCAATATGCAACGAATACGGCCGTGCTTTCGAAAAGCGTCCCAGGTGAGTATTAACACGGAGCGAGAGCTTTTATTGAACATGTTAAACTTTCACACGGAAGTGTGCGTGTGTATTTCTATGTGTGCACTGAAGTAATGAAAAAATCTTTATGTTCCATCTCCTATTCCGCATCGTTCGCTGTTTTTGTATTATAATATAAAAGATATTGTGACTCCAATGTCGAGACAATGAAGATTTTTATCAAATAATAAGCTTTATAGATTTCCATTATTATTTCGCGAAACGTCAAAGAAATGGAAATAATGCATCTTTTCCATAATTCATTTGGGAAAATGCGCCTCTTCTAATGCAAAAATCGTGTCGCAAGGATATTTTATACCATCGCATCTTATGCGCATTCGAGATTTTCATATTGAACGAAATTTTACACCCAAGTAAAAAAGTACCACGAAAAATTAAATCAACCAAATTTCATCCCATTTTTTAAAACAATATTTTCATATCGGCTTACATTCGACGTTTCGATTAATGCGCTTCATCCGTTACAAAATTGAATACGAAAGCGTCGATGTACGAAACGTGACTGGGTCCATATTCAATTAAGCCACAAAACCCATTCAAGTGTTAAGCATTATTTGGAAGTTAACCGCAAACGCATTAACACACGTTAATTTATTGTCTAGCGAGTTTGAGTTTATACAATGATAATTTTTGTTTCAGAATTCTGGGAGGATCACTTTCACTGTCGATACACAAACAGTTCCACGACACCTTACAACCAGAAACACACCGTTCCCTGTACGGGCAAAGAGCAATTGACCAGACAGAATACAGATTTTGAAGATCAACTGCAGTTCGTATCGGATGCTGTGATGGCATTCGCTTACGCCATAAGGTATGTTCATTGTAATTTCATACCAATGCAATAGTGTGTTTGCGTATTAAATTTACAATGCAGTTCAATACAATAATTATACCAATTTCAGGGATATGCATCGAGAGCTTTGCCGCGGTCGTCAGGGACTTTGTGACGCAATGAGACCAACAAAAGGTCCAGATCTGTTACGCTACCTGAGAAAAGTTGCATTCGAAGGTATGCACATATGTAAATTCAATTTGTTTTAAAATCGCAAAATGGCATGTTATCGACCGTTATGTGCACTCCAAAATGTCTATATTGAGGTTTGTTTTTGTTTTAAAGTTTAGTTTTTATCAAAAATAATAAGTTGACTGTCTTCATTTTAATTTCCAAGGTAATCTGTAACTGTAAATAGTCAGTCTCGACAGTCAGGACATTTTCTTGACAAATACTTACATATATGATTTTATTTTAATCTCGAAAGTAAAAATAAAGGAATTGTTGTAAAAGTTGGTTTACATTCAATTGCTAATACACGTGTACTTTGAACGTTGATTCAAAGTGGCAGATTTTTTGACTCGGAGTTTTATTGCCTTCGAAATGATCCTACGTTGAATCATAATATTTCAATTTTGTGAGCGAAATCGTACAAACTTATTTCATCATCATTACCATCATTTTCAGCCGTTCACCATCCATTGCTGGATAAAGCCCTTTCTTCCATTCCTGTCTGTCTTAGGAAATCTACATCAACTTGACTCCACACATTCTTTTCAATACATCAGCCCATCGTCCACTCGGTCTACCTTGCTTTCTTTCACATCCTCTCGGATACCATTCCAGTATTTCTCGAGTGGAAGATGGACTGATGATTTGACAAGACCGACAGGAATGGAAGAGGATTGGAGAGGCCTCCATCCAGCAGTATATGGTGAACGGCTGAAAATGATGATGAGTAAATAATTAAGCTTTGCAAGGTTAAGAAATTCTATGATACGACAAAAAAACTTTCCAAGGAAGTTCAATACTGTTTCCAAAAAACACGATAGTGCTTTTATAGACATTGTCACTTTCGAAACTTTATCATTTATAATATTGCTTTTTTGTACTATTTTTATGAAAAATTGATAAATGAATGGTGTACTTTTATATTAATGGAGGCACAAAGTCGAAAACACTATTGCGTCATTCTTTATTCGATATATTATTTGGGCGCAGAAGACAAGGCGAGGTAGATAATTGACAGGCGTTGTATACGTACATCATCAATCACACAAGTGACTTGACAACGAAGATCCCAACCCCTCCCCCCCCCCCGTTGATATATTCGCAAAACTGATGTTCTGTTTACATTGTTTTCGGAAACGGAAGGCGTGTGACATAGCCAACGCAGTGCGAACATATGCAAAAACCTATACAAATATTTGCCGGTCGGAAACAATCGCTCAAATAATTTGCTAAGTTGATGACGACGGGTTTGACCCATTTTCGAGTGTGTGCTCGGACCTATACTTGAACTAGACCAGCGCTTCTCAAAAACTAAACTGGCAAAAACCACATCAAATGAATCATATAATCAAATTACGCTTTATCTGAATCGCATAAATTCACGTCGTGTTTCACACAGATTTAATTTCCTGCGTGGAAATTTAATTTTCCCTTTCAATATATTATTTAACATTTTACAAACGTCGTGTCTGCGTTTATATTGAAAAAGAACGAATTCTCATATCAATGTTTCATATAAAATTTCCGCTTGTGTAAATTCGTTTATGAATAACTCAACATGTTGATTGCATTTGTATAAAGTTTGAACGGTCTATGCAGTAACGTCGGAAGACTGAAATGCAATCGACGAGGAAATGGAATAACTGTCGAGCTTAAAGCTCCACTTACCCTAAGTTCCTCAGAAGCTATCTATCCACCTACCTAACAACATCAAACTGAGTTTAGTCCACTACAAATGCAAACTCATTACCGAGATATCATACTCTCGCAGTCTGAGCTGTTTAATTTTCGATTCCGTTCAAGATTTAAAGCCAACCCTGGCGATGAAAACTTCAGAAAAGCCCATTCAGATTGGAATTTCTATGCGAGCGCTTATTGTTTAATTCAAATCTCTATATTTTCGCGACGAATCCACCCCAAATGTACCTATATAAGTAAGTTCGGGGACGTTTCGTAAGCTACATACGTACAGCTAGAGCTGAATACGTCTCCGGCTCGTGACAGAGATCTGGATCTGATTTGGCCGGGGTGAAATTTCATTTAACCCTTCGGACAAACAGGAAGGAAGCTGACGGAGCTTCCTGTCGTCGCATAAGCCCTTTCGGCATTGTCGTCTCTTTCGCGAGACGGTCCGAGACGCAAACAATCGAGTCGATGGGAAGCCATGACAATGGGATTCCAACGGAGACGCGACCGTGTCCTTGTGCGACTTTCATTAATGCGTATTCCTTCAATATCTTGAGGTATATCGTTCATCAAATACATTCACAGAACAATAATGTGCTTTGGGGAAAATTGTAATATCATCAATAGATTTTCTTATGAACTTCGGTGACCACTATCAAAATATTTGCAGTAAACTTTAACTAACTACTGATAAATAGTTAACATCAGTGGTCGGGAACCTTTTTCAAGCTAAGAGCCATATTTGGGAAAACCTCGCAAGATTGGTTAAGTATGGCAGCCACAATATTTTATTTTAAAATTATATATTCAAAATTAAATTAAATGTTGCTCATTTATGAAATAGATATGTATGTAGCTGTAAGAAGAAAGTTATCTTCATGATATTCCTTAATTTGGGACAGTTTATTACTAAAATGTATTATAAAGTTTAATCTGAAAAACGATTTTAAAGCTTTTATAGCCATGAAGTTATGGAAATAGGATTTATTTTGATTTTGTGTAAATTGCGTGTCAACGTTGTATTTCACGCAAAACGTTGGATGACAGCGAGAGCCGTCGGTTTTCACACAAATGGTCGCATGTGACTCCGGAGCCGCCGGTTCCTGACCACTGGTTTACATCTATATTAATTTTGTAAAAGAGCTGGTATTTACAAATGGTCAATACAGTAAATTGTTTATTAAAAAAAATATATTTTCCTCTAAAAAATTGTATATAACTGTAACATTTCTGTTTTCATAAAGGCGACAGTGAAAGTTTGTTAAAAAAATGAACTTAATTTTTTGCGGTGCATAAAAATCTTTTGTAAAATATAATATTTCCATTTTATCAAAGAGTATACTGTTTTTCTTCGAAATAATTTTCATTTTGACAAAAGAAATTAACGGAGAATAAACAACGTACCACGAAAAATACTTCAATTAAAAAGTACGTAAATTTTTCATAATAGACTCTCGTCGGATTAATTATGGCGATTTCGATGGTCGTTCAACACTTGTGCGATTTTTGACGGTAATAATTTCGCAAAAGTTTCCAAAGTATCATTTCGAATATGACGCGTAATTTCACGCAACAAAATGTGGAATTTCACCGGAAAGTACACAACCACATTAGACCAAAGCTCAAATGTAAATTTAATCATCACTATACTCTCACAGTTCGCGATAATATTACGCTACGTGCAGACGAGACTTCCGACCGGCTAAAGTTTACCAGAACGGATAATATACGTGTGTACTATGCACGGCTAAACTTTGAGGTTTGCATCGAATCGTGGAAACGATTTTGCGCTCGGTCAAATATTTTTTATACACCTGAAGGAAAAGTTTTGTTCGTTTTTAATTGCTTCCTTTTTAGGATTTGTGCTTTTGAATCTCGGCAACCCTTACAATGGATAAGTCATGCATTAAGGAAGCCTTCCCCTTCTTTTGATGCATAAAAAGAGTCCTTTGCGAAACAATCACGTTCAGGACGAATTGTGTGCTTTCGGCGGGACATATTTGTTTAATACCCATAATGACCCTTTTTCCGACATAAAAAAAGAATCAGCTGGAGACCATAAAAACCGGAACATAAAGCCGGGCGCAAAGGATAAAATTCTAGTGTTTCACTACAGGGATATTCAATCCTAGAATAAAACGGCAAAGGCCCGCGTACGTACAAGAGTAATAACTGTTATGTTGAAAATATATTGCATCGCTAATGGATCATGTCAAAATACCGAAAAGCCTGCCGAAAAATCGTCATAAGTTATATAGTATGTACATGTGCTTAAACTAAATGGATCATTTTTTTTTATTTTTAACAAGAGATACGCTATCAATGAAAAATGTAAAATAATTCACTTTGTAAAATGATGAACATCTGGCGTAATCTGTCACATTTTCACTGAAAAGAAAATCCTTTTTTTTTTTTGAGTGCATCTATCACAATTCTTCTTTTTTACGACGAAGCTATAAGAAAAAGTCGTCAAGATAAAAACGTGAAACACTTCAGTCGAGATATGGAGGTCAGCTAAATTTTCATCACACCGTATGTTTCAGCGTGGAAAAAAAAAATTTCGTCTAAATATATTCTCGTCGCGAAAAATAAAACACTGTAAAATCAACGGATGTGCGTTCGTTCGATCGTTACCGCAAGTGAAACAAGAATAAAAATATGAAATATTATATATTATGAAAACTGAATATTTTCTCTTTGTGTATGCAATGTGCGTTGAAAAACTGACACATAGTACCCGAGGGCTTTAGAAAACGGTGGAAGCCTTGGAAAATATTAAAGTATACTTTCTGCTAAACCAAAAATATTAAAAGATTACAAAAGATTTCTTTGTGTTTATTTTTATTTCTTAAATTTCGTATACCATGTATGTATGTACTATGTACATAGGTATAAATAAATGAACTGGCGATTTGTTTATTGCTTCATTAAAAATAATAAAAATTGTTAAACGAAATTTTGAATATTTAAATCCAATGTATACTTCATAAACAATTTAAACGCTCGAAAATTGAATTTATAATACAACACATTGATAAAACGATCTGTTGAGAATTTTTTTCAATAATCTCAAGTGAAAATAACCCATGTCTACATATATAAAGAAACTCCATTCTTTTCGTACCGTTTTTTTTTCAGTTCAATTACTTTAAAAGCTTCTTCTTTTTCATGAATTTTTTTCGTGAAGCAGCAATGGTGAAAAATGAGTGCGAAATTAGCGTCGATAAAAACCATTGAAAAATATCCAGCATAGAACCAATTGATCGAACGGGTCACCTTTGTGATTCACAAGGAGCTTTTATAAGTCACTAATAAAAATTGATTATTGTATGTACAATCCAACGTGTTTTACTTTATTTTATTTATAGTGATTTACTAATTGCAGGTCTGAGCGGTGATCATTTCAAATTTGATGAAAATGGAGATGGACCAGCCCGATACAACATAATCCACTTCAAACAAGTTGAACCGGGAAAACATCGATGGATCAAAGTAGGCGAATATATCGAGGGAGAATTGAAGTTGAATATGAGCGGTTAGTTATTTAACCCTTAGCAATATTAATTTAAACGAATTCTTCCGAAAAATTGTTCGAAAATAATCAACTGGTAAATTAAACGGTATGGAGTTAAGTATGCGTGAAATTTTTAATCAACCCTTATACGTACGTTAAAAAGTATATCCACTTTAATTATAAGTTTTACGGAATCGGATTTTGTTCTCAGAAGTGAACTCTGTACTTATTTTTAACTACAGGATCAAGTGGCCCACTGAAAGTAATTGTTACCGAGAGAAAGCGAACGAGCCAAAATAATATGAAAAAAAAGCAAGAAAAAGTGTACATAGGTAATGGCAAGTTCTCTCTTCGAGGAAATGATGATAATTTACAAGACGCTCGGGATAATCGCCCTAATAAGCGAAATATGGCCGATGGCATTATAAAAACTTTAAAGTAAAACGTCTCTGTAAATTGGGTAATATCACTTAGATTAAATACAACCTTTTGGAAGTTTAAATCGATATTTTACCCGAACAATCTGATCGCAAATCGATTTAATTTTAATCAAAATATCTGTATGAACTTTGCTTATCAATACTATTCAATTCAGCCATTTGTTTCATACATGAGACTAATAAATCATTTTCTATATAAGCTTTCTTACTAATTTCAACTTAATGGATCATTTTCTATTATATATGTATGTATATGTATAAACATTCTTACTAATTTCGACTTTATAAATTTAATTTCATTATAAGCTTACAAAGAGAACACTATGAATGGTATTATGTAGCTACATACATCTACATATTTCTAGATACCGTTTTAAGCATGAATCGAAAATTTCAAACTCACTTGAAGCGAGTTTCCTTGTCTAAGTTCTAATCTTATCCAGATTCTATTGTAAATTCTCGCTTGGGAAATCACTTTTTGCTTATCTCTGACTGACAGCGTCATAGTTTGACTTTAACTACCGAATGAACCACTCGGCTCTCAGATTGAGGCTTTCAAACGCGCACCTTTCCCAGTCCAACTTTATCGTACATTAAACCGCTTAAACGCCAAAATTGTACTTTATACAATGCGCCCAGTATTTATTTTTATTCTTTTGTGAGAAATGTTTTGAAAAATAAAAAATTAATGCGACTCCTCCAGCTTTTCGTTGCGTAATAAAGTTGAAAACGGAATAAAGGCTCAAGTGTGTTCATTCCCTTTTTACGCGTATTTCACCTGTGAGATTTATGCTGTCATTAATCATTGATAAAAACACACACACACAACGAGGGTTCCATTTATATATACAACGTATACATTTTTTGCTCATGCAAAGTATACGAGGACTCGGTGAGATAATCCTCGAGGTCCTTCTCGAGTTGGCGAACTTCTCGGCGCGCAACTTTTCCGCGAGGTAAGCAGCGGCAATTTATTATAAACCACGTATACGGTGAAAAAAGTATCGCAAATTTATCCGAAGCAAACTTTTTTCCACTTTCAAGTAATACATTTGAGTGTGTGTAGATTCGATTAAAGTTTATACGGGGCCCCCTCGTCCCTTTACCCTTCTTTTAACTGAACGCACGATACGCGAGAGCCGTGCGAAAGTTTTAGCCGTAAATTTGGAGTCCATTCATCTGATCAAAACTGTCGATTTATTGCTGAAAAGAGAGGGTAGGGTTTCGAGGAGCTTACCGTTGAAACATTTTGCTACATTCCAGTGAATATTTTCTTTTGTTCGCAGTGATACAGTTCAAGCTAAGCCAACCGAAGCCGCCCGAGTCTGTGTGCAGTTTGCCCTGTGAACAAGGACAGGCAAAGCAGTACGTTGAAGGTGAAAGCTGTTGCTGGCACTGCTTTAACTGCACTCAATATCAGGTAAAAGTTATGCTTACTTGTTGTAGATAATCTGCGGTTTAACTGTACTTGAAGATTTATTATTCATATTGAGGAAATTCATACTTGCAGTTCTTTTTTACAGTAAATTTATATGGAATAGTTCACGATAAGTATACCAGCTATGACAAGAAATTCTAAAATCATCTACATCAATTAACACTCTTTCACGAATATAAAAAAAATACTGTATTAAGAGCACAATCATATTAAGCAAGTGGTATACGTATGTTTGTGATTCATTTCCCCGAAAATGAACTCTTTTCAGCTTTTATACGATGAAAAGTGAATTATTTTGTTTACGTGTTGGTGAATTTTGTGCTTCTCAGTTTAGATATGAAACATAAAAAGGTGAGCCGCAGAACCGCATTTATTTATTTTCGTACACAAGTAATGTTCACGTATTTATATTTAGACTCCTTTCACATCCGAATCTGCCGACTACTTTCTTAAGGAACAAACTTGTTACATACAAAATATTTTGCACGGATAATTTATCGCGTAAAATAATAATACTGTAGACAGCAAACGTGTTCCTCTTTTGGACGCACCTGTTCCGTTTGTTATTTATGCAAAATTTTCTGACACACACACATACTACCTTACAATTTATGTTTGTTTTGGCCCTTAAGCGTAACTCTCTTGCGACTAAAGATTGTAATATTCATTCAAAATACCGAAAAAATTCTGTTTCGTGGAACCAAATCGACGGAAGGCCAATTAAAATTTAGCCTTAATTAATTAAAACGTCTCCATTCGGCCGATAAACATTTTAGCAGTTTTCGAATTATAAACATTGCTCCATTGAATGATAACAATCAATCTGTAAAAACAATATTGCTGAAAAGCAACGTTTTCTTACAGATTTTCCAACTCGAATTTCAATTGCCTTAAATAAATAAATTAGTTTTAAATCTTTTATATAAATTTTCAGGCGAATTTACAATGAAATAAAATTATCCAATGATTTTTGCGAAAAAAAAAAAGTGATAAGATCGGGTTTTATTGTAATCTTTAAAATATTCAAAAAGCAAAATGAACTACATATAGTTTAAATAAGTGAACTAAGTTGAAGATTTAAGACGTGTTGTGTAAGTTGTGGCCAAATTATCTGTCTGTTAATTTGTAGGTTATATCATGCATTTCTAGACTGCCGTAGACCGGATTTTTATGCAATGCGATATTCTTATTCTTCGTTAAAACCTCTCTGTGTTACGTATTAAAATTTAAATCTGTACGTATATTATGAATGAAACTGAATATAATTTTATACATATATGTATGTATATGTACATAGGTATGTATGTACATATATATAGGTACATGCGAAATACTTTAAAATACTCGCAACAATGTCAGGCGAACGTAATAAAATACCTGAGAAGGCACTTCCAATGCGCCCATAAATATTTCCTTAGATAAGGTTGCAGAATTGCTTACTAAAGGGTCTTAGCACCTTTTAAATAATTACTGCTTTGTAAGTAGACCTTCGTTAGGCGTTGTTCTTACATAATCGAGTAAACAAAACTCAGTATATAAATATCAAGGATTTTTTTACTATTAATTTTCATACACAAAAACATGTTCGATAAGTACTATTTGTAGAACAGACTTATACAAGACGGTTCAGTGGACCATCTCACACTTTGGCCCTTCAATCGTATCGATGGAACGAATGTTGCGCCGACGACATCTCATTAATACAGTCGTAACGCGTTACTATTGAAGCGTTACGAAGTGTGTAGCGAAACAAATTGAACGCGTATTCTTTATCTTGATATCCAATCTATCCAATTTTCCGCACGGCATACATTACGTCTCGGAAAGTTACCCCGTACAAATGTCTCCTACAAATGTCGCTTATATTTATTTCCCTTATATCGTTGTATTTTTTTTTACTTTTTCAGATTCGTCATCCTACTGATGAGACACAATGCTCGCTTTGCTCCCGAGGTACAATGCCAGACTCTGCAAGAATAAAGTGTAAGGACATTCCTGAAGTTTTCCTCAGGCCTGGTTCTGGATGGGCCATTGGAGCTATGGCCTTTAGTTCAACTGGGATTTTAGTCACACTGTAAGTAGTTTTATTTTGTTTTGTGCTTAGAAATTGAACACGTGAAAAATCACTCGAATTTATTGTTTCGAAACGAAAAGAATTTCCATTACAATAACGGTCAATAATTTATGTTTTATTGTTTTTATTTTTCCGCTAGGGAATAATACTTGCCCGTTCGAATTTATTTTCATGGAACATATTTACGATTTTGAATCTACGTCTGCCTTTTTCTTATTCAATCATCATATTTTATACACGATTTTGCAATAACATATGTATATAAGATCCTATACGAGATTTATTTTACGAGAAGAAAATAGGAAAAAACCGACAATCGTAAAAGTTTTTACAATATTTGATGCAATTATACGTATTGATTATACATAGAATACGTATAATGTATACAGTTATGTAAAAATAAACTGATAACAATAATAATTGGACACGTTTTAGTTGTTTTACTGCAAAAACATGACGTATTTCATACATTTGTTGTGATAATATACATACATATATTAAGCGGAATTGCTTGTACAATATGTAATCCAAAACTACAATGTCGTTTATTTTATAATGTTTTTAAGTTTTTTCACAATCTTAATACTTAAGTTATTATTCTGTTCGCTAGTTAGATGTAAACTAGAATATAATTCTGTAGTTTGGTCACCTCATTTTACCATTCATTCGTATTCTATTGAAAAAAATACAATATAAATTTTTGGAAAACCTCAATTTTATTTTTTATAAACCTATTGAATATTTATTTAACATTCAGCTAATATTCAGTCAATATTCATATTAAAAATGATAAAATTAAGTAATAGAAGAATCATGTTTGATAGTCCCATACTTATTCATTCGACTCTTCGCTTAAAGGTTCCGGTACGTTTAATACGTTCTCGATTTCGCGTAATAATTATTACCTTCATTCTCTCATCCCGAGAATGATTAGAGATGGTAATAAATGTTCTGATTGTATTGATTTTTTAAAAATTAATCTGTCGTCCCCAAGACAACGACTTATTATTTATTTTATCAACTCTACATAATTTATTTATTAGTTTTTTTTTTTTTATGTTTTCTCTAATATAATATACTAGCTGAATTGCCCGACGTTGCTCGTGCGGGTGACATTTATTTTCCAGTACAAACAAAAATTGAATGAAAAATTGAAACAAATGAAAACATTTATTCTCCAGTACAAAATTTTTTTCAGATTAAAAAAATTGTATGGGGCCCCTTGACCGCGGACTCCGAACCCTTCCAAAACCCACCTACGATCTGACTTGGGGTATCATGAGATAGTATACCAAGTTTGGCGGTTCTAAGTTGAAAACTGTAGATTTGCATAGCGGACAAACAAACAAACAAACATTGAATTTTATATAGTAGATATTATGTGTTTTGTATAAAAAAGCCCTAACAGGCGTATAATAAATAAAATTAATTATTAATTTCTTTATATACATAGATTATATCGCTTTTGCTCTATTAGCCTTGTACTTGCCCGACTGCTTCAATTGATTTTTCCTCGAGTTTTCCGCAGAGCGTTCAAATCACTTATACTGCTCGGTACAGTTCGGGTCGTATTTTTTGAAATATTTTTTTCAAGACCTTAAACTTTAAACGTTTCACAGTCGCAATGCTCGTACATAATATGAATACGTATTATATTTGCATGTTGAATCTTAAGATTGAATTTATACGGTTGTATTATGCGGGCAAGTGTGTGGTATCGTACATTATTTACGACCATGCCCGTAAATCTCCCATCGAGGGATATATCCCATTTTCATTGCTTCCGACCAGCAATCGCACTGGCCCTACCCGTCCAATGGCAACGATAACCTCATCTCGTATTCCAGCATGCTTGCTTTAAATCTAGCCACTCTGCAACAGTAAAACGAGCCGGTCTTGGGAATAACGTATGGCCACACTTATAAACTTTGCATACGGCCTAGAGACGTTGCGCGAACACAGTGAGCTTTTGTTTAGAAAACCGTTTTATAAAACGTTCTTTCAAACCGTTCAAATGTACGCTAAGCGTTTTGGTTTTATATTTCAAGTGCATATTTTCGTACGTGAAGTTATAGACACTTATATAGGACATCATAGGATACGTGATTGGAATTCTGGCGAATGTTTTACCACGGTTCAGGTCGCAGATATTTCAATATCCAATTAAATTTCAATGAATATTAGGCACATTGCCATGCGGCAACGCATTAACAAACAACCGAGTAAAAGCCGATCAAATGTCAACAAAACATCAATCAATATTTGCTTTAAATTATAACGCAGGCTCGCACGCACACAGATACGAGTATGATACGTTGGGAATGTTTTTATGTGTATAATTATCGATGAGCGTTCGAAAACGTTAATTTGACACATAAATTCACTCGCAGAATGATCCAATTTAATATTGCATTATCACATTGTGGCCTGGACGTGTGTGTGGGTGTATTTTTCCGTCGCGCGTGGTAAGTTTTTCCGGTTGTTTGTAAAAGTTTTCCACGCTTCGAAATGTGACCAGGTGACGATAATGAAAGGGGCTTTTCGCACCCGAGCTATTGTGCGAAAAACAAACCGGAACATTTTGCGAGGTTGATGAAAATGGAATTGGAGATGTTGTGATTAAAACTTACACCCACTCCGCAAACACAACAATATAAATTGTAGATATGACCAAATATAAAATTGAACCTGTATAGTCACTATAAGGAAAATCTCGCTGTTGTAGTTTTCTTGTACGTGATTTGTAAAAATGTCGTTTGTAAATCGAATCGTTATTTATTAACAAGCAGTGAGCACAGCAGTGTAATAAACGTTTTTATATTGAACGTGTGCCATCAATTTCTTTAATGGAAAACTCAATCTGCCACACGCAGTGCCCGTTTCATTTTCACTATTTTCACCGCACACGAGGACGCCAGGATGATAGACATAATAAAAATGACAAAAACAGTAAAGATAATATGTGCGAAAGCGGCAATAAAATCCTCGGTTTTATGGTTTTTTAAAGAAATCCACCATAGATCGATAATAGGGGAGCAAAGGTTACGCCTTCCATACGCAACAAACAATAAATTAACTTTATACTCAGCCTGTCGCTACAGAATATTTCCTAGATAGTTAACCATACAACTACTTATTTTATTTATATAAAAATAAATCAGATTTTAAAAAATTCTATCGTAGGATAGTTTGATTATTACATTAATCAAATAAAATTATTAAATTTTGCGTACTGGGAATCTTCGGGTTTAAGAGATTTTCTTTTATACGCGAGGTCCTCAACGGCAAGTCATATTTGCGGAAAATCTTGCGTGATGAGGTTTCTGCGAAGGATTGATAAAAAAGCAATCCCAGGCAAATGATTCGGAACACATTGCCCCACAGAACCAACCATCTACTCTCCCCTCACTCTATGGTTCATTTGTCACTTGACACTTGATAAATATCATCGTCAATATTTACGAGCTTCTACGATACGTACAATAGAGCTTTTTACTTTTTTCCCGTTCAATACTAGCTCAGTATAATGTTAGCCTTACGATGACGTTGCATTCAATCGATGAGATGAATCCTAAGACAGTTTACCAACTTCTTTGTACATACATGTGTATGTAAATCGATGTACTGCATATACATATGTATGTATATGCAGACTTCTAAATAATGCAAAACTATCGTTTCCTTTTAGTTTGTCCAAATAATGACACTGTTCATGTATTTTATTTGAATTGAATATAATTATAATATTTCTAAGCTGAATTTTTCACAGACGCTTTTTACCAATTCAAGTGTTCGAAAAAGACGCCTCACATTTATCACACTTTCAACACACACGTTTATGCTGTTAGTGACTTATTTTGTTCAAATTGTATACACAATACAAGAATACGTATCTATAGCTGTATATAAAACATCGAATAATCATACATTGCAAAAATATTCGGTATGATTTATACTGTTTACCGTTTTGAACACACATAATCGACGAACATCACGCAATCTCACAAACGTATCTTTACTGCGATACAAAAAAATATATACAGATTATACACCAAACATGGAATTAAATCGTTCACTTGTTTTTCATCATTGTCCACGATGGAAATAGCATGTCGATGAAAAATATCACCGAACGAAAATCGCTTCGTACGAGATAAAAAAAAATCAGAACACGCGAAAGCCGCGATCGTAGCCCTATCACCCAAACGTATCCTCGGCAGTTTTTTCCCCATAACGACTGATTGCCAAAAACGTCGCTGAAATAGTGATTTACGACGTTTCGACGGTTATCATCTGTCGTTTGACTTATTCGAAAGTGCGTTCGATACTTTCTATGTATGTACATCTGTACATATGTACATACATACATATGTATGCCGCGTTTAGTACGGGCTTATAACGTCCCGTGTCGACCTCTCCTCTTATTAATTTTATTAGTTGAGACGTATTAGATTCGAACGAATCCCCAAAGGAGACACGGGTCAAGTCCACCGTTGATTACCGAATCAATTATCCTCTAAATAATTAAGAAAGTTCCGTGGGATTACGAATTAATTCACGTGAATCCGTCTCGGCTAAAATGTACGACGCGTACCTATCCCTATCTAATGCGATTAATTGAACGTCGTTTGTTTTAGACAGATTATTATTACTAATAACATAATAATGGTACGATTGAAAACCTTAATGTTAGCATATTTTCACTTATTCACGTCTTATTGGTTTCACTTGCAGTAAGATGATTATAATATTATATTGTACCTATCAATGCACCAATCATGAAATTGATAATCACATTAATTTGATTACTTTAGCCGAATCCTTCTATCAAAAAATTATATATCATAGCATGTGTTATATATCATAGCAATCATTTCTTCATTCATAATTTTTATTGTCGTTAAAAACTTTTAAAGAAAAAACATTATGGTGTTTGAAAATTCTATTAACTTAGTTCCTATTCTTATATGCAATGCGTTGCCTGTCCTTGCCTATTTAAAACAAACACTTCAACAATGTTTGTTCAAAGTAGTAGAAGTTCTGTGAGTTTTATATATACGAGGATTAATTCGATCCTATACCAAATAATGTATTCAAATTAATCAATATTGAAAATTATATTAACCTAGTCCCTATTCTTATGTGCAAATGCGTTATGTGCATTCAAATAAAACTACCTATTGCCTATTAAAAAAAAACACTTACTTAAGCAACGTTTATCAAAAGCCGTGAAGTTGGTTCTGTGAATTTTATATATCTATCATCATTTTCAGCCGTTCACCATTCACTGCTGGATGAAGGCCTATCCAATTTCCTGTCTCTCTTAAGCAATGTCCATCCACTTGACTCCATACATTATTCTCAATTCTTTAGCCCATCATCCACTCGGTCTTCCTAGTATTCTTACACATCCTCTCGGACACCATTCAAGTATTTTTTGCGTCCATCTGCTATCCATTTTTTTCGCTATGTGTCCAACCCAATGTCACTTCAACTTTTTCACACGTTCCGCTATTAGATCTGCCACTTTGATCATGCTTCTTACCCATGTATTCCTCTTACGATCTCTTCTTGTTATACTGAGCATACATCTTTCCATGCTTTTGTGTGTGCACTGGATCTTGCGTAGAATTATATGTATATACGAGGTTTGATTCGATCCAATACTAAATAATGTATTCAAAATGATCCAATATCGGCTTTAATGAAAGTTTAATCGAATAATTGTATTTCTTATTGAACATAGTTTAACTTTCATCTATACGTTCGTTCGTATCTAAATTTGTAATGTGTTTTCATTCATATTCAATTCTACCGCAATCGAATTCAAATTACAGTAGTAGGTCTTTTTCCAATGCTGAACTCGCAGTCCAGTTTGCATATGGTGATTTTACACACAAAGGTCATCGCAATATAAAACGACCGACGTTTGCCGAATGTCGATATGTACCTACATATGTACGTAAAAACCGCGACGCGTTTTGCGAATCAAACGGAACACAATGGTTTGAAATTTTTCATAAATTGAATAAGACGTAATTAGGGTCGCCATTCACACACAGCCGCCGGTTGTCGCCGCGGGAAAATTTCGCAGGATTATTTCCCTGGCTTTATTTTTTTTTTTTTCCGTTATTTTGCTACCGAAACCGAAGTTCTAATTGGGGCCCTCAAACGTGACTGAAATCACTTAGCGTGGCGATACTAATTTCGACTTTCGAACCACCCGATCACATCCCGCATTAACGTCCGTCCCGATATTCGAATACAAAACGATGTTTTCCAAAACGAATCATAGCCCATTAAATGCCGTTTCGGCATTCGAATTTCTCACTAATGCGACGAGCCGGTCGTCGAGCTTCGATTGTATAATACTACATACATAGATAGATATCTCTCTATGAAAGGTCAAGAGTATCACTATGTGTATTTTTTATATCATCGAATAATTTTAAACGTTGTATGTAGTGTATTTTTTCGATATTTCATACAACGAGGGCGCGCGACCAATAAATGCATTGAAATTTCATGATTTGCATTTCATAATTGCGACAGGATATGCGCTCTCGGAGGCTGCCCACCATAAATTAATTTCATAACCGACAACTAAAGGTACTCATGTACCTGTTATAAATTTAAATTATCGCTAAAATTTACAAAGACAGACTTTTAGTTTCTAGTCCTGTGTTGAAAATTTGCATACATAAAGTTTTCGACTATCAAAAATACCAATGTTGCATTATTTCCGTAGCCACTGATTTATATACATACATACATACAAATTTCATTCACCTCAAACTGGATTAATTTATATTTACATCCTACATATAAATATCACGTGTTATGGAAACTATTTACATACTAGTGTAAGCCCGTTGAATATCAACGCCCGCTGAATTTTAAATATTGTAAAGCGCGCTCGTGAAGCGTAAAACGAATTTTAAATATCGTAATATCGTAATAGAGATCCTATTACCCAAATCGATACCCAAATCGATCGATCCCCGATACCCACTGGAAATTTTTTTTTTTTACTTTACTATTTATATTATAATTATTAATTATTATATATACTGTAGCGTTATGAGACCGCGTGGCGATCCCGCCAAAATAGACCAATGGCGCTCTGATCGCCTACTATAAATAGAGGCGCGATTGGCCTCAGAGAGCATTCTCGCTCAGGATGCTGGACCGAACGGACCGTTCGGCTCCAGTGGAATAAACCTCTTACAACCAACTTCGATCTTTCTCTCCGTTCACGGAACCACCCTTCCTGCCCACGTAACAATACAATAATTATAATTTTGTAAAAATCAAAAAACAAAAAAAAAATAGTTTTTATAGCGTCATCTATATATAGGTAATGTAGGTAGGTAGGTATATAGGCAAAGCAGAGTCACGATCCCTTGTATAGGTAATGTTTAAAAAAAATAGGACTAAATTGACCAAGGGCGATGGCAGATTCGTCTAAGGACGTTCTTCCCGAGCTTGGGGTCCTGGTTTCAATCCCCACTCGTTCTGGTTTTTTAATTATTTTTCCTCAGCGAGCGTTATCGGCAGACAGACAGACAGACAGACGGATTTCGGCTATTATATATATAATGTCGTATATTATCTACACAACACATATACATACATACATATATATATATTTAGATTTAGATCATACGACAAGCTTCATTTCAAATGCAATATTTTAGGAGTACAATTGAATATTTAACAGTGCACTCGTTTCTTATTTTAAAATTATAAAACGTTTTAAATAGCCCTTCAATATAAATGAGCAAACCGCAGAGCGTAGCCATTCCAAAAGGTGTACAAAGGTGTGCCGTTAAAACGGGCATTTTTTTTTTTAAATCAACATTTAACTGTATTGATTTTACTATAAATACTAAAAAAGTCAATACGCCACCTTGAAATATTTGTTTAAATGCGTTTTGACATAATTTACATTTTAATTGCTGAAAAATATCACTACAACGCATAGTTATGTTAATTTTTGAATGAATTAAATTTTTGTATTATTATGTATATGTATTATCAAAATTTAATTGATTTTAAGTTGAATGTATATTTAGTTTATTAAACAAGACAATTTAAAAATCTATTAAGGTTTTATAATCGCCTGTTTCTCTGCCGCATTCTTCGTAATACATATAATATGTTGCAACCGAGGAAAATCACTCGCGCCGAGCAGTTGAATAATATCAGCGTTGTACATATTTCGAAGGCATTTTCAAAGCCTACATATATCTGCATGCTTCAACCTACCCCTGCCTCATTTTTTTTCCCTATTAACCACTTCAGATGATTTGTATCCCGTCCGTTTTAGCTCGCGCTGTTGATTTAAGACCTGGCGGGGGCAAAAAGGGTCGCACTTCAGCCGCTATCCGACGCAAAAAGCTCCGGCGGTTTACGCGTTTTCTTTTTTTTTTACCAACAGCAGCGAAAACCCCTTTCCTGTGGCGTTTAGACTACCAAAAAACCGAATAATTTAATTACAATTTCTCGCTCGAACGGAATGAACGGATTCAAAAGTGACCGCAATGAAATAAACGCCAAATCGAAACAGCCCAGCTCCCTATTTTGATATTTATCACAAACAGTATTCAAAGTACACTCTATAATACAAGTCAAGTCAAGTATAACATAAATCAACGACTCGGATTGAGACGTTGATTTATTAAAAATTAATAAAATAATCTGCTTGAATAAGTTAAAGAAATGTGTAGCGGCATAATTATTTAGTCGCGCTCTTGGTTATAAATATCCGGGGAATGGTCAAGAGCCATTAACCCTTTCGCCTCGTAATGAATGTTTGATCATGCTAAAATTCTGCAGCCGCTGTACTTTGTACGCGAACAAAATTTCATTAAATATTCATATTTTTGTTTGATTTTCAAAAAGGCCGCGCATCAAAGTCACGATAATATCCCCAGTGCGAACTTCTACCGAATCTGAAATTCGTAGGCGAGAAAGCTTTCAAATTGGAGAGCTTCGGAGTATCAGCGGCTCGTGGAAATTTCGTTTGGAATATTTTCAGAGCGTATCGTGCGTTGGATTAGCCTCGAAACGTCAACTCAAGCTAATTGTTTTCCGTGGGAAATATTGAGAATTCCTCTCGTGTTGGAGCTTCCCAAATAATTATCCCGCATAGGACGTGATTATACGCCGTGCTGCATATCTAGGGCAATCTTGTCAAGACTGAAAAGCAAAATAAAAGTAGTCGTGGGTGAAGAAAAATAGAAATGAACCAACGCAACTCCATGAGTGTTATTATTTCGCGCACGAAACTCCAGCTGTCTGACGGTAATAACACCCGCAAAAGTTACTTCTTCAGACACAAGAATTACCCGGTGTTGCGGAACAAGCGAAACTAAGTGAAACCGGCGGGAATTCGCCTAAGAATTTTCCGTTGTGTATATGTGTGTGTGTGTGTATGTGCGCGTTATCAAGAGCGTGCAAAATTATCGCAACTTCTCCAGATCGCTCGCATGTTCTAAACATGAATTAAATATGCGTATGCGCGTACGAGCCGTCACTGGGGTTTGTTTCAACACTTTCTAAATTTGCAGACAAGCCCAACGCGAGCCTGAACTAAAATCACAAAATTATTGCTAATTATGATGCCTTCTGTGAGTATTTGCTTACATTTTATAATTCAGGTTAATTGACGTGGGGAGCTGAAGTGAAATTTTCACGTTTGTAATCAAACCGTAACAATAGACCGAACACGTTAAAATCCCACTAACGCCAATCTTTTGTTTCTATTTATAAGATAGAATTCCTATACTTATAGTGGGATTATAACCAACCCTATTAATTTTTATAGTCCGAAATATATGTATGTAGGTACATATAATACAAATAGACCATGTAATATGTACATACATACATACATACATAGATATGAGAATTCTGATCTTCTTGATTGCCATTTTCAATCAGAGTTTTCGTTTAAATGATGCAGTTAAATTTTCCGGTGAGAATATGACCGTGAAGTGATTTTCCACGGGTGAATTGATGGCATTTCAAATTTCATCGTGAAAAATTCATATGCATATTGATTTAATCTCTTCAAAATTAACGAAAAACCCTTTTCAATATCTTTTGTGCGGCATCGATGCTAAAAATAGCTTTAAATTGTAAGCATTTTATCATATTTATAATATATGTATGTAAGTACCTATATATTATATGTATAGGTAACATACATGGCGAGATACAATTTTTTTGCAATTCATGTAAATATTGGAAATAAAAAGTGAAAGAGATACTACCTTATACCCATAGATTCCTTTATATGATAATATGTACATACATTTATGCATAAGTATACACATCTAAATTATAAAATTGTACATGTTGAATATCGAACTTTTCTTAAAGCTTATTAAATTAACCTACTACAATTTAAATAGTTTTAAGTTTCTTAAAAACTTATAATTTAAAATTAATCGATCAATACCCGAGATTATATTATATTGAAAGAATGTGAATTTTCTTCAGAGACAAGAAGAAAATATTTCACATAGAAGAAAAACGGAAACATTTAAATACTACCTATGTATAATATGTATGTATGTATATGTACATATGTATGTATAATATAATATCGTTATTTAATTAAGATTCAATTTTCTTCTTGATTAAATTACAGCACATTCTTCTATGAAAATTGTTTGAATTCTATCTGAATATTTTATCTTATTAGTATCAAATACGACATACTCGTATTTGTGATGTCAAAAAATGAAAATTCGTTTTTATTTGTCCAAACGATGTTGCACTAAATTTTTTAACATCAAAAGTAAATTCTCATTCACGAATTTTCCATAAAAAAGTTATGAATATAAAAACATTTTCTTGATCCAATTTTACCCGTCAAAAATGAGATAATTAAGATATTATCCGAGTTGGTATCGAAGTCGCTCAGCGGGAAAAATTGTTTTGACATTTTTTTATCAAAAAAAATTCAACCCTTATTGTATTACATTTCATTTACAAAATATTAAATTTTAATCAAATAAAGACCTTGTTGAATTTAATATTCTTTTAAGAGAGAATTTTTTTTTAATTTAAGCGACTACGAAATTGAAGTCCAATGCAAACTAAAAAAATGGAACTAGGTCGCTAAAATAACACATAGTATCCAGCGATGTTTGCCCAAAAGTGAAGATAGGTCAATATTTGTAAGTCGAAAGGTCTTTTCTTATTAGGGGAACCCTCGAAAACCAATCGGAAAACCGACCTAGTCGGACAGGTTATTGAAGAGAAACTTTTTGGTAGCCTTCTACACTAATGAAAGAAAAATATATTTCACGTAGACGCTTTCACTTGGAAAATTTTAAAAATTACACCGCTTTAGCCGCAAAACTTTGGAGTGAAAAATTAATTCAATTCTACGCTGAGACACGAAGAAAAGCTATTATTGAGAGATCGCAACCGCATCGAAATCTAGATTAACTTAATTGGACGATAACATTATGTTACGGTCTAACTTTTCGTGGTTTTGGTGGCTGAATTTGTATTGAAGTTGTTCCACGAATTCATCGAAATATTTCACCGCAAATAACATGATAAAAAAAACCGAGTAAATAGTTTATTTTGGTAAAAATTTAACATATGTATGTAGATATCCATCAAACAAACCGAGCTGCAAGGTATCAGTTTACAAATACAGAACTAACCAATCGAGTATTTATGCTAATTAGACATTTTCAATAATAAATACGGCTCTCCATTATCCAATTTCTAAAGTCTGACATCAAAGTCAAAACCTTTTCTCCACTGAAGTCCAAACTGATTAGAGAGTTGCCGTACTGCGCAAATTTTCGCATTATAATATTTTTCAACATCACACATGTGTAATGTTTATCGAATCGAATTTACCACACGCCACTGTGTTCGGAAAAAAATATATTCGCAAACTTATCGCATACATTTTGACTGGCAAACCCGGTACACCTTTTTTCAACATTTTTTTCCATCACATTTCATTAAGAACGAGCTGTGCCTTTTTTTCAACCATCAAAGTACACATGCGTACATTCATTACACGCTTTTAATGAAAGCACATTTGTAGATCAGGATTTTCGGCATTTTAATGGACGTAAATTTCGTGAACTTCTTGCGGAAAAACATTGATAATAATGAATCCAATAAAAACTTCAATCGTACCAATTACAGCGGATCTCATATACATAGGACGAATAATTTTCATGCGATTTCGACAAGATAAGCGTTCATTTTGCGAGCGATATTTCAATGTCACTCTGTAGCTCAACAATCGTCAAACAAAACTGTTGTTTGCCATTGTCAACCCGCGTCATCTTTCATTGTCGACTTTTACCCTCGTAAAAAAAAGAGTGTGTACGGGTTGTCTATTACTCATCTAAAAACAAAATGAAAATAAATAAAACATACGCAATCAGTATACGGTTCGATTTCGTACGAAACGTACCGCAATTAATTTTATTAATTACACTTTTTGACACGTATTAATGTGCCGTATATTACGCTAAACTATTTTTTTTTTCGCCGGAAAAATGCTACGTTGGTGAAATTACCTATACGCGTACTTACGTTACATTCGAAAGCCCAAGGTTGAGCTTATGTTTTACCTCACTTACATGGCGTATCTGTGAAATTCATATTTATTTTAAATAAGCTTTCACATATTGTGTATTTGAATGATAACAAAATATTATTTTCATACTATTTTACATCAAATTATACTCAAACACTACAAAAACTTTAGATTTGATGTTTTTGATGACATTATTAGCAATTTGAAGTCAAATTTTTAAATAACGTTACGGATTTCTGATACATTATATTTGTATCAGTTTATAATCACAATATTTCGAAAGATTAGGTTAGGTTAGGTTTTAAAATTCAGTTTTAAAAGAATTATACACGTCGATTCTTCATCAGAATAAAATCTAACCAATTTTATGTACCATAGTAACAAAATTAAAAAAAATACTTCTACTATAAACATAGCATACTTGATTCTAGAATATTGCCCATTGACGTTCAATGGTTATATATGTTGATAATAATTTGATTTTCAATGAATACAAAAGAAGTGTGTCGAGCGTTTCTGATGGACGGATGGACAGACTTGAGACTATATTATACCTACATATAGGTATGTATGTATATAACTTTCGAAACTAGTTAATAAATTATACCAAAACGATACATAAAATCATACAATATTCAAATGTCGAGCACTTTCTCCGCGTTGTTTCACAATATTTATACAATATCAATTCGCAAGCACTTGTACTAAATACGTAAAAATGGCGTGTTTGTAATGTGACATTATCGCGGACCGGAAATGTGTTTCGGCAGCATCCGCAATTTCAATTTTCTGCCGGTTTTCACGTTCAATAAATCGAGGATCCGGTTATCGCATGCGAAATATTCGATACGCTAAGATTTATCGCGTCTGCTGCCGAATTTCCGTCAAGTTCAACGGCGAAACGTGATAAATTCGCGTTTGAGAATCCCCAAATACACACACACACGTAATAATAAATAAGTCGAGTTGCATCTAACGCTTGTGCCAATATCGCATTTCGCGGGAAAACCGCTTTTTTTTCTCCCCTTTTCCTTTCCACCAGTCCACATCCCGGTTTCTTATCGCTGTGTTGGCAGCTGCAGCTCGATGCGCATATCTATGTACATACATACATACATATATGTAGTATAAGTATATTGGAAAATGCCCGTCGGCGGAAAATGCGCAGTGACACATCCGACGAGGCTTTTCTTGTAGAGGTGGAGGGTTGGAAAATTCTAATAAATAAGTTCGTTCTGCTTATTTTTCACTTCAACGTAATAAAGCACAATGAAACATAAGAAGTGCATTACAATAAGAAATAATAATATAATTTCCGCAGAAATAGTTGAAAGGTAACACTTTCAGAAGGATCTAATGTTTCAATGTGGTGAAAATTACATTGAAATTGGCTATCGGAAAATTTTATTTTGCATTACAGATGATGTTCGTTCACTTTTCTAGATTATTATCGTTAATTTTTGCCAAAATCACATATTGTTTATAATTGACCTACAAGTGGGCTAACAATAGTGGCAGTAATTAAAAGAATTTTATTGATTATTCTTAACATACAGACAGGCAGACATTTAGTAAAAATACTTAGTTAAATAATGAAATTTAGTTGTTAGTTTAGGTCCATTTTGTTCATGAAATTTGGAGTACATACATATGTATGTATATGTATGTATGTATTGCTAAATAATGAAATTTTATTTTTAAAACTTGTTTTTTCTGTTTAGTCAAGAATATTGAGTAAATAAATAAATTACTTCAGGCGTCTATAACGTTTTATTTCAAAAAACACATTGAGAATTCAGCAATCGTACACTAAAGTCTCAGAAATATTTAATTGTATTTTAAGAGTATACTATTATTCTGACTGTTTATTGTTTCTTAAACAAAGTCTTTCATTTAAGCTAGCGATTTATTTTAAAATATGTAGACAATTTATTCAGAATAAAATACCTGTCATATTTATTTTATTTTATTTTACAGGTTTTTAGCCCAAAATATATCCAATAATCTATGTAACATATCGCCTCCTCAGAGCACAAAGGTGACATATGTATGTATGTATGTATGTACATATGTTGGTCGAAAGTAGAAAATTGTTCAGGCAACAGTTTTAAAGTCTGAAATGGTCATCATAAATCAGAGTAGCTTTAGATAAATATGGTAATTGTACATATATTGTACTCCAGATATTTAGATACTATTTCATTGTTATTGAATTTACACAAGTAATTTTATCAAATTGCATGCAAAAAGAGCTGACTTGTCACTTGTGTGCTCCGAGAATATTTGAAGAACTTTTGTACATACTTTGTGATGCAAAAAAAAAATGACGTCTTTCGTATGTGTCACTTGACTGCCTGATAGAATAATTAAATAGGAACAAAGTTGCATTCATAACTCATCATCATTTTCAGCCGTTCACCATCTAGTGTGCTGGATAAAGGCCTCTCCAATCCTTTTTCATTTCAGTCTGTCTTGAGCAATCTGCATCCACTTGACTCCACACATTATTCTCAATTCATCAACCCATCGACCACTCAATCTACCTTGCTTTCCTTCACATCCTCTCGGATACCATTCCAGTACTTCTGTTATTCATCTGTCATCCATTCTTCTCGCTGTGTCCAGCCCATTGCCACTTCAACTTTTTCACACGTTCCTTTATATCTGCCAGTTTGGTCAAGCATCTTACCCATGTATTCCACTCGTTATACCAAGTGGGATGTTGGATTTAAAACTATGTTAATTGTTCCAAAAGCGCTCCATCCTAGTTTCAATCTTCGTTTTATCTCTTCTTATTTACATCCAATCATATTCACCAATTGTTGTAGGTATAAATAACTATCAACTATCTCTACAATATGATTATCCATTCATAACTCATTGTCATGTCACCTCTGTTGTTTGAGGACGCGATATATTAAGTTAAGTTAAGTTAAGTTAATGAGGCTACCCGGAGGGAGTCCAGTCTGAAGGGGTGACATTCAGAGTGGAGGCCCTCCAGTCACGGGTTATTAGTAGGGACATTGGTGCAATGTTATAATATAAATTGATAATAGGGAACAATAGGAAAAGAAAATAAGTAAATAAAAATTAACGACACGCCATTCATAGTCCTAAACTGCTAACTTCAGTATTATTAAAACGTACCACATTCGACGTGAAACATTATGTCAACGTGTCAATCAACTGCAACGGCGATAGACAGAATACTCATTTACAACAACCTTTTGATGAAAACATTAAATTTGCATAATAGAAACACAACAAACGCGGCCACGCTTATTTAGACACTTGAATCATTACGACCGCACTTTTAACATACACATTTATTTATTCGAACTATAAAAGCACACTTTCAAAGTTTCGCACGCCTCGTTTTTGCACCTATGTATGTATGTACGTACTTGTCTCTTGATGAAATTTCTGACGATGGATGATGAGTGATGGTGTTTGAAGAAACAATAGCGTGAATTAATGGGCTCTCGTTGGCGAATAGGTGGGCTCAGGTGATAGAGGGCGACAACACGACGGCCAAAACGAGACGGATAGCTTTCGAAGAATTTCGTGATTAGCTGATGAACACATTGTTCACGGCTCGACACGCAATTTATGACTGTAATTAATATTGGCGCCTTTGAAAATTAATTTACACGTTAATTTATACCTATTTATTATTAAATATACATATACATATATGTATGTATGTATATATATATATATCCAGTGCCGTAACTATGTAAGTGGTAGGCAAGTAGGCAATTGCCTAGGGCGTCGAAAGTGTAGGGGCGCCGCGTCGCCGAAATTAACTTACTGAGCAGTAAGTTCTAATACAGCGAAAGGTGAGAGAATTTAAGCGTGTACGTTCTTTGTTATAAAAACAAATATAATACATAAATCATGTGATGAATCGCTAAAAAACGTAATTAAAAATGTTGTGCCGACTTCAAATGTGAGCTAAATAAAAGATTTTGTACAATTAAGGACATTTACAAGAAATTTTGTTCGTGAAGTCATCACTGAATTCAAGTGGTGAAAACTATGATGGCATGTAAGATCTTATTTAGAGGATGCTAACTTCATATGTAGGACTGTGCTGAAATCTTTAAAAATGGATTTTAAGCAATTTGATACCAAAAAAGATATGCACCAAATGGAAATACTTCAATATTTTGTTGAAAAATTTCTCGGGGACGTTTTCCCAAGTATACCTTATAGACATTTTATTAAGAATATTCTTAACGATCCAAATTGGAATTTCTTCGGCTACACTAACTTCAGTAAATGGAAGATTATTAAAAATTATCGTTGAGCTTCAATAAGCCAAAAAAGACTTAATTCCATTGCAATTCTGTCCATAGAATATGAAACAGCGAAACTATTGAATTTAGACAAATTAATTGACATATTTCATTTTTTTCATACATCATTTTTGTTCGTGTAAATTACAATATAACTAGCCTGTAAATTTACTTGTACTCTAAAAACAGTGCTTTATTTTTTACAGTAAAATCTAAACTCTTGTCTTTCGCGTATTCCGATTTATACGAAAAATTAATAAAGCACGTCCTGGACCAGTCTTCAGAGCTTGTTAAAATTCCAGATCAGACGTTCAGTTTAAGCTGCGAAGTTCGGAAAAAATTTCATCTTTAATACTTAGTTTAAAAAAACTAAAACCTTGAAATTTAAATTAAATTTTGAATTTAAAACTTTTATAGGGGGGGTGGGGTGCGCCAGAGGCGCGTTTTGCCTTAGGCGCCGAAAATTGTCGTTACGGCTCTGTATATATGTGCATATTGTATAGGTGGGTTGTATAATAAACGTCAGGAGCGGAATCGGTGGACCGTAGCGGGTTCAATACTGACACGATAAGGGCCGGACTGACGTGTCAATGCGGGTCCGGTCCTGATCCGGACACGAAAACTGGACCCGGACCTGGTATGTCAGCTTCAGTTCCGGTGATTGAAGGTGTATGTACCATTTGTACGTCACGGTTCCCCCGTTACGAACTGACTCGTCTGTACACCCAGTCGTACATTGTATGTATGTACCTACATACAATACCAATCATACATATACATATATTGTACAGTTTGGCCCTCAGTACCAGCTCTATCATTCCCAAGTTTAATTATACTTCTTATGAAGGTAGCCCACTTGATATCAAGCGTTGCCTATTTACTATTTGATAAACATTTTACCGTTTGTCACTACTAGTGACTAGAGGACAAACTGGTGACTTACTTGACTATTTGACAGACATTTTAGCCGTTGTGTATTTTTATTGTAATTATCGCCCCTTTATCACACACTGACACGATATATTCACTAGACTCTAGTGAATATATCGTATAGAGAACGCTGCAGAACGCAGCGTTCCAACGCAGAGAACCAGCATCCACGAGTCGTAGTGAAGTAACTAAGGAAATATCCTCTCCAGTGGCTTTCCATTGCCTTCTGGGGGGGGAGGAAGAAGGGGGAGAAGGACCGGATTATGATTATTATACGTCTGTTAGGGCTTTTACATATTAAAATACATAATATATTAGAGAAAACATAAAGAAAAAAACTAATAAATAAATTATTTGATAAAAGAAATAATAAGTCATTGCCTTAGGCTGATATTACATTCAGCAACAAAACGGAACACCAGGTTTTTTTTGAACCTCGGCGACCAGATAGATATACAGGTTCCAATGGTAAGTATTACGATGTATTAGACGATGCGATTCTGGGTTGCTTGAAAATTTCTTGGAAGTCAATGTTCGCCGAAAAAAATCTTCACCAAAAACCCTTTTCTGACCTTTTTTTGCATCGTCGTACTCAATTGTCAACACAACGCAACGTCAACGCAATTGTTTCGAAAACAATGAAATTCAGAAAGAAATACGAGAGGTTGAATTTTATATATTTTCTACATCTACATAGAGTACCTAGTTTCGTATAGTATTTTTTTTTTGTATGAAGATTATGAGATGAGCAGGTAGCTTGGTAGCTTGAAAAGTGGTGCAATGTAATAAGATGCTCGCCACCGCCAAAAAAAATCTGGTGCTGGTTTTGTTGCTCAATGTAATATCGCTATTAAGGACGACTGAATTATATTTAAAAAATCAGATTATTTATAACCATATCTAATCATTCTGGGGATGGGAGAATGAAGATAATACAATAATTACGCGAAATAATTTCATAATCTAATAAAAATCGAGAATGGGTAAAACATACCGGAAATTTTAAGCGAAGAGTCAAATGAATAAAAATAGGGCTATCTATATTAAAGAGTTTAATATTTCATATAAAAAAAATTGATTCTTCTTTTGCTTAATTTTATCATTTTTCATTTAATCTCATTTTTTGTTGCACAACTAAGTAAGAAAACGTGGTAAATTCTAACGAGAGGTGGCTCATCTGCATTTAGTAATGTCCAGATCTTGCCAATGACGATAATTTTAAGGTCGAAAATCATTCAACATGTAGTGATCGAATCTTGGACCTTCGCTTAAAAAACACTCTGACCACTGAGCTATGGCCTGACCCGGTGTATAGTTACATAATTACACTTACGTTGAAAAAGATGATTGGGATGCCTTTATGCAGACATTTTAGACGCAGCAAATTCAAATTCTCAGCCTCGTTTTGTTTATTTGGTACCAAATGCTGGTTTTAGATTCTTACATTGTTCACTTATGTAATAGGCTTACAAAATATTCCACTGCTATCATGTACATATGTTGCCTTAAAGCAGTGGTCGGAAACTGACGGCTCCGGAGCCGCGTGCGGCTCCGGGAGCGAAAATTGGCGGCTCCGTTTATAATCCAACACTTTACGTAAAATGAAATAAAAAAATTGTAAATTAGATTTTTTTGACCCTGAATTTACTCGCTTCAACCAAATTAGTTACGGTGTAAAATTATATTATGTGTAAAAAGTGAGAGTATTGTTTCTTATTTCGAATATTACCATTGAGATTCAGTTTATTTCGCAGTTCGAATGGGAACAGTTCAGTGTACGCACATATTGTGTTTCCGAAATTTAAATTTGTGAAAAGTGAGTGAATTCGGGATAGAAACGTGTTAAAAAACAGTTTTATTGTGTTATTTTACCTGGAATACGAAGCTTTTTTTGGGTTGCAATTTGCAACGTAAAACTTCAACATTTGCTTCAAAACATGAGTTCAAGGAAGATAAAAATTGCAGAAGTAAATAGAGGTTTCAATAAAATATGCATCTACAGAAGTTAATAAAGGGTAACCTCAGTGTTTGATATGTAATTTACAATTAGAGAACAACAAATCCAGTAATATACATAGAGCGACATTTCGGGCGAAGACATTCCGAATTCGGTGAGAAGTATCCCGATGGTGATATTAGAAAAAATTCGGGTGTGGCCAACCCATGACTTTATCCATATAGTTGAGGAATACAAACAGTAACGAAATTATTTTTTTAAGTACGCAAGTAAATAAAACGCATGCACAGCACCACACCAACCAACATACATACACACATACATATCATGAAATCGGCACCCCGACATTAGCGCGTGGGACTTTAGCGGGCCAACGTTAGCACGCCGACGTTAGCGCGCCGACATAAGCGCGCTGACATTAGCGCGCAGTACAACCCCGACATAAGCGCGTGGGACTTTAGCGTGCCGACAGTAGTGCGCAAAACAAAATTATTTTGTATTGTTGACTGCTCATTTAAAGACATTTACTTATCCAAGATAGCTTTTCTTTCAAAATTACATCTTATTTAAAATTAATTGGTACTTTTACAAACCTATGTACATATCTATGAAAATTTTATTGATTTGAAAAAATATTAATAAGATAAGAACATTCCACCATGTGAAATTTCCAAATATTATTTAATGTATATGAGCGTTTCTCCACTTTGTTTTATTAGTTAATCGCTTAACCCATAAATGTTTGGTTTCCAAAATGTTTATCGATAGAAAGTAGAGTTAACCGTTTGAGGACGACGGCGATTTGGCCGAAAAAGTATAAATAATATTTAGCAATAAAATTTGAGCTTTGTGTCCAGCGGCAGCGAAATGAAACAGTTTCGGTCCCTTTATGTACAAAGTAAAGGTCATTGCGACTTTAACTAAAAGCCAATTGTTGTGAAACCGACAAAGACTTATTGAAACTAAAATAAAATATTTAAATGTTATCAATTTTTGCGAAACCGACAAAGACTTATTGAAACAACTCGTGCCGCTTTTTTTCTTCTTAAACCATTATATGTACATAAGTCAATTGTTATAAAATCAACAAACATTGATTGTTATGGTTCTTATTTCGTGTATGTGTTTTTAGTTTTTAGAATAATTGTTTTCTATTATTTTTTATCAAATATAAAAATTATAAATTGCGTGCTAACGTCGGCGCGCTAATGTTCGCGCGATAATGTCAGCGCGCTAATGTCTCGCGCGCTAATGTCGCTG
Organism: Parapsyche elsis; assembly: GCA_022651745.1. Classification (NCBI taxonomy): domain Eukaryota; kingdom Metazoa; phylum Arthropoda; class Insecta; order Trichoptera; family Hydropsychidae; genus Parapsyche; species Parapsyche elsis. The sequence goes on along the minus strand of JAGVSN010000002.1, from coordinate 8,898,495 downwards.
CACCCATGAAATCATTGTGTTGAGTGCGCGCGCGTATGTAAAATACGATCTTCGGCATATGTATATGTATATTCAAATTAGAAAAACTGCCACTTCCGGTAGTCAGATGTTGACCAAAATCACAGTATCTCTTACAGCTAACGTAAAAACTATAGATATGAAATTTCGACTTGATCGCCACGGCAGTTTCGGAAATATTCTGTGGTAAACTTTTCGACAAAAAAAAAAAAACCTACTTCCGGTTGACTGATTTTAATGATTTATTTTTTCGTAACTAGCAAATTTTCTCAGAAGTACAACATTACAATATTGTGACGATACTACATATTTAAAAGGCCGAAAAAATTAAAAAACAAAAAATCGTTCAAGAGTAAACTGCTACTTTCACTCGTCAGAAGTTGACTAAAATCACAGTATCTCTTACAGCTAACGTAAAAACTATAGATATGAAATTTCGACAAAATTCCCGGAGCCGTTTCGGAAATATTCTGTGGTAAAAGAATTTTAGAATTTTCTACAAGAAAAAAACCCTACTTCCGGTTGACTGGTGTTAACCAAATTCCTTATGGCTCTTACACCTTACGTGAAAATAATAGATATGAAATTTCAGCTTGATAGTCTTGATAGTTTCGGAGAAAACACACATACAGACACACACACGCATAAGTACACAGACACACAGGCACACAGATATACAAGTTACCGATATTAATGCTGCTGATTAAATATGTATGTATGTACATATCTCTCGCTATTGATATTTAAAGATGTGACTGACATTTCACAGTGTTTGTAGTAATATGTATATAGTATTTCAAAATATTCAGAATAATCAGGAGACAATAAAATTTATGCTCCATCCATTGAAATGTGATTTAAAACTAATGAATTTAAAGGCGTTTCCTGATATATCTATTCTAGAACTTGAATTGGTATTTACAAGTATTTGAACTGAAAAACTAACGGAAATGGTTAGACAAGAGGAATTAAATCTAACCACCAATGAGACCACGGCAAGTGATACCATATTCAAATGTTGGCAATCATTTCCAGTCGATTATTCCAACGTCAGGAGGCTTGCATTTGCTGTCTTGACACTTTTTAGTTCCACATACAATTGTGTGGAAATGTGTGAAAAATTCATACCGTAATCAATTTTATTAAGTTACGAAAGTTTTAATGCACTGATGCAATTAAAGAACACTAAATATGTACGTTCCGAATTTATATAAATTGTCCGAAAATTCAAAGTCCAAAAATCGCATTAGCTGTTACTAACATTAGTAACAGACAAAATATTTATTTTTAGTGCTGAATTGTAATTATCGTGCAGACGACTAATTGTATGAACTCTACAGCTTGCAAGTCAGTAAAATTTATTTATATACATATATATATATTTTTATTAAACAATATGTGGCGGCTCCGAAAATTTGCGATTTTTTGGATTTTTCGCTGATTTGGCTCCGGGCTCCAAAAAGGTTGCCGACCACTGCCTTAAAGCGTATAAAAAAATTGCATGCATATAGTTCGTATGAATTAAACGTAATAAAGATTTTTTAGTGTTTTTATCCTAATCGGATAAAGTATTGTGATCGTGCGAAAATTCGACCTCGAGATTTTGACTGATTTGGATCAAGTATCATCCCCTGATCACGTTTTCATGATTTCTGGAAAATGTCTGTATGTCTGTGTACTATGTGTGTGTGTGTGTATTTCTGTGTGTTTTCTCCGAAACTATCAAGTCTACCACGCTGAAATTTCATATCTATTATTTTCCCGCAAGGTATAAGAACCATAAAGAATTTGGTCAACATCAGTCAACCGGAAGGAGGGTTTTTTTCGTGCAGAAAATTCAAAAATCCTGTTAAACATCATATTTCCGAATCTAACACATCGATTAAGTTGAAATTTCATATCTATAGTTTTCACGTTAGCCGTAAGAGATACTGTGATTTTAGTTAAAATCGTTCGACCGGAAATGGCAGTTTACTCTTGAACGATTTGTTGTTTTTTTTATTTTTTTCGGCCTTTTAAATATGTAGTATCGTCACAACATTGTAATGTTGTAATCAGGAGAGAAATTCCTATTTTTGAAAAAATAAATCATTAAAATCAGTCAACCGGAAGTAGGCTATTTTTTTTTTGTCGAAAAGTTTACCACAGAATATTTCCGAAACGGCACCGGCGATCAAGTAGAAATTTCATGTCTATAGTTTTCGCGTTAGTTGTAATACTGCCATTTTGGTCAACATCTGACGACCAGAAGTGACAGTTTTTCCTATTTGAATACATGCCGAAGATCGTATTTTACATACGCGCGCGCACTCAACACAGTGATTTCATGATATGTATGTGTGTACATATGTTAGTTGGTATGGTGGTGTGCATGCGTTTTATTTACTTACGTACTTAAAAAATTAATTTCGTTACTCTTTGTATTCCTCAAATATATGGATAAAGTCATGGGTTGGCCACACCCGAATTTTTTTATTTAAAACCTACAGTTATTTGAAATGCAGCGGTTTGTTTTGAATTACTCTAAATAGTATATATGTACATAGGTATTGTTAAGTTTTTCTGGTATAGTACAAGGTTAGTATCAGTAGCGTGTTATTTTATTAATAAAATCAATGTCGTAGCTTGCGTTTTAAAGAAATATCCTTCTTATATTTTATGACACGGTAATAAGTGTATCGTGCTCATTAAATTTTACTAAATCGTTCGCGAGCTGCAATTTTTACTACGTAATTTTTGCAAATTAAATATTGGTTATGTATCCAAATCGATCGTACAGGTAATAATTATGCTGCAAATTTTAATTTTAATGTCATTCAAGTTAAGCGAAACATGAAATTGTACTTAAATTAATTTATTACTGAAAAATCATCGATCGATTATTAAAATGAAGGCGTATTGATAATATTAAGTGACAGTTTTTTAAAGGATCAAATTTTGAATTTGCCGAGTTTTACTAAAGTCGTTCTTTTTAAAACCAATTAATAACGATATGTAGCCGTACGCTTTTAATCGTTACAACGATCTAAAACTATTCATGTGAACGTGCCACCAAATTTCATTAAGCAGCATACTACAAGCTCGCTAATTACACATACATATGTATGTACGTGCTATTTGTAGAGGAAACTTTTAAATTAAAAAAAAATGAACTGTATTCGATTCTCGATTCAACGAGGGTGTAAAGGTCAAAAGTCCCGGATGATTAATTTACACATTTAATTCAATTTGACATAGAATCAACTGAAATACATAGCTCAGAAACGATATAATTTCGTAATTTTTTAATTTCCATATATAACGAGATGTATGTACATACATACATATGTACATAAACTCATTTTCAAATGCACTAAATTTTTACAATGCAGTTAAGTACACTTATGTATGTGTTTAAAAAAAAAAAAACTATGCATGCAAGTTTTTCCACTCAACACACAAGGTTAACAACGCCTTGAACTTAATTGTTTAAAAAAAAAATAAGCTAACCGTACACGACGTAACTACCCTATAATATTTAAACTTTGCATAGAACGAAGCTTAAGATTGGTTTTTCTTTAAAACTAGCTTACTCGTCTCTAGAATGATAACTTCACTTTGATAAAATTTTGCATAGAATGAACCTTAAGCTAATTTTTAGTTTGGAAATTTATATAATTAGTTACTAGAATTATTTCCAATTATTAGTTGGACTAATCAGTTGTTGACGTTCTTATTGAAGAGCACATCAGTTTTATTTGTTTTTTACCTTTAATTCTTTAAATATATGTATCCAAACCTGACTGAAACATTTCAAAATGCTCTCCTATTCGTGCGATGAAAGTTAGAGGATGGAGCTATACGCTAAGCAAATAAATAAACAAAGCAATTGTATTGGCATGAAATCCTCTATTACTTATGTGGAGGGAGAAAATGGTTAAATCTACTGATCTACATAGACAGATCAGTAGATTTAACCATTCCAGCCTTGTGGGAAAGGTTGGAAGATAGGGGTGGGTAAACGGTTCGTCCGGTGCCTGCTCCTCTGTAAAATTACACTGCCAAAGATAAAAAATATGTGTGGGGTACCCTTTAAGGCTCACACACCACACGTGGTGTATTTGTGTGACGTGACGTGAGGTGGGGTGTTGCACGTGTGTATCTACGCCATACATAACCATGGAAATTCATGCTTATAGGATTTCGTCAGAAGACGTGTATGGCGTGGTGTGTGGTGAGTGTGTGTGAGCCCTTAATGTCCACTCGTCCACGAGTCGAGCTTTCTGAAATGTCTCAGTCGACCGATGGTCTCCGAGTCAAAATGGTAATCTGTACCATAAATGAACCGTCGAAACGATGCATATCAGAATCAAAATTTCGACTCGTCAAAAAACAAACGATTGACCCTCCCAGTCGGAAGTTTTGAATCGATCACGTCCATGTTGACGCGTCCGACCTCGAGCCAAATTAAGTGCTTTGATTTATGACAGGGGTTAAAAAGTTAATAGAGCCGAGGACCGCGGTCTCATCCGTGAACACGTTAACTCTAAACAACACAGAAGAAAAGAGACTAAAGAAGAAAAAAAAAGTAGAACTAAAACGTAACACGCTTTGTTTCTTTTGTCCTTAACGATAACGAATGGCCTTTTCGCAAATGGCCCGACCGCCGTTGTTAATAAACGCGACTTTTCGGACAAATTTCCCGATTCAATATGCGCGTCACCACTTGTACATACGTATGTATACAAATATGTACTTACAACATACATACAAATGTCTATTCGCATTATAATTCGATGCTAAAGCGTATCGCGGTTCCATTCTGACACGAGTAAACTTTTCGTCAAGTTTCGCCTTCCCGGAAACTCGCTACATTAAAACCCCATCGGGTATTCAAACCTTATTTATCATGTTCGAAACGAACGAGACGACAAAACGTTGCGGCCGCACGCTCGACAGATTCGCAAACTTCTAAATACTTCCAAGACGCAAAGACAAATCTCAAAGTGCACACTCGTCCGCTTAGGCTTAGATATCATAATTTTTCACTTAGCGTTTAATTTTACCAATTTTGAAAGTTCAAACGGATATACTACCAATTTAATATGCATTAATTGATCCATTGTGTAAAATTGGCGTAAGTTTTCAATGGGGTTTAAACAGATTTGATATTCGGAATTGATTGATTCGGTTCATCGATTCTTTAATATTATTTCACACCGCAAATCGAGTCACTGTAAATTTTTCGACCACCGTTCAAAGCCACCGCGAAATTGTATAATTGGCGCTGATTAGACAATTGGCGGGGTTGTGGGGTTGGTTGGGGGGATTCCACGGATATAAATTATTCCGCCGAATTTGTGCCAATTCGATTAATTATTCGCTCAAGTGCCGCAAGCTCATTAACGCACACGTCTCTCTCTCTCTCTACTATACTACTCCTATTAATTACGACCACTTGTGAGCCGCGCTCTCAACAATCATATTTAATAACCTCATAATTGGGTCGTATTCTGCGGCCTGTATGCGTGCCGAAACTATTTGGAAAGCTCCACGTGTTTGTTTTCCAGGGAAAAGACACGTCTTGTGCTTATACTCGTACCTTACCTGGAGCCAAACTTTGCAAGTCGCTCAACGAGTCACGCTCTGGCATTTCCAGGTCTTATTTACTGCTCGAGGCCCCACATGTGCCACCAGCTAAGGCCCCCGTTTTTCGTTTATTTATTAAAACCCATTTATCAACCCTGCGTCGTTGGGCTTTTTGCCTCGTGGGTGCTTTTCCGCTGTGTCTTTAGTCGGTTCGAGTCCGATGCGACGTACGTTACGACCCCATAATACATGTTAATGTTTCAATCACTGCACAACCCTCATAATATACACATATATCACGTTTTGACTGATATGTCTCTTTAATGTGTTTGAACGTATCTGTATAAAATCCAACGTTTGCTATCTGTTACAATGTCTCGGATAGTTGGACATACGAGTTGCACATAGGGCTAAGCGTATACAGTTCGTGAAATAAAAAAAGGGCGAAAGAGCAGTGTTTCAAACTGTCATTCGACAGATCAATGTATTGGATCCGTAGTATGTAAAAAGGTTATGTATATGTAGTATCGTGGATACATAGATGGAATAAGTTACATGTGAATATTTTCTAGAATTGATATTATACTCCTAGATACTAATGTTGAATTTTAGTATAATTAGTGTCGATGAATAATATGCTATTGAATGTTAAGTGAATTGACGTTTTTTCTCCAAACAAGCTCTCCGTCACACCTCACGGCATAAACTTTAAACTATTCCGTTTAAATTGCCGAAATACAATTATTTTATGATAAACTTAAGCAAATTTGTCTAAACAATCAAATCAAATATAGTCTCGTTCAATTTTCGTTCACAATGGTCACACGATAGCCCTAGACGGCCACTTCAAATAAATGAGGTCGGACTTTTCTCACCCCTTTAACGGTCCGGCCCTGAATTTTCTTACACCAACGATTTTCCCATGGAAAACGTTAATGTAATCACAAAAACCATTGACCGATCTGGAGGGGAACGCTAGGTTCACTTACTCATTGAGTTTTGTACCGATATTCATTTTTTTTTTATATCTACTATATAAAATTCAATGTTTGTTTGTGATTCCGCTATGCAAATCTACAGTTTTCAACTTAGAACCGCCAAACTTGGTATACTATCTCATGATACCCCAAGTCAGACCGTAGGTGGGTTTTGGAAGGGGTCGGATCAGGGGGTCAAGGGGGCCCATACAATTTTTTTAATCTGAAAAAAAATTTGTACTGGAGAATAAATGTCACCCGCCCGAGAAACGCCGGGCAATTCAGCTATTTTATATAAATTTTACTTGTACGGCGTTTTTCAAAAATAAGCACAATAGAAAGTGTGACTGATAAAAAATAATGAAGAAAAATCAAATGTAGTTTTTCATTTTGTTCTATTTTTAATTTTCACGCTAGATTATGTCATTGAATTTATCCAAAAATAATAATAGCAAAAAAGAACAACGAGGGGTATCAAATTCGTCGACGGGGGGTCACGGTTTAATTAAAACCAAATTAATCAAAAGCGCCGACATCGAAAATAAGAAGTCGCAAAAAATAGCGCGTATGCGTCACAGACTACCCCAACTCCGAATTATTAAAAGGCATCCTGTCAGCGGGAGGGCAAGAGGTGTGGGGTGGGGGGAGGAGTTAAAAGGGAAGCAACAATTATCCGCTTGTAATCGTAATTTTTTGCAACGCACTGTCGTATCGTTTCGGACGACCGACGATATACCGTTGAATAAAAAATAACGATGCGACAATTTTCCGCGGAAAAAAGGAAAATATTTTCCCTCAATCTCTCTCTGTAGAGCTTTCCCTTTCGACTGAATCTTCTCCCTTCTCATCCCCCACAGTGCTAATTATTTTTCAGCGCGTAGCGTTGAAATTAAACGTTGTCGTCTATCTGACGAAGCAGACGCGAGCGTCGCGTCGTTCTGTTGCCACTCGTTATAATCGGATAAACGAACGTACGCGAGCACGTGACGTAGGATGACCGCCCTTCAGTTACATTTAAGTGGGACTCTATTAAACTGACAACGAATTAATTGAATTTAATATCTAGAATTTCAGTGCGACATTTGACTACAATAAGACTTTTGTGTTTTATTTTGTTGGAAAGAAAGTTAACCAACTGGCCTAAGTACACGAAGATTCAGACCCAATAACAGGTAAACATAGCAATGGTGGATAGGTGGTGCCAATTTTCGATGGAACCGTCTCACAACTATGTATGCTAAATAAATTGGTAAGTTCTAACGACAGACTGTCGATGTAGATCAGTAATCGGGAACCTTTTTCTAGCTAAAAGCCAAATCAAGGAATAAGTCGCAAAATTTTCAATTTTGAGAGCCGTAACATATTATTTTCGGATTATATATTGAAATTGAAATAAATGCTACTCATTTGTGGACTGAAGAGTCGTATGAAAATAGTTATCTTCGTGATATTTATTGCTAAAAATTATTATAAAGTCTAATCTTGAAAACTATTTCAAAACTTTTTAAGGGCATAAAGGTTATATGAAAGGGAAAAATTCGGGTGTAGCCACCCATGGCCTTTATCCATATATTTGAGAAGTACAAAGAATAACGAAATTATTTTTTTAAGTACGTAAGTAAATAAAACGCATGCACACCACCATACCAACTAATATACATATGTACATACATATCATGAAATCACTATGTTGAGTCGCGCGCGTATGTAAAATACGATCTTCGGCATGTATTCAAATAGGAAAAACTGCCACTTCTGGTCGTCAGATGTTGACCAAAACCACAGTATCTCTTACGGCTAACGTGAAAACTATAGATTTGAAATTTCGATTTGATCAATAGGGCAGTTTCGGAAATATTCTGTGGTAAACTTTTCGACAAAAATAAAAAAATACTTCCGTTTATGTGATTTTAATGATGTATTTTTTCGTAGATTTCTGCGCTACTGCATTTAGTATCGATAATACAAAATAAATTCAAATGAGACTTTCGTTCGATTGCACAGTAGTGCCGTTTATGTGAAAGTGTTTCAGTAGTCTCAAAAAACGTATGGTCACAGGATTCGCAGGTGAGTGATTGACTTTATCGGAAGCCGAGCAGAGCTAGCCCACGTTCAATCGACGAACTCGAATCCTGTTTATAACCTTCTTCCCAACTATGAATAAGGGATGACGCTTCGTCATCCCTTATTCATAAGGGCGTATGTTAATACTAAAATCGCGCACACACACACACACCCAAACACAGACACACACACACACACACACTCGCTGCTCATTTAACGACAAACCGAACTCATCAAACAAACTCGATACAGCCTAATATTGTATATATGTACATATTATGTTACAGATTCGTTGCCGGGGTTTTCCTGCGTCACAACGACACGCCGGTCGTAAGGGCTTCCGGTCGAGAGTTGAGTTACGTCCTTCTGGCCGGGATACTCATGTGCTATTGCGTCACATTCGCTCTAGTACTTCGCCCCACCAATATAGTATGCGGTATACAAAGGTGAGTAAATTTAATCATTAACTTTTAAGCGTACCGAAATAAAGTTAGAAAATACCCCAGCATACGTATACGCTGTACAAAAGTCCATTAATTTATTAAGCAGTGAGAAAAATCTCATCCTTTTATCTTACAACGTACTGTACTGAGACAATTGCCATATATTTTAATCTCTAAATTGTTTTCGTGTTGCTTTTTTTTATTATTTTATTCTGAAGTCCTCTCTAGCAACACAGAAACCCACTTACACTGTGATTACACTGCTTTTTCAAATGGATATACAGCACCAAGCTAACATTTAGTAAAATAAATGGAGATTCGTTTCACTGCGTCGAACCTTTCTTTATCAAAAAAAAAATAAATAAATAAAACGGCACGCAATAAAATGAAAAATTTGCACTGTCTGTCGTACAGTCTGTATGTTTGTTGAGTATTAAATTAATTTAAGGCGACGCGGATAAGGGCGCTTCAATTAAAGCGAAAATCCCACAACCGAGCCTGTGTCTTCAAAAATTCACAGCACTGAAGGGCTGTCGAGATAGATTCATTTTTGTGTACGACGACGGATTTTTTTCTCGTTACTCTCGTTAAAGTTTTCCGTAGCGAAATTCCAACAACACTTTAATTCGGCTAAGAATCCTTGTTTATTTATGGCCCCGAAACAGAAAAACGACTCCATATCTGACTAAAGGGAAATTTTTATTTGAATTCCACTGTGAATTTATAAATTACATAGTATTAGAATATTTATTGCAATAGACACCTCACCGCTACGCAAACTTCAAAACATTGTATTATTAGATGATAACGACTAAAGTGAAATTGAAAATATTTACTAATAAACTTTATCGTGTACTTGAGCCTATAGTGTATTTTTCAGCCCACTTCTATCGTCAAAGGAAGATAGTAAAAGGTTATTTGATATATTATGTAAGTCACGACGCAAAATATGTTTAGAATATCCTGCAAAATTATAAATATGATTTTAAATGAATACCAAGCTAATTCCAACTCTTGCTCTTAAGCGTTCAATTATATTTTGGTTGAATATATTCGCTTAAGCTTTTTCATCCAAATCGATTCAAACTATCCTTTCCACATTTGCTTTAAATAACATTTAATTTCAAGCTTTATAGTGTACTATCCACGTTTAAGCGATCGAAAGTTAATAATTTTTATTTTATCGCCATTGAATTTTTTCGGTTCAAATGAAACTGTCCTCGTAAAACAGCATAAATTCTTTTCAATACGACCTTTCGGGCACCGTTCACCTTTATCTGAAAGTCACACTCGAACACACAGCATTTTTACGCTTGCAAATTCTTTCTATTCCACATCTAAATATGTACATATATAGTATAAAAAAAAAACGTTACATTATCTACATATAGAATTAGAATGATTCGCACGAGCATTCGGCCGGAGCGGACCGTAATTATGTTGTAATTAGATTACATCAGATAACCGAATGTGAATAATGTACGTACATTTGGAATCTGGAGGATTTACGACAATGCAAACGACCGTATTGCGAAATTTAACGGCCAGGCGAATTTTCGCGAACGCTAAACTTTGCGTCGTATAAGCGTGGGTACGTTACAGTGGCGATATAACGAGCTTTCGCCTATACTACATATGTATGTACATATGTGTAATAATATTAGGCTAAATATCTATTCTGCATGCACTGAAAATGTATGTTTACGTTACGGGATACGTATCTATCTCTATGTATGTATCTAACAAAGGACTCGCACTTGCAATAACAAGTGATACACACGCAAAATGAAAAGTATTCGATGAATACAAATTCACAGTTGAAAGACCACTTTGTTGAATAAAATAACTAAATATCTCAAACAACCATTGAACACATTCAGAATTAATGAATGAATGAACCTACGACACTCACCTTTTGTTTAAACGTGCATAAAATGATACATCGCCTCTATGTAATAGCTATACAGTTTCTATAAATAATAAAAACAATTTAGAATCACTGGAAAATACACCATCATCAAACTGACTATATACCTATTATTATATATATAATAGCCGAAATCCGTCTGTCTGTCTGTCTGTCTGCTGATAACGCTCGCTGAGGAAAAATAATTTGCCGAATATTCCCACCAACCCCAACTTATCTCTGCCCAAGAAATTACCGTTCGTTACTTGCATTACTAAGAAAAACATATCGTTCGAAACATGTGCATTAAAAGAAAAGAACGTTTTTCGCTGCATCCGTTTCGCAAACATGTGCCAAATCGTGTGTCGGGATTTGGATAAACGCTCCGTTGATAATCAACGGGCTTACACTAGTACATATATAGTATATAAATACAATAAATTAATTTAAAAATTAAACTTATATGTATACTAAATAAAAATCTTAAAATGGGCCATTATGCAACTCTGTATCGTCTTAGTTTGATTCCGAATAATACGTGTCAAATTTTCCGACTTTTCTTTGATCGCTTCGCACGAAAGAACTCATTGATGTGTGTGCGTGTATGTTTTCATCGGATTATAGCACGAAACTTGATACCCTTTGATTTAATACGACCCTGTCAAATTTGCGCGAAAGCTCAATGAAACGATCGCGGTTCGTCGTTAATAATGAAACTCAATCAAACCAGGCAATATGTCCGCGGCTTTAAACAATCATCAATCACAAATATACCGCACAATAACGCGCTAATAGAAACAACATCAAATAAAAAGCGTACTTTGATGTTTGTCGAAAGTTCCAATTGAAAAGCTCTAGTCGTTCGATTAACCGATTAACCGTTAACGAATCCGACCTTCGCGCGGACAATGAAGCACACTTGTTTTTGTTGTTTTTGTTTGATTTGTTGTTACTTTACGAATCCTATTTTTATTTGTAAGGCGATCCGTTTACATTCGGTGGGCTCTCTTCTAGATTTTTTTACGTCCGATTCTTCCAACTCGTTTGGTTTGGCTTCTTGTCACCGAGAGGTTCAGCCAAAGAGCTAGTGACAGACACTTGTTACGAAGAAACGTCCGACGAATTCGAGCGAGACAACCGTATTTTCCTTAAGTTTGGTCCTTTCATTTAAACTAGCCAGATATTGAGAGCCTACTGCGGTTCTACTAACGTAATGGAATTTCAAAAAGAGTATATGTACAGTAGTTGCGCGTGGCGTGACGTAAAACGACCGTGAAAAACCCACTTTTTTGTATATACATATGTACATACATACATATGTGTGTACATAGTTAAATTTTTCGTTTTTCATATTCGTCGTTTCACTAAAATTTCAGTGACTGTTTTCAGAAATTGATATTCTGTCTGTATCGACTTTAACCTTTTTGATTCCTTTCAATGTAAATATTGTTTACGTTGAAACCAAAACCCATCAAAACTTAGTTTCTATTTAATACAATCATATAAATTGTAACTGTAAATAGCTGTTCGCGTAGTTTTGATATTAAATTTTGGATCATTCTATGTATGTACATATATCAAGTTGAAGTGAATTCGTACTGTGAGGGTTCTAATTTTGTTGAACAAAACTAAAACTTTTAATAATATAAACTATTAATCTGTTTGCTTACAATGTGTATCGTCTAAAAATGCTGATCTGTGTATACCTTCGTATACCTACAAGCCGATAACGTTATACACTCATTAGAATTCCTATCAGACCGCTTACCGTGTTTGACCAGTCCTATATTAATAACAATGTAAACATCTACCATTTAATACATCGGTGTAGATTAAGAGGTTTTCCTAAAAATACTACACTTAAAAAAATCGTTAAAAAAAATGTAAAAAAAATTAACCACCCACATCGCTATCGATTTCGCCGAATCAATTTAGATTTTAACCGAGTAAGATTTATTTGGTCTTGTATAACAAATTATATAAACATCGATTGTGTAACGCTGAAAGTACGAAAGAGGTGTTAACCTGTCAACTTGTCCCGAAAAGGTTTCGTGATTGATCGAATCCATTTAAGGGTTGAACGCTCTTAGATTTGTGGTCGTGCTATTTTTTTTATCGAGAGTATTTATCGTAATGGTTGGAATATGAACAATTCATTTTTTTTTATAATACCTATTATATTTATTTGTACGGCTTTCCGTAGATCACGTGGATATGCAGCCACCGAACTGTCGGAGAATTTCATTATAGAATCCCACGGGATATATAGCACTCCTGTATAAGAGTAGAGGTCTTCCTACGTCCCTATAGATACCTACCTCATAGGAGAGTTGTGTGTAATATGCCGTTTGGCATTTAAGGACCGACTACTGAAGGGAGTTCTGAAAACGTGACACAAATACTGTCTCAGGTGTCGAGGGATGTAGTCCACCAATTCTATTACAGATGTGTATTTTTCTTTTTTTTTCTTTTTATTCGATAGAAAAGGTCGTATAATTTGATAGTAACTACGAATTAGGTCAAGTTTTTCGACTTTAGCCCCCAAACCTATTATTTCACTCTTGTGACAATTGAATTTTATAAAATTGAACTACGCACCTTTCAGGCCAAGGTATACATACTTCAACAGTCTATCTAATATTACTAGGACGAGTATTAACATTCAGCAATGTCTATAAAATGTAAAATAGTTTGTAAATTGAATAATTTTTACTTTATCCTAATCGGATAAAGTATTGTGATCATGCGAAAATTCGACCTCGAGATTTTGACTGATTTGGATCAAGTATCATCCCCTGATCACGTTTTCATGATTTCTAAAAAATGTCTGTATGTCTGTGTGTCTGTGTACTTATGCGTGTGTGTGTCTGTATGTGTGTTTTCTCCGAAACTATCAAGTCTATCAAGCTGAAATTTCATATCTATTATTTTCACGTAAAGTGTAAAAGCCATAAGGAATTTGGTCAACATCAGTCAACCGGAAGTAGGGTTTTTTTCGTGTAGAAAATTCAAAAATTATGTTACCACAGAATATTTCCGAAACTGCACCGGCGATTTCGTCGAAATTTCATATCTATAGTTTTCACGTTATTTTATCTAAAATACATTCACCGTATAAACAATGTCTCATTTACAAATTATATCATCTGTTACAGATTTGGTGCTGGTTTTTGTTTCACCGTGGTGTACGCCGCCCTCTTGACCAAAACGAACCGAATAAGCAGAATATTCAACGCGGGTAAACAAACGGCCAAAAGACCCAGTCTCATTTCGCCGAGATCTCAGCTGATCATTTGCAGCGGATTTATAGGCGTGCAGGTTAGTAAATTTGCCTTATCTTTATAGCTTTACTCGAGTAAATCTTCGGGGGTGTAAAATTCGCACACTCCTAACGAAGCCGTCGTTTTCTTTTGAAGTTGCAGATAAACGCGTTGTTAATTACTCTTCTTTGACTCGGTCGTTTACACTTTTGAACCGGACTCACTTTTGAATTTTACGATTTTTAAATATTGTATAACGGTAGGTACAAAATGCAAATGTATGTATATTATGTATAGCAATGTTGCCAATTTGAAAAGCGTATCGGTTACAGAGTGAATCTTAATCGAATCGCCACGTATTCGTAATTGCAAAGCAATCCCCCGAAGGTACTAAACTATTCCATACTATGTATATCACAATACCTATATATCACAATACCAATAAAGTTCCTGAATAACTTTGTGTAATAATTTGCTGTATTTATTTCTATTGTATATGTAGATGTAAACGGAATTTTAACATTGATTAAGCTGGTATATAGGTATTTACAATTCATTAATTTATCAATATTATGTCAATGAAAATAATGCAAATTATTTTATGAATTTAAATATACATTGAAAATATATTTTGTTCTTAAAAATAGAAACTACATAAATTAATCAATAAATTATAAACCTTTAAAAATTAAATCAAATACCTGGCAATGTTTTTATTCAAATTACAGAAGACTCTAAAATACGTTAAATTAATATATGTATGTATATGTACATACATACATATGCATATACATACCTAATAAAATACTCTCTCCTGTTCTGAAAAACTTATTTCATCCATTATATTAAAATTAACCTAACCACTTTATAAAACACAGAAGAACTCTTTACGAGAATGTAATGTGAACCACATTTACTTAAAAAATTGAAGCTCTGCGAGGAAATGAATACCTTAAGTTGGATCTCTTTCCTCACTTTGACAAACTTTGATTACTAGTACGATCGTTGGAATAAATTTCTAGAACAAGTGATATTTTCATGTTTATACTTTTACTTATTTTCAATACTCATATTCAATATTTTAATGATAATCATATCTCGAACGCTTTCTTTCTATCGATTTGTTACTTTCAAAGCACAAACTGGTTCAATTTTCTCTTGCTAGGTTTTTTTTCAGGAAATTTATACGGAATGGCTTTCATTAAAATCGTCTTCGTATTGACAGGTGCTGATAAATGGCGTTTGGATGGTGATATCACCAGCGAGGGCAATGCATCACTATCCAACACGAGACGACAATCTCCTAGTTTGCGACAGCTACATAGACGCTTCGTACATGATTGCCTTCAGTTATCCAATTGTCCTGATAGTAGTGTGCACAGTATATGCCGTACTGACGAGGAAAATTCCCGAAGCTTTCAACGAAAGCAAGCATATAGGTAAGTTTCAATTTTTTGTAAATCAGTATTGAAATTTCAATGGCGTAAAAAACTTTGTATTGTGCCATGTTTTGTTTTTGCCCGTTCTGAATATTTTTTTGTTGTTGCAAAATTCTGGTCACACGGTTGCGAGCGAAAAACTGACACCGTGGTTTTTAGCAAACACCATTTGTGTGCGTGTGTGTGTTCTGGTAAACTTCTAGCATATTTCAGGTTTATACCGCAATGGCGACCGATCTAACAAATACAAATAAAAATCGAATGAAAAATGTCTCACAAATGCTGACGAAATTGTCTACGTACTTACTTATAACATTTATCGAATCTATCTTCACTTTCGTTTTTACTTTAATTTAATTTTTCGATGAAAGTATTTATTTAATTTTGATAACCAAACCCCGTTTCCTTTAAATTACTATTATTAATCGATTCTGTCGATGATAGTTGAACAAACAATCGTCCACTAGTGTTGATTCAAATTTTATAATCAAATTCTACACAGACAAACGTTCATCAAACTCAAATGCGTTTCAAATTTCAATATCTTCAATTAGTATTCCATATTTGAGCACTCATAGACGAGCAAGCGACGTAATTGGAAAATTGGTTGAACAAAAGTTTGTCAAAGCTAATATATCCATTAGAAAAAATACGTAGAAGACATTTTAATGTTGAATCAATTACTTTTTTCGACAATTATTTACACTTCCAAAAAGATCATTCATTTCATTTTATTTAAATATGTATGTACGTATTCCAATAAGCTTGCATACATATGTATGTATATGTACATATGTAGGTATACATATATTTACATACATATATTGATTGAAACAAGGAGTAAAGCCTCCATTTAATCAGCAAAGCTCTACAAATCCTGAAATCGATATGGAAACTAAATTCATTGTAATATATTACAATAACGTAATAATGTTGAAATGTCAATAGCGCAAAGCGCGCTGTATTCAGAAGCGCAAAGCCTTGTAAAGCCGCACATACATATGTAGAACGAATCAAATCAAAGTCGAGCGTGCTTAGTCACTTATGTAGATTTTAAAACTCATAGACTTTAAAACTCGTATACATACATACATTTAACGTGTGCGTGTTCGCAAAGAGACACAAAAGTTTAACTATATAGTTGGAGCTCAATGTGCGTTATTTAATTAGGAAATTAATTAGCAACTTGAAACTATGCGCTCTTAGCTCCCCAGAGGCTGAATCAAAAACTCTAGCCCTCACACCTCACCCCGATGATGTTAATTAATAAACAACGAGGTGGAAAGTTTCAGAGCCATGCAAGTTTCACCATTACACGCTTAAATTGAATGTTCGGCCGGGATGTCTTCAGAAGCAAAAGAGCTTTTAATTGCTTTTTCATTTTGTCGAAAATTATTCCCCGCAACTTATAATCGTCCATTATCATCTCTGTGTGTAGGCATGTCAAGAAATTCCGATAATATTCCCGGTAACAGGTATCTACATATGTACATATGTATGTACATATACGCGTATCTGCGTGTCAGAGTGTAGAGTTTTGACGGGTCGGTCGGTTGCCTTATCGTACCAATTACGGTTACCGATTTCTATTCAACGAACGCGGTGCAAAATATTCAGCGAAATATCATATTTGCAAATCAAAATAGATGTACGGACCATGGGTCGTAATTCACCTTTTAATACACAACATCCAGACCCTTGTCAACTGTGATTAGATTGGACATTTGGACGTGTATGAAAGTTTGCAGTGTTTCTCAAAGACGTTTTATTTGTGCGTTTGACAGCACAACCGTTCGAACTGTGACATTATCTTGTTCCTTTATGTTATTGTATGCACCGTTAGGTAATTTGAATTATAGACCGTTCGGATCTAAACTATTTGACAGTCGAATATTCTGCATGTACATAAAGATAGATATTTAAGGTGATAATTTGGAACAATTGAGTATTAGGGGGTTTAAAATTGATATGTTTGCTGCCAGTTTGTTTCGTTTATAATTGGGTCATGTACGTATGTACATTCGTACATGATACTTTCATAATAGGGATGTCACGAATGTAACAGAATTTACGACTTGTAATAAAGAGGCAAGGTCGTTCGATTTCGTTTAATTTCATTCATTTGAACTTAAAACAAATAGAATATGTAAAAAAAGGAAACAATTAGCTGGGCTTTAATTAAAGTTAAAACCAATTTGCGTGAAGTGCCTCGCCTTTGTCGCCATAGTACGTTTCGTTTTATTTGTAACACAACGGAATCGAACAATGAAAAGGACAAATAAATAAATAAAAATTATATCATTGTACAATATCCACATCTACGAGACGTTCTGCTCGATCCAACTCGTTCCTTTGCTCGACTTTGACAAACTTTCAACAAGTTTCACTTGCTTTTATTTCTCAATGGATACAACACAGGCTCGGTATTTTTGTTTTGCATCATTTTGAGATTTTCTCCACTTGCTCGATGTTTTTTCGTTCGGAAAAATCTACGATAGATTAGTATTCCGTTTACGGATGACCGAATATGAAATTCCATTGACCCCTACTGAAAAAAAATCGGGTGTGGCCAACCCATGACTTTATCCATATATTTGAGGAATACAAAGAGTCACGAAATTAATTTTTTAATGTTGAATGCGCCGCGCGTATGTAAAATACGATCTTCGGCATATATTCAACTACCACTTCCGGTCGGCGGTTTTTGATCAAAACCTTTTCAACTGAAAATTATAAATATAAATTTTCGACAAGATATAGGTAAAAGGATTTTAGAATTTTCTACAAGAAAAAAACCCTACTTCCGGTTGACTGATGTTGACCAAATTCCTTATGGCTCTTACAACTTACGTGCAAATAATAGATATGAAATTTCAGCTTGATAGACTTGATAGTTTCGGAGAAAACACACATACAGACACACACACGCATAAGTACACAGACACACAGACATACAGACATACAGATATACAGACATACAGACACACAGACATACAGACATACAGACATTTTTTAGAAATCATGAAAACGTGATCAGGGGATGATACTCGATACAAATCAGTCAAAATCTCGAGGTCGAATTTTCGCACGATCACAATACTTTATCCGATTAGGATAAAGTAAAAAGTGTACGACTTCTGACCATACATATATGTATCTATGTACATACATATCGCGACATAATAATTAAATTAACTAAGATAAGAATAAATTACACCGAGAGTGTATCTTTATAAGCGACACTTAAAACGCGCCTCAAGTGAAATTTATACGCTAATAATTTTAAGTTAAACTTTTCCCAGAAAATTCACACTTTTAAATAAAAAATAATACGCTGGCTTTAAGGCGATGTAATTTTGTATTAATTTTCAGCGACACATTTTATTTCTGTTATTAAAATTAACCTTAAGGGTGTGCTTTTAGCTGAAGGGTGCTGTTTTTAGAATACCTTCCTAAAAACCGATCTTCGTTCGACGAAAACCCATTATCTAAAACAAACACGTGTTACGTGTATTCTGGATGTAAAAAAATTCAATTATAATTTCTCCCTACGAGCTTTCGAATGCGTAACACGTACGTTACACGAGATCTACTTACAAATACTTAAAATTTATACTGTTCTATCGATTGTCTGTTGTATTTTCAATGTGATTATTTCAATGAAATGAATACTCTAATACAAATATTGATTTTTTTATGTCTAGGTTTCACAATGTACACAACGTGTGTGATCTGGCTGGCCTTCGTACCATTGTACTTCGGTACCGGAAACCACGTGCCACTTCGCATCACTAGCATGTCTGTTACGATATCACTAAGTGCCAGTGTCACCCTTGCTTGCCTATTCTCTCCCAAGGTATTGAAATCGATATCTTATGCTGTATTGTCATTTTATCGTATACATCAGTGTCTGATCTTGTTCGTTTTTGATCAGTTGTACATCATCCTGATACGACCGGAGAGGAACGTAAGGCAATCGATGATGCCGGTCCGCTACAGTGCCATCAACAAGTCTTCCGGTACGGCAAATTCCGGAGCCGGAAGTATGATGGCCGCCGTTGTTGTCACAGCTGCCACTTGTAATCAAAAAAAAAAGCTGTCGAAGCAAATGCAACCAACAATTCCTGCCGATTCGTCCAGTAAGTATTTCTTAAGTGCTTTTAATCATATAATACTAGGAGTACATTTCCCAAATGACGAGTGACATCTGTTGATTATTGACATATCAGTAGACTCAGATAATGGTAGCTTTAGGCTACGGACTATTTTATATTTAAAATTATTTAATGGAAACAAATTTAGTATGTCGATCGTTCCTGACGGACAGACAGACTTAAAGCACCTATATATGTATGTACATAATTATATGTATGTATATGTTAAAGTTAAAGTGTATACTTAGATTATATGCATTCACTAGTTAATGTATTTATACATTGTCCAGCTTTAACTAGTTAATGTATACATTGACTAGCGAGTATATGCATTGACGAGATTTAACACTTTAACTGTAATATATGTATACATATATTATTTGATTAATGTAATTTCATTATATTTAATTTTACTATCTATGTATGTATACATATGTAAGTTAAATATAATGTTTTTTTCATGTCTCGCCATAGTGACGAATTGGGGCAACCTGTAATGTCACTATGGTATAATTTGTAAAATAAATAAATAAATATTGTCTTAGTTCACCTTATTCATCGTTTGTATGTACATATATTGCTTTTATTGTGTAACATCGTCCGTTTAATACTTGTAGAACATTTTAACAGCATATTTTTATTTTCTTTACCTTAAAGCTTAAGTGCTCTCGTTAAATATTCACTCTATCCATTATCAAAAGCGAAATTTACTACCGTTTTATAATGAATAAACATTAATTTCATCGTGTAAAATTTTAACTGTAAGCTAAAACACAGCACGCACTGACCTTCTCATTATTTAACCAAGCACTATTTATTGGTCGTTCTTGGAAACTCTAATGAATTATCAATTCCGATTTAAAGATATGCTTACAAATTTATATTTTTGTTTAGACATGGAGGTGAAAAAGGTAAAATTGGAGGAGAAATCGACGCAAACTGAAACGGCGTCTACGAACGGTACCAGCAACCATACTAGCGGCAATTGCGTCCCACTTCTCACATCTCTTCCTTTGGGAGGAGGACTAAACGACATACCAAAACATCAGAGGAGAAATTCACACATATCAGACTTACCCTCACCCCAATCGGTCATAGTGAAACTGAATAACAACAATCCGAATATCGTATGCACGGTCAAACCTACAGCGGTTAACAAATCAGCATCTATAGTATCTTCATTGGCTTCCGCTCCAGTGCTACCATTAGAATCCAAAGACGGACATACACCCACAAAAATGGTAGTCTTCATAGACGAGACTTGCCCTGAAGTCATAGAATCAAATCCAGTAAATAGATCGAGCCTAGATCAAGACCTGCAACGCGGCACGAAAGCATCGGCCAACAATCAGAGCAACGCTCCTAGCAATAGTATCAGCAATGGACCAGCCGTTCCGCTAAACTTAACCGATTCCTCCATCAGAGACGTGGCTTTATAGCAAAAGTCAGCAATGAAAAAAACTCAATTCAGACCAGACAAAAAATCCCTAGTTCCCGATCCCAAACATTCCACGGAACAAGACGCGGCCAAGCTGAAGAAACGAACACCTATCATCGTTTAGTAAGTAGGCAGGACTGAAACGAATGCAAATTTTAAATAAAAAAAATATTAAAAAAAGTCGATCATGAAATCGCATTATTTACCCAAAACGTACATACATATTTACATATATGATATATTTCGAATCGTTAATGTTCGTTGAATAGTTGTGATATTTTATAAATTATATTAAATATATACATTTCAGTTCTACATATAGCTTGATCGTTTAATTATCTGTGATCTTATCGAAACATATGCAAAAGTTATGTATGTATTAATTTATTACTACTGTACAATGTGTCGTTACGTTTAACGTTCTATTTTTTGTTGAATTGAATGAAATTTGTATAAAAAAATTAATATAATAATATAATATTCACTTTTATGTATATATAATAATATATATTTAAAAATATAAACATAATAATAATAATAATAATATCAAATACATATATTTATAAAAATAAATAAATAATTATACAGGGAATGACTTTAAACGATTGTATTGCATTGGGTATGAGAGTATGATATTTCAAATCAAACTATGAAACAAAATATTAATTATTATTAGATGAAATGATTCAGAATGATTTGAATGAGTTTTTTCCAAATATACCTACATACATATATATAATATACGGATATATTAAATAGACAAATTTCCATTTATATATAATAAAATTAATTTATCTGTTGTATTTTACACGTGTAATTAAAAATCATAAACATTTCGTCCTAAGTATATACATAATATATAAGTCTGTGTACACAATGTTAATTTTAAGATTGAATCGCGTTAATCATGTCCAAAAAAATACATTTCTTATCGTTTGCTAAATTTCAATTGTCGATGACGTTAAAATTATCGATAGGACGCAACAGTTTATTATTGGTTCGCGCCCACTTTTGCGGAATTCGAGGAACGCAATTACGTCACGACAATTTTTAAACCTATCGAAAGCGTTCTTGCAATCTGTTCATGTATGTATGTAAGTGCGTTCCTTATTCACTTGCTGTAAATTTGTTTGAATGTTCGTTTAATGCGTCCCGAGATACTTATTTTTATATTGTATGTATGACAATGAGCCCTTGTCTTACAAACAATATGAAATGCGTTTGATGTCATCGAAATGTAGTGAAATTTATAATTTTTAACAATGAATCATTTAACGCTCATATTCTTAGTATTTAAGGAACATGTAATTTTATTTGTATACGTATTATTTTATTTGAAATAAATATTCAAACTTACTGTATAAGCTTTTGTTATTAAACCCAAAAACATTTTTGTGTAAAATTCTTTGATATAAAATGAGTGAAGCCGAAGGAATTGAAAACAACATGACGATTAAAAAAAAAATCTAAAGTATTTCAGAGAATACTCTTTGGATAAATATCTTGAAGCGTGATGGATTTTCTTATTAAATTTACGAGACTGGAAATTGATATAGGGTTCTGAGTTTTCCTGTCCGAAAATTATTATCAAAACAAGTTATTATCGAATTCAGACAAATTATTCAAGCAAACGTCAATAAAAATACGTTTTTATAATTTTCTATGAAATTTCTCATGATAAGCAATTATTGTTTAGTAGTTGTACTTTAATTTATCAATGAGCTCAACGCCAATATCGTAATAAAATATTTTAACATGCCAAACTTAATATAAAAAAGCTCGTAATGCAAATTTTTTTGATGCTATCAACTGCTACAATAGTACAGATTTAATCAAACAGAGTGGTTTCTTTTTTTTACTACCCTTTATTTTTTCTCCCTAGTTGTGGATCAAATTTGGCGAAATGAATTTAATTCACAGTAATTGATATTGCTGACATATATTCCGCAAATTTTCGCATTTGCATACGTATCGGTCTCATTTTACATATGTATATGTATGTATATACATAAAAGGATCATTTTCCGCCGAATGGGTTTAATTTTGAATTTAAATACAGAGAGACATAACAAAACATACCATATTTTTCGGAGGACATTTTTCATCAAAGATATTTTTTATTGTCTAAGATTTTAGCAAAACCGCAAAGATTGATCTGTTCCCCGTCGCCTGCTGAATTCGCTTTTGTTCACAAATCTATTTGTTCCATTGCTTTCGATATCGCTCAACAAAGAAGGTGAAATCCTCCAAATTATACCTATTCAGTGTTACTTGTCGAGTCTTTCCATTGCTTCCATAATTGATTTCTTTCCAGAATTTGTCACTGAAATATATTACGGCGAACACTAAGACACTGGCTTGCGAGAGAAATCATCGCACGTTTCGATAATAATTAATTCAAAATGTAATGTTTCCAATTAAACGTGTACTCTGTGTATGTACATATACACATGTACGAACGTGTCGAAGATTAACATGAATTATATTGTCGTGTTATTAACTCGCCAGATGTTGCCTTTAATAGGAACATGAGCTAAATTGTAAAGCTCTTTTGTGGAAATACGAATATATCCAACCTCTAATAAGAAACATAATAACAAGAAACTTATTAAATAATAATAACAATGATTCACGTATTCAAAGTATGAAGTGCTTATTAAAGTCGCAAATTTCAAAATTAAAGTTAGTTGAACGTAGTTACATATGTATATGTACATATGTATTCACTTTCCAATGTGCTTTCCAATGTATAAATTGAATTTCCTTTGCAGCAACATGACACTGTTAATAAAAGATACTTCTTTGATACAGAAAGACGTTGTTAATAAATAATCAGGATGTGTACATAAATTATGAGCTACCACTGGCTTAATTTATGCTTGTACATTACAGTAATACCTTAGAGATAGTACGTTTCCTTGGTATGATTAATGCGAAAGCACAGATCGTCAGTTGACTTGACGCAAATTTACTGCAAGAGTTCTCTAAACTGAAACAGATATCGTTCGCAGACATTGATTTACAGCCCTGACATTAATCATAAGTTGACTTTTTATAAAAACAATAAAAATGCAACACACTCATCCCACAGTGGAATTTATTAAGAATACAATCATACATTTTAAGTGAGCATAATTAAATCAACTGAATGTTTTGAGTGCTGATATGTTTCTGGGAATTACTCAAGGGTTTTCCGCTTCCTGATCAATATATTTCTGTTTGAATAGAGTGACCACGTGCCGTTGGTACACAAATCAATTTTAAGCTGGCAACAAGCGCTGATTTAATGTACGACGACGATGATGACAGTTTTATTTTTTTATTTCCTTTCGCCGTATTGCGCCAAAGCTAAAACAAGATTTTCAGTGACGATGAAAGTAATTCCTGGCGAATAGGGTGACTTTAGCCAGCCACGGCTATTGTGCGGGACGAGAAAAATTGCCATTGTTGAGTTTTCTCGAACGAGACGCTCCCTAACGGCAATATTACGTCAACGTGACTGAGTAATCCCTATAATACGCGGCCGGACATGTATTTCGTAATACTTTTTTCCTTAATTTATTCCCATAAAAAACCTTGCATTATCATCTTGCTAATTTTCATGAGCTGGGGTGGATACGAGGATATTCATCAAGGAATATTTAAAAGTGTCAAAATTTTCTGTTAACCATCCACCATAATATTAACTTTTGTATTTTATCCATATTTTAATTGAAGGACTCGTTGGTAAGTGGTAAAATACATTATCGTGTCTCCAATATTAGATAGATTCATCGAGGTGAAGATTATGTGACCTGTAAATGCTTTCAAATCACTAAGACGCATTCAACATTTAAATTTTTGAATTTGATCGGTGCTTTATTTGCATTCGGTCCCAATTAAAGATACCGCTTTGGACATCAATCTGTAGTGGGGAAAGGGAGGATCGAATTAAACGAATCTCCCACACCGCTTCACTAATGGAAGGTCTAGAACCTTTCTCCTCTCCCCTAATACCTCCACCTACCCTTAAAAGTCTAATGACTCGTGAAAAAGTTTACTCTTCCTAATATTTTTTCACAAGAATTCGGGTCCGATTTATGGGAATAATTATTCAATAGCAACATAACGAATTGTAGGCCACGAGCTTTTCACGCTGTCGAGGAAAAAAGGTAGAGAAAAAAAATTTGTGCCTTTAACTAAGTCAATATCGATGCTAATAAATCTTTTTGAAATTTTTATTCCTGTGAAAAATTATTCAGAAAAAATTTCACCGTATTTAAATGTGAATGTACATATACTTCAGATTTTACAAAAGAAAAACCAATAGGCAATCAGCTTTTAATTTTTTTTATACACAATTACAATTTAAGCCACTCAAAGTGCATGGATCGTTACATATAAAGTATATGTGTAAGATACAATTATGAATTTTGATCAAATATATTTCTCGTATAAAAAATATACAAATTTCAGATAAAGTGTACGAGTTGTTCAACATATACGAGGAGTAGGAGCAACTTCAGAAAATCAACAACACGTAATGTAATGCAACATCGTATCATATTCATATGTGAATTTTTATCCATTGTCAAGTAGGTTAACACAATTTTCACAGTCTAAAGTGGCTCTAATTGGTACTTTTACTACAATATTTACAGAAATGTACATTATGAGTTTATCTTTTTATGGATGTCGAGAGACGATGTCAGAACTTCGTTGAGTGTCAAGAGGGACGAACATTTTTACAATATTTTTAATCTGATTTAAAACTTCAGATAAGGCACTCGAGTAGTACGAGTGTATACCTAGTAGTATTCGAGAAAAATGAGTGACAACAACAACAACAACAAACAAAATAAAGAAACTTGTTAGTGGTGAAGCGTTGAGGCGCGGGATGATCCGATTAAATTGCGTTAAATTTGATGACGCGAAACAACCTCCCCTCTACGTAGCATCCCCCTGAAACATCGCGCTGAAACATCACCGTACATATTTCATGGGGGTGGTACGGGGGTGAGTTTCCCCGCATACAAAGTGGTTAATTTTTCATTCGGTGGACATTAGGCCAGTCGGACATTAGCCAGTCGGACGATACTGATCTAGAACTGACATTGAGCGCCAACACGACCACTCGTCAGCTCCAGATACGTACCTACTATATAATAACGTTGTTTTGTATTTAAAAAGGTATTGACTGAGAAGGTATATTGTATCTCAATATCATACCTGTAATTTGAGTACAAGAATGAAAAACCAAGAAACATCGAACGCATACATTCAGACGCTCGTGATTAAAACAGTAGCTAGAACGAATTAAAACCTATGTATGTACATTCATACAAAAAGTATAAAAGTGTAAATAGTATAAAAAGGGGGTATTTTTTACAATGTGATAAAAAATTAAAACGATTCAATTATCTACATTGATCTGTTGTTCGTTCGTAGTGTATTGTGTGATATTAATATTATTTTGTATACTATAAGCTGTTTGTTACATAAATAAATAAATAAAGCCGTGTACTCATTAGTGAACCGTGCGTGTTATGCGACGTGTAATGCAACAAGGTTTGTTTAAGGTCTCCGTCCACCGAGTACGTTGCTATGCGTCTGTCCGACGTATGGAAGAGTCCGTTTCGATACGTTACATTGACGTACTGCGACGCAACGCGTAGGCTATTCCACACACTACGTTGCTGCCAGTGCGATTGCGCTACTTGTCTTCTTACGAGTATATTGTTGAGAAGAGCGAGAAAAGCATTAGCTGCATATTTATTACTCGGGAGGATAAATAAAAGAAGACGACACCATAGATGGTAGGTTCATCCTATTAATCAAAGTCGTGAAGACTACGGGGAGTATCATAAACTCTGTAAATAACTAAAGGAGTTTCCAGAACGCTATTTTCAATATTTCCGCATGAATAAAGGAACAGTTCGAAATCCTACACGGAACAATGCTCGAAAGCCATTACAAACAAAGTCAAACATTAAAATTTGTTAACTGTCACAAACGATCCCAACGGAACATCACGATTGCGTCATTCAAATTACTTCAAATATTATAAAATAGAGGTGAAAAGATATCAAAATAGTACTATTCTCATAATAAAATATAGCCTAGTTTTAGTAATATGTTTTCTTTTATAATAAAAAAGAAAATATACCTCGGCAATTAAGCTTTCCTCGTTCATGTTCGCAAAAGTGCGGTGAGTGCGGCGCAATACGGAGACGCATTCAACTGAAGACTGCGACAGAACGCGCGTCGACGCGACGTATGAAGTTTGTATGCGTCACCGCGACGGACACAGTGGGTGGACTCCCATACTCCAACTATGTATGTACATGAGTTTGCATACTTTGACGCAAATACGGTACGAGTACGTCAACGTACCCGGTGGACGGAGGCCTTAATGTGTACGCGTTTGCGCGCACACTTTGCACGCGCTCTGCAACGTTCGTGGCGATCCACTCGGTGTCGGTCAAACACAAAGGGGCGCGCAGTGTGCGTCCACATTAGCGTGCATCAAACGCGCATTACATTACACGTGCGGTTCGCTAATGAGTACGCGGCTTTAGATAAAGTTATGCATGGAAATATAAACAGTGAAACGATATTGATTCATAGAATGTGGAGTGGAGAAGTAAGTGTATAGGTACGGTGACCATACGTCCTTTATTTAAGAGGACAGTCCTTTATTTCACTGCTCTGTCCTTAAGATTTTTTTTTTCTAAAATTACCATTTTGTCCTTTATTTTGTAAATTGAATGTTGGCGCATATCACACAGTACAATAATTGCATAAGCACTAGTGTCTATTGTCTTCCGGTAGATATTAAAGTGATATTAGTAACAATTTATTCAGATTTTTACATCTACACAATCAGAGTGAAAAAATTGAAAGAATTTTTGGATGATGTACATATGTACATAGATGTTCAATATAGAAAACTACTGGGTTACAGCAAAACGCGATGGGTAACTTTTCTACCAGCTTTAGAGAGAATATTGTAAATATTCAGGTCACTAAAATCGTACTTTTGAAAACTGGAAAAATGTCCCACGATTCTGAAAAACTTTTTACTTTATCCTAATCGGATAAAGTATTGTGATCGTGCGAAATTTCGACCTCGAGATTTTGACTGATTTGTATCAGGTATCATCCCCTGATCATGTTTTCATGATTTCTAAAAAATGTCTGTATGTCTGTATGTCTGTGTACTTATATGTGTGTGTGTCTGTATGTGTGTTTTCTCTGAAACTATCAAGTCTATCAAGCTGAAATTTCATATCTATTATTTTCACATAAGGTGTAAGAGCCATAAGGAATTTGGTCAACATCAGTGAACCGGAAGTAGGGTTTTTTTTTTGTAGAAAATTCTAAAATTCTTTTACCACAGAATATTTCCGAAACGGCTCCGGGAATTTTGATAAAATTTCATATCTATAGTTTTCACGTTAGCCGTAAGCGATATTGTGATTTTAGTCAACTTCTGACTAGCGAAAATTGCAGTTTACTCTTGAACGATTTTTTGTTTTTTATTTTTTTCGACCTTTTAAATATGTAGTATCGTCACAATATTGTAATGTTGTAATTTTGAGAGAAAATTATATTTAAAAAAAAAAAAATCATTAAAATTAGTCAACCGGAAGTAGGTTTTTTTTTTTCGTCGAAAAGTTTACGACAGAATATTTCCGAAACGGCTCGGGGAATTTTGTTGAAATTTCAGATCTTTAGTTTTCACGTTAGCCTTAAGAGATTCTGTGATTTTAGTCAACTTCTGACGAGCAAAAGTAGCAGTTTAATCTTGAACGATTTTTTGTTTTTTATTTTTTTCGGCCTTTTAAATATGTAGTATCGTCACAATATTGTAATGTTGTACTTCTGAGAGAAATTTCTAGTTACAAAAAAATAAATCATTAAAATCAGTCAACCGGAAGTAGAGTTTTTTCTTTGTCGAAAAGTTTACCACAGCATATTTCCGAAACTGCCTTGGCGATCAAATTGAAATTTCATATCTATAGTTTTTACGTTAGCTGTAAGAGATACTGTGATTTTGGTTAACATCTGACGACCGAAAGTGGCAGTTTTTCTAATTTGAATATATGCCGAAGATCGTATTTTACATACGAGCGCGCACTCAACACAGTGATTTCATGATATGTATATGTGTATGTATGTTGGTGTGGTGCTGTGCATGCGTTTTATTTACTTGCGTACTTAAAAAATTAATTTCGTTACTGTTTGTATTCCTCAAATATATGGATAGTCATGGATTGGCCACACCTGAATTGGCGGGATTTTGGATTTAAAAACTATGTTCATTGTTCTAAAGGCGCTCCATCCTAGTGTCATTCTTCGTTTTATCTCTTCTTCTATACATCCAGTCATGTTTACCAATTATCTTAGGTATAAATAATTATCAACTATCTCTACAATATGGTTATCTACTGTGACGACGTTTTGCGTGCAAAATTTCATTAAATATCTGATTAGAATTACATCATTAGTATAAATTAAATTTTAAAAGTTGTTTCTCTCAAAAGCGCGCCGTCGCCATTACGCCATACTTCTCTGCGCGAGTTCCTCGATTGTAGCATTAAGTTTTATCATCAAAACAATTATCATAAGCTGAAACCGGGGTAGGACCGGTGCTGGTTTTAATTGGATGGCCGCTAATAAATGCGGACATGACGAATTTAGCAAAATTTGCAATGGAGCGATCCGAAAGGGGATCGCTCCGCAAATACCGACACAGACAATGCCAATGTGCGCCGTACGGCAATAAAGGCTTCGCGCATATGAAGCTCGGAGAGTATTTAATATGCCAGATTTCCCACGAGATGAGAATTGTCTTGGCCCGTGTGTATACATACATACGTTAGGAAAACATTCTGGTCGCGGTCAGCGTGTCGTTGGGTGTATTTAATCGCGAGCGGGGCCGTGCGGTCGCCCAGCATCCGGAGTATTTCAACAAAGTTGCCTGACCAAAAGAATCCCCTAAATACCTTTTGTTAGAGCCCTAAACGGCTCTTTGTTACCCAAAAGCGAAAGAGAATCCCCTGAGCGACTCGGACGAGTGGACCGAATTTCCGGAATGAAATGACACAGCAAAATGATTCCGCACAATACAATATCGTTCAAGTCCGAACTCTTAATAGGTATGTATGTATGTACATAGTTCGCAATCGCACTACGCTGCCTGCTATCGCTACTGATACGTTGACTTTTCATCGAAAGGAAAAACCTTTGAGAGTAAATATTATATCCTATTGCTTCAATAATTTCACGCAAACCGATTAAATAACAAATATAGCCATAGCATAAATATCAATACTCAATCACACGTACATATGTAGTCTAATTGGAAACACGTTATATTAATTAACGAAAGTTCTTACAATAATTCAATCCCTGACATAAGAACAAAGCTATTTCCATCACTTAGTACCATTACAATTATTTATTTATATAAATTACATGAGCAGGCGGCATAGTCGATGGAGCCCAGGGGTCTGTTGTAATTTGTACATGAAATTTTTATTTATTCAGTTGCTTAAATTTGAAGGATTACAAAAATCCATTTATATTCAAAAACTTGTCGACATGATTGTTAAAGAGATTTATATTTTCAGAAGTTACCAGCTCATTGGGGAGGCGGTTCCAAACTTCAACCACTCTATTTGAAAAGAATTAGTCTCTAACAATTTTGTTAGATTTGTCTTTTAGGAGTATGGTGAGATGAGCGTTTTTATTGAACGTGAGGAGGTTTTTTTATTAGACATTTAAATTTATTATTTATTATTTTATACACTTCTATTATGTAGATTGCCTCCCAATCTTCTCGTCTCCAAAGTGGTGAGACTCATTCTCTTCAACCTTTCGTTATAGGGTAGTGATCAAAGTTCAGATGACATTCTTATAATCCTTCTTTGAACCCTTTCTAAACATATAATGTATTTTTTTAAGTTGGGGTTCCAAACATTTACAGCAAATACTAATTTAGGTCTAATAAAGAATTTGTAGATTTTTAATACATAAATTTACTGAAATTTTATTTATTCCACTTATCTACGCTATAGATTAAGCTCCATCGGGAAGGGGAGAAGATCAAGACCAAGGAAAAATTACACAAGCCAAATAATAGAACTTTTAGAACGAATATAATCTGCCAACTATGAGGTGATGTACAGAAAGGCGACTAACTTTAAATAGTGTGAAAAAAAGGTCTTTTACAATGATATAATCGTTGTAAAAGAACTATTATGTGAACTTTGTTCCTAAATACAGATAAAGTTATATGATAATACTAACCCACAGTAGAATCACATAATACTTATTCACTTAATGTTGTTATGAATTGTTTAAGTATTTAATTATACAGTTATACGCATTATATATTATTTTTTCCAGTTCGCCAAAGCCTAAACGAGGGTCTCACGAGACTGCCCTCCGGAGGTTTAGATAAACCGAATTAATTAGGACCAAATCTTTTGCCGAGGCTGTGATATGCCGTCCGCATCGCAACTCCTGCCCAAACTACAAATATCATATACTATAAAGGAAAACTCGTAGAAGGAAAAAGCTACACCGAGGGACCTCTAATGAACATGTGCTGAATTAGCGCAACGAAAGTTCAATTTACTCAAAACGAATCGATCATTGGAGACAACGATATCCTCCATATATGTATGTAAGTAAATAATTTGAGCATTAATTATTACAATTTCGTAACGTACTAGGCAGCCGTAGCTGCGGCAGCCAGTTCGAGCAGCCAAAGCGGCAGCCAGAACGATGAGAACTCACAAATGGACAGCGATAACATTGTAGATACAGCATATTTTCAATGCAATATTTGGTTCGTAATCTCGGATCTCGGATCCTTTTGTACTGTATGTATGTATGTACATACATAGATGCAAATAATTTGTTGAAAATAGTTTCATATAAATTGTTTCCAGCGCGCAACATTGGCGAGATTTTTTTTTTTAATTTTGATCTTATCCGTTGAATTTAGTCCGAAATCCGAGATTACGAACCAAATATTGCATTGAAAATATGTTGTATCTACCTATAGTCCCATACAATGTTATCGCTGTCAATTTGTGAGTGTGTTCTCATCGTTCTGGCTGCCGCTTTGGCTGCTCCTACTGGCTGCCGTAGCCATGGCTGCCTAGTGCGTTACGGGCTTTAGTTTATGTATGTGTTGCAGCGAAAGCATATTTCAAGTGAAAATATATTTTCACTGGTATAAATATGTATATTTTTACCAATTCAGGCAGTGAAAATGTATCAAACAGTGAATTTACAGTTTCACTGCTCAGTATCGGTGAAAGTATATTAAAGTAAGCGTATGCATTTGTCACTTGTTGATGTTGGCCTAAGTCGATGATGTGTCATCCTACAAGTGTGTTTTAAACGAACGGTGGCGTTGTTATATGTATCTGAGGATTCTGAGGATACGTGCAATGCAACGCAACACGTGCGCTTTTCTTCTTAAACCGACCATTATAAGTCAATTGTTATAAAATCGACAAAGACTCATTTCATTGTAAACTATAATTGGTACTTTGCTGGTCATTTCACAACTGTCAAATTTAGTTTCAATGACAGTTCGGAAACGAATATAATTTCACCAGTGATTATCTGTTAAAATATATTTTCACTAGTAGAAATATATTATAACTAGAAATATATTATATTATTATACTATTATACTATTAGAAATATATTATATATTATAACTAGTGAAAATGTTCTTGAATATGATTTCACCGAAACGCCAGTGAAAATATATTTTCACTTGAAATATGCTTTCGTTGTAGCATATGCATTCACTAGTTAATGTATACGTTGTCTAGCTTAGCCAGTTACAGTATATCCGGAAAATTAATAGATCAGGCAGTTTTTTGTGTACGTACTGATACGAAACGTTGCCAATGTAGTATTTAGTGATAGCGATAGTGATAATTAAATATATCGCTACGGCCCTGTACCGAAGCGTGAAGATTTATAGGTCTACGTCACAATAAAAATCAATCTTGAAGATTTATTTTTGATGCGAAAAGCTCGGCACTCAGCCCTTGGACATCCAGGGGCGCACAAGGGCGCAGTTTACGAGGGCGCGTTCCCAAGAGAGGGGGCAAAGCCCCCATTAGCTCCCTCACGTGCGGATGTGGAGGCACTCGGTTACCACAAAATCGTCCAGGGACCCAACGACCTGAAAG
The DNA here is from genome assembly GCA_022651745.1 of Parapsyche elsis. Lineage (NCBI taxonomy): Eukaryota > Metazoa > Arthropoda > Insecta > Trichoptera > Hydropsychidae > Parapsyche > Parapsyche elsis. Next base: position 8,865,022 of record JAGVSN010000002.1, on the reverse strand, counting down.
GTCTCCGCTTCCGTTCAACCAACTATGGCTAATAACCGGCTGGAGATTAATTAATCCGCGACTGTAACCGATTTCAGTCGACTTTACAGTGTTGTTGAATTTCGCATATCAATCATTCAACGTTGAACTATTCATATTTACATACATAACAATGAGCTGAAAGCACGACTTCACAAACTGAAATCGCATTGTTTGGACTTTGACCATATAAAAATGTATATAAACGGTCATTTATCATATCAACATTGGCATACAGTTGTAATTATATATATAATAGCCGAAATCCTTCTGTCTGTCTGTCTGTCTGCCTGTCTGCTGATAACGCTCGCTGAGGAAAAATTATTAAAAAACCACTAGAACGAGTGGGGGATCGAACCCACGACCTCAGGCTCGGGAAGAACATCCTAAGACTAATCTGCCATCACCCTTGCTCAATTTAGACCTTTTTTTTTTTAACATTACCTACAAAAGGATCGTATGTAAGTCTGCTTTACCTATAACATAAAAACTCTGCTAATAATACATAGATGTCGATATAAAAACTATTATTTTTTTTTTTTTTTGATTTTTACAAAATCACTTACAAAATTATAATTATTATATATATAATAATAATTAATAATTATAATATAAATAGTAAAGTAAAAAAAAAAAATTTTTCCAGTGGGTATCGGGGATCGATCGATTTGGGTAATTTGGGATCTCTATTACGATATTACGATATTTAAAATTCGTTTTACGCTTTACGATATTTAAAATTCAGCGGGCGTTGATATTCAACGGGCTTACACTAGTAGATATAGAATAGCCGAAATCCGTCTGTCTGTCTGCTGATAACGCTCGCTCAGGAAAAATTATTAAAAAACCACTAGAACGAGTGGGGGATCGAACCCACGACCTTAGGTTCAAGAGTCATCGCACTAATGCTATACTCTATCGTCCGGCCATGAGTTTGTCCTTTTAAACATTACCTACATATAGTTAAAATAAATAGGAAATGAGGAAAAATAATTAAAATACCAGAATGAGCGGGATTTGAACTCGGAACGACAAGTCGGTAACCGAGAACACTGACGTATTGGCTACGGCCGCTGCTAAGAGAGTCCTTTTTTACCTATATACATACAAGCGGTCTGGACCTACATACCTACCTACCTACCTACCTACCTATAAAACTATAATTTTTTTTTTTTTTTTTTTACTTACAAAATTATAATTATTATATGTGTATATAATAATTAATAATTATAATATAATAAAAATAAAACTGGGTATTAATTAAATTATCAAAATTATCGTTTCCCTTGGATCAATTAGATGGCGCTTTATAAACTATTATTTTTTTTATTACAACTCACTTACAAAATAGCAGAATATTGTTATATACAATAATTAATAATTATAATATAAATAGTAATCGGGGATCGATCGATTTGGGTAATGGGGATCTCTATTACGATATTACGATATTTAAAATTCGTTTTACGTTTTACGAGCGCGCCTTACGATATTTAAAATTCAGCGGGCGTTGATATTCAACGGGCTTACACTAGTAGATATAGAATAACATAGATAAGCCTTAGCGCCCGAAAAATGACATACAAAAAGGCATGCAAAATGCATGCAAGGCATACATTTTGCTTGACTTATTTTCTGTGGGAATTCCTTTACCCGCACTTTAGACCCCCCGCACACCCCCGTTGCTTCTGACGCTTTCTCCGGGCGAATTTGTTTGGAATGGCCTATCTATGTTATTCTATATCTATGGTTGTACTGCCATATTTGTTCGATACTATTTTAGCAAACAATATTTTTGATGTACGCAGATATTCTTGTACCATTTTGACTAACAATAAGATTATTATGTATGTAGTTACCACCTACCCACACATCTTAACCGCGGATATCAGATGCCGATAGTCTACTAACATTTCATCATCATCATCATTTTCAGCCATTCACCATCCACTGCTGGATGAAGGCCTCTCCAATTCTCTTCCATTCCTGTCTGTCTTGAGCAATCTGCATCCACTTGACTCCACACATTCTTCTCAATTCATCAGCCCATCTTCTACTCGGTCTACGTTGCTTTCTTTCACATCCTCTCGAATACCATTCCTGTATTTCTCGCGTCCATCTGCCATCCATTTTTCTTGCTAATATTTATTAGACTATATAGGGACTATACATTTTTTTTAATTGCTTTTGTAAACGATTTCATATTTAAATTTATTTTCATTCATATTTCACACGATGACCAGAGCAAATTAGCAGATGTTTGCTATTCCACTTGACACCCTCAAATGAAGGGACGGAAAGGGACTTCATCCCAAAACCATTAAGACAGTAACTTATTATCGGCTATTTTGCTATCGATATTGTTCCCACGATGGTCAAACATGTGAATGCATCGCCATCTGGAAGTGATAACAACCATTATATAAGTACAGTCAACCCTCCTATAGCGTACACTTCTATAGCGTTTGCGGCGATTTTTTGTATAGCGGTCCCTTCTATAGCGTACATTTAAAAAAATTGCAATGTTTTTAAGGTCAAATTAGAATTTTCATAAATATATTATTAATATGTATTTGCACAAAATATTTGTCAGTAGCAAAATAAACTGGACTAAATATGCAAGGTCAATGCTCCGTCGCGCGTGTAGGCACGTGCTATTGTTATCAAACTAAACACATACAAGGTCATTGGAAATATAAAAATGGGTAAAATGTTTGATTTGCTTCAAATCGCAAAATACAATTAAAAAAAACTTAACCCCAAATTTTTTATGGGTGCCTAACTTTCTATAGCGTTTTTCCTATAGCGTGGTCCCTATCTCAACGCTATAGGAGGGTTGACTGTATAACGAACCAACCTCTGTAAATAACATTCGTTCAGCGACACTATTGTGTAGTTTCTCAAACAGTGGTCCACAGAAATTTTCTGGTGGTCCTATTTTCCTATTTTCAATGATCCGCAGGTGTAAAATGGTTGAGAAACACTGAGACTAGAGTGAATACCCTGTCTCTGTACTCATTTGGGTAATTAGTCTATAGTATTTTGTGTAAAAAAAAATTTTATTAAAAGACTATTGTAAACAAGTCTAGTGTATAATTTTCCTGCTCATCCTCTTGTCCATTATAATAAAAATTGATGATAGCTGTCGGATACCTAATGAAATTGGTATACCATAATACCATAACAAAATAAATACTAAACAGAATACGCAAGTGTCAACAGCTATGCTTAGTACATTCAAAACAAGCAACTTCTATAAATTTTATACTCTGCACTAAGTATATTTTGAACAATGAAAGTAAAAGTGTTCATTTTCTGCTACGTGACAATAATTTTAAAAGCATTAATACATAGACGGTAAGCTTGTCCAATTAAATTTTAATTAGCGTACGAGGTACAAATTTTTCATGTTCCACAAAACCTTATCGCTAATGACAATATCTAAATGCTTAATTACTTTTATCCTCCAAATATCAACCCGTACAATGTGTGTCGTAAATTTTGAATCTCCCTGTACGGATCTCATGTGTTACGTACACGTTTTTGATGAAATGCGCCAAAGGAGAGAGGATTTCTAGTTTGAATTCGGACCCGGTATGATGAATGTAACCTTTGGCATAGGTCAGGTTGGTCCTCAAGCAAGGACCGGCATTGCGTGATGAGCTTTTCTTGTTCGATCCCTTCGGCGTCAGTTTGAAGTTCGTTTCGGCATCAAAAGCCCCTTCAATTAAGGACCAATCCGTTTACCCCCCGTATTAATTACACACTTAAGGAGATTTAGCCGCTCCTATACCCGTACAGATTACAGTCATATACTCATATATGAGATATGATTAATTATATCGTCCAGTCTGAAGCCGAATACCGAATACACCCTCACTTATAATACTAATAATCCAGGCAAAAATGGCATTGTGTTGATAAATTGCGCTCGAAAACCGGCTCAAAGGATGAAATCTTCTTTGATCCCATCCAGTGTGTTTTTCGTGCGCGTAGAGAATGCATCATCATCATTTTCGGCCGTTCACCATCCACTGCTGGGTGAAGGCCTCTCCACTCCTCTTCCATTCCTGTCTGTCTTGAGCAATCTACATCCACTTGACTCCACACATTCTTCTTAATTCATCAGCCCATCGTCCACTGGGCTACCTTGCTTTCTTTCACATCCTCTTGGATACCATTGCAGTATTTCTCGCGTCCATGTGCCATCCATTTTTCTCGCTATGTGTCCAACCCATTGCCACTTCAACTTTTTAACACGTTCCGCTATATCTGCACTTTGGTCATGCTTCTTACCCTTGTATTCCTCCTATAGAATGCATACAGAAGTTTAATCAAATGCGTTATATTGTGTGATATACAAACAATAGATGGAATTGCTTAGATTTTATCCAAAAATTGGACGTAGATCGTTTGCATTTTAGATGTGTAAACTCGATTATAAAACGTGGCCAATAAGGCGGATGGTCGCGCGCACTGCGACACCGCACTTCACAAACGCGCCTCGTTAAAATGCTAAATTATTCAGGTGGCACAGCCTTCTCTACCGCATCTCCCCCATAGCCTTTCTCCACTTTCTTTCTGGGTCTCCTTTAAGAAATGATTAGAATACCTTTAACGCACCGAGGCTTAATCTCGTTTTAGTGGTGCCGCGGCGAGGTGGCATTAGCGATTCTACCTATCTCACCGTGCCCGAAAGCCTATTTGGCAAAAACCGGGACGATTCTCAAGCTTCAAATCTGGAAGGAGAACGATAATTGGGATATCTGATGGTATCATGGCTACAGACTAAATGTATTATGGAATTTAGTGGTAGTAACGAACGGTCGAAACCTATTCAAATACTTGTCGATGCTCGATGTCGACCGAGTCAACGTAAGGCTTTAGTTTGTTTATCTTGAAAACTAGGGCACATTTGAACATTTTCCACCGCTTGATAACAAGCTGATTCGTTTGGATTAATTTAATAATATATACATACATACTCTTAACAGTATGAGAGATTTTTAAAATAATCAAACAAACTGTTGAAATACTAGGCAAAAGCAGTACGATGTTGTTGGACGACGAATTTGATATACATACATATGTAGGTATATACATACATACATATGTACATATACATATGTATGTAGTTTTCAATCTACATAATACACTATTGAATCGTTTACTTTATAGCTGATAATACTAATCTATTGTTTTTTTTCATGAAAATTCAAGCAAATCTGTACATGTTTCATTAGTCACAAAACCATAATAATTCATTACAGCAAGTCCAGTAAGATTCATTATATATATGTATGTACATATGTACATACATATTCTCATAATAAATGTACCCAGGCTAATGGAGAGCTTTCTGAAGTAAATTGTTTTAAAACTAAATCATAATAGAATGACTGTCTGAATTATAATTTTTCCAAAATTTAAATCAATGAACTATTCTTTCGTGTATAGAGATCCATAATATAAGAAGGTAATTTTAATTTTACAAGGTAATTCAAACGGACACTGTATGGAAAATAAAAAAAAAAAATAAAAAAAAAAAAACCTAGGGCAATGTTTGCCCAACTTATGTACATTATATGTACATATAATATATACATATATATATGTATATACATATGTACATATACATATATATACATAATGGCAAAAGTAAAACGACATGCCTACCTACCTACCTAGCTTTATATTTTAGAAGTGCAGAAACCAGCTTATATACACCCAAAGCCCCAGGCTCAGAGCTTAATGGATCAATTCTAAAGACTTTTATCTTTAACCACCAAAGTTCCTCTGAGGAAAACTTTTTTTCAACGCGGAAAAAAATTTAAAATTCCCCTCAACTACGTACATACATACATACATACATATGTACCTACATGTGCGCTAAAAACCGTTTATTTTTATCGTCTATTGAATTTTTTAATTTGTAGTACGTCTTTTATGTAGAAAACTTATATTATTCTTTTAATACTAACTTTATTATTCTTTTCGAATCAATTAAAAAAAACTCAAAACCTACTTGCAAGTCGATGTGTAAAGTTTGCCGAAGTTTAATTAATAAGAGGTTCTACAACTATGAAAGCTTTACTACACAACTTCTCGCTTCGGAGCTTTCAATCATGAAAGCTCGAACCGATGATTGCTAAGATGCTTAACACCCTCATCAACCTCAAAATGCAATTAGATTTTCAATCCCCTAGCGGAACTGCTAATAGCTTCAAAACACCACAATGTCGGAAAACTCGCTACATACGAATTCATAAATAGACTCACTCAGACATTAACACGCATCGTATTCTACAAAATTAAAAATCATAACTACAGTTTATTTAGTTTTTATATGCAGCACGGTAAATCAGCAGACTGTAATAATCACAGTGTCTATTGTATATTTTATTTGAATTTCGTAACTCGTTTACAATTGTGCCATTTACTTTAAATTGCAAATGTATTGTTTTTATTTTATTTTCCCGTCTGTAATTAAAGCAGAAGCAGTGCCCGAATCCAAGCCGTGCCCGCCGTATAATTAATTAGTATAATTCCACAAATTTATTTAATCAAATTTTACATTCGCAATTTTGAATTTATGGTCTCGTGGGTACTCATTCTTATGTTGGATTGTTTTGCACTATGTGACGAATGTATTCAATATAAAGGTGATACGCGACACAACAGTGCGAAATCTCCGAGGAATTGAAATTTAAACCCAGCCTCCGACTTGTGCTTGAGCTTTAGGGATTTGCATGTTTTACCGCGCTCTGAAAATCTGGAAGCCACGTCTACAGGATTTCAGAAATATCGGTTATGACCTTGTACACCTTTGCGAAATTGTTATTGTATTCTATTTTACACAGTAATATAACCGAAATCTTTTGTGACAAAATTTTATATATTATTATATGCAAGCTAATTACAGTAAGCCTACATATATACATTATATATATAATAGCCGAAATCTGTCTGTTTGTCTGCTGATAACGCTCGCTGAGGAAAAATTATTAAAAAACCACCAGAACGAGTGGGGATCGAACCCATGACCCGAGAGAAGAGCTCGAGAGAACTCGCACTAATGCTACTCGCTATCGCCCTTCGTCAATTTAGTCCTTTTTTTTTTAAACATTACCTATTACAAGGGATCTTTACTCTGCTTTACCTACATACCTACCTACCTACCTACATTACCTACATTACCAACATATAGATGACGCTATAAAAACTATAATTTTTTTTTGGTTTTTTTACAAAATACAAAATACTTACAAAATTATAACTATTATATAAATATGTATATAATAATTAATAATTATAATATAATAAAAATAAGGTATAAAAAAAAATTATCGACCTGGTTATTAATTAAATTATCGAAATTGTCGTTACCGTTGGATCAATTAGATGGCGCTATAAAAACTATTAATTTTTTTGTTACAACTCACTTACAAAATCACTTAAAAAATAGCAGAATAATTAATAATTATTATAATAAACTAGTAAAGTAGAAAAAAAAATTCTTTCGAGCTAGGTTTCGAATTAAATTTGAAGTGGAACAGGTCATCCCGTCCAAAGTCACTGGGTACGTATTCGTGTCTTACGTATGGCATTGTCTCTTTCTGGCATGAGACAACGCGAGGGACAACAACATACAACCCAACGTGCGGCGGCTTTTAGGCCTTATAAAAAAAATTATCTACATTTTGACATTCCGAGTGCCAAACATTTGCCGAACCCCGTTCCCTCGAACCTCCCACCCCCAACTTATCTCTGCCAATCGCTCCCTTGCATTACTAAGAAATTACCGTTCGTTACTTGCATTACTAAGAAAAACATATCGTTCGAAACATGTGCATTGAAAGAAAAAAAAGTTTTTCGCTGCGCTTCATTCGAAATAGTTCGGCTTGGCGGTTTGACGAATCATCTGTAACGGGTGGTTCTCTCTCTCTGGCTGCAATTCGAATGTAAGTTCTATAACTATTGACATAATACATAGATGGCGCTATAAAAACTATTTTTTTTTTTTTTGTCACTTACAACCGTGCGATCAATTAGTGGGATCTCTATTAAAAAAGCGCTTTACGTAATTTCAAATTCAGCGGGCGTTGATATTCAACGGGCTTACACTAGTATATAATATTTAACTATCTTGATTGACAAATGAGATTTTCTTATCTATTTTGTCGATCAGTACAGTTAACTTGTGATAAATTGAACAATGTGACCCCAAGGATAACTAATCGTCCTCATTGTGTCAGAATAAATACTGTTCTTTGCGAGTAAAAGACGTTAACGGTTGTATCATTTTACGGTCATTGTTTCAACTTTCGCATAGATTAGCGATCAAGTATCATGCTTTGAGTAAGTTTTAAGCATCGTTCTTGAACCGAAATTCACTGAAAATTGACACGGATTTGGAAAATCAATTATCGTATTGTAGAGTATGTATGTACATATGTATGTATTTATAGAGGCACTCAAACAATACAGTAAAGCATATTTACCGATGTATCTACATAGTATAATACGCGTAACGTTGGAAAATTTACACAGTTACGAATTCGAAACGTGCGTGGGGAACAGGAAGTGGAAAGAGCACATCATAATGGTGTTAATTGGAATAGTTGAGTTGTAAATATTTAAATCTTGCATAATCCTCGATGAAAATCGGTAGCAATTTCCTCCACTTTTTGCGGGGATTTTCAGTGGACAATTTTTAGGTTCGCACTTTTCACGTTTACAGCTTGTCCATACCGCAAAATTTAAGAGGATTCCAACATTTAAAAACTCACCCCATCCTCCTCGGGCCTTCTGTACCCCTTCAGTTAAACGCTAAAATTTGTGACCGGTTAACTTGGTAGTCGTAAATCAGGCTGAAGTCGGATTTTATTTCGCAACTTTCCCACACCACTTCTGCGTGCTTATATTACGTTAAATTAAATCCATTACAGTCCTAATTATAGTCACGATTTTACTTTAATAGTATATTTATTTAAAAAGTATAAAGCTCAAAATTTCTGTCAATACTATTTTCGGTCTATAATAATACATTTAAAATTCCTGTAATGGCGCAATAATTCTTACTTAGAATTGTCAAAACTAAATTTCTTCTTGAGCGGCTTTTGCTAGTCAAATAATTTTTCGGCTGATGCATTTGCGCTAACAGCCAATTTTTCATCAAAGAAAATTCCATCTTCTTCACGCTTTGAAACGTTTTCACGGAGTGACATAGCTGCTGTAATTACTACAAAAAGACGTATTCGATTTTCTCCACCGTTCACAGACTTTTACATTTACTTTTACACTACACTCAAACTCGCCAAATGTATTGAATTTATACACTTCTGTACACATGTATGAGTAGAATTGTTCAATTTTAAATTCAACAACGGAAAGCTGAACAGACATACATTTCCATGCATTTAATAATGCAAAAATGAATTCTGTGTAAGATTAAGCACCATGATAACTAGAGCCCGGAAAGATACGGCGCGAACGTATTGACTGACCAGTGCGCGTGGGCAAAACCCAAGGCAAGGGCCGCATCGGAAATTTTTCATAATATTTAAGTACTTAGGTACTAGTATTTAAGTAAAGGTTTTTTAGCGGGAGGCATTATTTATATGACTATAAAACTCTATAGTACGTTATACTATATGTACTGTTATAAAATGTATAGACGAAGGATTTGAATTGAATCCTTCCGCTCGCCTCCAATGTTGTAATTCGGAACACTCGAAGCAACGGCTCACTCACGACTAAAAAAAATCAATTTCAAACAGCTCATTTTTTTTTATCTGCAGCTAAGAAAAGCTTTTTAAGTACAGCTGAGTCAAATTTCCAATGATTGGATTATAATTTAAGTACCTACCTCTTAAATATTATGAAAAATTTCCGATGCGGCCCTTGCCTTGGGTTTTGCCCACGCGCACTGGTCAGTCAATACGTTCGCGCCGTATCTTTCCGAGCTCTAATGATAACTCGTGATATGAAACGTTGGAGGCTTTCGAGGAAAGCTCGCGCCAGCTGTAAGCGTCCGAACTGCAGACGGGTCCCAAAGCTCTGGTGACTCTAACGCCAAAGTTACAACCCAAAACTTGATTTATGGCAAAGTTTCATCATCGACAATATATATATATATATACAGGAATAAATGCTACACATCCAAAGTATAGTCTATGTACATATATTTTTTTTGTTTCGGTCCAATTTTAATCTCAATAAAGTTGGCGAGTGATGCTGAAATCGGCACATTCTTCTCGTCGATCGGATAAATACGAGGCATAGAATTCCTGAAAATCAAATACGCCCTTGTTTGTGCGATTCCCGTGAACCGAATACGCAAATATAAACATCGGTTATTTCGAAACCGAGGCACGCTTTCGGGCCGGAGTATCTACGGACTTAATACACGGAATACATCAATCTAATCAACCGACCTTTTTTCTTCCGTGAATTCTTTTTACAATCCGTCGATCGATTTTCAGAGATCTCTTTCGATAATGTGATACTGTTATTTGGCCGCGAAAATCGGCTAGTGAACTCGAATTTCGTAATCGATTGTTGAACTGAAATATTCGACCGGACATTCGCACATTATCCGGTAGGTATCCTTTTCGAACGATATCACATTAGATAATGTTACAATTTAATTGTGATTGATTTTCCAGCATTAACTAAGCATTGTACTTTAAGTTCAATATTGACAAAAATAATCAGATTCGTACGACGCATACTATTATTGCACAAAAAATTTCAACAACAAAAAAATGATCGTAGACAAATAAGCGATAAGTCGATCGATAAAAAAAATTGTGACATATATTTACTTATTCATATCGTGATTTGATTTTCAATTGGGCCAATCTTATATGACAAATCAGTTGGATTTGATGATAAAACTAAATATGATCAATTCAACCAATCTCAATCCGTTCATTCAATAGTTCAACCAGTTCAATGAACCTACCGATGCAATTCAGTGGCGTCCTAATATTGACAATCGAGCCAAAATAAGATTAATAAAAATTATATTGCAACGGGAAATTCATTTTTCTTGTCTTACAGAAACCTAATCAAACTTCATCAAACTTGACTAATTAAACTCAGGCTATAATGAGAAAATTGATCAGAAAACTTATAAATATGAACTTTAATTGAATGCATACTTTTAAACAAATAATTAATAGTTTTATTCGCTACATTTTATCGATAAAATGTTTACGATGCGTTCAATCTTACGGTACTTATCATCTATATATGTATACATATATAAATGATAAAATAAATGTAATTATATTATTTCTATTTAGACTACCGTTACGTTAGCACAATTATCACTACCCATTTGTATAATCAATATTATTATACCACGTATTGAAAAATGACATCTTACAAGTTTATTTTGTTTATACACGTCGTTTTAATACTATTGTTCGAGTCCAAATGTGACGACATCGATCGGTTTCCATTCAAAATAATTCCACAAGATCAACTCCATCTGAAAATAACAGATTTTGACATCATCCTAGAAAATACACAGTGCTTTGATGACTTAAACATTTGGCTGACATCGAAAGATAAATGGGCGGTCAAAAGTAAGTATACTTTGTTTTATTATATCATTCTGAATAATATTACATTTTTATTTATTGGATTCAATGAATAATTTCAGTGCTGGACGCAGCTGGGAAAATTCCTTCCGGTCTTCTAGCCTGGAACATTAATAGTCTAGGACATTTCGATGAATGCATGAATGTCGATCACTTCCACCCCTCGACTAATTCGAGGATTAAAGGAAAATATTGCGTCGCTAAATTTCCCATAACACCATCCGAGGAAACGAATGTGATGAAAACATTATACGACGCCGAAGAAGATCATGCGAATAATGTTGGTGGAATGGAGTAAGTTTATTTTTGATTTTTTCATTAAATTCAACCCTACTGATTGAATATATTGTACTATAGTTTGATAGTCAATATACTTATAGTTTGGTTCGACAATGTTTTAGGCTATTTAATATGGATGCAGAAGGTCGAATAACATTCAACTTGGGCCTATGTGTACCTCATACGTGTGCCGCGATTGATGTGCAAAGTGTCATCAATAGAATATTGGGGACCACTGGAAATGAGACGAAACCCGATACTGTTTCAGTGCCTGAACAACTATGTAGCACTTTCGATCCGATCTTATGGTCAGCTGCCGACTGGATATGTTTGTGAGTGAATTAATTAACGAACCCTACTGAAGTCACGATATCAAATGACACAATAATCAATTAATCTACATAGTAGTCAATCTATCGACACTTTGAGAATTCGATACAGGTAGTGGTTTTGATTTACAAAATCGATTGTTAGTATTTGTTACGCGGTCGTTTATTTTCGGCGATGCGACGCACACAAAACTATTTTCATTTGCGAAAAGTTTTCCGCACGAATTTTCATCATCTGTTGGATAATGTGATTGTGATATTTTGACGTTGTATGTACATATATTTAAATTTTTTTTTTTTAGGGTTGTCATTCTCATTTTTGCAATTATTCTCGTCTTGAGTACGGCGTACGACGTGTACTCCAGAAGTTATTCAAACGGTAATTCAATTTTTATCAACACTTTCTATACTTTTTGTAATAAATCACAATTTTACTGTGTTTTTTCATGCTTCATCATTGAAACATGCAAATTACGCTAAAAATACAATAATAACGAAAATTCACTAACACTCTTCATCAGTACTCATAGTATACGTATTAACATGGAATTTATTTTAATTCCAGTAAAGCACCATCTTCACGACGTACTAATTTCATTTTCAATATGGTCAAACACATATCGACTGTTAAAAGTATCTCGTAATCCAGAATCCTTAACGTGTTTGAACGGCATAAGAGCAATTTCAATACTGTGGGTCGTTTTAGGACACCGATATCTTACAATCATACTATTTCCTTTGATGAACATAAAAAACATTTTAAGCGTAAATATACACCTTTATTACACACTAATTAATTTCGCACCTAATTTAAACTGCAAATTAATTTCGATACATATTTCATATTTCATACGCATTTCAGTGGAGTAAAACGTTCGGCAGTATGGCAATAATAGCTGCACCCTTATCAGTGGACTCGTTCTTCTTCATGAGTGGATTACTAGTAGCGTACGTCGTATTTAAACAATTTGAAAAACGTAAGGAGTATTTTAATCGTTACTGAATCTACAGAATCTACATAGTTAACTTGAAAATTTCCTTCACTCGCGTTCATCTTCTACCAAAATTGACAATTTATCACGCTTTGTATACTTACAGAAGGCACGTTCAATCTGCCAATGTTCTACCTTCATCGATTTCTGAGATTGACGCCGGCTTTAGCAATGGTCGTGTTCTTGCAAGCCACCCTGTACAAGCATATGGGCAATGGACCCCTGTGGCACCTGTTCAATGATGGACTTATCGCCTCCTGTCAGGAACACTGGTGGACTACTATACTCTACGTACAGAACTATGCTCATTCCGGAATGGTAGTTATACGAGCGTTTCGATTGTGAAATGAACATTATTTATAAGTAGACTATAATTCATACGTTTACTATTTCAGTGCCTGGGACAATCTTGGTATTTGTGCATCGATACCCAACTGTACGTTCTATCGCCGATTCTCATATATCCATTGTTGAAAAAGAAAAAGGTTGGGATTGTCAATGTCGTATTTTGGTTGTTGGTAGCTCAAATAACTCAACTCGTAATATGTTACATCAACGAATGGCCAGCAGCTACGATTCCAATGCAGTAAGTTGACTTTTTTAAAATCTAAAATGGACGTATGATAATACTACATAGTACGATATAAAGTATCACTGTGGTTAATTAGGGGTGGTGCAGAGAATCGCAACGAAAAATACTACACGGTTACACATATGCGAGCCACACCGTGGATAATAGGATTCGCAACTGGGTATTGCTTGTACGCGTACTCTAAAAGAGAAATTCGCATACACAAAGTAAGTATGCGTAAAATGCTTTCGCAGTTTTCAGTTTCGTACGCCGATAATGAGGTTAAGCAATTGACAATGATTTAGGCACTCGTAGCAGTTTGTTGGGTTTTGAGTTTAGCAATTATGGGTGCTGTGGTTTTCGGCATGAAGCCCCTACAAGACCCATCCCATAAATTCTCCCATCTCGAGGACACGACTTACAACACTTTCTCGAGAACCGCATGGACCGTGGCACTAGTTTGGGTTGTAATTGCCTGTACGCATGGCTATGGAGGTAAACGAGCCCAATTATTATCACACATATGTATATATGTAGGTAGTAAACAACTTGAAATATGTCATATAAAGCTTATCAACTACCGTATTTGTTTCAGGGCCGGTGAATTGGTTCCTGAGCTGGAATATATGGGAAATATTAGGAAGATTATCATACTCAATGTTCCTCGTACATCTATCGATGCAATTTTGGCTATCGTCGCTGATAAGAGATCTTCCATACTTTACAGATCTCACTACTGTGCGTTATCGTATATGTATATTACTCACTTTAATTTATTAAAATTATGATATGTTATGTATAATTTTTTTTTCTATTTTAGATTCATTTATTCTTCGGAGATGTTCTTTTAGTACTATTTGTTTCATATTTGTTAACGATGATGTTCGAATCGCCGATTATAATACTAGAGAAATCGTTGTTTCAAAAGAGTAAGTGAACGTTTGAGTTTGTACGTTTTATGTATATATCTATAGTTACGTATAATATGTTTTATTATGCTTTTAGAACTATGCACTGGCTCGCGAGAAACTTTGAATCCATAAATTAAAGTATATATTCAATTCCAAGGAGAAATAGTGTAATTTAAAAATGTTGATGAATGCTTTTAGTCGCGCTTTCGTAAGTTACGAGTTAGAAGTTTCAAAAAAACTTGAAATACTAGGGCGAGAAGTTTCCGCCCAAGAAAGGCTTCATGGAAAAGTGTGAAAATTCTATGAAACATTCAAAGTGAGGATGTATATCTCAAATAATTTTAAATGTTGTGTAAATCTCGCAACATTATATTCAGTGAACGAATGTTTGTAATAGGTATTTCCATATATGTACCTATGTACATAATATTTGTAGTATTTATGTATACATGTAATTGTGTAATATTTTTTTTAAATTATAATATTTTATTGATTTGTTGCTCTTTTTTGATAATAACAATATTGCAGTTGTATCTACAGATGACGCAAAATACATAAAACACATTACATATGTAGTTATTAACAAATATCGATTAATATACATCAATTATCTTATTTAGAATTAGATTAAGATTATATAAAATTAATATTGACAATGCATAGATGTCACTTATGGAAGTTTTTTTTATTTATTTATTAACAGGTTTAGCCCAAAATTTTATGTAAACTATGTAAGTATCTAATACATACATACATATATACTGCGTTTAAAACTTTTCAGTATTTTGCGTTGAAGCAAACAAATAGAGGGCCACAAAATGGGATGCGGTAACCTTTAAACCGCAACGCAAGGGTAAATGGGAAATATGTGTAATTTTCGAAACAAAATAGTTCAAAACGACTAGAGTCATTTCATTATAGCTATCACTCTTTCACAAGCAAAATTAACTCTAGTTTGAATTCCAATTTATAAATAGTATTTAGTATTTGAATTCCAATTTATAAAAAGTTTCGCGTGCATAGTTCAAATGCGCTCGAGCGAATGCAATCGATCAAATTTCTAGACCAAATTTATGAATAAAATAGTACAAAGTTCGATACGTTTGTATCTTTCATCGATGTATAATTAAAAACATATTCCAATATCTGATTTTAGCAAACACGTATATTTTTCTAGTAATTTTTATCTTCTACATATAACTCGAGATATTTGATATTCGTTCAGCGTTGTGCTCTCATTGGAATATATTATTGTTATAAAACATGGCTATGTTTAATTCGTGGATATAAACAAATTTTCAACCGTGGATTGTTGAAAGTTGCGTTCAAGATTTCAAAGCATGGAAAAAAGTTTATATTACAAGTCAATCGTATTAATTTCAGTGTTGGACTCGGGTAGTAAAATACCTCCAGGTCTCATAACGTTCAACATTCAAATCTAAGGAACAATTCGACGAATGTCTCGCTATTGACCATTTGTATCGAAGTGACCGTCAGATCAAAGCAAATATTGCCTAGCTAAAATACCAATACCGATTCCAAAATCGAAGCCTGGCAATGCGTATAACGAGATCGCGAATTTGCGCAAATCTATGGAGTTCCTCAATGGAGCGAGGTATGTATATAAGAATATTTCAGGATACGAGTTATAGACAAATTTTGCGATTTAATATGTTCTAATATAATACTTGTTAAGCAAAAAAATTTGCCTGACACAAAGCCACCTCTAAACGCCACTTCAAATCATCTACAGCTCAAATTTGTACATTTAGACAAAAGCAAAAAATACGGACATAGAGAACCAATCGTTATAAATGCAATAAAATAAAAAATTCGCGTGTAGCCAACCCATGACTTTATCCATATATTTAAGGAATGCAAAGAGTAACGAAATTAATTTTTAAGTACGTAAGTAAATAAAACGCATGCACACCACCACACCGACCACAATACATACATACATACATATCATGAAATTACTATGTTGCGTTACTATGGGCGGATTTTAATCAAAGCCTTATCAACTATTACGCCTTATGTGAAATCTATAGATATAAAATTTCAACTTGATCGGCTAAGTAGTTTAAGGATTATAATATTACAATATTATGAAGAAGGTAAATATATAAAATATATAAATATATAAAAAAAGGTAAATATGTAAAAGGTCGAAAAAAAAAAAAAAAAAAATCTCGTTCTAATATCTCTTACATCTTACGTGAAAATAATATATATGTAATTTCAGCATAGTTGATAGTTTCAGCTTTCAGCAGACTTGATAGTTTCGGAGAAAAAGTCAAAAATACCAAACCAATAGTAAAAGTACTACTTCCTACTACTTCCTGTTGGAAAAAAAATGTTTTAAAATTATATTATTTTGAAGGTCGGACTACATAGGCACATACTACATATGCAAAATAAGGTGACTTTCCAAGGGAAGTACCGCTTCCGGTTGACGAAAATAATTGAAAGCCTTATGGATTGTATTGGCCGGCAAAAAACACAAATATGAAGTTTCAGTTTAATAGGATAAACGGTTTTTGACTTATTTGCGATTCTACACACAGGTACACAGACTACAAACAGACACACAAACACACAGTCATACAGACATTTTCCAGAAATCATGAAACGGGGGATCAGGGGATGATATCTGATACAAATTAGTCAAAATCTCAAAGTCGAATTTTTGTACAATCACAATACTTTAATTTTTTTACAATATCCGATTAGGATAAAGTAAAAATTTGGGAAAAAAGTGCGCCGCTTCGCGGCGCCCCCCCGCATTGCGGGGTCTGCAGGCGCGGTCGCTACGCCACTAACTTTTACGTTTATTAACATTTTTTTTTTTTAAGAACAATATTGAAATGATACCTTCTTCCAGTCGTCGACAGTCCATAGCTGATGCTGCTTTTCCCATTCCAGGCGATTTTTGCATCCTCGGGTTCAACCTGGGCTTCCTTACAGCCGTGCGACATTTAATATTAGCCTCGCGAAACTGACGTTGGAGAGTCCGTGTTGATATTATGTCAATTTAATCCTCGTTTAATATTGCTTGGATGCCTAAATTAGACACCTATCGATTCTCCAACGCTTTACAAATAATTTTTCGTTCGGTTCGCGAGGTAGTTTTACGTTTACGACCACATTTGTGGTATTGGGTCGCGGTCGGCAAATTTCCAGATCTCAATAATTTGCCAATTCGTGATACGCTTTGATACGACACGTTAAAGTTTTTCGCGATATCACGATAGCTATGAGTTTCCTCGTTTATTAGCGTTGCAATAGCCACTTTCTTTTTATTATTTATTGGAGCCATTTTAAAAATTCAAAAATTTGAACAAATAAAATATAAATAATCAAATAATCTTACACTTATACATAATAAAAATAAAGTAATAGTTAATAATTTAAAAAATGTCCTTAGTGGAATTAATGATGATGGTTTTCGCAGAGCGTGTTAACGAGGCGAAAACTGTCCGAATACTGATTATTTGTTTTGTTCATCCCCACGCATACATTTTTCAATTTTTTTTCACCACCGCATGTGGGCTACTATGTGGGATACATTGACTTAAAGATCACCACGTGTATCTCTTTTTTTGCGTCCCATTGCATACATTTCGCAGAATACGCTATTTGGTCCAAACTTTTTGTCATGGTGTACATACATATGTATGTATGTATGTACAAACATGCATATGTATATAATATGTATGTACTCGTAGCTTTAAGGAGTCCTATTAATGTTTCAGCACATAACTATATCAAACTGTGATTTTATTTCAGTGCTTAGCCCAAACTTGGTATCTGTCCCGTGATATGCAACTGTTCATTCTATCGCCAATAGTCATATTCCCATTCTTGAAGTGGAGACGCTTGGGATGGACAAACATGATCTTTTGGATTTTGATATCTCAAATTGGAGTATTCATGATAGCTTACGAAAATGAATGGCATGCCGCCACTGCACCTCTGTTCGTATAAACTAAACTCGTCAGCTTCCTCTTAAATGTTTAATGGCACTTTATAAATCTTCTGTCGCATTTTAGGGTAGAAATTACCTACCGAGACACGCGTTTGTACTTTCCTACCCATGCGCGTGCTACACCGTGGCTTATGGGTTTTGCCGTAGGCTACGCTCTACATTTATCGACTAACGCCAAAGTGAAAATAAACAAGGTAATCAATACAACAATGATCCTTCGTATCTGTTTTAAGTGGAATTCGATTTAACAAGAGTATCGTTCAGGTGGTTGTGATCGTTTATTGGATTGCGTCTCTGGCAATTATGGGTGCGGTTGTTTTCGGAATGAAGCCTTTGCAAAAGGCAGATCACAAGTTTAGCCATGCCGAGGACACCATGTATAATGCCTTTGCCAAACTGGATGGTCTGTTGCTATTTTATGGGCTATAATTGCATGCACATATGGATATGGAGGTTTATCTTAAAAGTTATGTAAAATAGTCTCCTTTTGTATGCAGGTAATATCTTTATATGAAAATTCACTTTTACAGGTCCTGTCAATTGGTTCCTGAGCTTGGCGGTATGGGAAATTCTAGGCAGATTGTCATATTCTATGTATTTGGTTCACGGATTGGTGCGAGGCTCCATTTCGACACCGACTAGAACTGCTCTTTACTTTTCAAACTATAATACGGTATTAGAAGGCATTGCAGCTGTTCAAATATACATACATACATACATAAATATCATACAAATATAAAGTTTTGAATTTTTTCTCGTGACTTTTTAGGTGACAATGTTTTTCGGCGATGTTATTATGACGATTTTTAAGGGTTACTTGTTGACGATTTCGTTTGAATTGCCTTTTATCGCTTTAGAAAAAATCGTATTTAATGAAAGTAAGTTAACAGTAAGTATTAATATTAGAATACTTGAATGCGTATTTTTTAAATTTTGTACCGAGTTTTCTTTTTTCTAGAAAAATCAAATGTTATGGAAAGGAAAAAAATGTCAATACCAGCCATTCTTGAAATAAACACAATAGATGTTCAAAATTACATTCAATATGAATCTGATAGTTCAAACGACGATTTGGCCACTACTGTCTTTTAAATAACGTTGATTGTAATATTTATTTATTTTTATGATAGTAAAATTAGCAGCCAATCTATTATTCCGTGCTTTTATTTTCTCATGTTAACTAATTCCTAAATTATATTTGAATTAATTCGAGTAATTTGCACAGTGGTAAAATCAATAAAACCGTGTAATTATTCAAGCTTGGCGTTTACACTCGGATTAACGCGGTTGCTGAAATTCGGTCAACTAAAATTTTAACAGCGAATTTAACTACCGATCGTTTATGTTCCAGTATTAGCGAACTCGCGAACCGTTTTATTGCAATCAATAAATCAAAAAATTCAATATTGAAACGGCAAAATTAAGATAAAAAATGTGAACTTTTATTCGTACGATCGATCGCTTGAAAAAGTGTAATCATATTTATGTACATATGCTTGTATAATAAAAGGTTCGTGACTAAATCGACCTTTAACAGCGCTATTACCAAATATGTAGGTACATATGTATGTATAATTAATACTTTTTCTAAGAATAAAATTTTTTTACCGTTTAAAAATTTTATGCAATGCAAATTTTCACTTCGACGATGTTAAGCTTTATGGAAAAGAATTTTTTTTTTTTTTACAACGCAAATTTCGGTATGATTTTAATACTTAAAATTATCGATATTTTTTTACATTTCACCTTAAATAAACATATTAATTTATTTTATAAACACAGAACACTTCCTCTTATTTACAATGTACCAAAACCTTTTATTTTTTCATTTGCTTTTGCCCATTCTCTCGACTAGCCAAACATCGGATAAAAAACGGTCATACATATTTGTTTGCTTTTGAACTTTGCTCAACAAATATGCCCTAAAGATACAATATTCGGAATTCTTCCTGATTCCAAAACCATGGCTTAACCTGTATTTTATACATCAAAAAAATTTCGTTATTTATTACGACTCTTTCCAATCATCAATTCTTAAAAAAAAAACAATATAAAATGGACCGCTCAATTCAATAAAAAAGTAATCCATTCGAAAAATTGAATACATATGTGCTGTAATTTTTATAAATATACTACTACAAAATCACACACTGTAGTATAAAAATATATGTAGGTTGCGGTTCACTTACAAAACTATCCAGCTTCAATGTTACATATACAAAATCAAATGTGATTCATAACAATGATCAAACTCAAATTGGCAAAAGGAATAGTTATGTCGTCGATGAAATTTTCCATTACTCGTAAGTGAGAGCCACTCGAAACCCAATTTTGAATTGTGGCCATAAAGGTACAATTCGATTTAGTTCGTTGATACAATATTCCGAGACATAAAGCTCATCCTCTGTGTCTAGTGTATCTGAAATGTGAATCACGTTTCAAACTCGTTGCATTTGGCTGAAAACTAGAGAAAAGCTTTCCTTTGTCGACTATTTTAGTTACGGCGTATGCTACGCCTTCTTCCCTCTAACATTTTTCAACGTTTCTCTTTTTATTTTTCACCCCTCTTCGAATCAGAACCTATATAAAGCTTCTGGGCAACTCCATAAATTCGAAGCGCATCATCTTGTCTCGATCTGTTCAAATAAAATTTGTCCTTCCGTCGCATTATTCAACCCTCAAATTTTATTTGAAAATAAGAACTTTATCTGCAGTATCCTAGGAGTGCACTTGCATCAACTATATATTTATTAACTCTCTAAATGAAATTTACAGCAAAACGAGTTTTCCCCTTTTCTACCAGCACATAAACCTTAAGACAATTGAAAATTAAAATATGTACATATAAATTACACTGGTCGACAAATGACGACTTTTTTTTTGCTTCAGAGACGATATATGACTTCTTATAGATCTATGCCTAGTGAACACGAATCTGGTAATAAAAAATGTTGATTGGCTCGAGATTCGGAGATATGTGTTTTTTAAATCACGCGATTTTTCTATTTCTTGGTGTTGTTCGTTCGATGTCTCAAAATCTGTCAATTTCTTGTTCAAAATGAATATTTCATCTTATAGTCAGGTATTTTATCTTTCATTTGTAGTACTTTTCAGCTTTCAGATCTTTCTAAGTAGTCGTCTAGTTCAAATCAAAAGTCACAAGTACGTATTTTCACTTGGGATTTTTTTCCTCTGTTAATACTATTTCATATTGAGTATTTTCTATTAAAACATGTTTATTGGGATAGTGTTCTGGCTACACTATTTTTTGTTTTCGTTTAAATGAGTTAATTGGAAGTGTGCTGAATTTTAAATCGGTAAAATAGCGAGCTTAAATATCGTACTAGTAAGAGCAGAATTGTTTTGTGTGTGGTAGCTCTAAGCGTTAGACGCGTGTGTGTTTGTGTATACCCATAGATGCGTCATTGAATACATCGAATAGAGCAATTGTATTAATATTAACGCTATAAATATTCATATTTAATAAATATATAATTAAATTCAAAGCCTTCTAATTTCTTCATTAAAAAATTATTTAAAAGCAAATTGAAGAAAGTTTCAAACCAATGCACTGCTCTATTCGTTGTATTGTATTTATGTAATGTCTTATTATTAATATTAACGGCGTGTTCACTGGGCATAGATCTATAAGAAAAGTCATATCTCGTCTCTGAAACATTTTTCGTGTCGAACAGTGTTATTTCAGCAAATGACAATAAATGAAATTTTTTCGTTGCCATAATATCGACTTTATTTCTTTGTTTTTGTTAAATCACTCTATGTTCCAGTTTGGTTCCAAATAATGTCAGTTTTCTCCGACTACATAAAACGCTCGGTTTTGCTTTAGTTAACTTGCATTTAGAATTGGATATCGATTGCGAACAGAATATACTAGTGACTTTCGTATCGGAGTAGTTAGCAAAGTGCAGTAAAATGCAAAAACTTCAACAAAGTTGCATAAGAAAATTGTAAAACGAAAACACTCCACGAGTACTATCAGCGTTCGCAAAACTTTTTAATGCATCTTCAAAATAAAGAGATAAACAGCGTTTTCATAAAAAAAACTCGAATTTTTATATTTTTCAAGCAGTATTAGTACGCTTACATGAAACGATACTACTTAAGCTATTTTCATCGATATAATAATACCAAAGAAACAGTTTCTGATCAATATGCCTTACAGGTATTGTCGCTTGCCTTTGTTGCTAACACAAAAGACGCCTTGTTCAAAAGCGCGCACATTGAGCTTGCGGGCAACTATGAAAAATTCATAAAGCGATATTGTTCAAGAAAATGTGTCACCTGCTCTATTTAGTATCAAATTCATAGTTTCGAACGTCTATTATTATTTTCAAAATTATCCAAAGTACCTCGAAGTTGAACATACATAAAAAATCATCAAAATAATATTTCTTCGATACTATAAAATTCAAAGCATAATTAGTATGACGTGACAGTAAGTACATTTATTACTGAAAATTGATGCCGTATATTATATAGCGAACGTCAATGCTGTATTACGGGAGACGAGCAGGAAGCAGGATAAGAATATAAAATCTTCTTTTATATATTTGTCTTATTTATCTTCACAGGCACAAGTTTTTATTTAAAGTAGTTGTTAAAACTTCGATTATGGCCAAATCTAGTTGGGTGGCGAACAGGTTTCGCCACCCGGCGTTTAGCCCACGCGGCTACAAAGTTGGTGGCAATTATCACTCAGCGTAGGAAAGTGGTTCTAATCGGTCGCAAATTCTTCTGCCATGCTGGGCAGGAAGTTGGATCGGTCGAGTAGAATCGTCGCCATTATTATATATATAATAGCCGAAATCCGTCTGTCTGTCTGCTGATAACGCTCGCTGAGGAAAAATTGGGAAAAAACTTGGTCTCTGTCGCCGTCGCATATTTAGTTCGACTGACCGCCAGTACGACAGCTACGCAGATGCGAGACGGAAAATGCATTAAGCGTACGAGTGAGCGAGAAAGCTAGCCCTAGCGAAATCGGCGTTTTGACGTACTGACCTGCTCGCCACCAAAAACACCTCATTGTTGGTTTCGCATAGAAAACTTCAAATAATGTGGATAAACATCATTTGGGGTGTGAAAACTATTTATGAAAATAAATATGTATTGCGATTGCATAAATTATAAAAAAATTAATATTCTCTTACAGAATTTAGATGGTAATTGTCAAATTGTACGTTGTAAATGTCAAACGTCAAATTGTAATGGAAAGTGCAAGTGTTATAACAGCAGCATGTACATATGTAATTCCGTTTGGTTTTAACTGAAAGTATTGCTGGTGCTTGTTGTTCGCATGTCGATCCGTTTCTTTCGGCTCTTATAAAAAATATTCACATTATTTTTAAATATTATTTCTAATAAGCGAACTGGCAGTTTACACATGCAGATGTGTAACCCAGAATTCTTTATAGCACGTTCCTAATATCGCACCACCTATTTATTTTAGAGCTTTGAAAACCACTTTTTGTGTTTTTAGTCCAAAATATTTATCATGTGGGAAGGTACAAAAATGACATCCTCATCATAAATTGTGTGATTTTAAAATATTTTATTGTACATAAACCAAATAACATAATGTTTGTAAGGAACTCGATTAAAAATATCCAAATGCATATTTTGACATGTTTATTTAATATAGCAAAAAAATAAAATAAAATCAGAATAATAAATATTTCATTGAAAAAGATGTGTATAAGATGCATACAGGCATAGATATGCAGAATAAATCAATTAGGCTCATCATACAATTTTCTTTTCCAAAACCAAAACAATAAAAGAAAGCGGAAGGAACAATAATATTTTTAAATAACTTGTACAAAGTTTGCTTATCCCCTTTCAAGACCCCATGTTTATCAACATTGCTGAGCCATCGAAACAAAGCTTGTGAAATATGAAATGAGCACAGCAGAAGCTTTGAATTAGAAAAAATATTACTAAGAGCTATGCGTTCAGCGTCACTGTCATCAGTCATGATATACCGAGGACTCAAATTTCCTAAAGATTCGATTAAAAGAGCGAATCCAGACGAATATTCTGCAGTTGTTTGACCTTTCGTGATGATGACCGCTAATGGAACAGCACCAGCAATACTCTCGCTCAAAACAAAAGTTATTGAGTGATGTTGTAGGTCGCACGACGCAGTTAAATCTATAAAGATTATATCCTGCGTCGACGATAAATTTTGTGCTCTTTCCATCAGCGGAGTCATCACGATTAGGGCAAAGGGATTCAATTGATATTTGATTTTGGCTGCACCCGATTTTGCCAGAGCTGTAATAGTTTCATCCAATCTCTGCAAGAAAATAATTTTTAATTTATTATATACACAATCTTAATACATTTAAGTGAATAAAGTTCACTACCTTTATCATCCCAGGGCCAGTAGCATCACCCAAAAGATTATTTTTCCACATCTCATGCCAATGATAAGCTGTGGTTTTTTTTGGGTTATTCATTCCATTTACGGTGACATTTTCAACCCCTCCCATTTCCTCATCCAAGAATTTAGCATTCTCACGCATTGCTTCCGCCACACCCATTTTACTGTAAAAATATGACTGAAACCTATCGAATGTGGCGGAATTTGGCGCTAATGAAGCAAGAGCCTCTGCGGATTCAAGGTCATGAGAATGGTGGAGGTTGATTTTAATCACCGCTGGAAGATTTTCCTATATAAAAAAAAAAATCGCATTAGTACTATAGCATTATACATATTGTTACATATGTATGTACATATACATACATATGATTGTTGAACAACAACCAATTTAATCAAATTTCTTTGGTGAAAATTAGTGTAAAAAAATATATGTGTATGTACATATTACATATGTGGTTTTTATACCTTGATGTGTTGGTTTTGATATCTAGTATCGGAGTTGCATATTTTAACCATTATGTCGATGCTGGCTTTGCAGTCGAAATTATTTGTTGGACCTTTTTTATTTCTTTTGCTGAACCGGCAAAAATATTGTTTTCTGTTAGAGAAAAAATTTCGAAAAATTATAACTATACTAAACTCCCGATTATCCGTGTATGAATTTAATTTAAACAAAAATGTATTTTGAATGGAAAATTCGAACTGATATTAGACAATCATTAAAAGATTAAAAACAAACCAAAATCACAGATTCTCTTAATAAATGTATAATTTATGTAGTATTTTATAAAGAAAAAACCACTGTTCGGATTATCCGTGCGCCCCTCCCCACCATTAGCCCGGACAATCGGGAGTCAACTGTACTAACATATTTGTTCATTGTTATAATAAATTAAATTGAAATGAAAGGAACGTACCTGCAAACGAATTGTTGAGAGTTAATTCGTGCCCGCGAGATAATCCAGCGTGTGTTTGTTAGGCGGGAGTATGAAGAAATCCACCTATCAACACCAGCGATGTCGTGGATTTCTGCGTAAACCGTCAACGAAAAGTTGTCGTCCGATACCGCCTCCACTCTGTGTCTAAACTCCTCGGGGAAGTTGTGAACTGAGTTAGACATGGGCATGGAGCTTCAGAACGTGCAGTTTTTCGAGGCTTGTGGAGCTTCAGAAACGCGTGCGAGGCTTGTGGCGCGTAAACTGACATTCCAACAGAAAATACGACCATGACCATTTTAATTTTTCCTTTAAATCCTGCTCCAAATAATATAGTTCGCGTTATATTCGAGGCCGCGTTATATTCGGGCTAATACGATACCGATTATAACGCACTTTGCTTTGCGAAACAAACAATGTGATGCTCTGGCGAGCAGGTCAGTACGTCAAATCGCCCAATTGCATAGCGCTAGCTTTCTCGCTCGCTCGTACGGCTTAATGCATTTTTCGTCTCGCATCTGCGTAGCTGTCGTATTGGCGTTCAGTCGAACTAAATAAGCGTCGCCGTCGGTAACGTATCAGCTACGGCCGCTTGCTAAGAGAGTCCTTTCTTACCTACATATATACACGCGAACTTGACTGCTGCCTACATACCTACCTACCTACCTATAAAAACTATAATTTTTTTTTTTTTTGATTTTTACAAAATCACTCTATCGATACTATCGATACTACGGGATTGCTATAATACATAGATGGCGCTATAAAAATCTATTTTTTGTTTATTTTTTTGATTTTTTACAAAATCACTTACAAAATTATAATTATTATAAACATAATAATTAATAATTATAATATAAATAGTAAATTAAAAAAAACGAGGTCGAATTTTCGCACGATCACAATACTTTATCCGATTAGGATAAAGTAAAAAATCGATACTACGGGATTGCTATAATACATAGATGGCGCTATAAAAACTATTATTTTTTTGTCACTTACAACCGTGCGATCAATTAGTGGGGATCTCTATTAAAAAAGCGCTTTACGTAATTTAAAATTCATCGGGCGTTGATATTCAACGGGCTTACACTAGTAGTTATATAATGGCGATACGTGATACAGTCACTGAGAATTAGATTCATTACTATTAAGTTTTACAGTCCACTTAATTATAAAAATCTGACTACCTGAAATATAAATACATTGACGCTACCAACGACCTTCATTCTCCTATTGTTCATCAAATTAATACTTATGCTGCCGACCGAAGGGAGAAGGCTGCAAGTTCAGGTGTCCGGGCTGTCATAGATCGGAAGAAGCATGAACGGGCAGTTCAGGTCACGCAACAGTAGTTGTTCTCAAAGCTACGAGCAAATGTATTGATATGAATTTAGAAATGGATCGACTTTAATCCTCTAGTGCGTGGTATGTACATAAGGCCCGTAACGCACGTGGCAGCCTGGCTGCGCGGCCATAACCGCGGCGGCCAGAAAAACGTGCACCCAGTTCAAGCAGCCAGAGCGGCAGCCAGAACGCCAGTGTCAGTGATTCATTCGCGAAAGATGGATGTCGAAGACGCAGTTATTTTGTATTTTCTAAATGAAAAGAAACGTAAAGCAAAAAATAAGTACTGGATTCATCCTCTGCTTCAGGAACGTCAATCAAAAGGCTTATTTCATACTTACTATAAAGATCTTCGAAAACATCCGAGCAAAAATTTGAACATCCGAAAACAAAAATTTGTTCTTTCCGCGGGGCTAACGTGACTCGACTGGCTGACGAACAGTCAAAGCTAAATGATATTCGGAGCACTTTATCGAACCAACTAATAATAACAACAAAAAAAAAAATTCAAGTGACAGCTCTTTTTTTACGAAAAATTTCCCACGGTGCACACTTCAAGCCAGTCTTCCCCAGTTGGTCAGTCTAGGTGTATCAGTTAAAATAATAGATAGCTATCTATATTTCTCCGAAGGCAAAATTATTTACTGTGTGCACATGCAAGCTAGTTGACATTTTCAACAAAACTTCTCGGGAACATTCTCATGTGCATCTTCTAAAAGAACCCTTTTATTTATTTGGCTTCTCAGAAATTTAGCGGCAAGTTCTCAAACAAAAGATGCTCACAAATAGACAGCGATACAACATATTATTTTCAATGCAATATTTGGTTCGTAATCTCGGATCTCGGATCCTTTTGTACATATGTAGATGCAAATAATTCGTTGAAAATAGTTTTATATACATTATTTCCAGCGCGCAATATTAGCGAGATTTTTTTTTTATATTTTTATCTTATTCGTTGAATTTAGTGTAAAATTTATAATGGAATTGGAATTGTTTATTCAGATTTTCAGCCGAAGCGGCTGAAAATCAGAAATGGCAAACGTGAATTGACTGGCTGCCGAGCAGCCAGCCTGCTAGTGCGTGCATCGCACAGGCAGCCACATACATTTGCTTTGTTAAATACATCTCGTGTTGGCCGCGGCGGCCAGTGGCTGCCTGTTTGGCTGCTGCGTATCGGAGCCGGTACCTGTGGCCGCGCGGCCAGAGTTTCCTGGCTGCCTCAGTGCGTTGTCAAACAGACAGCCACATACATTTCCTAACATCGTTGTGGCCGCCGCGGCCATGGCCGCGCAGCCAGGCTGCCACGTGCGTTACGGGCCTAAGTGTTTGAAATCAGATGCTGGTATTGAATGAGCGAATTGAATAAAATATCCCTATTTAACATTTCGGAAGTTGAGAAAGTGGGGGATTTGTTCCCACGTCCCGGCGTCGATGTATGTCGAGGTATCCGGATGTTAGCACAAAGAAAGTGGGAAAGGATCTTCTACCTGCGACATTTCATTTGAACAATGGCTAAGTTTAAGTCGAATTCTAGTTGTCGAAGTGTACAGAGATTGTATCTAAGATAACAAGCCTTGAGAACATCTACATACATATGTACATAACAGCTGAAGGTAGTATAATTGGCTCGTAATCAAATTTATATTACGGCAACGATTTTTATTCATTTTTTCCGAACAGCTCGTTTTTAAACAGAGTAATGTCGCGCTATCGAAAAGAAATGTGTGATTTGTTAGGTTCGCGCGGAAATTTACGAGTACATTTCCGGTTCCCATTTTATCACGGCGGACTTGTTCATCCCTTTTGTTTACGCCGACAATAAATCAACCTTTAAGGCATTTCGTATTGATGACCCTCTTAGCCTTAAACTTACTGCGTCACCGTTTATACAAGCGCATATATGTACATATGTATGTATTATATGTACATACCTATACATACGTATGTAGATAAATTACAGCGATAAAAGCGCAAGCGTGCAATTTTATTACGGCTCGCAACTTCCCGAGTGTAAAAGTAGCGTCAACTTCAATTTCATCCCGGTCTAAGCAACTGGGACCAATTTCAACACAGACACAGTTTGAAGTTGTGATAATAATAAACGGACGTACCATTTTTACCTAGTCTGTATACATTTTTTATGAGGTTAGTTGTAGGCGCATATGTGCTATTCTTGTCGTATCGACGCGTGAAACTATCGTTATGAATATATTAAAACTTTGTTATATGTATCCAAAGTTGTAACTTTGAACTATCAATCGTTAACGGACGACGGGGAAACTTGCAACAAGAACATATTCACACCCACACGCACAAAAAACCCACTCTCCCTTTTTGTTCCTTTGCGGAGTGTGAGTGCGCATTCTTAGCAGAAGTTTTTCCATTTTCTTCAGTGCCGAATAAAATTTTCTGTTATTCCGAGGAAACTCTGTTCAACGCACATTTTCCACACATCAAATCGCTTTCAAGGGGATAAACGTTAAACGTAATCACATGTCATTTTCCAATATGACAATATTAATTAGATGCCAATTTGGAACACTTACAAGTAGCTGCTCAAAAGTGTATTTATTCTGCCGAATTCCACCAGACTTATGTACAAGTTTGGTTGCAGATTGCTCAAAACAGACAGGAATGGAAGAGGATTGGAGAGGCCTTCATCCAGCAGTGGATGGTGAACGGCTGAAAATGATGATGATGATATGAGTTGGCTAACAATAGCGGTAGCTACATATGCTTACGTTAGCGGCTCCCAAACTGTGGATCGCGAGCCGATTTTTAGTGGGTCGCGAAAAACTTTTGAAATGTGAATTTTTTTAATTATTTGAAAATAGAAAAATCACAAAAAAACGGGGAGGTACATAAAAACGAAAAGAAACAAAATTATAAAAACACAGCACAACATAAAGATACGGGACTATGTATGTACATCCGGGGCTACGGGACTTCGATGCTGAATTGATGTAATCCGTGTCAAATACCGCGAAAACGGCCGACTCTTATCGTTCCTTGATCTAAAGATCAATAAAATCTGCTGTGCGTTATTTCCTGCACTGTACTCGCAAACGAGAGCATGCGACCGAACAAATTGCGTCGGCATATTGATACGAAACATCCGGATTTTAAAAACATGCCACTAAAATTAATGAAAAATCTCTTCACGTCTCGTAGCTGATTAGTTTGCGAACTGCGCAAACTGGTAAATCACACACAAATGGCGAATCTTTAGTGCTCCCAGCAATAAAATACACGGTTGGAGTTTGGTGATAAGAGCAAGAAAGAAATCAAATCGATTTGTCTTTTAAATAAAACGGTTGCACGCGGAATCGATGAAATTTCCTATTAGGTAGAAGATGAGCTGATCCACAAAGTTAAAATTTTTCTCAATGCAACTTTTGAGAATCATATAATTTTCAATGACAGACACGGGGTTTCTATATTAAGTACATACATATGTGTGTATGTACATATGTACTAGAGATGATTGACCTTTTGACTTGACCGATATGCATTATAGGAAAATTAAAATATCCACCACATGTTATAAGCAAATTAAAATATTGTTGGCAAATAAACATAGGTACCCATATTACTTTGCGGATAAAAAATACCCAAAGCGCGTTATGAGCAATTTGAAATACCCAAATGGCGTTAAGGGTAAGTGAAAATACCCACAACGTATTTAGATTTACCATATGTCATAGAGTAAAATACATACATATGTACATACATATACATAACTACATCTGCCAAAATGTTTCAATTCGGCTATTGTTAGCTAACCTACTCGTTAATAATAAACACCTGTTGATCGTCAACGGGGAATACTCTAGTACATATAGTGAATATCTGATAAATTTTGTCGTAAGGTATGTATGTACATATATCGTTAAAAGCATCGTCGTTTTAATACACTGCGATATTTCAGTTGTGACCGGAAGGCCACTTTCAAATTGCACAACTTCGTTTGCGGCCAGCTCGTTTAAACTCACCCCGTCATAATAAATAGTGCCGCTTAAAACTTCGCCCTGGGAAACATCGTCGCGGCTTCAACTTTTTCTCAACACCTCAAGAAAATATAATAACCGAAGTGCTACTAATCTAAGCATGAACAAAATAAATACGAAAAAACAACTAAAATAGTTTTTTTTATATATAATTTAATCTATACAATTTACAGTAGCCTTAATATACCAATTTAAGTAATACATATGTGCATAGGTGTAACGACGTTATCTTGTTTTCTTTTGTGGTTCGGTCCTAGCCAACTGTCGGAATTGTCCGAGGATTAGATCCAACTGTGTGGTCATCCTCAGCTCCGTGTTGAACTCTTGGCACGTTTTCAAAAACGTCGGATACAATTCGGGCAAAATAGCGTGATCAAACGTCGGGAACAAATGGTGCAAACCGTGCTCGCCGAAATTCGTCAAAACTCTGAAAAGTGAACCGTTTATTTCGACTCGATCCATTACGGCGTGCAACTGATGGACACCCCAATCTCGATCATCCCTAAACATAAAAAAAATAAATTTAGTCACACTGTATGATATTTTTCATTATTTAATGAGATAATATTTTCAATACTAGTATCAATTGAGATTGTAAGTGCATTAAATAAATAGTTTCTATACTTTGGTCGATTTCACAGCTAAGGTAGGTTTAAATTTTTCTGCCATGTCGTTGTTTGTCTTATTCATTTTTTTTTCGATTACGCATTCATATGCAAACAAACACGTTGCGAAAATTAAATTGAGCAAAAATGTCTGTTGTTCTGTTTTTTTTTTTTTTGTTATTTTCACAAACGCAGTATCATTTTGAAAATTAAATCGGATCCGCGATAACTTTCGCGGACGACGGGGCTAAATATTCGTTTTTGTTTATATGTTTAATTTCTGGATTTACCGGCGAAAGGGTCTCGGGTTGTGAAAATTATGCTGATTTACAAAGTAATTTAAACTGTTACGGGAATTTAAAACCGACCCGTAATTAATAAAGTTAAACGAATTACAATAATGCATGAACTATATTTGTGTCGAGCAAGTTTTTAACTAGAAACCATACATACTTTGGAGCATCTCCATCGTGAAATATATCTGGATGATGATGAGCAGCATTCACCCCAATAAAGTGGAACAAAAAACTTTCCAAATGCCATATAAGAGCCCACAACATCATTGTATCCAACAGATTACATTTTCCAAAAGAAATCATCGCAATCGGGAGAGTGAAAGGTACAAGATCTTCTAATTCAAAAGCAGAACGATCTTTATAATTGAACACTTGTATTAAACTGAAAAAAAAAATACTAAGTCACTATAAAATTATTTCAATACAAAACTATTCTGTTTTCTAATGAAAATCTATAAAATACCGCATTAATATTTGCACATCAGATACAAAAATGTAAACAATAATGGCATACATTTGAGATACATATTTGTTAAAGAAACTTTTTGTTTTTCTCGGCATCCAAATGAAAATCGGTTCAAATGTTGATATTTCATAATCTTGTAGAGTATTCGTGTATATGTGATGAGACAAAGCGTGAGTCACACGCCACACTCTAAAAACCATATAATTAAATCTAGTATAGTAATATTACTCGATTTAACTAAACTATTAAACTAAATTAGACAACAGTATACAGTAAGCGTGTCAAGAGCTTATTCTTATTCTGCTACAACTTAACTACATATACAAGTTTCAAATAAAAACTGTTAAATCCCTCACCGTGTCGGCACAAAATTAAAATTGTAAAAGTACATCCTCCAATTGTCCTTTTGGTGTGTGAAGTTGTGAGCACAAATTACAGTCCAAACCATAAAAAGTGCAGCAGCCATGCACCAAATAATCTTCGCTATGTTCGAGCTCATACAGCATGCTGCTATCGAACAAGCGAACGTGCCAACGCCTAGTAATTCGATGATCCTTTTGGACTTTTGCGATAAGTTTTCTGTGGGTATGTTCTTCATATCCTCCCTCACCCTTCTTTTGAGCGTTTTATAAAAACCGTTCTCCTCGAGCGTGAACGGGGAATTCCTCTTCGAGGTAGCGTCTCTGATGTAGAACTTTTTTAGCATAGCTTCCGGTGTCCTCGATATGTGGTGACATTCGAAAGCTTCTGTTATGTCTGTGCCCTTAAATCAACCGTGGCTTTATAATCAAATTTCCACGTTTTTTTTTTTTTATCTAAATTAAATAATTGATGATAGTCATAAGTGCATACTCACTTTTGTCCATCGAAGCCAGCCCTCGCCTCCGGGATGTCTTTTAACGAAGTCGGAAAAATCGTACAGTTTTTTGTGAATTCGCCAAAGTCCTTCGGCTCCGTCGTCTAACGATTTTCCTTTGAGCCATTGATCGGAAGTTTTTAGCTTTTCATCTCTTAGTGATGGATATTTCAATTCGGGAAAACTGGTTTGACGACGATCTTCAGAATTGGGAGCCATCCTACTGTCAAAGAGTGCAATTTCATCAAATTATATTATAGTAATCGTATCGCTTTGCATGTATGCTGTGGAATAATTTACATACATATATGGTTGTAATAACAATGTATAAAATATCTCTGTATCTAATATAACATATGAAATACTGTAATTTAGGTAAAATGTATAGTCACGTAAAACTCTCACACAGGCAATAAATACCAAGTGCTTAAAAATAACTAGTTATCAAATTGTTATTATGCGTTACAATTTATCATAAAATATTTTCTACTGTATACAATGATAACAAGAAAATATTACTATTTTTATACTTTTAGTGATAAACAAAGAATTAAAATAATGATATCAATCAACATAGTGATTAAAAATTGCACATTGATCGTTGTTACTTACGACTATTTTCTTTCCGTTTATACCTACATATGTATGTTTTTTTTATATAATAGAACTGCACTATTACGTTATTATATGTACTTCAAACCATGTACATATGTTCTAAAGTATTAATAAACATTCAAAAAATCTCAATGAATATTTAAAGATGAATTGAATTTCAAATGAGTGTTCAATAATGTTGTTAGTCATACAAAATCAGTTGGTATAAATTAAAATAATAATATGTGTGATAATTACCAGTATTATACCTATGTATGTTTATACATATATTGTATTTGCGCCAAGCGATCCGTTTTGGGACAACGACCCAACGCGAAACACAAATCCGAATTGTTATTTTACAATAAATAACATTGACCTTATCAGTGAGGTCTCACAACAAAATTATCAGTATTAAGTACAGTGCGATTCGTCAAACATATCCCACTATAAATTAATTAATTATTGTTGAATTAACCATTGAAATACATACATACATACATAATTATGAAAAAATAAACATAACCTTCACATTTCTATATACATACATAATATGTACATATGTAATCGAAAATTAGTAAAACCTTTTGCCGGCCAATTTTCACACTTCATTGAAACACACGTACGTATTATACATACATATATGTACTTATATTATTTACATGATTTTGTAAAAAGTACCTATGTATGTACGTATGTATATACTGTTTTCTATTTTTATAAAAAAACTAATAATAAATCAACGATTATTACGCGAGTTCAAGTGTCAAGAGCGTAAAAATGACTGGCACGATACTCAGTCTCATAAATAAATGATGAATAAAGTAAAGGCCACATATACATACATACATAGGTACATATGTACATACATATTTTTTTCCTACCAAGAAAAATATACTGAAAATATTGCTGATTACACCCATTTATAATAATGCATAAACATCTATTGCAAAATATAAAATACTGTATGTATATCTATGTATGTTTGTATATTGGATAGTACCATAATATTTGTGACTAACGTTCATAGTCGATTTAATTTCATAGTGACATGACTGTTTCATAAACTACGGGTTTATGAAACATATTTGATCTGCTTCTTAAACAAGTTAATATGAAAACATAGTACGTAAATTTCATACAAAGACTTGCACTTTATAAACTTATCACTACTAAAGTTCGCATTGTGAATTTATGCAATGTATAGGTATATGCTTATAACCAGTGATCTGTGTCAATGTCACTATCAATATCCAGCTCTGTGAGAACAGGTTTATGCAATTTATTAATGGCTTAAATAAATTAATTCTTAACGGGCCAAGGCTAAAATATATTGATGAAAAATTAGCCTTATAAAACTCGCTGAAAGTTTACACTTTTAATATCAATATACAAGTTTACAATATTTTTACTTTACCTGCCGGAAAACGGGTCGGATTTAACCCGACCTTTTACATATCTGAATAATTGCAACATATGTAGTCAACACTTAATTTTAGACATCGCAATTTTAAACACGTAGAAGTAAACATTTATAGGGAGCACATTTAACAATTGATTCGCATAAAATTTAGCGTTGGCCCTTTCATAACTAATTCACGGAAATATATATGTAAAATACATATTACTTAATGTGTTGATAAAATTTTCTACTATTAAGACTTATGTCTTACATATACATATGTCTGTCTGTTTGTTCCTTACAAATTACATATTCCTACACCGTTTGTTTGTTCGAAATCTTGAGCGTGATTGGACATTTTTCTTTCAAGTTGCTACCATTCAATATTTTATTTCGATGACTACAACTAATGTCATAGATCAGAGATTCTTAACTTTTTCTACGGTCCATGGATACTCAAAATATGTCATATTCTTGTACTCTTTTGAAAAATGTTTATATATTTAATTATACAATTTACATATATAAATGAAAGCGTGTCGGTTTCGAGGAAACTTCCTTCAACGTTTATACGATGAAATTGCCTGAAGCGTGTGCTGAAAGGGAAGTTCAGGGTGTGCGCCCTAGTAGGTACTTTCTAACCCAGCTCTGAAATTCACGCATTTGAGATGTTACGATTAGCCATTTCGTTGCCAGGGGAAGCAACTTGTGCCTTTCGCAAATGGCACGAATGGCAGGAGCGGAACATCGGTAGAAATCAACACTGTTACGCAAATTAATTAACTTCATATTAAATTTAACACCAACGGATTGACGTTCGTAATATGTATAATAGAGAGAAGTGTGTCATAAATTTATTCAACGAGCGTAATAATAACATTTCTACACAGACTGTGCGAATTATTAATATTGCACTTGAACGATTTCTTCGGGCTTTACATCTCAACTCAAAGCTTTACTTATGAATCTATATGAATCTATTCTCAATAATAGATCGGTAGATTTGATTTCGTAATTGCCCCTTGTATATTTTACGAGGTAAAATCATATTGTATATCGATGAGTATGTACATATGTATAATCCTAATGTTTTCCTCGTGTCAAGAATTAAAACTTGAGTACACGTACTTCAATTAACAGAACAAATAATATGGGGAAATCTCAAACGAATTTAGCCGAAATTCAGAGACAATCATCGCAAACACACATTGCCATTTTTGTATTGCCCAATTCTTACGAAATGAATGATCTTCAAATGTGCCTTGAAATTTAATATTGGCGTTCGGTTTGGTTTTATTTTCTTTGAGATATTGCGGTCAAGAATCTCGTAAGTCGTTCTTGAAAACCATAAGGAAAATTGGTCTAAATACACATTTGAATGCATACATCAATAAGTAGCTACTTAATCACAAAAAGTTTTGTGTATGTAGTATTTATGGGACCTTATACCTAGTATTTATCTATAGTGAAAAATGTTTTAATTGTTTAATATTATTTTATATTAAAGTCATTTTGATATCACACATTTACAATTTGTTTATTTATATCAAAACGTACCTACAATGTATATAGTAAATTTCAATCAGTTCTACTGTTAAACACACTATTATTTTCTATATTGAAATCCTTCGGTTCAGTTCTCGCCAATTGTTGATAGTAGCCAATGAACATCTCCAACTGAGTCGTCATCCGCAGTTTGGTCCTGAATTGTTCGCACGTTTTGGCAAACACTGGGTGCAATTTCGACAGCACGGCATGATCCAAAGTCGGGAACATATGATGAAGAGTATGCTCGCCAAAGTGAGTTAAAACCATGAAAAAGGAGCTGTTTATATCGACACGATCGACAACTGCATCCATTTGGAACAATCCCCAATCCCTGTCGACCCTGGAAATATTTTTCACATTAAATATTTGAACCGAGTCAATACATTTCATTGTTGAATGTAAATATAATTATACCTGGCTACATCTCCATCGTGAAATATTTCGGGATGATGATGCGCTGCGTGCAAATTTATACAACCCAACAAAAAACTAGACATGTGCCAAATTACGATCCAAGTTATCAAAACTTCTTTCACATCGCTCCTTCCGAATGTGTACATCGTTATCGGTAACAATAACGGTGCTAAATCGTCGAATTCAAAACGTGAAACTTTCTTATATCTCCAAGTATCTACAATTCTATAATAATGGTTAGAAAATGATAGAACAACCACTACATTTTCTTATTTTCTAAATTGGAATTACATATACTTTACCGTCGTAAAAGCTGCGAATCAAATATAAACAAGTACACAGCAAACGCGTAAACTCTCGGCGCGTATTTCATGATGAAACCTTTACTCTTTCTAGGAATCCAAACTAAGAAAGGTTCAAACAGAGAAATCTCCAAATCGATCAGAGTGTTTGGGTATAGATGGTGTGAAAGTGCGTGAATTATTCGCCATTCCCTTTAATTTAATCAAAAAACAAACCTATTACAGTAGTACGGTTATAAATGTTGATGTATGATACTGCTGATTTATTCACCTGATCGGTAGAAACGACAAACTGGCGAAATACATCCTCCAATTGTCCTTTTTGTGTAGGAAATTGTGAGCACAATTTATAGTCCACGTCATAGAAAGGGACGCAAGTAAAGAGAATAAAACCTTAGCAGCGATCCATTCAATGGAGCATGAGGCCACTGAAAAAATCACCATAGCAATCGCAAGTCCTTCAATAACTATGTGAGACATTTTTTCGAGTTCTTCTGCGGGGATAGTCTTAAGCTCTTTCCTCACTTGGGTTTGCAGAGTTCGATAAAATCCGTTTTCTTTAAAAGTGAATGGAGAATACCTCGGCGCAGTTGCATCTTTGATGTAAAACTTTGACAACATACTTTCAGGAATTGCAGACAAGTGATGGGATTCGAAGGCTTCGGTTATATCAGTCCCCTTCAAATTGATAAAAATTTAAAAAAACACCTACAGACTCTCACTAATTCATTAAGCTATGATTTCTTCACTCACTTTAGTCAACGTTAGCCAACTTTCGCCACCGGGATGTTTGTCTGTGAAGTCGCTGAAATCGTACAGACGATCGTGAACTCTCCACAATCCTTCAGCACCATCGTCTGCAATTTTCCCCACGATCCAATCATCTGGAGTGTGCACTATTCCCGTTCTGAAAGACGGATGCGATAGCTCGGGAAAGCTGCTCCCTTTCTCGAGCAGTTTTTTCATGTAATTCGCCATCACAATATACACTCTCGGAATAAATTAATCCGTCATCGGTGACGGTTATCCAAATCAGTGTAGTAATCGCACAGCAAGCTCGAATGCCAAACTGGCTGGCGTTAGTATGGAGTCTCTGTTTTTACGTGAATTCTGTTATATGGAGTCTCGTTTTTAACGTTTATTGTTCAAACAAAAAAAATTTAATAATTTTTTCCTCTTGCGCACTTCAATTTTTGATCAATTATTTATTTGACGTTTATCCTTTCGTATTACTGTAAGGTTGGTCAAATAAATATATCATTCTCGTCATTGACTCAATGCGTATAAATTACACATAGCGGTATGTATTTAAACGTAAATAACATATAAAATAAGTTTTCCTTATTATCTAAATTACCTATGTACATACATACATATACGTATATGTACATTTGTATATACATACACAATAATTTTTAAATTTGTTAGTGTCTTGTAATAATGACGTTGCGTGTATTACAATGATAATTTTAAATTGAATCAATAAATTATGCAGCTTTGATTAATGATTGTTGTTTGTAGCTTTTGTCGTGCTATTTGCCCTATACACCCGATTCTCTTTTTGCACGGATTTTTTTGCATGGTTTATTTTCACGGTCCAAGAAAATGGACTAATCAATCCTTATAAATACATTAATATTCAAAAAAAACTGACCAACGTAACGCATAATAATAATATCGGGAAAAAATTCAAAAGAAAAAAATAATTTATGACTTTTAAAATTCGCTAGACGATCACTTTATACATATGTAGAGATACGTGATTATCGCGTTTTGTGATAAGTGCGATATATATGCGATAAAACCGATAATCGCGATATAGATGCGAAAACAGTAAAATATGCGAATAGATGAGAAAAATGAAAAATATCTCGCACAAATATCACTTCTCATCTTCAATGTGTATTTTTTTAGCTACTTGTTTTATTAAAATTGACCGTGTAACTTAAAATCTAACTTATCATCCAATATTATTATACCTTTAAATTATACTTAATAAAATATTAAATTATATTTAATAAAATATTATACAATTTAATAAAAAAAAAATATATACGTACATACATACATACATATATGTATGTATGTATATAAATAAATTTTACTCACTTGCAGGCTGTAGAGATATTACTTAACGTTACACAATTCAGCCCTAAAAATAAATATTTTGTCTGAAAACGGATTTTAATGTTATTTTTAAAAGCTAATGCGTCTTTTGAACTTGTACATTTTCGGAAAATTTACATAAATTCGGAACGTATTTAGTGTTCTTCAATTGCATCAGTGCATTAAAACTTGATTGATTACGGTACGAATTTTTCACAAATTTCAACGAATAAAACAATTGTTCACAATATTGTATGTGGAACCAAAAAGCGTCAAGACAGCAAATGCAAGTTTCCTGACGTTCGAATAATTGGCTGGAAATGATTGCCAAAATTTGAATATAATACCACTTGCCGTGCTCTTTTTGGTGGTTAAATTTATTTCCACTTGTCTAATTATTTCCGTTCGTTTTTCAGTTCAAATACTTCTATTTTTAATTTCTATAAGACGCGAGTAAATTTAGGGTCAAAAAAAAATAATTTATATTTTTTTTATTTTATTTTACGAAAAGTGTTGGATTATAAACGGAGCCGCCAATTTTTGCGCCCGGAGCCGCATGCGACTCCGGAGCCGCCGGTTCCCGACCACTGTACTAGATTAAAACAATCATGTATAGAAACATGTTCTATGCTGAGTTTTAATTAATTTTAATCATATTTTATTTTTGTATCCATGTTTTGTTTTGTTTCTCTATTAATTGTATTTAAATTGGACTTGTTAACTTCAAATTTGTGAAAAAAAAATAAGCGCTAAATAGATGCGAAAATTTGTTATTTTATTTGCTCCAAAACGCGAAATTGAAGAGTCAAAACGCGAAATTTTATAAAAATAGATGCGAAAATCACGTATCTCTATACATATGTATGTATTTTAAAGCTTTCAAATATCACAATAAATAGAAAAAGATATCTGACCATTGCTACCAATACTCATTTTGAACACAAAAGCACTAAATTTTGAGTTACAAACCGCAAAAGAAAAAAATGGGAAAATTGTCCATAAACGAGAGCTAACCAACAAATTTCATTATCATATTCGGATTCAGTGAGTTAGAATTAGTAATAATTTTTGAATCTCCGCTCGAGTAACTCAAAAACGTGATTTTTTTTGTTGCACAGTGTCATTAACGCAGTGATCACCAACTGTCCCCAAAACGTATATGTACACTCGCACGCACACTAAGGTATATCAGGGGCTTTCAACCAAATATACGAGTACATTAAAACTAACAAAAAAAAAATGTGACGAAAAAAAAAAAATGCAAATGGTTATATCCTTTTTACTATTCTGCATTTCTGAACAGGGAAATTCCAACGAATGGGAATTTCCACAATCGTACTTTTATGAATTTAATTTAATTTCCTAATGAAATGGGTTTTTCCCAAAAGAAAAAACAGTTGTCCAAATTGTTTCATGACGAAGAGTGGGTTATTAAATTAGCTTATTTGGCAGATATATTTGGTGAGCTAAATTTGTTAAATATCAACATGCAAGGTCGAGCGTGTACAATTTTTAGTGTTGCAGAAAAAATTGCTAAATTCAAAGAAAAAATTTGTAAATGGAAGAGCCAGTCGAAGAAAGAGTATATGACATGTTTCCTTTTTTTTCGTCTCTCATTGGTAATTTAAATTGTGATAGTTCTGAAGTATTTGATATTATTATAAACCATTTAAAAGTACTTGATGAAAATTTTGAGAAGTATTTTCCTTCTAAAGATGATCCACGTATTGGATATTTTTGGGTTATTGATCCATTCATTCACGCAAATAATTCATCTAATAGTTCTTCCATTTCTCATTTACAACAATGCGAGCTTACTAAATTATCTTACGATGCCAACCTAAAAGTTTTACACCAAAATATACCATTAGAAACTTTTTAGAGTCGTGTAAACTCGGAATATGGAGCACTGAGCTCTATTGCCATTAAAAAAATTTTAATTTTTTCTACCACCTACCTAT
Organism: Parapsyche elsis; assembly: GCA_022651745.1. NCBI lineage: Eukaryota > Metazoa > Arthropoda > Insecta > Trichoptera > Hydropsychidae > Parapsyche > Parapsyche elsis. The sequence continues at coordinate 8,823,083 of JAGVSN010000002.1, read as the reverse complement.
GCGAACAGGCATTTTCTACAATGTCCAATATAAAAACATGTAAACGAAATCGCCTCAAAATTGAAAACCCAATCCGTGTCGCTATATCCACGATAAGCCCAAGAATAGTAGATTTAATAAATTTAAGATATTGTTGCTAGTGTGGATTAATTTTTGTTTCAATACATTTATATTTATGTATTTTTTATGTTTAATAAAGTATTATAATTAAATTGTTTTTGGTACTATTTTTATTTCAAAATGAGTACCCCTGTTCCAACTTAAAATACGTAGAATTTATTATAAAAGGACTTAAGTCAGTGAAATGTGCATCCAAAAAGTCACAAAAACTATGAAGGGTCAGTGAGCATTTCAGGTAGCGGATTAGCGTACATAGCTTTGGTAATATTTCTAACTGAGATAAATGACAATAGAGATGTCGTCATCAGTTATTACGTAGACGGGATTGGCTGTTAAAAAGGCAAAGCTCCTCCCACACCTATACTTACAAAATCTGGGGATAGCGTGGTGACCGCGGCATTAACGCATGGAAAAATTTTACCATAATGAACGATATGAATGACATATTGACTGACGTGGCTTTATCCGAATTAAAGCCATCCACCCTAAATGCATGCTGGAGACCACTTTGACCAGAATGTGTAAAGTCCAATAATCGTGTATCCATAAAGATGACCGAATTATATTCTAATATCATCACTTTGCCACATGCGATTTGCAGAGGAGGCTTTGAAAAAATAACAATTGAAGATATTCCAGAATTAACAACTGACGAAGTACTTAATGAAGAACAAATTCTCTACAGAGAATAATAATACAGCAGTAATTCTCTATCTACATGTTTGTATGTAGATCATACAGACATGACTTTGCAAAAATATCACAATTTTTTTTGGCATTACAAAGTTCTACTAATATTCTTGGAGCACACAAGTGACAAGTCCAGACGTTTTGTATGCAATTTGATAAAATTACTTATGTAAATTCAATAACAATGAAATAGCACCTAAAAATTTAAAGTAAAATGTGTACAATCGTCATTTTTAAATAAAGTTCCCCCAATTTATGATGACCAATTCAAACTTTAAAACTGCTGCCCTGAACAATTTACTATTTTTGACCTTTGTGCTCTGAGTACGCGATATGTACATACATAGGTATATCCCAATTAACACTTGAACACTAAATGGAAATGATAAGCTTTTCTTAGCCATACGTAGTCTTACTGTCATATTGTATTATATTAGACCAGCGCAGCGGTCGGTAACCGACAGCTCCGGAGCCGCATACGGCTCTGTATGAAAACCTGCGGCTCTTGCTGTAATCCAACGTTTTGCGTGAAACACGAAACGTTTACACAAAATCAAATTTTTTTCTATTTCCACATCTATAAAAAACTTTAAGATCGTTTTTCAGATTAATACTTTTTAGTAATACACTGTCGAACGCTAAGAAATATCACGAAGATAACTTGTTACAGCTATCCATTTCGTTGACGAGTAACATTTTATTTAATTTTGAATACATAATCCGAGAATGATATGCTGTGGTTCCCAAACTTATCATTTTTGCAAGGTTTTCCCTAATTTGGCTCTTAGCTCGAAAAAGGTTACCGATCACTGTATTAGACATTGATTACAGAAAAAAACTGCAAAAGCATAACGGTTATTTGATCATCGTTCAATTTACATGCCGCAAATTCTTCATTGAATCACTCAGATTCCAGTGTAGCCGTTTTAGACCACTTTTCCTTTAATACAAAACAGAAAATGGTCTAAAATGCATTTCGGTATTGCTGTGATAGTACAATAGGGTGACCTCACATCGTCATAAATCACATTTTCTATGCATTCATTCAAGCTTTCCTACTATGTTCATTGTGGAATATCCTACCCTTTGCCTATTCAGATAATTTCCTCGAATAAAATACGAGCGTGTTTGCCTATTTTCACCATCATAAATTACACGACAAATGATTAATGTTCAATATAATAAATAATTTTCAAACTTCACGTGTTTAACCGCACCGCACAGTGGCTCTACATTCGATTGTTAATTATAATTATTTACAAAACGTGCACGAGCATTTGAGAAAGTCATCGATTTTACAACATTGCTACGCTCTTGAATGTTAAAAGGAATCTCTCTATGACGATTTGCGTTTTTTCGCAAGAATGTGTTTGTGCGTGGCGCAATAATGCCACGGCAACACTACATATTCCCCTACGACAGCGCCACGTCCTTGAGTGGTCGCGCTTCGTGAATATGGATCGTTTGCTTTGGCATTTGAAAAATTACTTCTTTCACACCCCATCAGAATGCGGGGCGAAACAAAAATGGCCAAACACGTCCCCAACGGCCGAGACAACAATTTATGAGAGACGACTGCTGTGAGCAATTGTGATATATCGCCTTTGAACTGAGGACCTACAATTTGGAGCAGTCGTGGTCAACCAATGACCTGCCAGTCACACAGTAATTGAGAAATTAGAATTAAATCAATGGAACATTGCGTGATCTAAATAAAACCGCCTGTGTTCTATGTTGTGATATATGACAGAAAGAGACAGTATTTTAGTTGAGTAGCACTAAATTATAGAACTCGACTAATCTGGACACGAGAATTTAGTCAAGTGCAGCAAATTAGTTCATACAAATCACTCTACTTTGCCAATACTCGACTAATGTACTAAACGACTAGCTGCATACGGATCGGGCTTAAAAGCCTCCGTCCATATGTCTGTTTGTCTGTCTGTCCATCACAAAACTTTTAATTATTATTATTTATATGTAATCCATAATTGCCCACTCCAATGTCAATAATAAATAACCGTTGATCGTCAACGGGCAATGCTCTAGTATTCAAACAAAGCAATTTTTCATAGTCGTTTAATTATTACTATAGCAATAAGCGATAAAGTCCAAAAAGTGGTCAATGCTAATAAAAAGCTCAACTCTACAGTAATAGCCCAACGCGTTTTCAACTACAAATAGCAAACAAATCATATTCAAAGTTGAAAAAAAATAATTAATTTACACTGTAACTCTCATATTGATATTATTCCGGATTGTACAGCCTCCTCAAAAGCGTAAAGTACGACCACGAAGTGCTTGCAATCTGAAACAAACCAAAAAACTTTAAATATTCTATCACTCAATACAATACAATCTGTTGAATATTTTATACTATACTTTTACATACCGAAGTGAATGTATTTAAAGATATCATAGAAAACTTCATAGCCGTCACGTGTATCGGTTTGAAAGACCTTGTATTAAATAATTACAAAATGTAATTGAAAACGTATGCAGCTATTGTATAAATTTATAATATTAATCAAACGACATACAATATGTACCTAATCATCAGTATGAGAAGTGATCGTTTTAATCCAGTACTGGCGTCATACCATCTGCTATTGTACACAGCAGAAGATAAACCGGTGCTCTTTTTGTCCGAGAGTATAAAAAATATGTTTTATTTTTTATTTTGAAATTGAATGAATGTACGATCTTGTATTTTACATACCTTTTCAATCAAAAGATTTGCATACCAAGTCAAAATAAATACTTGCATCAACATTGAAATACTTGAAAACATGTATTTCATTATTTTATTCAATCCCATTATCTGTTAATCAAAGGAAGTATTTAAATTAAAATTGTTTTAATGTATGTACTGTGTAAGGATACTTTTTAACATACGGTTGCTAAAAATCCCATTAAACAAATAATAATTGAAGCCGATGTCACGTTCAACGCTATGATGAAACTGCATGCACTCTCAAATATTCCAGCTATTCTGTCAATATAAGATTTTCATTTATTTACTTATATTTATAGAAATTTTATTATATTAATAAATTCTAACGATATCAATTTTTGATGACGTTTCGCAATCTCTCCAAATCTCTGCTTCAGGTGCATGTCATTGTTTTCCACATCGTTGAGATTCCACTGCTCCGGCATAATATTCGAGAGATCATCTTGAAGTATTTGTAGCAGCATAGCAATATGAGAACACATTAACTGATAAACACAACCATGTGCGACGAAACCCAATGCACTAGTATAGCCTAAAATTTTCACAGGCTCATTATATTGAACACAATAATATATTTGAATCCCAATCATTTTGAAACACTCACCTACCCACACTTGAGAAAGGTACATTATGGGATATACTTTTGTCATGTCTACGGGATACCAAAGAAAATATGGTGTTCTTCTATCGCACTGATGTTAGTTTTTGTATTGAAGAATTACACCGACCAATGGATCCATGTTGTACAATGTTAAAAACGATACGTAAACGTACACCAATACTGTGAAAATACATGGTGGACTTTAAAAAACCGATCCTGTTTACAAAAATACTAATTAGAATGAAAAATAAACCTAGTTCATTTATACATCAATCTTAGTATGAATATGGTTTTTTTTTTCTAGAATGATTGTTATTATTAACGCCTAAGTTGGAGCTTGAGTCAAGTTTTTTTAACAATTTATTGTTGGATTGGTAGTTTTTAGGCTTTTGCTTATCTGCTTACTTTTAGTAGTGAATCTCAATCTTTTAAGACAACGATCTTTGATAACTAGCGCACTTTGCTTAGAATCCGGTGGCTTATTTACACAATTTGTACAAAAATGGACACAGCCGCGGTGCGAGGGAGACCGCATATACGGGCGAGCATCGGAGCGAGCGAGAAAGCTTGAGCCGCTTCTATCGATGTGTGCGTGTGTAATGAGTGTAATGACGATCGGACCTCGGAAGCAGCGAAATAAGCCGACCGAAGCCGAACGTTGACGATTCCAACGAGCATGTCGCGCTATTACGCCGCTTGGGGGCGCACGTTTCTATTGTTGTTTTTTGTGTGGAAGCGCTTGAGAAGTCAACATCGTCAAAGGTGAGGTATGCAATCCTATCCCAATATGAAATAAATATTATAACAGTAATGGTGCATTGGAGCCCTCGGCTTTTTTTCGTTTCAGGTCAGTCAAATAATTTAAGTCATGCGATTCCATCGCTGCAAGTCACATTGAACTGTCAAATTCAATGCACTTTCGACAACAATCGATGACCTAACCTATAATAATGCCCACATAGTTAAACATCGAAAGAATTTAAAGAATCTACAAGCCAGTTCCGTTCAGTATTTAAGAACATCATCTTAGTGGCACTGATTTGAACTCGCTGGAGAGCAATTTTCACAAATTATTATTTAGCGTTGTGCATAATCCGCAAATTCTGGACGAATTGGGTTTTGATGTACCAGGTCAGTTTTGGTTCCTCAGAGGACATTTGCTTTCCATCCTGATGGCTCGTACTGACATGCTAACCATGTCTCCATTGTAAGAGCCATTAAATTACTCAACCGGGCTGCCATACACATTGACTTATTTAATGTTAGTTATGGGAGGTTGGTTGATATGATTCTAAATGTTGTTTTTGTTCAATTGTTTGTTTGATAAAAATTAAAGTTTTTGTTTTGTTTGTTAAAAATTAATATTTTTCTAACGTATGAAATTAAGTAATGTAATAAAAAAACAAATAAATAATAACTATTAGCATTGATTTCCTAACATTACTCTGTTTGTATGTATGTATGTATGTATTTGCTTGGCCACAGTAACGATTTGGGAAACTGTAAAGTTACTGTGGTAAAAATTTTGTATAAAATAAAATAAAAAATGACAAAATGCGCTCGAGTATTTTTATTACAAATATTGCATATGTATGTATGTATGTTGTTCATAATTTACATGTTCATTTAAAATATTACATTGTAAGAGCACGTCTTCTCCGTATTCGAAGATACGAAGAAGTCGTCTCTCGGGTGAAGTTGATTTGAAAGTTTTAAAGTAGTGGGTTACCGTGAGGGGTTTGAGATGAAGGTCTGGTCTGGTTGCTGATCGAGATGAGAATGACCGAGAGTTTGAAACTCTCGGTAGGGGTTGATTTGCGCGGGGTTGCCAGATCTGGCATTTGCGCGAGTTTGCCAGAGTTAGGATAGGCCCGAGGGGTGTACCAACTGTCAAATTAATGATTAGCTAGTGATGTCGTCTTACAACATTCTATTTTGGAAAAAAAACCAAAAAGTTATAGTGGTTTTTAAAGCTCTATTTTAGGTACCTACCTACATATGTTATGTTTTCTCAGTTATACGGACAATCCAGCAGTAGACTCTTCGATGTGGTGATGTGGCTCGAAATGATAGACGATGATTCATTTATTTACAATATTTCAGTTGAAATTACAAGTGACATGGATTGAACGAAGCGACGAAAAAACCCTACTTCCGGTTGACTGATTTTAATGATTTATTTTTTCGTAACTAGAAATTTTACTCAGAAGTACAACATTATAATATTGTGACGATAGTACATATTTAAAAGGCCAAAAAAAAAAAAAAAAAAAAAATCGTTCAAGAGTAAACTGCCATTTCCGGTAGTCAGATGTTGACCAAAATCACAGTATCTCTTAAGGCTAACGTGAAAACTATAGATATGAAATTTCGACGAAATCGCCGGTGCAGTTTCGGAAATATTCTGCGGTAAACTTTTCGACAAAAAAAAAACCTATGTACTTCCGGTTGACTAATTTTAATAATTTTTTTTTTTAAATAGCAATTTCTATGAGAATTACAATATTACAATATGGTGACAATACTACATATTTAAAAGGCCGAAAAAAAAAAAAAAAAAAAAAATCGTTCAAGAGTAAACTGCCACTTCTGTCAGACGGATTTTGACCAAAATCACAGTATCTCTTAAGGCTAACGTGAAAACTATAGATATGAAATTTAAACTTGATCGATGGGGCAGTTTCGGAAATATTCTGTGGTAAAAGAATTTTAGAATTTTCTACAAGAAAAAAAAAATACTTCCGGTTCATTGATGTTGACCAAATTCGTTATGGCTCTTACACCTTACGTGAAAATAATAGATATGAAATTTCAGCTTGATAGACTTGATAGTTTCGGAGAAAACACACATACAGACACACACACGCATAAGTACACAGACACACAGACATACAGACATACAGACATTTTTTAGAAATCATGAAAACGTGATCAGGGGATGATACCTGATACAAATCAGTCAAAATCTCGAGGTCAAATTTTCGCACGATCACAATACTTTATCCGATTAGGATAAAGTAAAAAGGTATGGGTTAGTTTTTATATTATTGATGACAACAGTATGTATATATTTTGAGGGCTTGGCTCAGATAGAGAGTACAATGTCAAAAGTTGTTTGACAAAATGTCAAAAATTTTATAAAGATACAAAATATTTAAAGGCCCCAAAAAAAAAGAAAAGAAAATAAAATTCAAGTTTCTAATTCACCTTGGTGTCTCCTGGATCGCTGGTGACACCTGCTTGCCTTTCTTGACCATTCTGACACCAGTGTAGCGTGAGCAGGATGTGTGGTTCGTGAATAGAGTGAAACGCAGCAGTATGGATGTAAGTCGTTTATTGGTTGGAGGTGAACGGTCCGTTCACTCCAAGCCGCCGAGTCCGAATGGCCTCTGGGACAAACAGTGCCTTATTTTATAGTAGGCGGTCACAGCGCCATTGGTTCAATTTGGCGGGAAAAGTGATATCCCAAACGCCCTGCGGTATCCTAACGCTACAATATTATAGTTTCTAACAAATTACCTAATATATCTATATTTAATTTTAGATTGAAACTATAGATAAGAAATTTCATTTTGATATACTTCATAGTTTCAGAGAAAATGCTGAATAACACCGAAAACCAAGAGTAAAAGTACTACTTCCGGTTGGAATTTTTTTTTTAATTATATTATTTTGAAGGTCATTACAAATACTACATATGTAAATTTCAGCTAAGTATATATGATAGTTTTGCTGGAAAAACCTCCCAAAGACAACAGAAAATTAGGTGACTTTCCAAGGGAAGTACCACTTCCGGTTTGACGAATATTTTTGAAAGTCTTATTATTATTATATATAATAGCCGAAATTCGTCTGTCTCTCTGTCTGTCTGTCTGTCTGCTGATAACGCTCGCCGATGTAAATAATTAAAAAACCAGAACGTCACGCGAGTGGAATTTGAACCCGGAATCACCAGTTCGATAGAGGGTGCGCTTACGTATTCAACCAAACTAGGTAATAACGGGCCGGCTTCAACTTGACTATATATAATATTAATAGGCTCGCGACTTTGCTAAATTGTTACGTGTTGTATTATAACGCGCCATCTATGCGACAACTATAAAAACTATTAAATACACATACTCACCCACACAAACATGCATTGATATTCAATGGGCTTACACTAGTAGATTATAATGGCCGACAAAAAACTTATAAATAGGAAGTTTTAGTGTGATAGGATAAACGATTTTTGAGTTATAGCGATTCTACACACATCCGGCTAACACACAGTAACACAGACACACTGACATCAAAAATAAATATGATGGTCTATTCGTAATATAATAGATTGGAGGGTCGGATCTTCTCATAGTGTAGGAATACATACATTAGATACAAACAAGATGAAATTACTTCAAATTTCAAAAGAGTGACAAAATTGCCTTATTGAATCATCAAATAATAATAAGGTCATCCATCAGGCAACATTAAGGAAGAAAATGATAGAACACTTACAATCAAAAGTACATGATATAGCCGTTAAAATTAATAAAACAAAAAAAGGATGTAAAACGACAAAATGCACGCAAAAATGATCACTTCAATACAAAGAAATTCAGAAATAATGAGGGCTGCATTTTAATTTGATCACACAGTACAAAGGAAACAATGGGTGACTATGTTGTTTGCAAGTACACCCGATTCTCTTTTTGCACGGGGGATACGTTCCAGAGACTACCGTGTAAAAAAAACAGTGTAAAAAAAAGATACAGTGGACATATAAAAATGGGAGATAGGTTCCATTACTTAAAATCAACTCTAAATATAAAATTCTCAAACTAAAATAAAAAATCCAATTTATTTTTTTTTTATTATTTATACAAAAAAAAAATTTTTTTATTATTTTTTTTATATCACGAAAAAAAAAAAAAAAAAAATATTATTTTAGCCGATGAAGCGCGTGGCGCGTCTTTCGTATCCGATTCGATGTTGAAGACTAGTTTTGGAGTTTCGGGACAGATAAGGCAAATTGAAAATTGGGCATGTTAAAAATCCGTAAATCCGACATAAAAACAAACCATAAAAAATCATTTTCGGATGAAAAAGGCACCGATGCAGTCGAGCAAAAAAATTAACCCTGTAATAGGCTCGCTAATTTATTATTTTACACCAATGTATTTTTTTGTTAATTGTTTAAAACTTGAATTAATTTTATTAGTTTCAGTTTGTTAAGCATTTATTATTTCATACATGAAAAAAGCATTTTTCTTTTCGTTAATTTTTCATCAATTCCATTGATTAATATGGTGTTATCATAAAATTAAACACATTCCCAAAACGAAAAATATTGCAACATGCAATAAGATATAATATTATATATCAGAATATTGAAATACAGAGCAGAAAAAATAATAAAAGTTAGAAAACTAATGAAAGTGACAAATTTTAATGAACTCTTTTTCGCACTTTTAGGGTTCAAATGCTTATGAATAAGTAGAGCTAAAACCACCTAGTTAAATCAGTGGTATGCAACCCTTAATTAGTGTGCATTGTGCAACATATGAACGATCCATCTATTGTTGTTTTCAGAAGTTTAACAACTCACCTAATGCCGATTCATATTTGCAAAACCCAAAATAGAAGTTTTAGAGAAATAAAAAGAAATTTTATCGATTTAAAAACGAAGACTACTAATAATATAGGTTATTTTATTATTATTTTGCTAAATTCGATGCTTGTGAAAGTTTACACAAATTAAGGTTTCCTACCGGTATACATTTCTATATGTTTTGTTTCTAAAATGTTTCATAATTAATTTTAAAATATCATGAACTGAAAAGATTTATGATCAGTGGGTAGATCTGAGCGATCCTATGGTAATGGATTTTTGGCTTAAAAGTTGCATACTCATAAACGAAACTAAAGTGTACCATAAAAACCAGGAATATATGTATATGCGACGCAATATAGGCGACCAGTTCAACACAAAAAACTTTTTTGAAAACCGTGTTAAAGCAAAAAAATCAGTGTAAAAAAAGTAATTGGTCCGTTATCTTGAACCGTGTTATTTCAAAACCGTGTAAAAAAAACCGTGCAAAAAGAGAATCGGGTGTACATACTATGTACCTACAATGTACATACTCGAATGTGCAAAAAATACACATGTATGTTTTGTGAGAAGTTCAAAAATCGCAACTTGAGCAGTTATCGTACTTATCCACAGTCAATTAAATATCTATACATGTATGTAAATATGTACATAGATATTGAAACTACCTATATATTGTACATATGTACATACAGTGAGCGACACAAAAACCTACGCACTTAAAATTTTTCGAATAATCTCATTTCATTTCAATTTGCAGCAATATTTTTAAAATAAAAACGTGTTATATTATGACTAGGATCGTTAAGATAATAAAACAAGACAAATTGTGAATTATACCAATGTATTTATTTAGATATTGAATATATTTTGAAAAATGGACAAAAGGTGTGAAAAATGAATTTTTTTGTTTTGGGAGATTTTAGCGTTTTTATTTAATTTAACATAATTTTAACAACATAAATTTGTTAAATAATAGTATATTCTAAATGTTCATTTTAATAATCATTTAATATATGTAACTAATATGTGGTTATTCCTCCCCTATTCTTAATAACCGATAAAATTCTTCTTGGCATAGTCATACAAATTCTGTATAACATTTATTGTGATGTCATTATTCCATGCATTCTCTATGGCAGCGGTTCCCGAATTCTTTTGGCTACGGAACCCTTTTTGGTTTACCATTTTTAATTTTTAATTTTCTCTATGAAGTTTGACAAAAGTCTCGTGAAGCAAACAAAAGTCTCGATTCCCAGGAATTCCCGAGACTTAAAAAAAATTGTCTCGATTCCCGGGTCTTAAAAAAAGCCGAGACTTCAGAATCGCTAATGATATCTGATACAAATCAGTTAAAATCTCGAGGTCGAATTTTCGCACGATCACAATACTTTATCCGATTAGGATAAAGTAAAAATACTGTTCACTGCGAACGAGCGTTTGCGAAATCGAAAGCGAACCGATCGTTCTGTTCGCATTCGCTGCAACGCAACGTTCACGTTCAACGTTCATATCCTGAATACAAAGCGAACCTTCGTGACAAAGAGAGAACGATAGCAGATTAACTAATGAGTTAATGACATACTATATATAAAGGCCGGAACACACGTAACCAATTTTTTAGTCGAGTACCACTAAATTATATGTAGAACTCGACTCATCCAGATGAGTCCAGTGCAGCAAATTAGTGCATACAAATCACTCTACTTTGCCCATACTCGATTAATATACTAAACGACTGGCTGTGTGTAGATCGGTCTTAAAAGCCTCCGTCTATCTGTATGCCTGTCAGAATGTCAGAAAATTTTGATTCTTATTTTTTATTTACATATAATCCACATATCAATAATAAACACTCGTTGATCGTCAACGGGCAATACTCTAGTACTCAAACAAAGCAATTTTTCAAGGTTGTTTAATTATTACTGTAGCAATAAGCGTACTAAAAAGAGTCCAAAAAATGTTCTATGCTTAAAAGCTTGACTCTACAGTAAAAGCCCAACACGTTTTCAACTACAAATAGCAAACAAATCATATTCAAAGTTGAAAAAGAATAATTAATTTACACCGTATTTCTTATATTTGATATTATTCTGGATTGTACAATCTCCTCAAAAGCGTAAAGTACGACCACGAAGTGCTTGCAATCTGAAACAAACCAAAACCTTAAATATTCTATCACTCGGAACAATACAGTCTATTGAATATGTTATACTCTAATCTTACATACCGAAGTAAATGTATTTAAAGATATCATAGAGAACTTCATAGCCGTCACGTGTATCGGTTTAGAAGACCTTGTTTTACATAAAAGCAAAATGTAATTGAAAATTATTGTATACATTTATAATATTAATCAAACGACATACCTAATCATCAGTATAAGAAGTGATCGTTTTAATCCAGTACTGGCGTCATACCATCTGCTATTGTACACAGCAGAAGATAAGCCAGTGCTCTTTTGGTCCAAGAATATAAAAAATATGTTTTATTTTGAAATTGAATGAATATACGATCTCGTATTTTACATACCTTTTCAATCAGAAGATTTGCATACCAAGTCAAAATAAATACTTGCAGCAACGTTGAAAAACTTGATAACATGTATTTCATTACTTTACTCAATCCCATTATCTGTTAAATCAAAGGAAGTATTTAACTTTAAATTAAATGTATTGTGTAAGGATACTTTTTAACGTACGGTTCCTAAGAATCCCATTAAACAAATAAGAATTGAAGCTGTTGTCACATTCAACCCAATAATAAAATTGCATGCCCTCTCAAGATTTCCAGCCATTCTGTCAATATAAGATTTTCATTCATTTACTTTATATTCATAGAAATTTTATTGTATTGATAAATTCTAACAATATCAATTTTTGATGACGTTTCACAATGTCCCCAAATCTCTGCTTCAAGTGCATCTCATTGTTTGCCACATCGTTGAGATTCCTCTCCTCTGGGATAATATTCAAGAGATCATCTTGAAGTATTTCTAGCAGCATAGCAATATGAGAACACATTAACTGATAAACACAATCTTGTGCGACGTAAGCCATGGCACTAGCATAGCCTGAAACATTCAAAAGCTCATTACATCGAACACAATCATGTACATACATATTTGAATCACAATCAATTTGAAACACTCACCTGCCCACACTTGATAAAGGTACATTAAGAGATATACTTTTGTCATGTCTACGGGATACCAAATAAGATATGGTGTTCCTCTAGCGCACTGGTGTTCGTTTTTGTATTGAAGAATTACACCGACCAATGGATCCACATTGTAAAATGTTAAAAACGATACGTAAACGAACACCATTGCTGTGAAAATATATGGTAGACTTTAATTTACAATTATTAATTGTTGGAGTGATAGTATTAAGGTTTTTACTTATTAGCTTACTTTTAGTAGTGAATCTCAATCTTTTGAGACAACGATCTTTGATATCTAGCACACTTTGCTTAGAATTCGGTGCCGGCCACATCTCTCGCACATCCTCAAAAAGCTTTTGCACGATATGTCTCTTCGAATAAACTGTTATGATCTTCAATAACCCTGAAATAAATCATAGGTACGAAACATCAAAAACTCTCTAAGCTACAAAAATATTTTCAATCAAAAACAAAGTCTCATACCGACGCTAGAGAAAGAGACGCACATTAGTGAATCTATTACGCTCACAATATCCACACCCCAAACGTCGTATATATACTTCATTTCACCTTGTATAGTTTGAAGAAAGCCCAAAATCGTCAATATCAAAACGTACTCGTATTTTATCTGCGATAATATATCCATTTTATCCTTTCTGTTGAACACTCGTAGGCCGAGAATACTAATGATGGATTCTGTCAATCTAAACGTTTCGGTGAATTCTTCATGGACAATGCTTTCCAGTGACATTTTGATAAGTTTATGCAAAAACACACTCGAAAACTTTTGACATTGTACTGTCTCTCTGAGCCAAGTCCTCAAAATATATACATACTGTTGTCATCAATAATATAAAACTAACCCATACCTTTTTTAATATGAATTGTTTATTTCTTTCGGTTTCAAAGACACTGTGATTCATTTTTGATCAAAGATGCACTTTGAAATGTTTAAAAGTGCTTGAATATAAAATGACCTTTTATTTCTAACAACTTTTTTTATATTTTTATTTCCTTTCAGAATATAATATGACTATAATTTTGCAAATTGCACAAAAAGATTCCGTTTTATTTTAATACTAATGTAAGCCCGTTGAATATCATTTGAATTCAACGGGTTTCAAAAAATTCAACAAATTCAACAAATTCAACAAATTCAATTGAATTTTAAATTACGTAAAGCGCTTTTTTAATAGAGATCCCCACTAATTCATCGAAAAAAAAAAAAAAAAAATTTTTTTTACTTTACCATTGACATATATTATAATTATTAATTATTTTATATAATAATATTCTGCTATTTTGTAAGTGATTTTGTAAGTGAGTTGTAATAAAAAAAAATAATAGTTTATAAAGCGCCATCTAATTTATCCAAGGGAAACGATAATTTCGATAATTTAATTAATACCCAGTTTTATTTTTATTATATTATAATTATTAATTATTATGTATATAATAATTATAATTTTGTAAGTAAAAAAAAAAAAAAAAAATTATAGTTTTTATAGGTAGGTAGGTAGCAGGTAGCAGTCCAGACCGCTTGTATGTATATATGGGTAAAAAAGGACCCTCTTAGCAGCGGCCGTGGCTCATGCGTCTACGTGCTCAGTTACCGACTTGTCGTTCCAAGTTCGAATCCCGCTCATTCTGGTATTTTAATTATTTTTCCTCATTTCCTATTTATTTTAACTATAGGTAATGTTTAAAAAGACTAAACCGACCGAGGGCGATAGATAGCACTAGATAGATAGCACTAGTGCGATGACTCTTGAGCCTAAGGTCGTGGGTTCGATCCCACACTCGTTCTAGTGGTTTTTTAATAATTTTTTCTGAGCGAGCGTTATCAGCAGACAGACAGACGGATTTCGGCTATTATATGTATACTAGTGTAAGCCCGTTGAGTATCAACGGAGCGTTTATCACCCGTACCTACTAAAAAATAATATTAAATTTAATAGTTTTTATAGTAGTTGTTGTATAGATGGCGCTGAACTGAAAACCGAAACGTTGATTTCAACATGGTGCATACGTATGTATCCAAAAATCTAAATATATTGCGAAACGATGCAGCGAAAAACGTTCTTTTCTTTTAATGCACATGTTTCGAACGATATGTTTTTCTTAGTAATGCAAGTAACGAACGGTAATTTCTTGGGCAGAGATAAGTTGGGGTTGGTGGGAATATTCGGCAAAGGTTTGGCACTCGGAATGTCGGTTTTTTTTATAAGGCCTAAAAGCCGCCGCACCGCATGCCAGAAAGAGACAACGCCATACGGAAGACACGAAGTGACGAATTCAATTCAAAGTGGCTTCTACTTTACTATTGTTGAATATCAATATCGTAATCGTAATGTTGTAATGTTGAATATGAATATCAACGCCCGCTGAATTTTAAATTACGTAAAGCGCTTTTTTAATAGAGATTTTTTAATAGAGATAAAAAAAAAAAAAAAATTTTTTACTTTACTATTTATATTATAATTATTAATTATTTTATATAATAATATTCTGCTATTTTGTAAGTGAGTTGTAATAAAAAAAAAAAACTTTATAAAGCGCCATCTAATTGACAAATGGAAACGATAATTTCGATAATTTAATTAATACCCAGTTTTATTTTTATTATATTATAATTATTAATTATTATATATATAATAATTATAATTATAATTTTGTAAGTAAAAAAAAAAAAACATAATTATAGTTTTTATAGGTAGGTAGGTAGGTAGCAAGGTAGCATTCCAGACCGCTTATATGGGTAAAAAAGGTCTCCCTCATCAACCCGCCCTAGTCGATACGTTAGCATGCTGGGCTACCGACTTCGACGTCGTGGGTTCAAATCCCGCACAAATCTGGTATTTTAATTATTTTTCCTTATTTCCTATTTATTGTAACTATAGGTAATGTTTTAAAGGAGTAAACCCACCGACCGTGATAGCGTATAGCATTAGTGCGATGACTCTTGAGCCTAAGGTAGTGGGTTCGATCCCCCACTCGTTCTAGTGGTTTTTTAATAATTTTTCCTGAGCGAGCGTTATCAGCAGAAAGACAGACAGACAGACAGACGGATTTCGGCTATTATATATATAATATAATTCACAACGTCAAATATCTTAAATTATTTATTATTTATTAGCTGACTACATTAAAATAATTAACTACAAGTTAAATTTCATATTGATTAAACCTACTGTTTATAAAAAAAATCAAATTCATCATTTCAACAAAACTTACTATTATAGATTTACCTTAAAATAATGAATTCAAAATTTTTGCTTATTTCCCGCAAAAATTTTTTTTTAACAAAATACTTTTACATACATACATGAGATACAAAAAAATATATATGTATGTACTTATTGATAATATACAAACTTTAGTATTTAATTTTCAAAAATAAAGCAAAAACTACACACATATAATATAATTAATTCTTTATTTAATACAAGACGATAAGAATTCAATTATAATTAATTTTTAGTTTTCACAGTTGCATTTTGGAATGCATGTGTTCATACAGTCTCTAACCCAGTTGTTAGCACACATACATCCTGGCTTGGTCAAAGGACTACGGGGTTTTCCAAGATTACTGCAACTCTCTGGCTCAACGGGACTTTCAAGACTGTAGACCTCGTTTACACCACATGCTAAAAACGAAATCATTCAAATATTAAATGGTGCCTGTTGATAATAAAAGGTATCTAATATATACACTATATTTATATAAATATGGTAGATACAATTAAATAATAATTCAAATTTGCAATGAAAAAAGAAGTGTGTCGAGCCGTCCTGACAGACAGACAGAGAGACAAGGTTTTTATGTATAGATAGATACCTATGTATGTACATACATATGTATATCTAGTATAAAATAAATATATACAGAGACAAGCATATGTATATATTTTAAACTATTATAGATATACATATGTAATATTTAATTTAATTACATCATGGAAAAATAATATAACACTTACGGCATTCACATGGCATTATACATTTTCCATTACTTCTGAACATTCCCATTTTACAGCGACATTCAGTAACTGTTGAACAAGGAGATGGATTTGAATCATCGCATGTTCTTTCACCGTACATTGTTGTGATGTATTCCTCATTTGAATCGGCACATCTTGCAGCTGAAGTGCAACAATGTTCATTAGTATTTCAAAATTTTCATATAATAAATTAAAATTGAACATATAAAATACAATACTAACGACAATCGCAAGCCTGTATGCATTTGCCGTTATATCTAACGAATCCGTTTTTGCAACGGCATTCGTTGACTGGTGAGCACGGTGCTGGTGATTGACTATCACATGTCATTTCACCAACTATCGCCAATATGTACTCTTCGTTAGGATCCGAGCATACAACGGCTGTAATGCAAACAACAAAACATTAAAATTAATCATACTGTATACAAAGTACACTACCTTTGCTTAACGTTTAATCAAATTTCATTGCAGTTACATATACATACATATTTATATAAAACTGCACAGTCCTGTTAAAACAAACTTACGACATGAAGATGGCAATATGCATTTCCCATCATTTTTCACATAACCGATTTTACAACGACACTCTTGAACCGGAGACGGCAAAGATTTTGGCATCATTTCAGCACACGTGGGTTCACTGTACGAAGTGAGTATATATTCTTCGAAAGGGTCATTGCAGATAACAGCTATAAAATGAAACTGCATTTAAACTATCATTAAGCTATTTATAATCTAATTATATTCTTTCGAATAAATATGAAACTATGGACGATGTTCACAATACGGCGTGATATTTTATATTGTCCACTGCTTTTGTGGTATAATGATTCGATTCCCTGTTAAGCCAAACTTACGACATGACATTGGCAATATGCATTTGCCGTTGTTATCTCTCACGTAACCACTCTTGCATCGACACTCTTGGACCGGTGCATTAAAAAATTTTGGTATATTCTCACTACATGAGAGTTCACTGAACATTGTGATAATATATTCTTCAAAAGGATCATTGCAGACGACAGCTATAAAGTTAAATAATTTTCAATGTCTGAATCATGGTCACATAAAGCATACATAAATATTCTCAAACTGGTCTTTATAAAGGCAAGCAGAACATTCAGCCATCGTCTGCAAATTTATAATATCAAATTCTTATATAAAATATTCAATATCGTGTAAAATACATTGTAAAATTTAAAATTCAACTATTTTAACTCATCAACCAAATCAACAATATCAAACTAATAGATGTCTTACAGTAAAATATTCATATATTAACTATCACATTTCATGTTTTATCTTTTGAAATACTTATATAAATCTTAAATACCAGACTGTACATTATCAATAATATTAATTCATAAAAATAAATTAACTTTGCCATCAAATCAATTCAGTTTGAGTACGGCTTGTGTAGCATAATTTTGTTTATAAAATTAAATACTGACTGTATATTACTTATGTATCTAAAACTTACGACATGTGGATGGCAATATGCATTTCCCATTATCCCTGACATATCCAGTTTTGCATCG
Source organism: Parapsyche elsis (assembly GCA_022651745.1). NCBI lineage: Eukaryota > Metazoa > Arthropoda > Insecta > Trichoptera > Hydropsychidae > Parapsyche > Parapsyche elsis. The sequence continues at coordinate 8,804,641 of JAGVSN010000002.1, read as the reverse complement.
GCATTCTTTCACGGGTACGGCCATATATGATGGCACTTGATTTACACAAGTTGGTTCAGTATAGTAAGTGAGAACATTTTCTTCAAATGGATTTTGGCATACTATGGCTGCAAAGAAAACCATTCATTTAATTTTAATTATTTATACTAATGTAGACATTAAATAAAATAACCATAGAGAAAAACCTTAGTTATAAGAAATGTAAACGTAGCCTAATTCTAGGAAAAAATAAAATGTTAGCTATTAAGGCTGTAGACGGGAGCATAATTAGAAATAAGAATGAAATATTAGAAACGGTCTACGACTTCTACTCTAAACTATATAAGGAAGCCAATCCTCGCAGCACCATCACAATGACCACTAACGATAGAGAAGTCCCTGAAGTATTACCATGCGAAGTGGAGGAGGCGATTAAGTCTTCCAAAAATGGCAAAACCCCGGCGACGACAACATCCAAATCGACCTACTAAAGTGTGGAGGCCGCCCTCTATACAATATCTTAGCGAAACTATTCACAAAATGTATTCTAGGGAAAACTGTTCCGGATTTATGGAACAACGCTACCATAATTTTAATTTATAGGAAAGGGGACAAGGAAGACATAAAAAATTACCGCCCAATTAGTTTACTCTCCACAGTCTACAAGATCTTCATGGAGGTAATAACACAGCGGTTAAAGGCAACGCTTGATTCTAATCAACCCATGGAACAAGCAGGGTTCAGGGCCAATTTCAGCACAATGGATCATCTCCAGGTGATAAGTGAATTGGTTGAGCGCGCGAACGAATATCGCCAACCACTATATTTAGGTTTCATCGACTACGAGAAGGCGTTTGACGCAGTCAGTCAAACAGCCGTACTGGATGCCCTCCAGAAACAAGGCGTTGCGCAACCGTACGTCAGCCTGCTACTCTGCTAGCTGCCATCTACAAAAAGGCAACAGCCTCAGTCCGTCTCTTTGAAGACACGGAGCAATTCGGTATTGAGAAAGGTTTTAGGCAAGGAGACACGATTTCTCCTAAACTATTCAATGCGGTGCTTGAGGACATATTCAGGTCGCTGGAATGGCACAAAACAGGGGTTAAGATTAACGGAAGACATTTGAGCCATCTAAGATTCGCTGACGACATAGTTATAGTTGCATGTAACTCAGTAGATTTACAAAATAGGTTAACAGAATTAAGCAACGAGAGTATGAAAGTAGGCCTAAAAATTAATTTTAATAAAACTAAAATTATGTATAATGAATTTTGCACGCAAAACTTAGTCACAGTAGATAACCATTTTGTAGAGATAGTTGATAGTTATTTATACCTAGGGCAGTTGGTGAATATGACTGGATGTAAAGAAGAAGAAATAAAACGAAGAATGAAACTAGGATGGAGTGCTTTTGGAAGAATGAACATTCCGCTATGCTTAAAAAAATAGGCATACGACCAATGCGTACTGCCAGTTATGACGTATGGATGTGAAACTTGGACGCTAAATTCAAGAATGCTACGAAAGATCCAGTGCACACACAGAAGCATGGAAAGTTGTATGCTTGGCATAACAAGAAGAGATCGCAAAAGAAATACATGGGTAAGAAGTATGACCAAAGTGGCAGATATAGCAGTAAGGGTGAAAAAGTTGAAGTGGCAATGGGCTGGACACATAGCAAGAAGAATGGATGGCAGATGGACGCGAGAAGTACTGGAATTGTATCCGAGAGGATGTGAAAGAAAGCAAGGTAGACCAAGTGGAAGATGGGCTGATGAATTGAGAAGAATGTGTGGAGTCAAGTGGATGCAGATTGCCCAAGACAGACAAGAATGGAAGAGGATTGGAGAGGCCTTCATCCAGCAGTGGATGGTGAACGGCTGAAAATGATGATGATGACACTAATGTACTGTTTAGCAACAACGTACGACAATCAGTAGGCAAAATGCATTTTCCATCATATTTAACGTATCCAGTTTTGCATCGGCATTCCTTAACAGGAGCTATTGCAGTTGGAATTGGATCAGAGCAAGTTGATTCACTCAATTGTGACATCACATATTCAGCATTTGAATCACTGCATACAACGGCTGAAAACAATACACATTCGTTTACAATACTTTATACCTATACATACTGTTATACTAAATAACATTTTAAACTACTACTTACGACACTCTGCGATCAATACGCATTTGTTGTTATCTCTCAAATATCCTGGCTTGCATCTACACTCTTGGTTAGGTGAGATTGATCTTGGGACTCGGTCAGAGCACGAAGCTTCGCTGAACAAACATGTAACATACTCTTCGTTTGGATCAGCGCAGATAACAGCTACATAACATAAGATGCTTTAAAATTAATTTACAATGATATAAATTAGCAGTATTATGATAAAACACTCACGGCATGTATTTGGCAAGATACATTTTCCATTATCTCTAACGTAGCCGTTCTTACAACGGCATTCCTGTACAGTGACAATAAGTATAGGAATAGTGTTAGTGCAGCTGGGCTCACTGTATTGTGTTATGACATATTCTTCATTTGGATCGGGACACATAACAGCTGCAATTGAAAGTGTAAGTAATTTAAGTATCATTATTGTTATAAATTATTTTGCATAATATGTATTTGAAAACTTACGACATTCATTCTGTGTGATACATTTGCCATTGTTTCTCACATATCCAAATTTACAACGACATTCTTTGGTTGGAGTGATTGGTCTGAGTACGGTGTCGTTACATGACGGCTCACTGAACAATGACATGACATATTCTTCATTTTCAGTACAAATTGGTGCTATAAAGAAGCAGTGCTCATTAAAATATCAAAAAGTACAATATGTAGAACAAAGTCATATTTAAAATTTTCAATGTAACAGACCAACAGACTGGCAGACATATTTGTATGTACATACATACATATGTATATTTAAAGTACCTATTGAATAAAAATTAGCTTACGGCATTCACTTGGTGGAATACACACGCCAGCGTCTCTTACAAATCCACCTCTGCACCGACATCCGATAGTTTCTGGACCAACCCTTGGCATAAGTTCAGTACAAGTAGGTTCAATGAGAGTTGTAGTCATGTACTCCTCATTGGCATTACTACAAGCTAAACAATTTTAAAATCAATATACATACATAATATCATTTGAACAAATATAAAATGTAATTTGTGATATTATGCTTACGGCACAACATTGGCAATATGCATTTTCCATTGTTTCTCACAAATCCGGTCCTGCAACGGCATTCCTTTGTTGGTTGAATTGGTATTTGTCTTGGATTGGCACAACTTACCTCACTCAAGCTAACTTGAATATATTCTTCCATTGGATCGGGGCATATCACAGCTACAAATTCAATTGAAACAATCATAGATAAAATTAACAGTACATATTAAACATATTAAGGTTCACTTACGACAAGTCGATGGGAGGACACACTTCCCACAGTCTCTCAAGAAACCTGGTTTGCAACGGCATTCTTTAACCGGTGCAATAGACCGTTGCACTTGATCGTTGCAACTCATTTCACTGAATATGGCGTTGATGTACTCTTCGTTTGGATCAGCACATACGACAGCTGTAAATAAAATAAATAAATGTTAATATTAACTGATTAAATTGAATAAAATAGTACGCAAACATACTTTATACTCACGGCAATCACTTGGCAAAATACATTTGCCATTTTCTCTAACGTATGCACCCAAGCATTGACAACCACTAACTGGAGTGATAACTTTTGGTATTTGATCGGTGCATGTACGTTCACTGAATATGGCAGTCATGTACATTTCATTTGGACCGGGACATGCTACAAGTCAAACGCTAACCTTAAACAGTCTGAATTATAATTATAAATATTTGAATTTTAGAAATAACACTTACGGCATGCTATTGGCAATATGCATTTTCCATTATCTCTAACGTATCCTTGAATACATCTGCATTCTTTGATTGGAGTGATGGCTATTGAATTTGGCTTATTACATGTCGGTTCGCTTACAGCAGACAAAATGTATTCCTCGAATATACTGCTACACTTGGATGCTAAAAATATATTTAATTACAATTAATTATCGTGTTTTAGTTAAAAAATTCGGGGTATGGCCGTGTCGAACACGGCCGTGGGTTTTCGTGAATACGTCTGCGTTAGCGGCTAATATGTTATTTGAAATATGAGAATGAAATGAAAGCATCGAAATGGACACATTAATATATTTTTATTTAGCATAACGAATAAAGTCTTAACTAGTAATCGATTACAATTTTATTTATCATTGGCCTGTGGTAAACAGTGGCCGTCGAGGTGCTCGCGTCGTTGTTTTCCCTGCGCACCGCGTCGACTTTTTGATGTTCCCAATACCGTCTTACTCGTTCTGTCACAGACATTTTGGTACTTATCGATAAATGGTTAGATAGATGACCCTCTTATGATATACGTTTTTTGTATTTCCTATTGGCGTTTTGGTGAGTATGGGCCGACATAGTGAAATTTTAGATTTTTTTTCGACAAATAATTTACACAGTTCACTTTTTACGGCTTAAATCATCAGATCTTGAAGAGATATTTCGTTTAGTAGCAAAATCATCGCGCCATCACGTCAGAGTCGCGAGATATACCTACTGCTTGGAAATTTCCAAAAACGTCCAAAATAGCCGTTGGAAGATACGCCCTCTTCTCCGCGCTTCGCGCATGCATAGTGCCAACTCAAGATCATAAATGCATCGTAGACGTATACCGGAGCGAATAAAACAACATTCATGTTAATCGTGTTATTAGTAGAGACCGGTCAGAATTAGCATGAACGTAGGCTGCAGGTACAGAAACCGGTTTGCAGGGCCGTATTGGAAATTGTCGTCAAGGCTGAAATATAGGCGAGAAGTATGAAGGAGCGGGAACGGCTTGCAAAAGCTGATATCATCGAAAAAATCACCATTTCGAGTTTTAAGACTTTCTTCGCGTTCCAAATTATAATCGTTTCCAGGATTCCATCACCATGCTTAGCAACGAACTACGTCTTACAAATAAGGTCATGAAATCCTGGAAACGATTACAATTTGGACCGCGAAGGAAGTCGTAAAACTCGAAAAGTGGATTTTTTCGATGACATCAGCTTTTTATGCCGCACTTTATTACGCTAACCGCTTCGACGAAATTAAAAAAATTGTCGATGATTTTGATACCCGTGAAAAGCAAGATCAATTTTAAATTCAAAACTAGAATTTGCAGATACTAAAATTAAAAATGACTTGATATACATAAAAACAAAATTTTCTCTATTACCAAACTCGATTGAAAAATTAGAAAAAAGAAAATGTAAAACTTGAGGAATCCCTAGGAGTAATTAATGAACTAGCTTTATCATTTAACACGTTATCTAGACACATTGTCGACAAAATTAAAAATAATTTTTTTCTGTTTTAAATAATAATCCCGGTTTTAATACTTTGACTAATATTTCAAACTTCTTAAATCTGAAGTAATTAATTGTTCGGCAAATGAAAATATACACACGATTAGACAATTCCCATATTTTAACTTTTCACCTGTAACCTCGGTCAATGTTGAACGATCATTTTCCAAGTTGAAATGGATATTTAGTGAACGGCGACAAAATATGACTATAGAACATCTAGAACAATATATAATAGTGCATTATGAAATTAACTGTAAAATGTAATTTTTTTTTCGTTCGTGGATTAGGCCTCTGGGGGAGACCACGTAAAAATAAAACACACTGAAATTCTACCTTCTGGGTTGTGTGGAAATGAATTTTGATTTTATACAGAAATATTTAAAAAATATTACGAAAAATTTCCAATATGGCCCTGCAAACCGGTTTCTGTAAGGGATATTACCTGCAGCCTACGTTCATGCCAATTCTGACCGGTCTCTACTGTTATTAGTAACCAAGTTGTCGGAATGTATGCCCATCCAAACGTAATACCGCCGCGCCGCGCACAGTTTCGCCGATTGAAGTTCTAGCTATACATTATTCGATTTCAATATTTTCGAAAAACTATTTATGTACGACTATTTTACATAATATTATATCTGAATTTTTAAATACTATTATCAAAATTTAATTTGGAAACGTCGCGAGCACGTGGTAATTTGACAAACGCGTGAAATAAAGACTGCAGCGAAACCGGTTTATACCAGTCACGTTTGGTGCGTTCAAAGCAAAAGGGATTTGTCACGCGTTCTGAAACGTCGTCGAGTTATTTTAAAATGGATATTACTAGAAAAGGTATTAACTAATATTTTTTATTAGAATTTTAACAAAAATATTAATTGCTTTTGTAGAAATTTCAATTAGTTTGTTTGTAGCCCGAATTTAAAAATTTTTTCAACAATATAATGTTTCCTGAAACTTTTAAAATAGCACAGGGCACTGTACAGTTTCGATTTTTATATATATTAAAGTTGATTACTTACTAATGTACTTATAGAAACTGCAAAAAAAAGTTGCCGAAGTTTGCCGAATCATACTTTTATATCGATTTCTTTCAGACCATTTTTCGATCGATTTCTTTCTTTTTTTACCTTTTACTGTTTATTTTGTTTTTGAATTTGTACGTTTTTACATTTTATAACCTTTTTTTATTTTAATATATTATAATAGATATGTATGTATATTAATATTATTTATCCTAAGAAATTTCTTTTTTTCACATTCTTTTTCAAATTCACATTCTTAATCAAAATTCTGCAAACTTCCGGTTGATGGATATTGATGAATTTTTTTTTTAACATATTATGATTCATAAAACTATAAATTTATAATAATATAAATCATTTTAGACCAAAAATGGTTTATATTTAAAAGTAATCTGCTACTTCCAGTTGTCGGATTTTTACCAAAATCATAACAAGTCGTGATACATTATACGAAAACTATGAATATAAATTTTCAGATTGATATATAGTGTAGTTTCTGAGAAATCGCGATTTAAAAAAAAAATTTGCCCATGTCTAGCTAGAACTTCAATGGCGACACTGTGCGCCGTTCCGAACTGGTACCCAATATTGGTCCGTGTATAAATAGACGTATTCACGTCAAAAGAGAAAATTGGCATTTAATAGACTTACGGCATTCCATTGATAGAATACATATTCCGTTGTGTCTGAAATATCCACTTCGGCAACGGCATTCTTCAACTGGTTTGATTTCTTTTGTAGTTGGTTCATCACAACTTGGTTCGCTGAATTTAGCCATTACAACCTCTTCGTTGATGTCTTTGCACTTGATTGCTGCAAAAATACCGTTTAATCAATCAGTATATTTGCTTTGAATGTAAACTAGTATGATGTATGAATTCAAATAACAATTTAATGAAATTTTAAGCTTACGACAATATTTTGGTTTAATACAGATTCCTCTTTCCCTCACGTATCCACTTTTACAGCGACATTCGCTGACTGGAACACATGCGAATGGATTTGAGTTGTCGCAAGTTGCTTCACCAGTCTTAGCAAATATATATTCTTCATTTGGATCCCTACACTTAACGGCTACCAATTCAAAGCACAATTAAATATTTTTATAATAATTCTTAGTTGAATCTCCTTCAATTGTAATTCGTTTTAAACTTACGGCAATCGCATGGCTTAATGCAGTCGCCATTGTATCTCACGTATCCGTCTTTACAACGACATTCTTTGACTGGAGCGCAAGCTTTAGGCGACAAGTTGTCACATGTAGCTTCCTCAGTCATTGCCATTGTGTATCTTTCATTGGCAGTTTTGCATTTGGGAGCTATAAAACATTGATAGAATACATTCTAAATTAACCAATGAAAGTGTAAAGTTTGTAAATGTTGTTACAAAATATTAAAGTTGTTCAGTGTTTTATATATGCTTATCACTCACTAGGTGGGAGTGTTGGTTTTGGGTCATCACATGACTTTGGTGTTGTTCTTGGACCATCACACGGCTTTGATCGTGATTTTTCATCTGAATCGTCATTCTTTGGTGTTGTTCTTGGACCATCACACGGCTTTTGTCGTGATTTTTCATCTGAATCGTCATTCTTCATACCTCGTCCTACAAAAATGTTTCTATGTTGACTCCATAACAAATATAATCATTCAATGCAAAACAAAGATCAGTACTCATTCTCGGTCCATCGCCTTTGTTCGGTTGAGGAAGAACTGTGGCTGCCACACTGCACACCACCACTAAAAATACAGCCAGATGTAAGAACCTGGACATCTTGGTAGTCTAAGATGTCACTGACGCTGGTTTGGAAGGTGCTTTTGAAGAGGAACTGCACCAAAGACGGAAACTCAAACTAAGGCGCACATTAACAAAGCAGGCTACACTTTTATATGCCGAAAAAGAGTAAATGTGACATAACAGATCAATCTTAAATACAACGTATAATATATGTGTCGGTTCAGGTGGTTGGTTATTGACTTTAACGCGTGTTCGTCAAACCCAAACCTACTGAGAACAATCATTGTGACATGTTATTTAATACTATTATGCTTAGTACGGTGAAAATGTGGCATTGAAATGAAAGTCTAATATTCGCTAATTAAAATATAATTATTACCCTAATTTCAATATTTAACTTACAAATGAAACTACAAATTAAGCTTTTTTTCAAATAGTCATATGGTATATTTTTTTGTTATAATTATAATACTACAGTATAACCAGTTGACAATCAACGGGTGTTTAATATTGACATATGAGTGGGCCAAACATTGTGGTACATCGTTTGGGTTAAGAAACGATGAAAACAAAATAAGTTTGTCGATCATTCCTGATATACAGACTAAAATAAAAGAAATATATAGTATTTTTATAAAGAATTTCCAACATAATGATAAGAATTGAAAATCATAACATTTTATTTCTTATTTTGCAAACAAGCAATCAAAACTTTAATTTGAATTTCAAGAAGTTAAGGCTAGAGTCCACATGAGAGTAATACTCTCGAGAGAATTACTTACTTTACTGTTGATTTGTTCACTGATGAATAAAGTATATAAAATGAAGATCACTTTATTTTAATTAAATATAATCGAAATATTAAAGTTTAGCGGTGCGTCTCCTATTTATTTAAATTTCATTTCTAAATTAGATTGCTTTATTTTTGTAGCCCGAGCTTTTCACGTGCACTAAATGGATTGATTTGAACTGAAATGTGTTCAATCAACGTGCTTACCAAAATTTGTCTCTCCTTATACGATGACAAATTTATAAAAACCTTCACAGAGATTTTAAACCATCTTTTTATATCGCTTCGGCGCATAAGATATTCGTTATATTGTATATCAGTGATTCTCAAAATTTCATATATGTATAAACATACATACATATATTGGACATGTGTGTTTGAATGAACTTTATTTGATTGAAATACACATTTATGATGTGTCAATTTGTCAAAACTGTCACCAAAGGCTATAAATTATTAAGTCGCTTTTTAATTAGCCGAAAAAAAATATGTAACGTGTTTTATCTCAACTAAAAATGAAAATCGAAAATAAATTTATTATATTTACACTGCAAACGAGAGTATGTATAGGGATAGGAGACTTCAGATAACACATTTCGGCACATTTATATTGTAACTTTATGAAGAACAAACGTTTATTTAGTTCGTATAAATGTACCATGTCTACTGAAACTAACTTATTGTTGATATCAGTACACATTCATATTTTTCTAAGGATTGGTTGAGTATTGTATATGTAACTCGGTAAATATATGTATAAGTAAAATTCAATTTTACAACTCATGCAAAGGAGTATTACATATTTTTTCAACTAATATCTACACTCCTAATCTTCTTTCAATTTATCACATACATACATACATATGTACATACAGAAATAACATTAAATACATGTAACTGCATATTTATTTATTTTAAATTTCCAAAGCTAAAATTTTATAATAAATATACATATGTCAATCATATTTAAGACAAAAAGAGCTTTTTATAATAAACTTTTATCAAGATTGAAACTACATATTTGTATTTTAAATGTAAAATAGCATATACATATTATAGGTATGGTATATGTATGTATAGATATGTACAATTAGCATAGATACTGTTGAGAATCAAACTTTATTAAACACATTTTCACATTGAAACTCATCATAAAAAATTCGGGTGTGGCCAACCCATGACTTTATCCATATATTTGAGGAATACAAAGAGTAACGAAATTAATTTTGTTAAGTACGTACGTAAATAAAACGCATGCACACCACCACACCGACCAAAATACATACATAAATATCATGAAATAACTATGTTGAGTGCGCGCCCGTATGTAAAATACGATCTTCGGCAGATATTCAACTACCACTTCCGGTCGGCGGATTTTGATCAAAACCTCATCAACTCTTAATTTTTATATGAAAATTATAAATATAAATTTTCCACGAGATCGCCGGAGCAGTTTCAGAAATATTCTGTGGTAAACTTTTCGACAAAAAAAACCTACTTCCGGTTGACTGATTTTAATAATTTATTTTTTCCTAAATAGCAATTTCTATCAGAATTACAACATTACAATATTGTGACGATACTAGATATTTACAAGGCCGAAAAAAATAAAAAAAACAACAAATCGTTCAAGAGTAAACTGCCACTTTCGTTCGTCAGAAGTTGACTAAAATCACAGTATCTCTTACAGCTAACGTAAAAACTATAGATATGAAATTTCGACAAAATTCCCGGAGCCGTTTCGGAAATATTCTGTGGTAAAAGAATTTTAGAATTTTCTACAAGAAAAAAACCCTACTTCCGGTTGACTGATGTTAACCAAATTCCTTATGGCTCTTACACCTTACGTGAAAATAATAGATATGAAATTTCAGCTTGATAGACTTGATAGTTTCGGAGAAAATACACATACAGACACACACACACATAAGTACACACACATACAGCATACAGACATTTTTTAGAAATCATGAAAGCATGATCAGGGGATGATACCTGATACAAATCAGTCAAAATCTCGAGGTCGAATTTTCGCACGATCACAATACTTTATCCGATTAGGATAAAGTAAAAATGCTCATGTGTACATACATTACATATCATCATCAATATCATCATCATTTTCAGCAGTTTACCAACTACTGCTGGATGAAGGCCTCTCCAATCCTCTTCCATTCCTGTATGTCTTGAGCAATCTGCATACTCTTGACTCCATACATGTAGTCTTCTGAATTCACCAGCCCATCGTCCACTCGGTCTACCTTGATTTCTTTCACATCCTCTTGGATACCATTCCAGCATTTCTCCACGTTCTGCTCTATCAGTCACTTTGGTCATACTTCTTTCCCATGTATTCCTCTTGCGATCTTTTCTTGTTATACCAAGCATACATCTTTCCATGCTTCTTTGTGTGCACTGGATATTACGTAACATTCTTCAATTTAGCATTCACGTTTCACACCCATACGTCGTAAATGGCAGTACGCATTGGTCGTATGCTTTATTTTATAAGCATAGCGGGATGTTGGATTTAAAAACTATGTTCATTGCTCCAAAGGCGCTCCATCCTAGTTTCATTCTTCGTTTTATCTCTTCTTCTTTACATCCAGTCATGTTCACCAATTGTCCCAGGTATAAATAACTATCAACTATCTCTACAATATGGTTATCTACTGTTACTGCGTTTTGCGTGCAAAATTCATTAAACAATTCCTATGTATATACATATATGTATGTATATGTATACTAAATATTTTTATTTCATTTTGTAGAGAAAGCAAAAATCAAAGCACACTTTTATGTGTCATCAGTGGCGTAGCGACCGCGCCTGCAGACCCTGCAATGTGGGGGGGGCGCCAAGACTTGAGGGGCGCCGCGAAGTGGGGCGCCTTTTTCACTAATTTTTACTTTATCCCAATTGGATAAAGTATTGTGATCGTACAAAAATTCCATTTTGAGATTTTGACTGATTTGTATCAGGTATCATTCCCTGATCACGTTTTCATGATTTCTGGAAAATGTCTGTATGACTGTGTGTCTTTGTGTCTGTAAATCTGTGTACCTGTGTGTAGAATCGCTAACAACTCAAAAACCGTTTATCCTATTACACTTAAACTTCATATTTATATGTTTTTTGCCGCCATTACAATCCATAAGGCTTTCAAAAATGTCCGTCAACCGTCAACCCTTGGAGAGTCACCTAATTTTTGTGTTATCTTTGAAAGGTTTTGCCAGCAAAACTATGATACATATTAAGCTGAAATTTTGCATATGTAATATGTGTAACAGCCCTCAAAATAATATAATTTTTAAACATTTTTTTCGAACCGGAAGTAGTACTTTTACTATTGGTTTTTGGTGTTTTTAACTTTTTCTCCGAAGTCAATCGTGCTGAAATTTCATTTCTATTATTTTCACGTAAGGTGTAATAGATATATCTTCATAATATTGTAATATCATAACCCTAAAGCAATACCTTGTTACGAAAAATTAAATCTGTCAACCGAAAGTTGGTTTTTTTCTTGTAGAAAAATCGAAAATTCTGTTACCACGCAATATTTCCGAAACTACTAAGCCGATCAAGTTGAAATTTCATATCTATAGTTTTCACACAAGGCGTAAGAGTTGATAAGGTTTTGATCAAAATCCGTCAATCAGAAGTGGTAGTTCACTCTTGCATGATTTTTTGTTTTTTTTTAATTTTTTCCGGCCTTTTATATATTTTGAATCTTCACAATATTATAAAATTAGAATTCTTATAGCAATGGTGAGTTTAAAAAAAACTCATCAAAATCGGTATGGTAGAAGTGACGGTTTATCGTGTTTCAGTATTTTTTATATATATGGATAAAGTCATGGGTTGGCCACACCCGAATTTTTTTAACTTGTTCTGTCGTGGTTTTGATTTTTCAAGTTTCAAAAAATTTTCAACCTTTTTGCATCTCGTTTTATTTTATTTAACGAAATAATATGTTTAGTGTTTAGTGTATGTAAGTGTTTACCAATGTGAAGTCCAGAAGTAAAATTTTTTCTACCTAATAAAGGTATGTAATATTATTTTGAAAATAATATGTATGTAGAGGGGGGGGGAGGGGCGCCTTAAAATATTTTGCGGGGGGGCGCCTGGAAATCACGCTACGCCACTGTGTGTCATGCAATACCTGTAAAGAAATGCAAATGCCTTCCATTAATCTTGACCCCTGTTGTGTGCCATTCCAGCGACCTAAATATGTCCTCAAGCATTACATTGAATAATTTAGGAGAAATTGTGTCTCCTTGCCTAACACCTTTCTCAATACCGAATTGATATTTCATACCCATATATGTACATACATATATTTATTTACATTTAACATCAAAAGCTATTATTATTTATTATTTATTAGCTATTATTTTAACACAATAACTTGATTTATATATAATTGTTTTAGAAAAAAAATTGGAAAATAAAGACATAATTTGAAAACTTTGAGTAAAACAATACCACATGTCAACATCGTAAATTTTCTTTGTGTAAGCTGATTAAATATTTGGTCCCTTCACGTGTATTGTCATTCAAATATTGAAATTACGTTGAAATATATATGTTTCATAACTCACACAGTATCCGAATAATGTGACAACTTACGAGCAACTGATCATACGCAATTCCAATGAACCAGAACAATGGGGAACAGTGCGAATACATATGTACAAAACTAAATCGTTATGAACAATGAGCTTTTACCATAAAATAAATAATTTACTTTTAAATAGCACCATATGACATATTATATTGAACTTTATTTTATGACTAGTGTAAGCCCGTTGAGTATCAACGGAGCCTTTCAATATCCTTTATTCAATTCTGTTCTTGATATATGTACTTAGCAATATTTTATTTAGTTTCATCAATGAATCCCAACACACAAAAACAAATTTTTGACCATGATTTGCTATTTCAATCCTTCTATTTAAATAAAATTTTGCAATAGAAACACGTCAAAATAGGATAAACTAGGTTTTTTTAAACTTTGACTATTATTGCCAATATATGTGGATTATAACTATGGAACTCCTGGTTTAATGCATGCGTTTTAATATAAACTGTAACTGAAATCCTTAAATTTTGAATGACCGATGTCTACAGAACGAATTAAATTTATTATTTTATAAATAAATATGTTCTATAGGTACATAGTTTCTCAAACTTATATTGGAAAATTAAAATACAAATGTATTTGTTTTCATTCAATATGAACTGTAAAAGGAGACAATAATAAAAATATATTTTCAATTTGAACTTTTATTTAAAATGCTTTACCAAAAATAATGTACATATACAATTATTATAAACGTAAAAAATATGCATTTTAAATTTCAAAATAGTATTCCTAAGTTTTGGTAACGTTACAAAATATTAAACTTATTCAGTGTTTTATATGTGCTTATCACTCATTAGGTGGGAGTGTCGGTTTTGAGTTTTAATTTGATCTTAATTTATTTTCAAAAGTACATTTCATTCAGCAGCTTTTAATTCTTCGATGAACAATTTTTAATGCATTTATTATGACAATCTCGTACATATCCCGGTATGCACACGCATCCTGGCATAGGCTTGCTGCATTGTATACCAGGATTAGATTCCCGAAGTATACAATCAGTGTAAGCTTCATTCTCGCCGCAAGCTGAAAATATATAAACATTTTAAAAACAACATTATCTCAATATGTACTCTTCATTAGGATCCGAGTATACAATGGCTGTAATGCAAACAACAAAACATTCAAGTTTATCACTCTGTATACAAAGTACACTCCCTTAGAGGTTAATTAAATTTCATTGCAGTTACATCTAAATACATACATATATATAGAAAACAGCACAATCCCATTAAAACAAACTTACATGTATATAGATAGCAATATGCATTTCATGCATGCATTACATATATGCATATGATTTTACAACGACACTCTTGAACCGGAGACGGCAAAGATTTTGGCATCATTTCAGCACACGTGGGTTCACTGTACGAAGTGATATATACTTATATATTCTTCGAATCAGCTATAAAATGAAACTAAATTTAAACTATTTATAATATAATTGTATGCTTTCGAATAAATATGAAGCTGTGTACGATGTTCACAATGCAACGTGATATTTTATATTGTCCACTGCTTTTGTGGTATAATGATTCGATTCCCCGTTAAGCCAAACATACGACATGACATTGGCAATATGCATTTGCCGTTGTTATCTCTCACGTAACCACTCTTGCATCAACACTCTTGGACCTGTGCATTCAAAAATTTTGGTATATTCTCACTACATGAGAGTTCACTGAACATTATGATTATATATTCTTCTAATTGATCGTTGCAGACGACAGCTAGAAAGTGAAATCATTTTCAATGTCCGAACCATGGTCACATACAATATACATAAAGATTCTCAAACTGGCCTTTATAAAGGCAAGCAGAACATTCAGCTATCGCCTGCAAATTTATAATATCAAATCCTTATATAAAATACTCAATATCGTGTAAAATACATTATAAGATACCTATACATACTGTTATATTAAATAGCATTTTTAACTACTACTTACGACACGCTGAGATCAATACGCATTTGTTATTATCTCTCAAATATCCTGGCTTGCACCTACACTCTCGGTTTGGTGAAATTAATCTTGGGACTCGGTGAGAGCACGAAGCTTCGCTGAACAAACATGTTACATACTCTTCATTTGGATCAGCGCAGATAACAGCTATATAACATAAGATGCTTTAAAATTAATTTACAATGATATAAATTAGCAGTATTATGATAAAACACTCACGGCATGTATTTGGCAAGATACATTTTCCATTATCTCTAACATAACCGTTCTTACAACGGCATTCATGTACAGTGACAATAAGTGTAGGAATAGTGTTAGTGCAGCTGGGCTCACTGTATTGTGCTATGACATATTCTTCATTTGCATCGGGACACATAACAGCTGCAATTGAAAGTGTAAATAGTTTAAGTATCACTATTGTTATGAATTATTTGGCATAATATTTGAAAACTTACGACATTCATTCTGTGTGATACATTTGCCATTGTTTTTCATATATCCAAATTTACAACGACATTCTTTGGTTGGAGTGATTGGTCTGAGTACGATGTCGTTACACGACGGCTCACTGAACAGTGACATGACATATTCTTCGTTTTCAGAACAAATTGGTGCTGTAAAGCAGCAGTGCTTATTAAAATATCATAAAATTAAATAGAAAAAAAATCATAATTAATATTGTCCATGTAAGTAAAAACAGACCAACAGATTGGCAGGCAGATTTGTATCTACATAGGTATATTTAATGAACTTATTGAATAAAAATTAGCATACGGCATTCACTTGGTGGAATACACACGCCAGCGTCTCTTACAAATCCACCTCTGCACCGACATCCGATAGTTTCTGGACCAACCCTTGGCATAAGTTCAGTACAAGTAGGTTCAATGAGAGTTGTAGTCATGTACTCCTCATTGGCATTACTACAAGCTAAACAATTTTAAAATCAATATACATACATAATATCATTTGAACAAATATAAAATGTAATTTGTGATATTATGCTTACGGCACAACATTGGCAATATGCATTTTCCATTGTTTCTCACAAATCCGGTCCTGCAACGGCATTCCTTTGTTGGTTGAATTGGTATTTGTCTTGGATTGGCACAACTTACCTCACTCAAGCTAACTTGAATATATTCTTCCATTGGATCGGGGCATATCACAGCTACAAATTCAATTGAAACAATCATAGATAAAATTAACAGTACATATTAAACATATTAAGGTTCACTTACGACAAGTCGATGGGAGGACACACTTCCCACAGTCTCTCAAGAAACCTGGTTTGCAACGGCATTCTTTAACCGGTGCAATAGACCGTTGCACTTGATCTTTGCAACTCATTTCACTGAATATGGCGTTGATGTACTCTTCGTTTGGATCAGCACATACGACAGCTGTAAATAAAATTAATAAATGTTAATATTAACTGATTAAATTGAATAAAATAGTACGCAAACATACTTTATACTCACGGCAATCACTTGGCAAAATACATTTGCCATTTTCTCTAACGTATGCACCCAAGCATTGACAACCACTAACTGGAGTGATAACTTTTGGTATTTGATCGGTGCATGTACGTTCACTGAATATGGCAGTCATGTACATTTCATTTGGACCGGGACATGCTACAAGTCAAACGCTAACCTTAAACAGTCTGAATTATACTTATAAATATTTGAATTTTAGAAATAATACTTACGGCATTTTATTGGCAATATGCATTTTCCATTATCTCTAACGTATCCTTGAATACATCTGCATTCTTTTATTGGAGTGATGGCTATTGGATTTGGTTTTTTGCATGTCGGTTCGCTTACAGCAGACAATATGTATTCCTCGAACATACTGCTACACTTGGATGCTATAAAAATATTTAATTACAATTAATAATAATCGTGTGTTAGTTAAAAAAGAGAACATCGTTGTTTAATAGACTTACGGCATTCCATTGGTAGAATACATATTCCGTTGTGTCTGAAATATCCACTTCGGCAACGACATTCTTCAACTGGTGTGATCTCTTTTGTAGATGGTTCATCACAACTTGGTTCGCTGAATTTAGCCAATACGACCTCTTCGTTGATATCTTTGCACATGATTGCTGCAAAATACCGTTTAATCAATTGTATCTTTGTTTTGAATATAAACTACATAGTATGATGTATGAATACAAATAAAATTGAAATGAAATTTTAAGCTTACGACAATATTTCGGCTTGATACAAATTCCCTTTTCCCTCACGTATCCACTTTTACAGCGACATTCACTGACTGGAACACATGCGAATGCATTTGGGTTGTCGCAAGTTGCTTCGCCAGTCTTGGCAAATGTATATTCTTCATTTGGATCCATACACTTAATGGCTACCAATTCAATGCAAAATTAAATATTTTTATTATAATTCTTAGTTGAATTTCCTTCAATTGTAATTAGTTTTAAACTTACGGCAATCGCATGGCTTAATGCAGTCGCCATTGTATCTCACGTATCCGTCTTTACAACGGCATTCTTTGACCGGAGCGCAAGCTTTAGGCGACAAGTTGTCACAAGTAGCTTCTTCGTTCATTGTCATTGTGTATCTTTCATTGGCATTTTTGCATTTGGGAGCTAGAAAAGGTTGATTTAATACATTCTAAATGAACCAATGAACGTGTAAAGTTTGTAAATGTTATTACAAAATATTAAAGTTGTTCAGTGCTTTATACATATGTGCTTATCACTCACTAGGTGGGAGTGTTGGTTTTGGGTCATCCCATGGATTTGGTGTTGTTTTTGGACCATCACACGGCTTTGGTCGAGATTTTTCATCTGAATTGTCATTCTTTGGGTCTGGGTACTTTGATCCTACAAAAATGTTCTTATGATGACTCCACAACAAATATAATCATTCAATGCAAACAAAAATTAATACTCATTCTCGAGCTATCGCCTTTGCTCGGTTGAGGAAGAACTGTGGCTGCCACACTGCACACCACCACTAAGAATACGGCCAGATGTATGAACCTGGACATCTTGGTAGTCTATGATGTCACTGACGCTGGTTTAGAAGGTGCTTTTGAAGAGGGACTGCAGCAGAGACGGAATCTCTAACTAAGGCGCACATTTTCGAAGCAGGCTACACTTTTATATGCTGACAAAGCGTAAACGAGACATAACAAATCAATCTTAAACACAATATATAATAAATGTGTTGGTTCAGTTGGTTGGTTATTGACTTTGACGCTTGTTCTTCAAACCCAGACCTACCGAGAGCAATCATTGTGACATTGTGCTATTTAATACTATTATACCTATACTTAGTACATTCAAAATGTGATGTAAAAGTGGCATGAAATGAGTCTAATATTCGCTATATTGTTATGGGACAAGTGGAAGAACAGGAAAATTATACACCAGACTTATTCATAGTTTTTTAATATAATTAATGTTACACAAAACGCTATAGACTAATTAACAAAACGAGTAAAAGAAAATCCTAGAACTAATAGCCTATTAGTCCTAGTTCGGTTAATGAGTGAGCAGGGGGTGGATTTTCCAATAGACAGATTTGAAATTACCCATAGGCAGATTTGAGAGGCAGCAAATTTGGCGCTTAAATTTTTATCATCGATGTTATGAAAATTTGCCCTTGCGGCCCTGTATGCCGGTTTCCCCCTCTGCTAGACTCTAGAGATAGACTCTAGACTCAAGTCTAAAGAATAGTGCTACTACTTCTCGAGCTCTAATCATGACATTTTTAAAAAAAAATTCCAGTCGTTCATCACCCAGAAAACCCGTCGAAACTAATAACACTGAGCAACAAAAAATCACTTTTTTTTTAAACCCAGAGCGGAGATTAGCGGAAATTAATTTTTAAAGTCAAAAATATTTTTTTTTTTCCCATGCTATTTGGCATTTATTTGGAGAGTTTTTTATTTCACCACGTTTATAAGGATTGGTTTTCTATCTCAATAATTTTTTATTTTATTTTAACATACTAATTCGAGCGGCAAATGATTTTAAACTACGTTATGATATGTTACCGGCGGTGCGCTTATTTTTTAATTTATTTATAATATTGCCGTAATATGTGATCATTGTGAGTTATTATGTATTCTATTACATTATAATGTATTTGCGAGAAGTCGCAATATTTGCACAAACTTGACTACATCTACAAATTGCAATCAATAAAATTCTTGTATTTGATTCTCTGCTCGTTCCAACACATTATAATAAAACAATTCTGTTGATACTGAAAAAAATAGTTTTAATTATTGTGAAAATTAAATATTTTCATTAAATAGGTATCGAACTTCCAATATTCTTTATTCGATCCTGTTCTTGACATACTTATTAATATTTGATCAACTAATCGCAACACACAAAAACAAATTTTGAACATATTTTGTTATTTCAATCGATTTCAATAAAATTTTACAATAGAAATACATCAAAGTAGGTTAGACTTGGTTTTTTTTAAGTATGCTATGTTTTTATGCCAATATATGTATGTACATTAAAACTCCTGGTTTAACGCATGCGTTAAATTGATTAACTTTCGTTAATCATTAAATTTTGAATTCCAAATGAATTAAATCTATTCAAATTCATTATTTTATAAATAAATATTTTCTAGTTTCTCAGACTTACATATATTGGAAAATTAAAAGACAAATACATTCAATATGAACTGTACATATGTATGTATGTACCTATATATAAAAATGTGTAAGGAGACAATAATATAAAAATATTTTCAATTTGAACTTTTATTTGAAAGCTTTACCAAAAATTATGTACACAATTATTATAAACGTTAAAAATATGGATTTCAAATTTCAAAAAAAGCATTCCTCAGTATTGATAACGTTAAATCTTAATTTATTTTCAAAAGTAAATTTTGTTCAGCAACTTTTAATTTTTACATGAACACTTTTTAATGCATTTGTTATTGCAATCGCGTACAAATCCCGCCATGCACACGCATCCTGGGGTCGACTTGTTGCATTGTACACCATCGTTGGATTCCCCAAGTATACTATCAGTGTAAACTTCATTTTCGCCGCAAGCTGAAAAGATATAAACATTTTAAAAACAACATTATGACATACAAAGCAATACAATAGTTTGTGAAACATTACTTACGGCACGACGATCGCTTTATGCACTTTCCATCGGATCTAACGTAGCCATCGATGCATCGACATTCCTTCACTGGAGTGCAAGGAGCTGGCAATAGTTCACCACATGTCAATTCACCGTATCTAGTCCAAACGTATTCCTCATTTGGATCTTTACATTTAGGAGCTATAGAAAAATTCACAGTGATTTTATTGTAATTATTATTGCTTATGGCAAAAAGTCGTTCTCTAATAAGAACCTAGTTGATTCAATTGCATACTTACGACAATCACATGGTTTGATGCATTTTCCTTCGTGTCTCACGTATCCTCTTCTACAACGACATTCTTCAACTGCTGTACAAGGTGCTGGAGATGGTTCGTCGCAAGTCAATTCGCCGTATTTTGCAATGACGAAGACTTCATTGGGATCCTTGCATAACGGTGCTAAATACGATGCGACAAAATAATCAGCATGATTATACTTTGTTGTGGAATATAATAAGCCAATAAGTAAATAATCACTCACGGCAATCACACTCCTTGATGCATTGTCCTTCATGGCGAACGTATCCTTGAATACAACGACACTCTTCGACCGGAGAACAAGGATCTGGATTCCTTCCGTTGCATGTCCTTTCGCCAGTATAAGCAACTACGTAGTCCTCGAAAGGTTTTGTACATTTTGCCGCTGAAACAGCAAATTTTATCATACTTTATTCATATACATACATACATACCTAGTATAGATAAAGTAATTTTATTTATTTATTTATATACTTACGACAGTCACAAGCTTTGATGCATTTTCCTTCGTGTCTTACGTATCCTCTTCTACAACGACATTGTTCGACTGGAACACATGGTCCCGGAATTGGTACGTCGCAAGTGACTTCGTCATATTTTGCAAGTACGTATATTTCATTTGGATCCTTGCACTTGGAAGCTAAAAGGCATTTGAATTAAATATCGAGTGAATGTCTATTGATTTCTATTTGAACGTCTATTTGATTTTGTTTCTATTGATTCTGTTTAATATTATACTCACGGCAGCTGCACGGTTTGATGCATTTGCCTTCGTGTCTCACATATCCTTGAATGCACCGACACTCTGTTACGGGACCACAAGGAGGTGGATTTAATCCGTCACATGTCGCTTCTCCTGTATATGCAGTCACGTATTCTTCGAGAGGATCAGTGCATTTTGCAGCTGCAAAGATCAAAAAGTGTTTGATTAATAGAATGGATTAAAAATTATAAGAAAAAATTTAAATATTGAAAACTGCACTTACGGCAATCGCATTGCCTTATGCATTTTCCTTCGTGTCTGACATATCCTTTTCTGCAACGGCATGCTTTGATCGATTGACAGGTTACTGGTCCAGCTCCATCACAAGTTTCGTCCTCGCGTGTTGTTACCACGTAAATTTCATTTGGATCTTGACATTTTGGCGCTGAAATTCAAAACAAAGATGTTGCAATGGATACCATACCAAACAAAAACAAGGATGGCACCAAACTGACTGAATCGTTTTAGAACATTCTCCTGTATGCCTACATTCCAAGCAAGAGAAGATTTAGTGCCATTTTATATATGAAATATTACAAGTTGTTATTATCGAATCAAATATACTCACGACAATCGCAAGCTTTGATGCATTTGCCTTCGTATCTTACATGTCCTCGTCTGCAACGGCAGGCTGTCACAGCCTCGCACAAAACAGCTTCTTCACCATCGCATGTTATGTCCTCGTACTTTGTATAAACGTACTCTTCGTTGGGGTCTTTGCATTTTGGTGCTAGCGATAGTAAACAGCAATTTAAAATTGTCTTATTTAACTTAAATCATTTATTTTCTTTGATGGGCAATTAAAACTTACGACAGTCACATCTTCTTATGCAATTTCCTTCGTGTCTCACGTATCCTCTGATGCATCTGCATGCTTTAACCGCTTCGCAGGATTCAGGCTTTGGTTTGTCGCATGTTGCATCGCCATACTTGGTTAGAACGTATTCTTCGAAGGGATTCGTGCATTTGGGTGCTAAGTGTTATAAAATCAAAGATTATATAAAAAAAATATTGAGCAGATTACAAAAACAGTATTTTATCTACACTATGTACAAATATATGTATGTTGCGAGACATCCAAACATAGGTAGCAGAACATGCAAATAAAAATAAATTAGAACTACCTTGCGAATAATTAATTACTGGCTCACTCTTGTAAGTTTTGATAAGTTCCCGGAGTTTCCCGACCATACATTGCTCCTATTTAATATAATCTATCGAAAAGCACACTTACGACAATCGCAAGCTTTGATACATTTGCCTTCGTATCTAACATATCCTTGTCGGCAACGGCAAGCTGTCACAGCCTCGCACAAAACAGCTTCTTCACCATCGCATGTTATGTCCTCGTACTTTGTATAAACGTACTCTTCGTTGGGGTCTTTGCATTTTGGTGCTAGCGATAGTAAACAGCAATTTAAAATTGTCTTATTTAACTTAAATCATTTATTTTCTTTGATGGGCAATTAAAACTTACGACAGTCACATCTTCTTATGCAATTTCCTTCGTGTCTCACGTATCCTCTGATGCATCTGCATGCTTTAACCGCTTCGCAGGATTCAGGCTTTGGTTTGTCGCATGTTGCATCGCCATACTTGGTTAGAACGTATTCTTCGAAGGGATTCGTGCATTTGGGTGCTAAGTGTTATAAAATCAAAGATTATATAAAAAAAATATTGAGCAGATTACAAAAACAGTATTTTATCTACACTATGTACAAATATATGTATGTTGCGAGACATCCAAACATAGGTAGCAGAACATGCAAATAAAAATAAATTAGAACTACCTTGCGAATAATTAATTACTGGCTCACTCTTGTAAGTTTTGATAAGTTCCCGGAGTTTCCCGACCATACATTGCTCCTATTTAATATAATCTATCGAAAAGCACACTTACGACAATCGCAAGCTTTGATACATTTGCCTTCGTATCTCACATATCCTTGTCTGCAACGGCAGGCTGTCACAGCCTCGCACAAAATAGCTTCTTCACCATCGCATGTTATGTCCTCGTACTTTGTATCAACGTACTCTTCGTTGGGGTCTTTGCATTTTGGTGCTAGCAATAGAAAATAATAATATAAAATTATCTTATTTAGCGTAAATCTTTTTTTTTTAATAGGCAATGAATACTTACGACAGTCACATGTTCTTATGCATTTCCCTTCATGTCTCACGTATCCTCTTATGCATCTGCATGCTTTAACCGCTTCGCAGGATTCAGGCTTTGGTTTGTCGCATGTTGCATCGCCATACTTGGTTAGGACATATTCTTCGAAGGGATCCGTGCAATTTGATGCTAAATTTAACAAAATTAATGATTATAAAACCAAATAAACAAGAGTTGTAAAATTATAGTGGAAAATAAATTTTATAAAATTTCTGTACTGCTTGCTGCATGTCTAAAGTGCAACAACTGATTAATCAAGCAAAAACCTTCACTATAGTAAACACTATTGACAACCAAAACAAAATCAGAACTGCCTTGTGCATACCTAACTTCTAGCTCACGCTTGTGCCTGGCGTTTCCCAGGTTTCATAGATTACTCTAAGTTTCCTGAATATGAATTGTACCTACTTAAAACTATGTATATAGTTAAAATTATACTCACGGCAATCGCAAGCTTTGATGCATTTGTCTTCGTATCTCACATATCCTCGTCTGCAACGACACGCTGTGACTGGCTCGCACAAAACGGCTATATTACCATCGCATGTTATATCCTCGTACTTTGTATAGACGTAAACTTCGTTGGGATCATTACATTTTGATGCTAGTAATTAATTAAAAATAGAATCTACATACATATCTCTTTGACTTCGATCAATTTTTTTAGTAGACAACGTCAGTAGTACTTACGACAATCGCATCTCCTTATGCATTTTCCTTCGTGTCTCACGTATCCTTTGATACACCTGCAGGCTTCGACCTCGACGCAGGATTCAGGCTTTAGTTTGTCGCATGTTTCATCGCCATATCTGGTTAAGATGTATTCTTCGAATGGATCCTTGCACTTCGGTGCTAAATTTAACACAATCAATAATTGAAATTTTATAATACAAGTATGTACATTTGATGAATATGTCTGGATTTAAAGAAGAATAAATAAAACGAAAAATGAAACTAAGATGCAGCGCTTTTGGAAGAATGAACATAGTCTTTAAATCCAACATTCCGCTATGCTTAAAAAAAGGCATACGACCAATGCGTACTGCCAGTTATGAAGTATGGATGTACATAAAACGTGGATGCTGAATTCGAGAATATTACATAAAATCCAGTGCATACACAGAAGCATGGAAAAATGTATGGTTGGTATAACAAGAAAAGATCGTAAGAGGAATACGTACATATGTAAGAAGCATGACCAAAGTGGCAGATATAGCGGAACGTGTGAAAAAGTTGAAGTGGTACATAGCAAGAAGAATAAATGGCAAAGGAACGCGAGAAATACTTGAATGGTATCCGAGAGGATGTGGAAGAAAACTAAGAAGACCAACTAAACGATAGGCTGACGAATTAAGAAGAATGTGTGAAATTAAATGGGTGCAGATTTCTCAATATACCTATAGACAGGAATGGATTAATCAAAGAGGATTGGGAAGGTCTTCCTTCATCCAGCAGTGGATGGTGAACGGCTCACAAGACGAATATGATGCTGATTGAATTGACTTTTGGAGATATACATATATGTACATAGGTACATATGTAGATGGGATTGAAAAACAAAAATATACTCACGACAATCGCAAGCTTTGATGCATACGCTTCCACTTCTAACATATCCTTTTCTGCAACGACATGCATTTACAGGAGTGCATAATACAGCTGCACCGCCATCGCATGTTGCGTCCTCGTACTTTGTATAAACGTATATTTCGTTGTCCCCTTTACATTTTGGTGCTGGAAAAATACCATCAAAATAAATTTTCTCATCGAAAATTTTATTCGACAGAGATAAAATGAGGTTTACTTACGACAATCGCATCTCCTTATGCATTTTCCATCGTGTCTCACGTATCCTTTGATGCACCTGCAGGCTTGAACCTCGACGCAGGATTCAGGCTTTGGATTATTGCATGTTTCATCACCGTATCTGGTTAGGATGTATTCTTCGAAAGGATCCAAACATTTCGATGCTAAAATTATCAACAAAATCAAACAATCACCATGGTAAAATTTGAATAATTATTTTACTATTGACAATTTTTAATACTCACGACAATCACAGGGTCTGATACACACTCCATTGTTCCTCACATATCCTCGTTTGCAACGACAAGCATATCCTGCTTCACATGAAACAGCAATTGTTCCATCGCAATTTTCATCTTCGTATTTGGTATAGACGTAAACTTCGTTGTCACCGGTACATTTTGATGCTGCAAGTGAAAAAGATTTAGTATTATTTGCATGTTATATTATGTTTAAATTGATTCGACTCGTGCAATATGATACTCACGACAATCGCATCTTCTGATGCATTTACCGCCATGTCTGACGAATCCTGAAATACAACGACACTCCTTGACAGGTAGACAAGGAGGAGTATTAGTACCATCGCATGTCTCTTCACCAGTTTTTACAAAAATGTATTCTTCGTAAGGGTCGCTACACTTGGAAGCTGTGAATGGAACATTTTAATATTTTATGTTAAATCCAAAGTTTTTCATCATATGTATAAAGAAAATATAAGTATAAGTTATTGGAAAGGCGCTGAATTTTAAGACAACCTGATTTTTAAATAGAAAAAATACTATAGATATTGCATGAATTAGTACTCACGGCAACTGCATGGCTTGATGCATTTTCCGTCATGCCTCACGTATCCTAATTTGCACCTACACTCATAAACGAGATCACAAAGTTTGGTTCCCGAATCGTTGCAAGTTGCCTCTACAAACTTGGTATAAATGTATTCTTCGTTTTCACCTGGGCATTTTTTAACTGTAATAAATGTTTGTCGTATAAAAATTTTAATAATCTGAAATTATTTGATATGCTTATTTATATATTCGATTTAAATAAAATATAGATTAAGTTAAAAGTACCTTCACAACCACATTTTGGAGTTGGCTTAGGAGTGCACTTTGTAGTGCATGGTGCTATGCTTAATGCCACAGCGCAACTCACTGAGACAAAAAGTATTGAAAATTGTAATAATTTAGCCATAGTGTCAACGTACAATGAATACAGTCGTCCGTATCCAGAAAATGGTATCTGTAAATCCATGCCTTATATACCAAAATCGTTCAAACAGTGACACAATCTTTGTCTATTTTTGAAATTGATCAAAATGAACAAATAGTGCAATGCAAATATGTACTCGAATTCGATTGTCTTTCTTTTGTGTGTGCAAAAGAATGAAATATTGTGCTACATTAAATATGCACAATGCAGATGCGTTTTGATCATAAATTTCCGTCAATCTATTATTTGCCTTCTCTCTTCATAAATCTTTTGTATGAGCCTGTATTTAT
The DNA here is from genome assembly GCA_022651745.1 of Parapsyche elsis. NCBI lineage: Eukaryota > Metazoa > Arthropoda > Insecta > Trichoptera > Hydropsychidae > Parapsyche > Parapsyche elsis. The sequence continues at coordinate 8,777,394 of JAGVSN010000002.1, read as the reverse complement.
TAAAGTTTATCAATTCTAAATAAAACATATGTACATATAATCATTTGATGAATTGATATATGTAATTGAAAATAGTTTTTCAAATTAGATAGTTGTAAACGACAAGAACTCTCTCAAAATGAAAAATCTAATAAAATTTTGTTAAAACGTTGATCTTCGATTTGTTATATATGTATGTATCGAATGTATCGAATCGAATATTTTCGATTTCATAGCCTCTTTTATAACAGAACTTTTATTCATTTAATAATAAATTGACAAATTCAATTAAATAAAAAAATTCGGGTGTGGCCAACCCATGACTTTATCCATATATTTGAGGAATACAAAGAGTAACGAAATTATTTTTTTAAGTACGTAAGTAAATAAAACGCATGCACACCACCACACCAACCAACATATGTATATACATACATACATACATATCATGAAATTACTGTGTTGAGTGCGCGCGTGTATGTAAAATACGATCTTCGGCATATATTCAAATAGGAAAAACTACCACTTCCGGTCGGCGAATTTTGGTCAACACCAAAACTATCAACTTTAAACTTTATATGGAAATTATAAATATAAATTTTCAGCTTGATCGGTTGAGTAATTTCAGAAATATTGCCTGGTAACAGGATTATCACAATATTGTTATGTTGTAACTCTGAGAGAAATTGATATTTAAAAAAAATTAAATCATTAAAATTAGTCAACCGGAAGTTTGTTTTTTTTTTCGTCGAAAAGTTTACGACAGAATATTTCCGAAACGGCTCCGGGAATTTTGTCGAAATTTCATATCTATAGTTTTCACGTTAGCCGTAAGAGATACTGTGATTTTAGTTAACTTCTGACAAGCGAAAGTGGCAGTTTACTCCTGAACGATTTTTTTGTTTTTATTTTTTTTTACCTTTTAAATATGTAGTATCGTCACAATATTATAATGTTGTAATCCTGAGAGAAATTGCTATTTAGGAAAAATTAAATCATTAAAATCAGGCAGCCGGAAGTAGGGGTTTTACAGATGTTTACCACTTGCTGAATCATGAAGTCTTGCGAGAGCAGTTCTTATTTTATGTCATTTATTGAACATGTTTGGTCTAGAGTCTAGACCACGTAGCATAATTTTGGTTGGTGTAGTTTGTTTGTTCTCATAAGTGAACCATTTAAGATCACGTTTAATGAGTATTTCTTGTAACTTCCGGAATTCTTCCTCGTTACTGGGTCTAATTTTAAATTCACCTTCTTTTCCTGTAATAACAGTGGCTTCTGGAGCCACCTCCGTTACCGTTAGAATTGACTTTAGGGTGTTATAGTCATTAACTTCCTCTACGGTGATTGGAGGCAATGGTGTATTTTGTTTTTTTTTATTATTTTTTTTTTCTAGTATCGGGATGATGGAAGAGCTGCCTCGAACGAGTGGCCATTGATGGCAGCGATCACTCGCCAAATGTCGTATGAACGGGAGCTCTTGAAAGCTTGTCCCCTTCCTTTTTATATTTTTTTGGCTTTTAAGTTTGCCACTCAGTAGTTCTTCTTCAACAGCCTCATATTGAACCTCTTTTTGAGTTTCAATAGGTTGATCACAGAGACGTGATGCTTCTATGCTTTCCAATATTTGGATCCGCTGTTTTAGATCTTCTATTTCTTGCTGGAGCTTTGTGTTCTCACGATGGAGGTAAGCATTCTCCTCTTTAGCTCTTATCAGCTGGTCTTCCTGTGTCTGATCCATAGTAATAATAATTAACTATATTTACTATTAACACATTAACCACATATATTTTAACACATTAACAAATTAGATTCAGATTCAGACTGCGCCTGTGACAGCGCAGTCGATCGATTATAATCGATTAATAAACAATAATTATTGTTGTAGTTTTAAGCCGATACATTAAGCACGTCCGACCGCGTTGAAACGACCGATACAAACTGAGAAATTTTAATGATTTTTTTTTCAACTAGGTATTGCTTTAAGGATTATAATATTACTATATTATGAAGATACCAAATATGTAAAAGGCCGAAAAAAATAAAAAACAAAATCGCGTTCAGGAGTAAACTGCCACTTCCGGTTGGCGGATGTTGACCAAATTCCTTATAGCTCTTACACCTTACGTGAAAATAATAGATAAATTTCAGCTTGATAGGCTTGATAGTTTCGGAGAAAAAGCTAAAAACTCCAAAAACCAAGAGTAAAAGTACTACTTCCGGTTGGAAAAAACCTACCTACGACCTACTGCAGGGGTCGGCAACATAATTTACACGCGGGCCATATAGAGATATTGGGATTTGTAATAATAATTAGATATTGGGATTTGTAATAATAAACACAATAAAAAAAAAATTAGAAGAAAAAAAAACAAACAAAAATTAATGAGAGGTTTGATGTTTTTGCAATTTTTTTGCCAATTTAGTAAAATTAACATGGAAACTAGTGGAACATGGAAACGCATGCAAATGTCCATCTGTAATTCTAGTCCGATGTTTATTTTTGATATAATTCATTCGTTTGTTTGTTGATATGTTTGTTCACAAATATATGAGCTGGCAATATATGTAGTTATCATGCCAGCTGAAAATTTCTTCAGTGCTGGAAATAAGGAAGCTGAAAGTTCAGTATAGAACTCTGTTAACTCCACCACTTTAAAAGCGTCTTTTAATACGTCATTGGTTTGTAGATCATTTACTTCCAGTTGTAAATAATCAGGAACATCTTCAATATTGGGAGCGAAAGGAGTTTGAAAAAGTCGAATTTCTTTGGAGTGTTTGTGGAAGTTTGTAAATTTGTTGGCAATTCTAAAGTGATTTTATCTTTTTCAAAAAATTACTTGCAAAATGGCAAATTATGAAGTTTTTTTTCTATTATGTTGGTTTTTAATAGTTTGAGCTTCATTTCAAATGCTTTCACTTCTGAAAACGTTTCATGAATTAGTTTTTCTTTCCCTTGGAGTTTTAAATTCAAATCGTTCATTAGAGATGTGATGTCTACCAAAAGCGCCAGCTGAATAAGCCATTCCGAATTCACCAATTCTGGTATTTCTCTGCCTTTTTCAATCATAAATACATACATATAAATGTACATATCATCTTTTAACAAAAAAAATCGCTTTATCATATTTCCTTTACTGAGCCACCTAACATCTGTGCAATATATGTATAATATCTTCATATTGGGCTTCAATATTGATAAGAAATTCCTGAAACTGGCGGTGGTTTAATCCGTGTCTTTTGATGAAATTTATTATTGGTACAATAACATCCAAAAATCGATCCAGTTTTAAAATTTTCATACACAAAGCTTGTTGGTGAATAATACAGTGAAAAATCATTGGAGTTACAAAACTCAATTCTTGCATTTTTTGTGAAATCCGAGCAGATACATCCGATTTTTGACCACTCATATTCAATCTGCCATCAGTTGTAATACTTCTTAAATTCTCCAACTTTAACCCAAACGAGTTTATTACTTTCTGTACGCTTATAAATAAATCTTCGCCTGTAGTTCTTCCTTTTAAACTACAAAGAGCAGCCATTTCTTCGAAAATATTGAATTTTTCGTCAATACCACAAATAAATATCAACAGTTGGGCAGTGTCTTTAATATCACAGCTTTCATCCATCACAATAGAAAAATACTGAAAATTGATTGCATTACCTTTCAACATATCCTCGACATCATTTCCAATTTCTTCTATTCGTCTTGTAATCGTGCGAGCTGATAAACTGATTTCGCATTTTGTGCACATTTTGAAAAAAATATTTAACTGGATTGTAATTTTACAAAGATTTTACTATATAAAAGAGAAATCGGGCCGCGGGCCACTTTAAAACACTTCGCGGGCCACTTTTTGCCCGCGGGACGCCTCTTGCCGACCCCTGGTTTACAGGAAGCTTTATGGATTTTAATGGCCGGCAAAAAACATATCATGAAATCACTGTGTTGAGTGCGCGCGCGTATGTAAATTACGATCTTCGGCATATGTTCAAATGCGAAAAACTGCCACTTCCGGTAGTCAGATGTTGACCAAAATCACAGTATCTCTTACAGCTAACGTGAAAACTATAGATATGAAATTTCGACTTGATCGCCGGTGCAGTTTCTGAAATATTCCGTGGTAAACTTTTCGACAAAAAAAAAAAACCCTACTTCCGGCTGCCTGATTTTAATGATTTAATTTTTCGTAACTAGCAATTTCTCTGAAGAGTACAAAATTACAATATTGTGACGATACTACATATTTAAAAAGCCGAAAAAAATAAAAAAAAAAACAACAAATCGTTCAAGAGTAAACTGCCACTTCTGCAAGAGGGATTTTGACCAAAATCACAGAATCTTTTATTTCCGTTTCGGAAATATTCTGTGTTACACTTTTCGACAAAAAAAAACCTACTTTCGGTTGACTGATTTTAATGATTTATTTTTCAAAAAATAGCAATTTTTCTCCTGATTACAACATTACAATGTTGTGACGATACTACATATTTAAAAGGCCGAAAAAAATAAAAAACAACAAATTGTTCAAGAGTAAACTGCCATTTCCGGTCATACGATTTTGACTAAAATCACATTATCTTTTACGGCTAACGTGAAAACTATAGATATGAAATTTCAACTTGATCGATGTGTTAGTTTCGGAAATATGATTTTTAACAGGATTTTTGAATTTTCTGCACGAAAAAAACCCTACTTCCGGTTGACTGATGTTGACCAAATTTCTTACAGCTCTTACACCTTGCGTGAAAATAATAGATATAAAATTTTAGCTTGATAGAATTGATAATTTTGGAGAAAACACACAGACATACACACACACACATAGTACACAGACATACAGACATACAGACATTTTCCAGAAATCATGAAAACGTGATCAGGGGATGATACTTGATCCAAATCAGTCAAAATCTCGAGGTCGAATTTTCGCACGATCACAATACTTTATCCGATTAGGATAAAGTAAAAAGTGTAAATTATAATGCACACTAAAAATCTTTATTACGTTTAATTCATACGAACTATATGCATGCAATTTTTTTATACGCTTTAAGGCAGTGGTCGGCAACCTTTTTGGAGCCCGGAGCCAAATCAGCGAAAAATCCAAAAAATGGCAAATTTTCGGAGCCGCCACATATTGTTTAATAAAAATATATATATATGTATATAAATAAATTTTACTGACTTGCAAGCTGTAGAGTTCATACAATTAGTCGTCTGCACGATAATTACAATTCAGCACTAAAAATAAATATTTTGTCTGTTACTAATATTAGTAACAGCTAATGCGATTTTTGAACATTGAATTTTCGGACAATTTATATAAATTCGGAACGTACATACATACATATTTAGTGTTCTTTAATTGCATCAGTGCATTAATACTTTCGTCACTTAATAAAATTGATTACGGTACGAATTTTTCACAAATTTCATCGAAGAAAAAAATTGTTCACAATAATTGTATGTGAAACTAAAAAGTGTCAAGACAGCAAATGCAAGCTTCCTGACATTGGAATAAACGATTGGAAATGATTGCCAACATTTGAATATGATATCACTTGCCGTGGTCTCATTGGTGGTTAGATTTAATTCCTCTTGACTAACCATTTCCGTTAGTTTTTCAGTCCAAATACTTGTAAATACCAATTCAAGTTCTAGAATAGATATATCAGGAAACGCCTTTAAATTCATTAGTTTTAAATCACATTTCAATGAATGGAGCATGAATTTTATTGTCTCCTGATTATTCTGAATATTTTGAAATACTATATATTACTACAAACACTGTGAAATGTCAGTTACATCTTTAAATATCAATAGCGAGAGATATGTACATACATATACATATAATCAGCAGCATTAATATCGGTAACTTGCATATTTGAGACATCTAAAGCAATTGTTATAAATCTTTCTTTCATAGTTTTGGCAGAGAGAGTTGACTTTTGACTTTCTTGAGTATATCGTTCTTATTGCTAAATTCTTTGAAAATAATTTCAGAAGCATTATAAAATCAGATTTTGATAAAATTCCCATCCGTAAAAGGTTTTTCTGCTTTTGCGATGTTGCGATTATATTACTGGATTTGTTGTTCTCTAATTGTAAATTACATGTCAAACACTGAGGTTACCCTTTATTAACTTCTGTAGATGCAAATCGATCGCACCATATTTTATTGAAACCTCTATTTTCTTTTCCTTGAACTTATGTTTTGAAACAAATGTTGAAGTTTTACGTTGCAAATTGCAACCAAAAAATAAGCTTCGTATTCCAGGTAAAATAACACAATAAAATTGTTTTTTTAATACGTTTCTATCCCGAATTCACTCACTTTTCACAAATTTAAATTTCGGAAACACACACTGAACTGTTCCCATTCGAACTGCGAAATAAACTGAATCTCAATGGTAATATTCGAAATAAGAAACAATACTCTCACTTTTTACACATAATATAATTTTACACCGTAACTAATTTGGTTGAAGCGAGTAAATTCAGGGTCAAAAAATATAATTTACAATTTTTTTATTTCATTTTACGTAAAGTGTTGGATAATAAACGGAGCCGCCAATTTTCGCTCCCGGAGCCGCCGGTTCCCGACCACTGACATAGAAGATTGCTATGACTTATCATCTGATCATTCCCCAATCATCTTAACAGTAAGCGAAAATATTATACGCAAACAGCCCCACCCAGCACTAGCTAACAAACGTACAGACTGGGAAAGCTTCAGAATAGAAATTGAACAACATATAAATCTAAATGTACCGCTAAAAAAAACTCAACTCGATGATGAAACTGAAATTCTCGTCAAACTGATACAATCTACAGTAAGAAAACATACACCTGTAACTACTGAACAAAAAACAGGATTCAACTATCCACTTGAGATAAAACATATGGTTTCTGAAAAAAGAAAAGCTAGAAAGAAATGGCAAAAAACAAGAAATCCTTCTGACAAAAATAATCTGAACCAACTTACACATCGATTGACTCAGGCAATTAAAGATCATAAACAATAATCCATTAGTAATTACTTGCAAGGATTGACTGCTGATTAAACTACAGAATACTCCCTGTGGAAGGCCACCAAAAATTTTTTTTTTTTTAATAAACTTTTATTTATCCATATAATGTTCATAATACTTCTTATTTATTAAAAAACGTATCCTAATGATTCCTGGTCAAGTGGCCATTATCCATTTTACAATAAATGTGTGTTAGTAGTAATAGGAAAATAATCTTACTTTATCGTTAGTGTTTGTTTTTACAGTAGGAAAATTTAAGCTAAAAAACCTATTTACAAATTTTATTTTTATTTTTTTAATACAATACATAATAAATAGGGTATGCATGCAGATACATTAAATTCTTATTTCTAGTGACTTACTGTAAACGGAGGTTTAAAATAGATTATGTTTCGGGAGCCTATGTTTATACCTGAATGGTAATGACACACTATCGTAATCACCGAGACTTTTTACTAATTTGTTAGCGTGGTTATTGGTAGTTTTTTGGTAAAACTTCGTGGTTAATTTGTTAGTAATATCAGTTACAAGTGGGATATTGTTTCGCGAGTGAAGCGTTTTGAGGTTAGTATACATGGGGGTGTTATATATGATTTTGATGGCTTTATTTTGCACGATTTGCAGTTTAGTATGGTTAGTGGTGGAGGCATTGTTCCAAACAGGCGCAGCGTATGTTAATATTGGTAGTATTAGGGCGCGATACATTTTGATGCGATTGGATCGTGACAAAGCGCTACGACGGTTGAACAACGGATAGACCGCTGCCATCGCGCGCATCGCCTTGCACCTCGCTGACTCTAATTGTGGGGCCCAGCGCATTCTTCTATCAAATATTATTCCTAAATATTTCAACTGAGCTTGCCATTTCAGCCTTTCTCCTGATGGGATCTTCAGTTCTGAACTCGGCCCGTGCTTTCGAACACTAAAGAATATAGCGTCCGTTTTGTATGGTTAATTTTTATTTTCCACTTTGTAAAATGGTCGTTTAATGATTTTAAAGCTAATTCAAGATTTTTACGAATTGCGTCAGGTTTGGTGCTGCTCGTAAAACAAGCAGTATCGTCTGCATAGAGTGCTAAGTGGCACTTTTTGGAACAGGAATATCATTTATATATATGGCAAATAGGAGTGGCTCTAGCAAACTTCCCTGTGGAACTCCGCCACGATCGGTTTCGGCATCGATGGTTCGTCTTTACGTTAACTATTAGTTTTCTATCGGTTAGGTATGATCGGATGATATTAATAAGGTAGTTGGGTACTTTGTTATTGATTAGTTTGTGAGTTAGTCCATCGTGCCAAACTGTGTCGAAGGCTTTTTTCTATGTCGAGACACACCATCCCCGTACTTCTCTTCATATTAAAGTTCTTCGTCACGTGCTCAGTTAATCTGGTAAGCTGCTGGGTTGTGGAATGTCCCGAGCGGAAACCAAATTGTTCATTAATCAGATTTTTATCAACTATTTTAGTAAGCGCGAGTAAATGATTTTTTCTAAGATTTTAGAGAGAGTGCAAAGTAAACTGATGGGTCGGTAATTGACTGGGTTTTTTTTTTGTCCTTACCTGGCTTCGGCAGTGGAATGACTTTGCGACTTTCCAGTATTCTGGGAAATACCCAGTGAGTAAGCAGGCGTTAAATATTTTGACAATAATACTAAGGTTCTGAACGGAAGTTGTTTTATGATTACATTATCTATTGCGTCACGGCCAGGAGCTTTTTTTATTCTTTAAACTATGAATTATATTTTGAATTTCGCACGGATGGACTAGTTTCACAGAATTAGTATTGTTAATATCAGTTTTAATATGCTTTTGATAGAATGGTTGACTTTGTTGTATGTCGGTGTGTGATGGTAGTGATGTGTGAGTGTGTGATGCTTTTGGAATGCGTTTGCTAAGAGTTCCGCCTTGTCACTGTCTCGTGTCACCATGTTCACGCCATCACTCAATGGAGGGATCGAATTTTTTTGATCTACGGATCGCTTTCGTTAATTAATTGCATTTAATTTTTCTAATTTTTCTGACCAGGTGTCATTTTTAATTCGCTTGATTCTAATTTTAATTTGATATGAAAGTTTATTAATTAAAGGTTTCAATGTCGGATCTTTTGTTCTCTGCCAGATTTTACGTAATTTATTTTTACTTATGATAAGATATTTAACAAAGTCTGTGATTTCTATATTTTGCGAAGTGAATTGGATGATTGGTATATGAAGGTGTTTGGACTTAGTTTTGGTATCGGTCAATTGAGTGATGGAATTCTCAATGTCACTTTTATTTTTTAAAGTAGATGATGTAAGAGTTGTGTGGTCGTTCACGTAAGATTTGAACGACTTCCAGTCTGCCGCTTTATAGTTCCATCCACGTTTGGGGACTTCTTCAAGTTTTCCCTCTATTGAAAACATAATTGGAAGATGGTCAGAAGATAGAGCTTGAAGGGTCACCGGTAGTGATATAGTTGGAGAGTTTCTGACGAGAACGAGGTCGAGTGTAGATGGTTGTGAGTTGTTTGTGGGGTAATGTGTATGTGTGCCTGGGTGTAGTAAGGTGGTATCCGTATGTTAAACATGTTGGAAAAGTGATGATCCTTGACGATCTGTGCTCAGGCAGTTCCATAGTGGATGCTTGGCATTGAAATCTCCGGCTATTACTACCGAGTTACCCAAATTAAATATTTTGTTAAAATCAGACATCAATAACTCCTTCTGAGGAGGATTATATGCAGAAGCTATAATATGACGGGTGTTGTCAACCATTAGTTCAATAGCAGTAAGTTTTAAGTTTGTTAGTATTGGTGTTATTACGAGGGAGTGTTTGATCGACGATTTTATAAAAATGGCAACGCCACCTCCATGCTGACGGTCTCAGTCTTCGCGATGACAGTTAAAATTCTTTAGGTTAATATGCACATGCGGTTTTAGGAATGTCTCGGAGATTAAAATAATGTCAACATTGAGCTCACCGATTACTAGAGACCCGTGTTTTTCGCATTTTGCGATAAATGCGATATATATGCTAAAATTCAGGATATATGCGAATTTATGCTAAAATCCGAAAATATGCGAATAGATGCTAAAAATCACAAAAATTAATTAAAATTAATTATTTTTTAAGAAAAATATTAATAAAACAACGTTGAGACTTGTTTGTACACACTAACTAGCGAACTAATAACCGAAAGTTAACAGTCGTGTCCATATTGATACGTTGGGTTGTGAATACCTGGGTCGGCAATGATGAGTTAAAGAAAAACCCATACGAAAATTGTACCCAAATAAGTTTTTTTACCTGGAGGCAAAAATTGAGATGGTTTTACCCAAAGTAGTTTTATTGATGGGAAATATCGAAAACTATGCAGCATGCAGTATTATTTAAAACAAATTTGCAAATAAAAACCAGTTCGTCGTTTGACTTCAGCAAGAGTCGTTCTTCTTGTCTCGCGATCGGTCTCTTACTTGCAGTCGTGAACTTTTGAAGATTCTTGAACGTGGAAGATTTTTGACTTTTTTGGACTTGGACAGATTAAAAAGGCTAGTATTTATTTACTTTACGAATTTATCATTTTCATAATTTGGTTTAACTATAAAATTCACGAAAATCGACCGTTATTTAATACAAAATTTTATTAAAGTATCAATGTTCAGAAATTTATTAAAATGTAAAATAATTTTTTTTAGCTTCAGCATGGGGCGTACTAATATTAATCTTCGTGACAGAGCAAATCCATACAAAGCCGGCGGAATTTATATAAATTATGCTAACATTTTAATGTGCAGACATTGTAATTGTCGAGTGGAGTGGCAGAAAAAAGGACAACTTGGAAAAAAATCTGAAATCTATAAATCATACTACGAACAATACCATTCAAGCATTTTTTTTAACGATTTGTAGCAAATATAAAAAGTGGGTTAAAACCTGATATACTGCAATTGTTAATGGCCACAAAAATTAAGAGTTTGTATATATAAATTGTTTGTATATATAAATTATTGTGTTAGAGAGTATTGAAATTGATCTGTATTAAAAAAATTATCTAATTAAAATAAATGCTAAATAGATGCTAAAATCAAACATTTTATTCGCTACAATATGCTAAAATGACAGATCAAAATGCTAAAATCGATAAAAAATATATGCGAAAAACACGGGTCTCTACCGATTACCGATTCCAGTTCGTCAATCTTATTTCTAAGCCCCTGAGCATTCCATGCGAAGATGTTCAGGCCTCTCCACTTATTCGAATTCATCGAGGTATTCGACTAGTATGAGTGCCAGCTCCAATTTATCGGTGCACCCGCTTGTCTTGGCACGTATCTCTTTGAGGATCTTTATCATCTTTTGCAGTGATGCAATAGACGTCAATTCAGGATTGGATTGTGGAATCTTCGTGGGAATTATTGGTTTGGGGATTGTAGGTATAGTATTAGTCTTTGTGGGTAGACTTGGGAAGGTTATGTTGTTGATTAGAGGTGCACTTCGCTTGGTGACGACCTCAGGAGTCCTCCATGGATTGGTAGCTGGTCCTCTAGTCTTTCTCGCCTCTAGGATTTTCAAGTATTCTTGCCTCTTAGGGCAGTCCTTGAAATTCGCAGGGTGTGGTCCTGAGCAACCCACACAGGTGGCTGGAGTAGTCCTGTCCTTTTTGGAACAGTCCGCTGTGAGGTGGGATCCTGTGCACTTGACGCACTTGGCAGGTCGATTGCAGTTTTTCGCTGCATGTCCATAATCTTGGCACCTGAAACATTGGGTAACATTTGGTGAACGATTTGTGTATTTAGATATACTAACCCGTGTGTGGCAGATGTACCGGATTTCTTTTATTTTCTTCGTGTTGACCGTCGGTTCGAAGAAAACTAGGTACAACTCGGTTGAGTTGCTCATCGGTTCTTTTGTCTTCATGTTCGGTTCTTTTGTCTTCTTCGGTTCTTTTGGTTCTTTCGGTTCTTTTGTCTTCAAAACCTTTCACGTTCACGAATCTTCAAAAATTCACGACTGCACGTAAGAAACCGATCGCGAGACAAGAAGAACGACTCTTGCTGAAGTCAAACGACGAACTGGTTTTTATTTGCAAATTTGTTTTAAATAATACTGCATTCTGCATAGTTTTCGATATTTCCCATCAATAAAACTACTTTGGGTAAAACCATCTCAATTTTTACCTCCGGGTAAAAAAACTTATTTGGGTACAATTTTCGTATGGGTTTTTCTTTAACTCATCATTGCCGACCCAGGTATTCACAACCCAACGTATCAATATGGACACGACTGTTAACTTTCAGGTATATGTTCGTTAGTTAGTGTGTACAAACAAGTCTCAACGTTGTTTTATTAATATTTTTCTTTTAAAAAAATTAATTTTAATTAATTTTTGTGATTTTTAGCATCTATTCGCATATTTTAGGATTTTAGCATAAATTTCCATATATCCTGAATTTTAGCATAAATTTGCATATATCCTGAATTTTAGCATAAATTTGCATATATCCTGAATTTTAGCATATATATCGCATTTATCGCAAAATGCGAAAAACATAATAGCCATAACCCACTGGCGCGACACGTCGCGCGCTGCAAGACAGGCGCGACCAAACACCACGCGGCAAGACGCGGCAAGAAAAAAATAAACAATAGGATCGAAGTTTTGGGACTTCATCTCAAAACTTTCCCTTCTATTGAAAGGAAGAGTACTTAAGTACAATAGACGCAAGTTGCAAATCCATACAAAGCCCGCGGAATTTATATAAATTATGCTAACATTTTAATGTCCAGACATTGTAATTGTCGAGTGGAGTGGCAGAAAAAAGGATAACTTGGAAAAACATCTGAAATCTATAAATCATCGGAATGCAATTTCAAAACTTACTACGAACAATACCATTCAAGCATTTTTTTAAACGATTTGTAACAAATATAAAAACTGGGCTAAAACCTGATATACTGCAATTGTTAATGACCACAAAAATTAAATATGATGAGTTTGGTTCTGCTGCAATAAAATCAATTTGGTGTCCTGTAAATAGTGTGGATGCAGAAAGATTTCTTAGTAAATATAATTTAGTGGTAACTGATCGTCGTACTAACTAAAAAGAGTCGTCTGTGGAAATATGTTTCATGCTTAGTTTTAATAAATTTTAATTTAATGTTATATTTTATTTTTTAATTCATGATTTTTGTCTCTGTATCTCCATATTGCTATTTCTTAATAATTTTCTACAATTTTTTATTTGTCACGTTAGTTTTAAATTGTTTGTATATGATAAATTGTGTTACAGAGTATTGAAATTGATATATAATTTGATCTGTATTAAAAAATTATCTAATAAAAATAAATGCTAAATAGATGCTAAAATCAAACATTTTATTCGCTACAATATGCTAAAATGACAAATCAAAATGCTAAAATCGATACAAAGTATATGCGAAAAACACGGGTCTCTAGTTATGGCCCTAAACCACATACATAGCTTACTACTCAAATCATATATTACAGACAGGCACTTCAGAGTGAAGCAAGAAGATTCGCACTCGTCTTTAAGAAAGATATTAGCTGGAGTACCACAGGGTAGTATGCTGGGACCAGTGCTATATCTTTTGTACACATGTGACATTCCACAACACGATGGTACCACAATAGTCACGTTTGCGGACGATACGGCTATCCTTGCAACAGGGAAAACAGTAGAAGATTCGACTAACATGTTACAAAATGCTATCAATAAAGTTACTAAGTGGACTAAAATGTGGCGTATAAAACTAAATAAAACTAAATCTCAACATATTAACTTCACAAACAGAAAAATTAATTCATTGCCTATAACTATCGACCGTGAAATTGTAGCATTTGCTAATACCGCAAAATACCTCGGAATGACCCTGGATGCAAAACCACGATGGAATGAACACGTTAAAATCAAACGGAAGGAACTTAATCACCGATTTGCCAAATTGTACTGGCTCCTAGGAAGACACTCTGAGCTCTCCATCCATAATAAAATTCTAATTTATTAACAAACCTTAAAGCCTGTTTGGACATATGGCACACAGCTATGGGGGTGTGCAAAAAAGAAGCATATCGAATCCATACAAAAGTTCCAAAATAAAGTGCTAAGATGTGCGGTAAAAGCACCTCTATTTTACAGGACGGAAAAACTCAAATGCCAACGCAAATTGGGCCAACCGTCAAAGATGAGATCGGGAAATATGCGCGCAAGCATAAACTTCGCCTGTCCCGACATGTAAATCCCGAGGCAGCATCCCTATTAAATGTTGCTGGTAACCTGAGACGACTAAGGAGAGTGAAGCCAACTGACCTCGCCCAATTTTAAATGCGAATGAGGATCATCAAATGATGATCTACTCAAACAATAAACGTTACAATATAAGTGGAAAAATAATATAATATAAGTGGAAATGATGACTGTTACACCACCAAGTGTAGTTTTATCAATAATTAATTAAAATAAAATTTGTATTCATTCAATATAAACCATATATAATATATGTATGTATGTATGTCGGGAGAAAAATGTGTAAGGAGACAATAATAAAAAATATTTTCAAATTTGAAGTATTATTTAAAAGCTTTACCAAATATTATAAATGTAACAAATATGGATTTTAAATTTCAAAAAAATATTCCTCGGATTAGTGACGTTAAATCTTAATTTATTTTCAAAAGTACATTTCGTTCAGCAACTTTTAATTCTTGAGTGAACACTTTTTAATACATTTGCCCTTGCAATCGCGTACAAATCCTGGCATGCACACGCATCCTGACACAGTGTAAACTTCATTTTTGCCGCAAGCTGAAAAGATATGAAAATTTAAAAAGAAACATTATCACATACAAAATACAACAATAGTTTGTGGGACATTTGAATTGAATATCGATTAAATTGATTAATAAATTTGCTTAAGTTTGATATACTTACGACAGCTGCACGATTTTATGCATTTGCCTTCGTGTCTCACATATCCTCGTCTGCAACGGCAGGCTGTGACTGGCTCACACAAAATAGCTGCTTTACCATTACATGTTATATCCTCGTACCCTGTATAGACGTAAACTTCGTTGGGATGCTTACATCTTGGTGCTAGTAATAGAAAAAGTTAAAATAAAATCTATCTCTTTAACTTCGATCAATGATTTTCAGTAGACAGCGACAGTGGTACTTACGACAAGCGCAAGCTTTGATGCATTTTCCTTCGTGTCTCACGTATCCTCTGATGCATCTGCACGCTTTAACCGCATCGCAGGATTGAGGCTTTGGTTTGTCGCATGTTGCATCACCGTACTTGGTTAGGACGTATTCTTCGAAGGGATCCTTGCATTTTGGTGCTAAATTTAAGAAAATCAATGATTGTATAACCAAATGAACAAGAGTTGTTAAATTATATTGGACAATAAACTTTATAAAATTTATCTACTGCTTGCTGCACGTCCAAAGTGCAACAATTGATCAATCAAGCAAAAACCTTAATTATAGTAACGACCAGACACATCTCTGGTAACGACAGAGTAAACGTGTCTAATCATGCACGCACAAAAAACAGACCCTACATACAAACAACCGAAACGAAATTAGAACTGCCTTGCGAATAATTACATATCACTGAGCAACAAAAAAAATACCCAGAGCGGAGATTAGTCAATATTTACTTTTGACCCACTGAATTCTTTAAAAATTCGCAAGTATTTTAAAGTAATAAAGCAAAAATTAAAAAGTATTTTAAAGTAATAACAAATCACAATCAATAGAAAAAAATATCTGCTTATTGATTTAAATACTCACTTTGAGCACAGCGATACTATATTTTGAATTATAGACCGCAAAAGCCAAGAAAATGGATATTTTTTACATTTTTTAAATCGTGAATATCTCATAAACGAGAGAATATCAACAAAAATAATTATTGGATTCGAATTTAGTGGATCAAACTTAGTAAAGATTGACTAATCTCCGCTCTGGGTTTTAAAAAATGTGATTTTTTGTTGCTCAGTGTTACTAATGCACGCTTGTGCTCGGCGATTCCCAGGTTTCATAGATTAATAAGTTTCCCGAATATAAATTGTACCTACTAAAAACTATACATCATGTCGGTGTTAGAGGCTCACTCTTGAAATGGATTGGGGAGTTCTTGAGACTGAGGAAGTTCACGGTGAGGATCGGTGACTGTCTTTCCGACTCACTACCGGTTCTCAGTGGAGTTCCCCAGGGTTCGGTTCTGGGACCTGTTTTGTTTCTTATATACATTAGCGACATTGTGGATGGTCTTGTTTCAAGTCATTCATTGTTTGCAGACGATATTAAACTTTTCGGTCCGGCAACTATCGATGGACGTAGAGATTTGCAAAATGACCTGAACTGTATTAACATATGGTCTAAAGTTTGGCTTTTGTCTTTAAATGCAGCCAAATGCAATACTCTTCATTTAGGATCCTTCAATGCGCAAATTCCGTATATGATTGATAATCAAATATTGACTAATGTTTCCTCCCAATGTGATCTGGGTGTAACTATCACCAAAGATTTAAAATGGTCTGTGCACATCAACCAGTTAGTCAAAAAAGTAAATTCCTTTATATACATATGTATATCATTAGATGTGTCTTCAAATCATTGGATGAAAATTTGTTGTTAAAAATATATAAGTCATATATCAAACCGAAATTGGAGTATTGTAAGAGCACGTCTTCTCCGTATTCGAAGATACGAAGAAGTCGTCTCTCGGGTGAAGTTGATTTGAATAGTTTTCAAAAAGTGGGTTACCGTGAGGGGTTTGAGATGAAGGTCTGGTCTGGTTGCTGATCGAGATGAGAATGACCGAGAGTTTGAAACTCTCGGTAGGGGTTGATTTGCGCGGGGTTGCCAGATCTGGAACTTGCGCGAGTTTGCCAGAGTTAGGATAGGCCCGAGGGGTGTACCAACTGTCAAATTAATGATTAGCTGGTGATGTCGTCTTACAGTATGCATATAATGTTTGGAATCCCCATTTTAAAAAAGATATTCTATGTCTCGAGAGGGTCCAAAGAAGAATTACAAAAATGCCATCCGAACTTCGATCACTACCTTATCATGAAAGATTGAAAAGACTGAATCTCTCCACATTGGAGACGAGGAGATTAAGAGGTGATTTAATTGAAGTATTCAAAATAATAAATAATCATTATTCATGTGATATGACCAACCTCATTATGTTCAATGAGAACCCTCATCTAAGAGGTCATACTCTTAGACTCCAAAAAAAAAAATCAAATAAGATTGTTAGAGATTCATTCTTTTCAAATAGAGTGGTTCAAGTTTGGAATAGTCTTCCAGATTCAATAGTCACTTCAAAAAATGTTAATTTATATAAAAATCAGCTAGATTTATTCTTAAAAAACAATGGATATTTGTAATTCTTTAATAAATGGACCATTATTCATTTTATTTTATGTTAATTTTATTTTTGTTTTTATCTTTATTTTTATTTTTGTTTTATTTTTATTTTGTTTGTTTTTCTTATTCTTTTATTTTTTTTTTATCTCTATTTTTATTTTTTTTATCTTTTTTTTTTTATTTTTTTTTTTTTTTTTTTATTTTGTTCAAATTTGGCAATACTGTCCTCTCATTCTTTCTTTTTTCATTTATAATACTGTTTTTTTTTTTTTTTTTTTTTTTAACTAAAACCAAACCCCATGGGCCTATCGGCTATGCCGCCTCTCCATGTAATTATTAAATAAATAAATAAATGTAGTAAAAATTATACTCACGACATTCGCAAGCTTTGATGCATTTGCCTCCGTGTCTCACATATCCTTGTCGGCAACGGCAGGCTGTGACTGGCTTACACAAAACAGGTACATCACCATCGCACGTTATATCCTCGTACTTTGTATAGACGTGAACTTCATTGGGATCTTTACATTTTGGTGCTAGTAATAGAAAAGGTAAAAAATATAATCTATCTCTTAGAAAAAGTACTACATATACATTAATTAGTACTCACGGCAACTGCATGGTTTGATACATTTTCCCCCATGCCTCACGTATCCCCATTTGCATCTACACTCATAAACGGGATCACAGAGTTTGGTTTGAGAATCATTGCAAGTTGCATCTGCATACTTTGTGAAAATGTATGCTTCGTTTTCACCCGGGCATTTTTTTGCTAAAATAAATGTTTGTAATATAAAAATTTTAATAATCTGAAATTATTTGATATGCTTATTTATATATTCGATTTAATTAAAATATAAATTAAGTTCAAAATACCTTCACAACCACATTTTGGAGTTGGCTTTGGAGTGCACCTTGTATGGCATGGTGCTATGCTTAATGCCACAGCGCAACTCACTGAAACAAAAAGTAATGAAAATTGTAATAATTTAGCCATAGTGTCAATGTGCAATGGATACAGTCGTCCGTATCCAGAAAATGGTGACTGTAAATTCATGCCAATCTTAAACATTTTATATACCAAAATCGTTCAAGCAGTGACACAATCGTCTATTTTTGAAATTGATCAAAATGAACAAATAATACAATGCAAATATGTATTCGAATTCGATTGTCTTTCTTCTGTGTGTGCAAAAGAATGATATATTGTGCTAGATTAAATATGCACAAAGCAGGTGCGTTTTGATCATAAATTTCTGTCAATTTATTATTATTTGTCTTCTCTCTTCATAAATATTTTGTATGAGCCTGTATTTATTAAAGTTTATCAATTCTAAATAAAACATATGTACATACATATAATCATTTGATGAATTGATATAATTGAAAATAGTTTTTCAAATAAATAGTTGTAAACGACAAGAACTCTCTCAAAATAAAAAAATCCAATTAAATTTTCGTTAAAACGTTGATCTTCGATTTCTTATATATATGTATGTATGTACATATATATGTATGTATATTATATAATATACATATATTATACATAAACATATGTACATACAGAAATCGAATCGAATATTTTCGATTTCATAGTCTCTTTTATAACAGAACTTTTATTCATTTAATAATAAATTGTCTGTGTGTTTTCTCCGAAAGTATCAAGTCGATTAAGCTGAAATTTCATATCTATTATTTTCACGTAAGGCCGGCAACACACGAACTTCTTTTGGCGGTTGGCGGCGGTCGACATCGCGGCAGTCACGTGCAGTCGCTTCGACAACAAAAAGCCGCAAGGCACCTGCACGCCAACGGCGTAATAAAAAAGTAAAAAAAAAAGGCTGCTCACGACCAAAAACGCGGCAGCTCAGCGGAGACGGGCAGCCGCTACCGGCTCTCGACCGCCGCCGACAGCACCAAACGTCCGTGTGTTGCGATCTACGTAATTGTATACAATTCTATGGTCTGCTGAAACGCGGCTTCACAAAGCCACCAAATTGGACCGCCGCCAACCGCCAAAAGAGGTTCGTGTGTTGCCGGCCTAAGGTGTAAGAGCCATAAGGAATTTGGTCAACATCAGTCAACCGGAAGTAGGGTTTTTTCGTGCAGAAAATTCAAAAATCCTGTAAAAAATCATATTTCCGAAACTGCATCGGCGATTTTGTCGAAATTTCATCTACAGTAATGTTAGTCATGTTAGCCGTAAGAGACACTGTGATTTTGGTCAAAATCTGTAGACCGCAAATGGCAGCTTACTCTTGAACGATTTTTTTTTTTTTTATTTTTTTTCGGCCTTTTAAATATGTAGTATCGTCACAATATTGTAATGTTGTACTTCTGAGAAAAATTGCTAGTTACGAAAAAATAAATCATTAAAATCAATCAAACGGAAGTAGGGTTTTTTTTTTGTCGAAAAGTTTACCACAGAATATTTCAGAAACTGCCTCATTGATCAAGTAAAAAATTTATATTTATAATTTCCATATAAAATTTAAGAGTTGATAAGGTTTTGATCAAAATCCGCCGACCGGAAGTTGTAGTTTTTCTTATTTGAATATATGCCGAAGATCGTATTTTACACACGCGCACGCACTCAACACAGTAATTTCACGATATGTATGTATGTACATATGTATGTATTTTGGTGGTGTTGTTATATCCCGAACCTTTCGTATTTAAATAACTTAATATTTTATACTAATTAACTTCATATAAACTGCCACTGTTCAATTGTGTACAAATCCAAAATATCGCCTGTTCAATCACCATGCGCGATGACTCAAAAACTATGCTTAGCAACGAACAATGTCTTACAAAGTGAAGTCATGAAATCTTGGAAACGATTATAAATTAGACCGCGAAGAAAGTCGTAAAACTCGAAAAGGGGACTTTTCGGATGACATCAACTTTGCAAACCGTCTTCCGCTCCCTCGTACGTCTCACCTATATTTTAGCCTTGACAACAAGAAACGACGTACAAAACTTTCCGTTGGATCGAGAATTCTCTAGAAATCCATTAAAAATACATTTACACGTGTTGGATTAGTCTCGGACAAATTTCTGACCTCTAAAGGGGAAGTCCGTATACCAAATTCTTCGAACTAAACAATAAAGACTACCACACGCATACCCCGTTCCCCTTCTTCTTGTTAGTATAAATATATGTACACGGCGCTCAGTTAGTCAGTCAAGATTTACATATCAACCGAGCAGTTAGCTCTTATAACTTTTATACACAGCCTCGCGCGTGTACTTTGCACGATCAAGTGCCATTTTCAAATCAGTCGAGATTTACATATCAACCGAGCAGTTAGCTCTTATAACTTTTATACACAGCCTCGCGCGTGTACTTTGCACGATCAAGTGCCATTTTCAAATCAGTTAAGATTTACATATCAACCGAGCAGTTAGCTCTTATAACTTTTATACACAGCCTCGCGCGTGTACTTTGCACGATCAAGTGCCATTTTCAAATCAGTTCAAGATTTATCGTATCAGTTGAGCTTGTGCTCTCTGACTTTTAAACTTTCGCCATGTGAGCGTTTTTATGCGAATATACTTGCATGTATATTCGTCATGCATTTATAAGACACCTGCGAGCGTCTTCTCAACAATGTGCTTTCGAGGATCATTCAAATATATACTTTCGAGTATTTTTATAAGAAAAGGAATAAGAAAAATAAATAAAAGTTTAAAATAAATAAAAGTTCTTCATTTATAATTAGAAGTACTTCATTTATAATGGGATGATCTTTTCCCGCTAATCTAAAGATCTGGTGGCAGCGACCTGTCGTCAATTAAGACGATAAGGATTAATCAAAATCATAACCAAATACATTTCACAACATCGGTACGAGCGGAGAGATGATTCTTCAATTCCAAATCTACGGATTCATAACATATCAATTTGGTGACAGTTGGTGGGATTCAATCTCAAACTATTCACCATTCACC
This sequence comes from Parapsyche elsis, assembly GCA_022651745.1. Lineage (NCBI taxonomy): Eukaryota > Metazoa > Arthropoda > Insecta > Trichoptera > Hydropsychidae > Parapsyche > Parapsyche elsis. Next base: position 8,756,047 of record JAGVSN010000002.1, on the reverse strand, counting down.
CATCGTAACAGTGTGCATGCGTTTTATTTACTTACGTACTTAAAAAATTAATTTCGTTACTCTTTGTATTCCTCAAATATATGGATAAAGTCATGGGTTGGCGACACCCGAATTTTTTCATGCTATTTTGTTTTTTATTCACGTTTATTTTTCAAATTTATATATATTTTTTTATCAATCTGTGTATTTTTGGAACATTATTATTGCAAAAATAAATACTTATAAAGTACATACTTTATTTTATTTGATGAAAAATATAAACAAAAACACATATCCTAAAGCCGCACAGGTTTTAAAACACCGTGTGTTGTCATAAAGAAGTCATAATTTATGACTTCTTTATCTTTCGAAGACATCATCAAATTTTTTGCCGATAAAAAGGCAAGGCGTCATAGAATCTTTTGTATGTTCAGTTGGGATATTGATATATGAATGAACCAGAACAATGGGGAACAGGGCATATGAATGTACAAAAATAAATCCTTTTGAACCAATTCAAAAAATCAATAATTTACTTTAAAATAGCATTCAACTGTATCGATAACATAATATATTGAACTTTATTTACAACAATTTTTTGTAGCCTTTATTTTATTTATTATAACCAAATGCTAAATACAACTTAATGCTGATAATTATCCTTGCATTTAAAAGTTGAACAATTTTGGCGTATTGAAATTGAAATACGTATGTACATACATACATACATACATATGTACATTATATTTAGAAACTGTCATTGTGAGTTATAATGTATTCTATTTCTCGCAAAATTTGAAACATTTGAACAAACTTGACTACATCTACAAATTGCAATCAATCAAATTCTTGTATTTGATTCTCTGCTCATTTAAACACATTGTAATAAAACAAACAATTATTAACAAATTATTTTTAATTATGAAAATTCATTATTTTCATTAAATTGGTAGCGAAATTCCAATATCCTTTTTTCGATCCCGTTCTTGACATACTTGGCAATATTTTATTTAGTTTCATCAACTAATCGCAACACGAAACCAAATTTCAACATAATTTGTTATTTCAATCCATCTATTTAAATAAAATTTTACAATAGAAACACATCAAATTAGGTTAGACTTGGTGTTTATAAACTTTGACTATTATGTCAATATATGTATGTAGATTAAAACTCCTGGTTTAACGCATAAACTGTAACTGTAATCATTAAATTTCGAATTCTAAATGAATTAAATCAGTGGTCGGGAACCGGCGGCTCCGGGCGCAAAAATTGGCGGCTCCGCTTATAATCCAACACTTTTCGTAAAATAAAATTAAAAAATTGTAAATTAGTTTTTTTGATCCTAAACTTACTCGCGTCTTATAGAAATTAAAAATAGAAGTATTTGGACTGAAAAACTAACGGAAATCTAGGATAGTAATGAATGTGCTCGGAACAGATTATCTGATCAGATGGATTTGTACGTTTTTCAGAAATGTTTCCTCTCGGGAAATATCGAAATTTTCTTACAACTAACTCTCCTAGCTTTACAAGCCCAGGGAATGATCCAAACTTTCACAGGTTTTTGGTCGAACCAGAAACGAAGCAGCGTCGGACTCCAATGTTTAGACAAGTGGAAATATGTAAATCTAACCACCAAAGAGAGCACGAAAAGTGGTATCATATTCAAATGTTGGCAATCATTTCCTTTCCAGCCAATTATTCAAACGTCAGGAAGCTTGCATTTGCTTGCAACTTGCTAATTTCGGCATAACAACAAAAAAATGTAACGATCAGCGATGACGTCGGATGGAATTGCACAATAGAAAATTGACGAGCTTTTATCGAATTTCTACACAGAAAAAAAAAAAAAAACAGTCAGCGTTTCCTTTTCAATTCGTTTACTTGTCTTGACGCTTTTTGGTTCCATATACAATTGTGAACAATTTTTTTCTTCGACGAAATTTGTGAAAAATTTGTACCGTAATCAATTAAGTGACGAAAGCTTTAATGCACTGATGCAATTGAAGACTAAATACGTTCCGAATTTATGTAAATTTTCCGAAAATGTACAAGTTCAAAAGTCGCATTAGCTTTTAAAAATACATAACATTAAAATCCGTTTTCAGACAAATTATTTATTTATTTTTAGAGCTGAATTGTGTAAAGTTAAGTAATATCCAGTGGCGGCTCGTCCATATACACTGCGGAACTGCAGCACCCCCAAACAAATTGTGGAAAAATGTAATTTTATATATGTTCATACAATATATGATATATATATATTTTTTATTTATTTATTTTAGTAAAATTTACAGCGTTTACATATAAAATATAGAATAGGAACAATGGAGATATCCACGCCAATTACAAATTTTCACATGTACATACATATGTAGATATAAAAATAAGCAAAATTTAGAAATAGAAATGAAAAAATGAAAAATATATAAAATAGATAAAGTAAAGAAAATAAGAATAAAAAAGACTTAAAGATAAAGCATTAACAATAAAGGTATAATTATAAAATGAAGAAGACAAGAGAAAAAAGTATCAAAAATAGAATAATAAAGTTGGTTAGAAAAGTAGGTATGTATATTAGAGTGACGAATAGAATAATTATTTATTTATTTATTACTAAAGAAAGAAATGGTAATGGAAATGCATGATGTGATATAAGTGAAGAATTAAGGATTGGAAAAATGTTTGAGTATAGAAATTTTGAATGTTGGGAAGCTGGAGAACAATATATCGATAGAAATAGGAAGATTATTAAAAGCTTTGCATGCTCTGCAGGTAAATGAGTTGTGGGAGAAGTTTGAGGTTGAGGACTTTAGGTGGAACAGGTTAGGATTACGAAACGTTCTGGGGGGACAGTTGAAGAAAATTTTAGAGAGGAGATCAACTATCAATAATATTTCGTCTAGTTACAATGGTTTATTATGGGCAAGCATAGGATTAGAATTTATAGGAAGGGAAAATTTATAATGCAAATAAGTTACATAGGAACCTTTTTTGGATCTTATTTAATCTATTAATGTTATGTTTATAAAAAGGATTCCACACAGTACTTGCAAACTCAAGGTGGCTTCTGACAAAGGAATTATAAAGGAGGATTAGAGTATCGTGGGATTTAAATGGTTTGGATACCCTCATAATGAATCCGAGGTTTCTATAGGCCCTTCTAGCAATTAGGTCAATATGAGTATTGAACGAAAGCTTGGTGTCAAAAATAACGCCGAGATCTCTCACAGTGTTGACTTTAATAATATGTAAGTTGTCAATATTGTAAGTGAACAGTATGGGAGACCTAAGCCTAGAAAATGATATGTGAGAGCACTTACTTATATTAAGGAAGAATTGATTTGATGAGCAATAGAAAATTTGTCTAAATCGTGCTGGAGCATAAGGTAGTCATCAACAGAAGATATTTATTTAAAGATTTTAGTGTCGTCAGCGAATAGAAGAAAGGAGGAATGGAAAAAACATGAGTCGATGTCGATATAACAAAAATAAAAGGGGACCTAAATGAGATCCCTGGGGTACACCAGAAGCCTTGGAAAAGTCGGTATAAATGGTGTCAGTTTGACAGTTGTCTTCCATGGAGCGTGTGATGAAATCGGTAAAATGGAGTAAATTGGTTTCCACAGATTTTTTTAGATAGGAAACCATGTTGGTTTGGAATTATATATTTACGAAGGAGGGAGGATAACTGATCAGTAACGATTTTTTCAAATAATTTGCCAAAAGAAGATAATTTAGAGATTGGACGATAGTTACAAACATTATGTATATCTCCAGATTTGAAAATAGGGGTAATTATAGTAGTTTTCCATAGTGTAGGAAATGTGCCATGGGTTAATGATAGTTTAAATAGTTTGAAGATAGGATAACAGAGTTGGGATGCACAAGATTTAATAAATAAGGGATGAATTTTGTCGGGACCTGCACCTTTGTTGGTATTGAAATTACTAAGATATTTAAGAACTAGAGGGGGATCGAGGTAGATACTATTGATGGTGTCAAATGAGGGGAAATTATCAAAACAGGGATCAGGAGGGGAGGTGTGAATGAAAACAGAGTTAAAATAATCATTAAATAAATTAGATTTGGAGAGATCATCAGATGCAGTTATGTTGTTAAAAAATAAAGAGTTTGGTATCTGGTCAGTTTGGCGTTTAGATTTAACATAGTGCCAAAAATTATTAGCGTTACGTTTGATTGAGTTTTCAGTGGAAATGATATATGTAGTTGGAAAAACAGAGTTTGGATAGGGATTTTTGACGTTTACAAAGAAGAGAGAAGGATTCATAATCACTAAGAGAATGGAACCTTTTCCATCTATTGTGGAATTTCCACTTTTCTTTTGTTATTTTGATAAGGTATTTGGTGTAAAATATGGAAATTTTTTAGAATGATTGATGATCATTTTAGGTACGTAGGAGTCAATAAGGTTAAAAATGATTTTGTAGAATTTATCAATACAGACATTGATATCCAAATTCAAAAATTTCCCAGTTGATATCTGACAAGTGATTGCAAATTGAGACATAGTCAGCTTTGTTGAAGAGGTGGATTTCGATAGGAATACGTTTAGGGAGGTTAAAAGAGGGTAAGTTTAAAGATATGACAATAGGTTTGTGATGAATATCCTCTGGAACAAAAGGTGAAAGGGAAGGTGAAATAAGACAATCGGGGGTATTACCGATAACAAGATCCTTAGATCGTATTAGAATCTTAATTCTATCGAGAATGTTGCGCAGGGAATTAAATTGGAACATGTTAGAGAATGATAAGAAATCGAGAATAAGAGTCTAATTAAGTTTGGGTGAGTACAATGGGGTAGGAGTATGGACGACGTGGGGTTAACGATCCATGTAATATGGGGAAGGTTGAAATCACCAACCAATGGGAACAAATCGTTATATTTTTTCATATGGATGTTGCTAACATTATCTAAGAACAGTTGTAAAGTGGATGAATGAGTAGGACCTTGAGGGTGGTAGGAACAACAAATGTCGAGGGGTGTTGGCGAATTTTGATTAATAGAAATCCATATGTCCTCAGCATGTGAGGACCAGGCTGGTTGATGGGAGGAATTTAGATCAGATTTCACAGCGATCAAAACCCTGCCACCAAGTTTATTGGACTGAGATACATAGTCACGGTCTCGTCTATAAATAACGTAACGGTGGTCAAAAAGTTCATGATCAAATATTCCATCAGTCAGCCAGGTCTCAGTGAGGCAAATAATGTCGAAATTGTTTTCAGGGCAGTTATTGAGGGATGTGGTGCGGTTTGTGAGGATAGTGGATAAGGGGAGTGGGTGAGTCTCGCCGCTGGAACGCAGTATCGCGCTGTCACTTTGAACAGCGCTATCGGATGTTTCTCGTCTTTCCATCATTTTCCGCTCGAATTAGTACGTTAAGATAAAATAAAAAAAATATTGAGATAGAAAACCAATCCTTATAAACGTGGTGAAATAGAAAATTCTTTATACAAACGCCAAATAACATGGAAAAAAAATGTGTAAAAAAAAATATATATATTTTTGCCTACCTACCACTACCACTACCACCCCTAGCACCCCTAACTATTTTAACCACGAGCCGCCACTGGTAATATCTCTACAGCCTGCAAGTGAGTAAAATTTATTTATATATACAATATATACATACATATATGTATATGTATATATTTTTTTTATTAAATAATATGTGGCGGCTGATTTTTCGCTGATTTGGTTCCGGGCTCCAAAGAGGTTGCCGACCACTGAATTAAATATATTAAAATTCATTATTTTATAAATAAATATGTACTAGTTTCTCAAACTTATATTGGAAATTTAAAAGAAAAATACATTTGTATTCATTCAATATAAACCATATATAATATATGTATGTATGTATGTCGGGAGAAAAATGTGTAAGGAGACAATAATAAAAAATATTTTCAAATTTGAAGTATTATTTAAAAGCTTTACCAAATATTATAAATGTAACAAATATGGATTTTAAATTTCAAAAAAATATTCCTCGGATTGGTGACGTTAAATCTTAATTTATTTTCAAATGTACATTTCGTTCAGTAGCTTTTAATTCTCGCATGAACACTTTTTAATGCATTTGTCCTTGCAATCGCGTACAAATCCTGGCATGCACACGCATCCTGACACAGTGTAAACTTCATTTTTGCCGCAAGCTGAAAAGATATGAAAATTTAAAAAGAAACATTATCACATACAAAATACAACAATAGTTTGTGGGACATTTGAATTGAATATCGATTAAATTGATTAATAAATTTGCTTAAGTTTGATATACTTACGACAGCTGCACGATTTTATGCATTTGCCTTCGTGTCTCACATATCCTCGTCTGCAACGGCAGGCTGTGACTGGCTCACACAAAATAGCTGCTTTACCATTACATGTTATATCCTCGTACCCTGTATAGACGTAAACTTCGTTGGGATGCTTACATCTTGGTGCTAGTAGAAAAAGTTAAAATAAAATCTATCTCTTTAACTTCGATCAATGTTTTTCAGTAGACAGCGACAGTGGTACTTACGACAAGCGCAAGCTTTGATGCATTTTCCTTCGTGTCTCACGTATCCTCTGATGCATCTGCACGCTTTAACCGCTTCGCAGGATTCAGGCTTTGGTGTGTCGCATGTTGCATCGCCATACTTGGTTAGGACGTATTCTTCGAAGAGATTCGTGCATTTTGGTGCTAAATGTTATAAAAACAATAATTATATAAAAAAAATATTGGGCAGATTACAAAAACATTACTTTATCTATACTATGTATGTACGTATACATATATGACAGACACATGCATACATATGAAGCAGAGCATAGAACTGAAAATGAATTTAAACTGCCTTGTGAATAATTAATGGCTCACTCTTGTGGGTTTTGATAAGTTTTTGGAGTTTCTCAACCATACATTGTTCCTATTTAATAAAATCTAGCAAAAAGTATACTTACGACAAGCGCAAGCTTTGATGCATTTGCCTTCGTGTCTCACATATCCTTGTCTGCAACGGCAAGCGGTCACTGCTTTGCACAAAATAGCTACATCACCATCGCATGTTATGTCCTCGTACTGTGTATACACATAAACTTCATTGGGGTCGTTGCATTTTGGTGCTAGGAATAAAAAATAATAATATAAAATTATCTTATTTAGCGTAAATCTTTTTTTTTTTTGATAGGCAATGAATACTTACGGCAGTCACATCTTCTTATGCATTTTCCTTCATGTCTCACGTATCCTCTGATACATCTGCACGCTTTAACCGCTTCGCAGGATTGAGGCTTAGGTTTGTCGCATGTTGCATCACCGTACTTGGTTAGGACGTATTCTTCGAAGGGATCCTTGCATTTTGGTGCTAAATTTAAGAAAATCAATGATTTTATAACCAAATGAACAAGAGTTGGAAAATTATAGTGGAAAATAAACTTTATGAAATTTATATACTGCTTGCTGCACGTCCAAAGTGCAACAACTGATCAATCAAGCAAAAACCTTCACTATAGTAACGACAGAGTAAACGCGTCTAATCATGCACGCACAAAAAACAGTACAAACAACCGAAACGAAAATAGAACTGCCTTGCGAATAATTACTAACTCGCCCTTGTGCCTGGCGTTTCCCAGGTTTCATACATAGATTACTCCAAGTTTCCTGAATATAAATTGTACCTACTAAGAACTATATAGTTTAAATTATACTCACGACATTCGCAAGCTTTAATGCATTTGCCTCCGTGTCTCACATATCCTCGTCTGCAACGACAGGCTGTGACGGGCTCGCACAAAACGGCTACATCACCATCGCACGTTATATCCTCGTACTTTGTATAGACGTAAACTTCGTTGGGATCTTTACATTTTGGTGCTAGTAATAGAAAAGGTAAAAATAGAATCTATCTATTAGAAAAAGTACTACATATAGATACATTAATTAGTACTCACGGCAACTGCATGGTTTGATGCATTTTCCCCCATGCCTCACGTATCCCCATTTGCATCTACACTCATAAACGGGATCACAGAGTTTGGTTTGAGAATCATTGCAAGTTGCATCTGCATACTTTGTGAAAATGTATGCTTCGTTTTCACCCGGGCATTTTTTTGCTAAAATAAATGTTTGTAGTATAAAAATTTTAATAATCTGAAATTATTTGATATGCTTATTTATATATTCGATTTAATTAAAATATAGATTAAGTTAAAAGTACCTTCACAACCACATTTTGGAGTTGGCTTTGGAGTGCACCTTGTAGGGCATGGTGCGATGCTTAATGCCACAGCGCAACTCACTGAGACAAAAAGTATTGAAAATTGTAATAATTTAGCCATAGTGTCAACGTGCAATAAATACAGTCGTCCGTATTCAGAAAATGGTATCTGTCAATCCATGCCATTCTTAAACCTTATATACCAAAATCGTTCAAACATTGACACAATCGTTGCCTATTTTTGAAATTGATCAAGATGATTGATACAATGCAAATATGTTTTCGAATTCGATTGCCTTTCTTCTGTGTGTGCAAAAGTACGATTTATTGTGCTACATTAAAGCAGATGCGTTTTGATCATAAATTCCCGATAATTTATTATTTGCCATCTCTCTTCACAAAGCTTTTGTATGAGCCCGTATTTATAAAGTCAGTAACTTTTTCGATTTTTGGTCCGTTATTTATTATTATTAACCAAATGGTGAATAATTTTAATAAATGGTCAGTATTTAAGTCATCAGTAAATATATTAAATGGTGAGTAATTAATACAAAACGGTAGGTAAATGTATAAACGGTCGGTATTTGACCGATTCGTTAATTTTTACTAACCGTTTGTGAAAAAGTTACTTACCAAAAATACATTGTTTACCGGCCGTTTTCTAAATATAATACTGACCACTTTCTTGAAAATTTACTGACCGTTTATTGATTTAAATACTAACCGATTAATTGGATGCCTTTTGTTTGTTTGGTGGATAAGATTTTGATTTATGTACATATTATATTTAGCCATCAAATAAAGTTTTTCAATTCTAAATAAAACATATTATAATCATTTGATGAATTGATGTAATTGAAAATAGTTTTTAAATTAGATATGTAGTTGTAAACGACAAGAACTCTCTCAAAATAAAATATCCAATTAAATTTTCGTTAAAACGTTGATCTTCGATTAATTATATACATATGTATGTATGTAATAAATCATGTATACATCAAAGTATACATACTTTCAAAGTATGTATACTTTCGATTTTATAGCCTGTTATAACAGATATTATGGTATTTATTAATTAACTAGTGTAAGCCCCTTGAATATATCAACGGAGCGTTCTCATCACCCGTACTGAAAAAAAATTCGGGTGTGGCCAACCCATGACTTTATCCATATATTTGAGGAATACAAAGAGTCACGAAATTAATTTTTTAATGTTGAGTGCGCGCGTATGTAAAATACGATCTTCGGCATATATTCAACTACCACTTCCGGTCGGCGGATTTTGATCAAAACCTTATCAACTCTTAATTTTTATATGAAAATTATAAATATAAATTTTCGACAAGATCGCCGGAGCAGTTTCAGAAATATTCTGTTGTAAATTTTTCGACAAAAAAAACCTACTTCCGGTTGACTGATTTTAATAATTTATTTTTTTCTAAATAGCAATTTCTCTCAGAATTACAACATTACAATATTGTGACGATACTACATATTTAAAAGGCCGAAAAAAAAAAAAAACAACAAGTCGTTCAAGAGTAAACTGCCACTTTCGCTAGTCAGAAGTTGACTAAAATCACAGTATCTCTTAAGGCTAACGTGAAAACTATATGTAGATATGAAATTTCGACAAAATTCCCGGAGCCGTTTCGGAAATATTCTGTGGTAAAAGAATTTTAGAATTTTCTACAAGAAAAAAACCCTACTTCCGTTTGACTGATGTTGACCAAATTCCTTATGGCTCTTACAACTTACGTGCAAATAATAGATATGAAATTTCAGCTTGATAGACTTAATAGTTTCGGAGAAAACACACATACAGACACACACATGCATAAGTACACAGACACACAGACATACAGACATTTTTTAGAAATCATGAAAACGTGATCAGGGGATGATACTCGATACAAATCAGTCAAAATCTCGAGGTCGAATTTTCGCACGATCACAATACTTTATCCGATTAGGATAAAGTAATAATATGCATCTATGCAATAATGCGCCATTTATGGCGCGTTATAATAATAACAACGTAAAAATTAAGCAAAGTCGCGAACCCTTTAAGAATAAATATTGGCCAATACGACCGTCATCGCCTCCGTTTGGAAGATAGTGTAAGCACGATTCCTCCCAACCCAATCTCGGGTCCAAATCCCACTCGTTCTGGTTTTTTAATTATTTACCTCAGCGAGCGATATCAGCAGACAGACACACACACAGACAGACAGACAGATGGATTTCGGCTATTATATATATAATTAATTAATTGACAAATTCAATTAAATAAAAAATTTATTTATAACACCAATTTTTAACTTAGTTTGGTTGGGCAACTAATTAATCGGTCAGTATTTAAATCAATAAACGGTCAATAACTTTTCAAGAAAATGGTCAGTTTTATGTTTAGAAAACGGTCAATAAAATTAATAAAATAAAAATAATAAATACCGACAAATTTAAAACTATACCGATAAATTTACTTAGTTTCTAGTATTAATTACTGACCATTTCATACATTTACTAGTCACTTAAGTACCGATCCTTTGTAAAACTTACTGATTTACACTTACACTTAAGTTCTGACCAGTGTGTACTAACCCTTTATAAAACTTAATGACCATTTATTAAAATTACTCACCATTTGATTAAAATAACTGATCGATAATCACAAAAGTTACTGAGCCAATAAATACAGGCCGTTTTGGTTGACCCGGTCAGTAAAAATTGTTGGAATTGGGTATGAATGTCAAATCTTTCGGTTGCTCATATTTACATATCACCGGTCAGCATCCATTTCAGTACACCTCGAAATTGTAAAAATGAAAAAAATATATTTTTAATTTTTTAATATTTTTTTCTAAATCACAAATTAATAGCTTCTATAAGACGCACAGTGCTTGGATTTGAAAAAAGTGTGAAATAAGTCCTTTTAGCTAAAATGACCACATTATTCGTGGCTTAATGTCACCTCAATAGATTACAAAATGTATGCAATCATCAGAATATCATTATACGCACTGGTGTCGATTTGGCAACGTCCACAATATCGTATGTATATGTATATGCAATGTGTCAAACGCGGCTGCTTTATTAGCCCGTGCGCTTTAATTGCGGACGGTCATTGTGCAGGGAAAAATTGTGCCAAAAAAAAAATTGAAGTATGTAGGAGCAAATCTGCAAATCTGCATATATTTTTTTTGTATTTTTAGCATCAGTGTATGTCTTCTTGATCAGTTTTATTTCCTTTAAAAATAATCTTTTTTTATGAATATTTTAACTTTGCCTTGAGTTTTAACTAGTTCTAATCATTTGTAACCACAACAGTACATACACTTGTATCATACCGATCAGTTATCTGAGTGATAGTTAAAACTTACTTTGTTCTCCGCTTTTCTCCGTTTTGGAAGATATCTTCGATTTACTTTAATTTATGTCGAAAACGGATTTACAATTGCACGGCCATTTTGAAAAATCACGCAACGGGATTGGTCAGAAAGGAGTTGCCCAGTTTTGATATAACAAATTTGTGGAGATATCATAGTTTGAAAAAAAGTGTTTACTAAAATCGAATTTTTTTATAGGTTTTACGAGGAGCTAGAAGAATTTTGAGAAAACACACAAATGTAAAAACAGTTGCGTCAGGTCATCCAACGAAAATCTCAAAAATTTTGAAAAGTGGAGATAACCGAGTTTGATATGTAGCGACGCATACACATGTAGTTTATATATATTAGAAAAATTAACAAATGAAGAAAAAATATTTTTGTAGCCTGTAGTATATTAATTATTTAAATATAAAAAATAATCATAAGAACGAACAAAACACCGTTTTTGTCAAGCAATTTAAAAACGTAAGTTTAAGAAAGTCGATTTTATATTACATATTATTTTGTTTTTCAGTAAGGACATATTGCAATATCTCGGATTGAGCTGTATGAAGCATTGCAACAGAGGACGGATGAAAGCTAATAAAACGACAACAATGACTTTCTTAAAAACCTACATAAAAGATAAATTTAACTTGCATGAATTTCCAGATAGTATATATAAAAAAAAAGACAATATAATTAACAGCTTTACCGTGATGTTGATGAAAAAATGTCTAAAAAGCCGGTGTTGTGGGAAGCATTTCGTAAATAATAGTTCAGAGTGGCTAAAAGAGAGACTTATTAATATCTAGTAGTAGACTATTATATATTTTTCTTGTCTGTCCATCTTTTCTAATATTTTTTGTAATGTTTTATTTATTGATGGGATGATTTTCATTTTCTTCTTTTTTTTCTTGTTTTTTTTTATTTCTTTGACTTCCCTGGATGGAGTATTTCTCTGGATTTTTTTCTCCTTCTCTCAATGCTTGAGCATATGTTTTATCGTTTGCAGGCTTTGATGTTGGTTTAAAAAAACCGAGCACATTTTGCAATGACGTACGGCTTAATATTAAAAATTTCAGATCAGGATATTTGCAAATGCAGTCATTAATCGAAAATTATTGAAAAAAATTAGTATCGTAATCATAGTTATAAATGAAATTGTGATTGTTTATTTTGATCCAAAGAATGAATACAATCATTTTCACCCTGATTTATCCAACAAAATATTTTCTTTTAAATTTATTTGTTATTGTGCTTTCACTATAGGCCCCAAATGAGGACCGATAGAAAAATGTCGATAAAATCGATTGCGATGTTTCATAAGAATAATTCGTATTACTAACACTTAATAAAACCTATAATTGATTCATATATTAGTTTTCAAAAAGTTGTCTTAATAAATAATAGAAAAAATTTGCGTTTGAAAACGTACTTTTTCTATATACACTAAATTACTCGAAATTTTCAATTTATTCTTAAAAAAATACAATAATTATATTTTATCAACATTATTGTTATTAAAAAAATTCGGGTGTGGCCAACCCATGACTTTATCCATATATTTGAGGAATACAAAGAGTAACGAAATTATTTTTTTAAGTACGTAAGTAAATAAAACGCATCCATACCACCATACCGACCAAAATACATTTGTATGTACATAAATATCATAAAATTACTATATTGAGTGCGCGCGCGTATGTAAAATACGATTTTCGGCATATATTCAACTACCACTTCCGGTCGGTGGATTTTGATCAAAACCTTATCAACTCTTAATTTTTACATGAAAATTATGAATATAAATTTTCGACAAGATCGCCAGAGCAGTTTCAGATATATTCTGTGGTAAACTTTTCGACAAAAAAAAAACCTACTGATTTTAATGATTTATTTATTTTTAAATAAGAATTTCTCTCAGAATTACAACATTACAATATTGTGACGATACTACATATTTAAAAGGTCGAAAAATATAAAAAAAAAAAAAATCGTTCAAGAGTAAACTGCCATTTTCGCTAGTCAGAAGTTGACTAAAATCACAGTATCTCTTACGGCTAATGTGAAAACTATAGATATGAAATTTCAACAAAATCGCCGGAGCCGTTTCGGAAATATTCTGTCGTAAACTTTTCGACGAAAAAAAAAAACCTACTTCCGGTTGACTAATTTTAATGATTTACTTTTTTTTAAATATCAATTTTTCTCAGAATTACAACATTACAATATTGTGACGATACTACATATTTAAAAGATCAAAAAAAAAAAATCGTTCAAGAGTAAACTGGCACTTTCGCTCGTCAGAAGTTGACTAAAACCACAGTATCTCGTGCCGTTACGAGCCATTTCGGAAATATTCTGTGGTAAAAGAATTTTAGAATTTACTACAAGAAAAAAACCCTACTTCCGGTTCACTGATGTTGACCAAATTCCTTATGGCTCTTACACCTTACGTGAAAATAATAGATATGAAATTTCAGTTTGATAGCCTTGATAGTTTCGGAGAAAACACACATACAGGCACACACACGCATAAGTACACAGAAATACAGACACACAGACACACAGACACACAGACACACAGACATACAGACATTTTCCAGAAATCATGAAAACGTGATCAGGGTATGATACTCGATAAAAATCAGTCAAAATCTCGAGGTCGAATTTTCGCATGATCACAATACTTTATCCGATTAGGATAAAGTAAAAACATATTTGATAAAAACTGATCATTTTATTTCGTTGTAGTAATTTTTTCACAGTATTTTCAAAATCCCAGCACTGTGAGACGTGTCAAAATTGAAGTCGAAGCTTTTTATGTGTAATCAACATTATACATATGTATAGGTTTCACTTATTTTCGTATTGATTTTATGCATCGAATAACAAACAATTCAAGTACAAAAATATTCACACAACATATGTGTAAACTAATCCTTCATTGTGTTTACACATGTGTATAAAAGTTTTATTGTAAATACACGCAACCTTGATAATATATCATTTTCTTTTGATATATTATTATCTTTCGTGGCGCACTTGTTCTGTTGATACCTGAAATGTGATGATTTTAGAACGCGAAAGAAACTACACCCGATTCTCTTTTTGCACGGTTTTGAAATAACACGGTTCAAGATAACGGACCAATTACTTTTTTTACACTGATTTTTTTGCTTTAACACGGTTTTCAAAAAAATTTTTTGTGTTGCACTGGTCGCATATATGTACATATGTATGTACATACATTCATATATTCCTGGTTTTTATGATACACTTTAGTTTCGTTTATGAGTATGCAACTTTTAAGCCAAAAATTCACTACAATGGCATCGCTCAGATCTACCCACTGATCGTAAACCTTTTCAGTTCATGATATTTTAAAATTTTAATTTTTTTTAATAAACTTTAATTTGTGTAAACTTTCACAAGCATCGAATTTAGCAAAATAATAAATAAAATTAATAAAATAATAGTCTTCGCCTTTAAATCGATAAAATTTCTTTTTATTTCTCTAAAACGTCTATTTTGGGTTTTGCAAATATGGATCGGCATTAGGTGAGTTGTTAAACTTGTGAAAACAACAATAGATGGATCGTTCATATGTTGCACAATGCTTTTTTCATGAATGAAATAATAAATGCTTAACAAACTGAAACTAATAAAATTAATTCAAGTTTTAAACAATTAACAAAAAAATACATTGGTGAAAAATAATAAATTAGCGAGCCTATTATAGGGTTAATTTTTTTGCTCGACTGCATCGGTGCCTTTGTCATCCGACAATGATTTTTTATGGTTTGTTATTATGTCGGATTTAAGAATTTTTAACATGCCTAATGCGACACTGAATGAATATATTTTTACTTTATCCTAATCGGATAAAGTATTGTGATCGTGCGAAAATTCGACCTCGAGATTTTGACTGATTTGTATCGAGTATCATCCCCTGATCACGTTTTCATGATTTCTAAAAAATGTCTGTATGTCTGTATGTCTGTATGTCTGTATGTCTGTATGTCTGTGTGTCTGTCTGTCTGTGTGTCTGTGTGTCTGTGTACTTATGCGTGTGTGTGTCTGTATGTGTGTTTTCTCCGAAACTATCAAGGCTATCAAGCTGAAATTTCATATCTATTATTTTCACGTAAGGTGTAAAAGCCATAAGGAATTTAGTCAACATCAGTCAACCGGAAGTAGGGTTTTTTTCTTGTAGAAAATTCTAAAATTCTTTTACCACAGAATATTTCCGAAACGGCTCCGGGAATTTTGTCGAAATTTCATAACTATAGTTTTCACGTTAGCCGTAAGAGATACTGTGATTTTAGTCAACTTCTGACTAGCGAAAATGGCAGTTTACTCTTGAACGATTTTTTTTTTTTTTTATTTTTTCGACCTTCTAAATATGTAGTATCGTCACAATATTGTAATGTTGTAGTTTTGAGAGAAATTGCTATTTAGGAAAAAATAAATTATTAAAATCAGTCAACCGGAAGTAGGTTTTTTTTGTCGAAAAATTTACAACAGAATATTTCTGAAACTGGCAGTTTTTCTAATTTGAATATATGCCGAAGATCGTATTTTACATACGCGCGCGCACTCAACACAGTGATTTCATGATATGTATGTTGGTTGGTGTGGTGCTGTGCATGCGTTTTATTTACTTGCGTACTTAAAAAGTTAATTTCGTTACTGTTTGTATTCCTCAAATATATGGATAAAGTCATGGGTTGGCCACACCAGAATTTTTTATATTAAATTAAATTTAAATCGAAAACCATGTAAATTTATTACTTCATTTATATGTAACTTATGAAAATATTTTTTTGTATAAATAAAAAATAAATTCGATTCGACTTACAAAATGAGCAGTTTCTATAAATATAATATGAAGAGCTTGTATTTTCGATTCTGATTAGTTTTATTCCTTTTTTCTCTCAGAAAACAAAATATGGCGCAAAAAATTGAAATATGAATTTCGACAGTTAGTTGTGAAGAACAAAAAAACACGAGTTTTGTTTTGTCTTATTTATTAAACAGTAGAAACATATACATAAATGATATAATTATATAAAAAGTAATAATATGACGAAAACAAAACTAGTTTTGCTTTCTTTGCTACGGGGAGATTGGTAGGATGTCAATTTATAGGATGGATTACATATACAGTTTATTGGTTTTATAATACTATAATTTAACACAAGATAAAAAAAATAACAATGGTACAGAGTAATAGGAGTGTATGTATAACGTACGAATCCAGAGTGTCTTTACAATGAATTTGACATATGTAGCTTTATATACAGAAAGCTATCGTCACTACAAACATATATTGGTAAATGATAACTAGTTTATAGATTACAAAACAATTAGAACATTTAGGAAGAGATTAAGCCTTAAGTAGGGCATATTATTGTGTACTAGTTAATTACTTTGATGATGCATTACAATGATATTTGAATAGAAAGTATTAGAAAACAATTGATTACAACAAGACAACAATATTAACAAAATAATAATAAATAATTAAGCAAGTATGAAAGTATAGTAGTGTCAGTCGTTATGACTAAATAAAATCTTATTAAATTAAATAAACAGTCAGTAGAAAAAGTTGAAAAATCATATACATATACGGTGAGCTACACAAAAACCTACGCACTAAGATTTTTGGGCGAACTTCGCGCGACAATCCATCCTACCTGCTGAAAACAATAAAGTACCCCAACCGGTTTTTTCACAATGGTTCTGCGAACCCTTGGTACAAAAACACACAAAACAAATGGTCAATTTTGTATGTAGTTGACCGTAAAACTTCATCCGAGTTCGTCTTGTTAAAATCAAATCGAAAAATGTCGTCATCGCTCTAAATGTCGATCGAAGTAAAAACCGTGATTTTTACTCTTAGGAAAGAAAATATTTCAAACAGAGAAATTGCTCGGAGAATAGGGTTTAGTGAGGGTACTCTGATGAGGTTTTTAATTAATTATAATGAAACAGGACGAAGTACGAGGACTGCAGGAAGCGGAAAGACGAAAAAACTATCAACAGCAGCAGATCGACTCATAAAACATACCGTTTTGCAATATCGTTTTACTTCTGCTTCACAAATTAGAGACGAAGTCTATGCTTCGACGTCCACAGCAGTAAGTACGCATACTATTCTAAGGAGGCTGAATAAAGTTGGATTTCGAGCGATGAAACCAGTCAAAAAGCCGCTGTTGACTGTTCAAATGAAGAAGAAAAGACTGGAGTAGGCTAAAGAAAGGAAAATTTGGACATCGGAGGATTGGTACAAGGTGGTATTCTCATCTGAATCAAAATTTAACCTGTTTGGCTATGATGGGAAGGCTACAGTACGCCGTAGAAGTCGAGAGCGTTTTGAGGAAGACTGCGTATTGCATACATAATGATATGGGGATGCATGACAAGGTACGGATTGGGGTCTCTGGAGGTTGTCCGAGAGTCAATGAATACAGCACAATATCAAGAAACTATTTTGAAAAATGTTCTACTCACTATAGAAGGACTAACGTAATACGTCCCCGAACCGATTTTTCAAGACGATTCGGCATCTTGTCATCGAGCTCGTTCTGTAAGTTACCAACCTATTTTAATATCTCCAATTTGTTTTTTATGTAGTAAATATCATCGACATGTTTTAGATCACCAGTTATAAGGAAAGTTTAGCGATTAAATCCCTCATCTGGCCTGGGAACAGTCCTGACCTAAACATAATAGAAAGTTTATGGTCGATTTTGAAAAGGAATGTCATGAAATATAATTCAAAAACGCTTCGGGACCAGAGCCATAGAGCAGCGGTTCCCGAATGGTGTTCCGCGGAACCTTGGGGTTCCGTAAGAGGCTCTCAGGGGTTCCATTCAAGATTTCCATATTGTAAATCGTTTCACGTTTGATAATATTTAGGTATTGTAATTTTTTTATAAATGGACGTAATTATTATTCAGTTTCAATGAACTTGTTGTCCAAAAAACTAGCACTTACAGACCCACCCTTCGCCTGCAAGTGCTAGTCATCTTGAACTGTTGCGCGATGAGCGATGGTCGATGAGATTGGTTTATTTGGCCGACATATTTGACAAACTGAACACAGTGAGCAGCTCTCTGCAGGGAAGAATGATAACCATGTTTACAGCGAGTGACAAAATATCTTCTTTAAAATATAAAATCGCCTTCTGGATTGAATATCTTGGACAAAAAAGTAATGACTGTTTTCCGCTACTTCAGCAATTTCTCAAAAAAAATCATCTTCCAATCGCTACGGACGTGGAGATAAGTATACGTGCACATTTGACAAACGTCATTGGAGGAATATTTTCCAGAAGAAAAGTTTCAGTTATGGGAAATCGAATGGGTCCGAAATCCATTTAGGATTAGTACCAAATCTTCAACATTGACTGTATTGGAGTATGAAAATTTAATTGATATTAAAAATTCATTCACACTGCAACAACTTTTCGAATCAAAAGCTACCACGAACCTGAGCCAATTTTGGTTTGGCCTGAAAAACGAATACCCGGGTATCACCGAAAAGGCTATCATGGCGTTACACCTATTTGTGTCAACTTACAGATGCGAGGCTGGGTTTTCAGCTTACGCCTACACGAAAAATAAGTTTAGGAGTAAGTTGAATGCTGCACCAGACCTCCGCATCCAATTGTCAGACATAAAACCTGACTTCAATGTTATTTTAAGGAAAACTATGAAAAGATTTCATTCATCACATTAAATAAATATCTTTTTGTTCCAACTAAATAAATATTTTTATCTTAAAAAGTCTTTCTTTTAAAGTCAAACTATACTTAGAAGATGCCGACACCAATCCAAAAAGCCTCAGTATGGTGTGATTTAACGTAAAAAAACAATGTTACAGTTAGTTTACTTCTTACTTAAGCTAGGGTTCCGCCCAAAAATGGTAAACCAAAAAGGGTTCCGTAGCCAAAAGAATTCGGGAACCGCTGCCATAGAGAATGCATGGAATAATGACATCACAATAAATGTTATACAAAATTTGTATGACTATGCCAAGAAGAATTTTATCGGTTATTAAGAATAGGGGAGGAATAACCACATATTAGTTACATATATGTAGGATTTGAATATGAGCGAGAAGGCGTGTTGTGTATGGTGTGAATGAGAGTGCGAGCTGATGGGTTGTGTATGGCGTGAAGGAGAGTTTTGTATAGTGGCATTCCGCATCGTGCTTTGGTGAATAAAGCATGTTGAAGAGTACTAGCGGTTTCATTTTACCCCGTATCACCCTGTCCTCATGAAATGAGATCCTACATTTGGGGGCTCGTCCGGGATCGGAAGTAGACAGTGTGATACGGCAGAGGAGCACCCAGCACAGAGGCTGAGCTCTGATGACGACGACGAAGACGAAGACGCTACGGCAGAGGAGCACCCAGCACAGAGGCTGAGTGCTGACGACGACGAAGACGAAGAAGATGCCGTGTCGCAAAGAGCACATGGCCGAAGCGCTGGTGGAGAGGTTATGCGCCAGAAACCTCGTGGTCGACATCACCAATGAAAGTGACGAGGACGATATACCTGTCCTAAGCGTGACGCGGCCGAGGAGAACAATCAATCGGGTAACTACTTTCAGCGCAATGGATTTCGAGGGATACGCCCCGAAATTTAACGGGAGAGACAGTGGGCTGGTGTCGTCATGGACGAGGAGCATGGAAGAGCATGCAGAAATATTTAAGTGGACCCCCATGGAGCAGTTAATCTATGGGAGGCGGTTCTGCGAGGGCACGGCCAAGGACTTCCTAGAGTCGGAGAAAGGGTTGACCTCGTGGGCGATCCTCAAGGAGAGATTGTTGGAGGAGTTTGGTGATCAAGCCAGCAGTGCCGAAGTTCACAACGAGCTTCGCCTCACCAAAAGAAATAAAGAGGAGACGGGGCTTGATTACGTATACCGGGTCAAGAAGATCGCAAGTAAATGCGACTCCATCGAAGAAGCGGCTATCATGGAGTACATCATTAATGGGGTCGGTCTAAAGGACCACGAAAAAGTCGCGCTTCTCGAAGCCGAATCCATTGCGGCGCTGAAAAAAAAGATTCAGCGACTGGAACGGGTGATGGGCCAGAGAGTTTCAGCCCCGTGCGACAGAGTGGAGAAGATGGACAGCAAGAGCGAGGAAAAGACGGAAAGGCAAGGCCACAGAGACTTGAGGTCGTCAAGATGCTTCGGCTGCGGCCAGATCGGACACATAGCAGCTGCGTGTCAGTGAGGAGCCGAGGGACGCGGTGTTTCGACTGCAACAGATTCGGCCACATCGCTGCCAATTGCGAGAAGCAGAAAAGGAGAGTCCTTACAGCAGTTGACACCGGAAACGGCAGCATCCCAAAAGACGTTGGTATCAATAACGTTATGGGACCAATCGACGACGATAAAACTAGCGTTGAGAGTAGAATATCGGCGCTTATTCATTCCACTGAGCTGATTGCCAAGATGTGTGCCCAAAATGTTCTCGAGAAAGACAAGCGTATATTGAACTTGGAGAATAGATGCGATACGTTGAGTCGACAGATCAAGGGTTTGATCGCCGACAATAAACGGTTGAGACTTGAATCTAAGAGTGATGTACTGAATGATGAAGTTATAACATCGACTACATCTGAAATTTCCGACGGTGATGTATCGAGTTATAGTCGACTTGAAAAGCAGTTATCGGATGTTGAAATTCAAATGTCTTTGAAACAAAACGAACTAGATGTGATGAAACAAGATATTCAAAAGTTGAAAGATTCGATCGTATTGTACGAAAAGCTTGTGTCAGAATCCGAAGAAGACAAATTATTGAAAGACCAGACGGTGCGAATATGTGTCGACTCCAGAAGGCTAATTAAAGAGATGGTCAAAGATCGTTATCCGCTGCCGCTGATTGAAGATCAGCTAGACCAGGTCGTCGAGGGCCGAAATGATCTACGGGAATCGAGTAGGAGGCGGCTCTTGGAGATTAAGGAAGAGAACCGTCGGTCTTACAATCTGAGGAGGAAGCGGGCAGGGGTGTATGCCGTTGGTGATTTGGTTGCCATCAAGAGAACTCAATTCGGGGAAGGATGGAAACTTTACCGGAGTTATCTCGGTCCGTATAAGGTCACCAAGGCCCAGTCAGGCGACCGATACGACGTTCATTGAGTGGGGAGTTAGTGGGGTCCTGAAAAAACTGGTATTTCGCCGAGTACATGAAACCATGTACTACCGAGACATAGCGTCTATTTTATTCTAAATTGTATTAGTTAAGTTAATGTACTGTTGAAGATTGTGTTCGAACTTTTAATTGGTATTTTGTAATTTAATAATGAGAATTGTAATTTAGTATTTTGTAATGAGTAATTTTGATGTTATGGTGCTAAAGCTAAAGAAAGACAGTTTCTGTATTAGTTTTGAAGTTGCACTAATGAAAAAGTATTTTCTTATCGATTATGTTTGCATACCTGTTTAATTTTTTATGTATTCTACTATTGTGGTACTAAGATGTAATACAAGACTGAAAGGTGAATTTACTATTGTTATACTAAGATGTAATACAATAATGAAAGGTGAAAACATTGATACGGTATGGGAGACGAAATAGTTTAACGAAGTGACAGGGAACGTTCTTGTAGCATGAAAGAAGAAGAACGTCATCCGAGGACGTATGACAGGTCAGGAATGGCCGAGTGTAGGATTTGAATATGAGCGAGAAGGCGTGTTGTGTATGGTGTGAATGAGAGTGCGAGCTGATGGGTTGTGTATGGCGTGAAGGAGAGTTTTGTATAGTGGCATTCCGCATCGTGCTTTGGTGAATAAAGCATGTTGAAGAGTACTAGCGGTTTCATTTTACCCCGTATCACCCTGTCCTCATGAAATGAGATCCTACATATATTAAATGATTATTAAAATTAACATTTAGAATATACTATTATATAACAAATTTATGTTGTTAAAATTATGTTAAATTAAATAAAAACGCTAAAATCTCCCAAAAAAAAAAATACATTTTTCACACCTTTTGTCCATTTTTCAAAATATATTCAATATCTAAATAAATACATTGGTATAATTCACAATTTGTCTTGTTTTATTATCTTAACGATCTTAGTCATAATTTAACACGTTTTTATTTTTAAAATATTGCTGCAAATTTAAATGAAATGAGATTCTAAAATTTTTAAGTGCGTAGGTTTTTGTGTCGCTCACTGTACTTACATACACACATTATATAAAGAATAATATTATGAAGAGAACAAAGCAATATAAGAAAACTAACTAGAATTTGCTTTCTTATACATATTTGTATATTAAATAAAAGGTAGAAAAACTTGAAAAATCATACAATCATCAATTCATCAGTCCATCGTCCACTCGGTCTACCGTGATTTCTTTTACATTCTACTATTTCTCGCGTCTATCTGCCATCCATTCTTCTTGCTATGTGTCCAGCCCATGGCCACTTCAACTTTTTCACACGTTCTGCTATATTTGCCACTTTTACCATGCTTCTCACCCATGTATTCCTCTTACGATCTCTTCGTGTTATACCAAGTATACATCTTTCCATGCTTCCCTGTGTGCACTGGATCCTACGTAACATTCTAGAATTCAGCATCCACGTTTCACATCCATATGTTTTACAGATATGTGGAGAAAAAAATAAGCTATCCAGTGGATACCAATAACACAAGATCGTTAAAACGTGCACATAGCAGGTATTGATGAATCAACGACGAAATAACAAAAATGAAAAGATGAAATAAAAGAATATACATAGATAGTACAGCTTCTAGTCTGCTGCATTCACTCTTTTCAAGAGGCTCTCAGTAATAAAAGTAATCATGACCAATATAGTACATGCTATATGAAGGCGGCATGACATTGTGACAAAAATAGTGAGATTTTGAAAGGGGAACGACAAACTTTACTCGTGTTACAAAAATATTTAAATTATTTCTATCTCCAGAAGCTTTTAAACTGACATTTCACACAATGAAATTTTACAAATAATAATAAATATAAAAATATGAAATGTACGTATGCAAATAACAGAAAATAAAAATAAATTATCAGAAAAATACTCAAATTGGATGAAATACTGGAAACATAAGAAAATCTGATGTCTCACATAACGTAGATAGTATACAGGAATCCAACCAAGAATTACTTAGAAATCTCAGGGTGCGCAGAAATATATATATTCCAGAAAAAAAATTATAGATGTATTGATAAATTTCGGTCACAGGTTAAATGATATGATAAGATTCCTATTGACATCGCCCCCAAATAAAATAGTGTATTTCAAGAAAGATCAATCAAATCAATCAAAGTTCCAGGCCGCATAAAATTATATACATTATATAATATTAAAACTTCAAACAGCAATCCACTTCAAAATGTAAAAAAAAACAACGAAAATAATGGATTAAATTTAATGAAACACTGCATTCATGCAAAATGAAAACGTTGAAGAGTGTTAAAACACTAGAATTAAAAAAATGAATGAAATAGGAAAATGGGCTAAATGTGTATGTGTACTTTGTATATGGATGGAAAAAAAACGAAACCACATTAAAATAAAAGATAATTAAAAAAAAACTTTAATGATGTGAAGCATTGGGTTGATTGTGTGAGACGTTTTCAGCTAAATTATGTTTTCGTTTTTTTTTTCGGAGAGGAGCATGCTTTGAGGGACGTCCAGAAGCCAGCCTTTTACTACCTCTGGTCACGCCAGGTCTAGCTATCGCTGTCGGCTGGACATTTATAGGAGCTCTGTAATGTTTTTTTACTTTAAAATTATCACAATGTTTTACGAATTGTGAAAAATCGCGTGATGATTTCACCTTTTTTAATTTTTTGGATAACATTTTTATAGCATATGGCTGACCAAATTCACGGAATACACCCAATATATTATTTATACACGCGTTAGTAGAGTCATCACAGTCTTCAACATCTTCAACGTCTGCCGATGATGGTAAATTTAAATTTTGAACTAATTCTATTGATGTAGCCATCCACTACATTCTGAAGTGGATGGCTGTTGGCTTAATTTAACAAAAAGTGGATTGTAAAAGTTTTTGATAGTGGTAGTTTCGTCACCTAAGGCTAACATTGCGATTGCATTACGATCTTTGGCTGTATCAGTTTTTATATCAAAGAAAATTAAATTAACACCTGCCTGGTGCTTACACTGATTTCCCAACATTCCAAATTTACATGTGCAACATCCTAGTTTGAGGTCGACATCATATAATTGCTCCGTTTTACTCCCGCTTGGAACCCTATAGCGATCATTGTCTATTTGAATGATTTTATCCTTCGTGAGATACGCTGATTTTATAAGAAGTGATTTTAATCGAAGTCTATTTTTATCAGATTTCCCATTAGCGTAATTTCTGAACCGACGTTTATAATAGTTGTCCATAGACGTGCACACGTAATCGACAAGTCCTACAGCATTAAGGCCCGAGCCTCACCGGGCAACTAGTCTGCCGACTAGTCTGCAGACTAGTCTGCGGCGAGTTGCATTGAGCAATTTGCTCCGCCGACTCAGTTGCTCACATTGCGATTTTGATTATCTTAAATTATTATGGAAATTCAAAACTGACCCGCAGAATCGGTTTCTTAGACAATTCTATAAATGAAACTCGAAAAAAAAAAAAGTTATGAAAAATTCGTCTTTTTTTTCGTTTTTCGAGTTTCACGTATAGAATTAATTGTTTACGCCGAAAATATAGCATGAGCGCGACCTCTTCGACGTCCATCTTCAACGTGAAAATGTCGTCCGCAAGTCACGGTAAGCACTTCTCGTAATTTACAGGGTCAAATTGTCATTCGAAATGTTCGGTATCAAACGTCATTGTAATGTATTGCAGCATCTGGTAAAGTGGCTTGGATACGACTGAAACTTGACGAGTGCAGCGTGAGTGAGTGAGCGTCTCTCTTACGCAAATAGAGTGCGAGCGAGACAACGGCGAGTGCATCACCTCTGTATGATTTATTTACGTCACTTTCAAAATAGACAAATATCAAAAAGTAAAAAATACTTTTTTTTTTTCATATTTCTTATATAATATTGCCTAATAATCAAATTATATTCTCGTCGATTTTGGCCTCTTACAAAGCTATACACTTTTATGGAGATGTTTGTATGCTATGATGGGAAGAATTTGAAGATTTGCGAAGATTTGAAAATAAGAAGAAAAATAAGGATCTGGGGTGAAACTTTCTTCGGAAATCACTATCTGTGTGTAGTGTTTATCTCGTAGTATGAAAAATTCGTCTTTTTTTTTCGTTTTTCGTTTTTTTTTCAAAAAAAACATTTTTTTTTCGTGTTACCTGTACAAAATTGTCTAAGAAACCCATATTTGAAGTCGGTTTTGGATTTCCATGCCTATATAAACGTCTTTTCGGGTCGTGAAAATCGTGAGTCTCCCAGAGTTGCTTTGACGGCGTGTAGTCTTCGGTAGTCGTCCATAGTTGCGGAGACTGAGTTGCCCGGTGAGGTCCGCTCCGTCTAAACGCTAACATTTTGACGACACGACGACTAAGGCCGACTAGTCTGCAGACTAGTCGGCAGATTAGTTGCCCGGTGAGGCTCGGGCCTTATAAATGCCTAGTGGCGTAAGAGCGATATTACATTGAGCAACAAAACCAACACCAGATTTTTTTTTTGCGGTGGCGAGCATCTTATTACATTGCGCCACTTTTCAAGCTCCCAAGCTACCTGCTCATCTCATAATCTTCATACAAAAAAAAAATACTATACGAAACTAGGTACTCTATGTAGACGTAGAAAATATATAAAATTCAACCTCTCGTATTTCTTTCTGAATTTCATTGTTTTCGAAACAATTGCGTTGACAATTGAGTACGACGATGCAAAAAAAAGGTCAGAAAAGGGTTTTTGGTGAAGTTTTTTTTCGGCGAACATTGACTTCCAAGAAATTTTCAAGCAACCCAGAATCGCATCGTCTAATACATCGTAATACTTACCATTGGAACCTGTATATCTATCTGGTCGCCGAGGTTCAAAAAAAACCTGGTCTTCCGTTTTGTTGCTGAATGTAATATCAGCCTAAGGGCCCGAATACACGGCCGTTTCTACGGCGGCAGTTTGACGGCCCGCTGCTGGGCGTTTTTTGTTTGGGCTAAACGAGCGTTCGAAACGCGACCGTAATAAATATTGTTATCTGGCCACACCGTTACATTGTAATGGCAGCACTGGTCGCGTGATCGGTCTGACAGTTCACATTCACAGACTATGGAGATTGAAATTGCCAGTGTTTGCCTAAAAATTCAACTCGGTGTGTTGAATCTCATCATTGTACATAAACAGAAGAAGAAGATACGTTGGTGGGTTCATCCCTCAATTTCGACAGGACAATTCCACATCATGTTTGGCACGCATCGCAAGTTTCCTGACAAGTTTTTTTTATACTACAGAATGTCAGTGACGAGTTTCGACGAATTGCTGCATCTGATTTACAACAAAATCCTAAAAACCGACACAGGGATGAGAAAATACCATACCATACCATATTACTTAACACCAAATCAGCTATCGATATAGTAAAATGTATTACATAATTTTGCAAGAAGAAGAGACGGATTTGAATTTGAAGACTCGCTTTCTTGTGAAATGAACGATTTCGAACATGTCACTTCTGTAGGAGGCCGATCACATGGAATTACAGTAAGAAATGAATATTCAGCCTACTTTAATGGCATAGGTGCTATTCCTTGGCAAAATAACAGGTAGATATTAACAATAACGAGAAGAGATCGTAAGAGGGATACATGGGTAAGAAGCATTACTTGCAAGAAATCTGACAACCCTATATATATGTATCGAAAATAATGTTTAAGTAATGTTAATTATGTTATAGTAAAAATAATGTTCCGACAAGTCTCTGGTGATATCCGGTGAGGTTACGACCAAGCCGTGTTTGTTATTGTTATGACCGGGACGCGATTGGGTGTCCGGCATCCGAGCGGGAAAGTCGCTTGAAACGCTCTCTCCGCTTTAACTGTTTCATCCTCCCACGGTCGGCTGCTGAGTGCGCGTGAGTCCCCTGGAAGCTCGCGTATGGTGGCCCCCGGCCTAGGGCGTAGTGATTCAGCTGCGCAGAGTCCAGTTTGCAGTGACAACTCCTAATTGAAATGGATAACCTATCGCAGATTGCCTCTCTGCAAAAGGAGATCGAGAGGGTTCTGGCCGAGCTCCAGAGCGAAAGGGAAAGGACAGCGGAGCTGGAGGCTCTTCTGGTCGCTGCCGTAAACCCCGGAAAGTGGCGGGTGTCCAAAGCGACCCCGCCAAGGTATACTTCTCCTCCACAGGGAAAATCCAAGGCGGCGAAGCAGTTTCCCGCGCTTTCAAACAAAAGGCAACGTAGCCTTGAAAGGTCTCCACCGGGACTTTCCAACCGGTTTTCAGGTATTGGCGGAGACCTCGAAGAGGCCCCCCACGATCTCTTCCAGCCCACGATGCTGATTTCCGTGGGGCTCGCGAGTTCTGTTCACAGAATGTCCGACGTCCAGAAAGCAAATCGTCAGCCCGCGCTGGATCTGCGAGAAGTGGGAAACCACGAAAATGCTCGCCTGCGCGAATCCGGAACCCGATTCCGAAAAAAAATCCAATCTCCCAGGTGCACGGGTAAAATTTCCCGCCTTTTTCCGCGACGATCACACGTACGCACACTCTCCACAACAGCAAGCACAGGTGTCTGGCACCTGTATAAAACCCCCAGATCCCCACCAGCCGCGCCCACTCCACCTGATGCCGCAGGTAGCAGTCAAAACCTAACACCTGACTTGTCCGGGGAACAACCCTCCCCCTCTCCCGATTCACCAGTGCTATCCACGGACGCAGGTAGCCTACCCATCCACAAGCCGGTACCTATTGTTCTCAGGAACAAAAAAACAATACCCGGAAATCCGCCGTAAGCTCCTTGCCGCCGGATTCCAATTCACGGCCACCTCCAAAGAGGCCACTATTAAACTCGTCGCCGACAATGAAACGGCGCACCGAGAAATTACAAAACTACTAGAAACTCAAAATACGAGTTCTATACTTACACGGCTGCCTCGGATAAGCCGCTCAAAACCGTTATCAGGGGGGGGTAAACACCGACCTCTCGATCGATGAGATCACCGAAGATCTCAAGTCCTTAGGACACGAACCCCTCAAGGTCGTCCGTCTGATGAGGAAAACAACAAAGTCCCCAATGCCCTTGATACTAATCGAGTCTCCTCGAACGCCGAAGGGCAAAGAAATATATAATATAAAATACCTCTGCAATGAGGTAGTGAGAGGGAGGCACTCCGCAGGAGTAACTCCATCCCCCCATCGCTTTCGCTGCCTGAAGCACGGGCACGTCTCAATAAACTGCAGAATGTCACCAAAATGCATTAAATGCTGCGGCCCTCACATGACACAAGAGTGCGAGGCCATAAATCCCCACGCAAGTGCCCAACTGCGAAGGAGACCACTTCCTTCGTACCCCCTCAACCCAAACAACGGCCGAAATAGGGATAAGAGGAAGCATTCCCATGTCCTCCCCCTCTCAAAACGGGTCCCAACAACCCCCTCAACCTGGATAACGACTCACTCGCCTCTCCTCTCCTACGCTGCAGCAACGCTGCCTGGGCCTTCCCTCCCTAGAGCACTCCTCCGAAACTGACCTGGATAGACTCACGCGTAACGTGAATGAAATAGCTAATGCCATGAACTCTAGATTCTCAATCCTAGAATCAAAAAATAAGTCAATTAGCCCCTAATCCAATTTAATGGCTGAACGCGAACTTAGAATCCTCTTTTGGAATGCGAACGGACTCGCAAACAAAAAAAACCGGAACTAGCCGACTACCTGCAGCGACACAACGTTGACGTCGCATTAATAAATGAAACCCACCTTACGGCTGGAACCAACCCGCGTATCGCAAATTATAACCTATACCGTACTGACCGGATGGGAAGGAGAGGTGGCGGAACAGCGGTGTACGCAAAACGTTGTCTCTCCCAAAATCTCATAAATGACTCCTCCCTCACCGAAGCTCTCAACTGCACCTCGATAGAAGTATGGATCGGAAAATCCAAATCAATAATCCTTCACGCAGTCTACAATCCTCCAAACCGCACCATTGCTCCCGAGGATTTTGCAGACATTCTAATCCCCGACAAACCCAACATCATAGCAGGTGACTTAAACAGCAAACACCGAAACTGACATGCCAGACGCAGTAACCGTAACGGCAGACGACTCGCGGACATCTCCGCCGAACTAAACTTCCACATAGACGCTCCCTCCGAGCCAACCTACCACAGACTCACTGACGGATTTGCCGACGTACTCGATATAGTAATTTTTTAAAGATTATGTAGGTGGCTACAACCTCATAAACCATAATGACCTCTCATCGGACCATAACCCGATCCTCCTAGAACTTACCAACAGCTCCCCGCTGGTGAACCCTCTCAATCGCAAAACAATCGACTGGGGCTACTTTGTTTATTTAGTTGAGCAAAACACAACGTACCCTACCAACCTTGACTCGGAAACAAGGATTGATGCGGCAGTTGAGAATCTAACGGAATCCCTAACGGTGGCAATCGATAAAGCCACGACCTCAACCACCGAAGATAACAGCTCCCAACAATCACTTCCGAGACAAATCAGACAATTAATTAGCAAAAAAAATCGCGCCAGAAAAAATGGCAAAGAACTAGGGACCCGGTCCACAGATCCGCGCTTTGTAAACTTCAATACGAAGTCCGAGAGGAACTTTCTAGCCATCGGAACCTTCTATGGGAAGCGAAAATAGAAGCGTTAAACGTAAAAAAAAACGCCTTCTGGAGGATGGCCAAATTCTTCAAAAAAAGCCAACCGGTAAAACCCCAGAACATCCTATCAGCCACCGAAGGCCTAGTCTATACAACGGAGAGTATGGCCAAGGCTTTTGCCGACAGTCTTGAACTCCAATTCGACATCAACCGAACGGACGCTAACCCAGCGACCATAATCAACACCGAAAAGCTAGTCCAATGCTTTGCGGAAACCACTAACTCCCAGACGTTTACCGGCTATGCGAGCCCCATAGAAGTCTGTAAGATCCTCAGATCCCTAAAACAGGAAAGGCCCCGGGCCCCGACAACATACCGAACAGAGCGCTAAAAATCTTCCGGAAAATGCGATTAGCTCATTAACAGCTATCTGTAATGCTTCCTTCCGCAAGGAGTACTTCCCCAAACCTTGGAAAACGGCCAGCGTGGTTATGATTCGAAAACCAGGTTCAGACCCAACCTTACCCGTGAACTACCGTCCTATTAGCCTCCTCTCATGCCTCGGTAAGGTGATGGAGAGACTTATCCTAAATCGCATGTCCATGCATATGGCAGAACACAATATCCTCCCTCCTGAACAATTCGGGTTCCGCGCCGGAATGTCGGCGGTGCACCAGTTACAGCGGGTGGTCGGATTCGTGAAGCAGGAGACCTCTCGCTGCAGATCGGTAGGAGGAGTTTTCTCGACATCTCTAAGGCTTTTGACAAGGTGTGGCATGCTGGCTTACTGCACAAAATGATAAAATATAACTTCCCGCCCTCGTTAACTAAAATCACGCGCTCTTTTCTGTACGGCAGAACATTCATGGTCAAAATAGGCAACACCTTATCACTTCCACGCAAAATACGCGCTGGTGTCCCACAAGGGTCACTTCTCGGTCCCTCTTTATTTAATATATACTCATCAGACTTACCCCGCCCAGACGGTGATAACCTACTTCTAGCCCTATACGCAGACGACACCGCCATCCTTGCAAGCGCTGAAAGATGCGGTGAAGTTAACCGACTCCTCCAAAACTATCTAGACCGCCTAGAACAGTGGTTTCACAGGTGGAGGTTCTCAGCAAATCCCGCCAAGACACAGGCTATCATGTTCCTACCCACAGGGCGGAACTGTCAAATCAGTAAACTTCATACGGTTACCCTAAATAACGTAAGCTTACCCTGGGCGAAACTTAGCTGGCTTCCACACTACCGGAATATACTTAGAGCAGCTTCTGTAGCCCTCGCACGGCTCTACCCTCTCCTCAAGAGGAAGAGCAGACTATCACAAAAAAATAAAGTATTGCTTTACAGGTCCATGGTGAGGCCGGTTATGACCTACGCAGCCCCGGTATGGGCCCACGCTCTAAACCACACCTGGCTCAATAACCTCCAAATCCCTCAAAACAAAGCCCTTAGAATGGCAGTAAATGCCCCGTGGTACGTCCGAAACCGCCAAATTCACAGAGACTTGAAATTCCCGACAGTCGGCAATCACCTAATAGACTTGTCAAAAAAATATTTTCTGCGGCTTGAAACAGATAAGCACGCGCTCATCAAGGCACTGGCAATTCGATTAGATTGCAGTGAAAGCCAACCCCAGGACGTCCTGTCCCCACAACACTTGTGCAAAAGATTTAACTTCTAAAAAGAAGACGGCGAATCCGACCACCAACCCAGGTGGGACTCCGCCTGCCGACTTGAGGCAGGGAGGTCTCTAGTATTTTACGGGACCGGCCACGCGTTGTGGCTGCAGCACCGCCGAATTTGCAGAAAAAATACTTAAAAAAAAAAAAAAATCCGCGATGTATCCTTTCGCAACCCCAAACATAATGTGGTTGACGGACTGATTAATTAAAAAAAATCAGTACGTTAGCCTATTTATTTTTGCTTTCAGATCGAAGTCAGTTCCTAAATACAAACGTTTGATAGCGCAGTAAAAGCACATGGCTGTAAACTGCGTTGCATATAGACCAGATCACAAGACCGGGACGCGTTGCTATGCCGTTGGCGCTGGAAGCAATGCGTCCCGTTACATTCTGGTGGGTGGGTAGCAGCCCCTCAGGAAACTATCTTGTTCGGTGCGGACTGGGCACATAACATAACCACCAGGGGCTTCGCCCTCCCCGACCCCCTTTACCACTTGCCTCGACGGCAACGTTATTATATTGTGTTTTCTGGAAAATAAACGACCCTGAAAATACATGAATCTGTGGTTTCTATCTTCAGCCAAAACCTAACCTCAAACGTCAGAGTGAAGCCGGCCAAAGACAACACCGCGCTCCAACTACGGCACCACTCTGTGCGCCGGAGTGAACTGAGCTAATTCGACAAATAAATTTGTTTTCATTAAAATTTTTAAATATTTTCCTATTGATGGATGCTGGGTTCAGTGACAATATATGTATATGTAGGTATATATAATTTTTAAAAAAAATTCTGGATGGTGGATGGAGAAAAACAGTAATTCATAGTATAATTATATAAATTTATTTAAATTACATAAATTGAGAAAATAGTTAAAATGTTAGATGGCTACTGGCTGGGTTCCTACAGGCTCTATAGAGCCGGTAAATAAAGTAATTTGCATTCGTAGAGCTGGTAATTCAACATACGATTTGCACTGAAGTAAAATAATTAAGTGAGGGAGAGGTTTTCTATAATAATAAAATATAGAAACTAAAATTTTTCATCTTTTTCGAGTTTTGACATCTCGTTCCAACCCTGAAACACAGCATTTCCAACATCGGACAATGCCTTCAATTTCAATATGCGGTTGGAGTACTCCTTCAAGTTTACGTTATATATGAGGGGTCGTAACTCCACCTCACAAATAAATTTGTCAACGTCAAACATTTCTGTGGTGGATGACAATTGGGTAGCGAACGGTCGCAGCACAATAGCCGGCGCGTGGCGTTGAAAAAGTTACGGTCGGCCCAACGCCTTCGAACGCGACCGTACAAACGCTCGTCTAGTATTTAGTATGCGCCATACATTCTCATTCTCATACGTACTACTGAGAGCTACAGCGCGCCGTGCTACTGCTGCGTTTTGAACGCCCGTGTAACCGGGCCCTAACTCTTTGCCGAGTATCATAAAATTTCATGGGATTCGAGGGTTCTTATTATTTGTCTTTCCCGTTTGCGTCTCAGAATGGTAATAGTGTTGGCAGCCATGTTAAGTTGGCAGCCAAGCATTCACAACTGTCAGTTCGACAGTGACAGTTATGTCTGCTGTTCTGACGCTGGTAAAAGACTGCTTCCAGTGGATTCTGAGGTTGTTGACCGGTCAACTATCAGCTGTGGAGCCTTCTTCGACTTTGGTGGTGGTTGTGGTGAGCGAAGGTCGTCATCTGCCTCAAAGGCTGCCACCTGATTGGGATGTGTTGCAGCTGAAGCAAGCAGTGGCACCAAAGCTTGGCCTACGTCACACACAGTTAGATATTGTACTAGCTGGAAAGCGTCTCAATAACTCAACTCTCATTCAGGTGAAGTTTCCTCTGTATGATTTTAATTGTGGCGCAATATACTGAGGATCCGAAGTAGCTATATATGGAAATTGATTTTGCATGTATGAACCTGTGGACTGATAGTATTGAATGATTACCCGTAATTGACTTATCACGCTTATTGCCATGTTGTGTTTGTTGATTGACATATTCATCCAATTATATTTCAGGAATGTGATCTGGGTCCTCAAACTATATTGCATGCTGTGAAATTAAAAAATAAATTAAATAATCAATCAACGACTGTGGATGAAGAGGACGAAGGCTCTAAGCCGTTATCAGAAACACTTTTAGATCTGCAGTTAAATGATGAGGAACGCAGGAATATTCCAGATTCGGGTAATTGAATTTAAATTTTGGTATACATAGATATTTCTACTTGGGTTGGGGACGAAAATCATGATCCCACAAACACCGTGGCCCAATCATCCAGATTTTCGACTAGGAGTCCACTTAGGCTTACCATATTATTTTTATTTCAAACCGCCACACTAAGAATTTTTTTCAGGAAAATACGTTATTTGTACAATTTTTAAAAATTACTTCGTTTTTTGAGCAAAAAAGCACCGCAGGTGAAATATTTATTGCATAAGAAAATTTTGCATCTAAATTGTTTTGAATTTCATAAAAAAACAAAACCACTAGATTTTGTACAAAACAGCATATCTATATATATAAAAATCAATGTCTGTTTGTCTGTCTGTCTGTCTCTTATAGGCTCCTAAACCACTAAACCGATCGCGATGAAACTTTCAGGACTTATTGTGATCATGCCGGGGATGGTTCCTGTGAAAAAAAATCGGGAAAAAACGGGAACGGGAACGGGCCTGCTCACGCGTCAGATAACGTACTAGGAACGGGAACGGTATCGGGAATAGGCCTGCTCACGCGTCAGATAACGTACTAGGAACGGGAACGGGCCTACTCACGCGTCAGAAAACGTACTAGGAACGGGAACGGGAACGGGATTGGGCATTGCAACGCATGCCGGGTCAGCTAGTCATTTATAAAATTTATAATTATTTTATAAAAAAAAAAAACAAGACAACCTCTGTTGAGTGTTATGCACAATGCACTAGGCCTCTCCAATCCTCTTCCATTCCTGTCTGTCTTAGCAATCTGCATCCACTTGACTCCACACATTCTTCTCAATTCATCAGCCCATCATCTGCCTGGTCTACGTTGCTTTCTTTCACATCCTCTCGGATACCATTCAAGTATTTCTCGCGTCCAATCTACCATCCATTCTTCTCGCTCTGTGTCCAGCCCACTGCCACTTCAGCTTTTTCATACATTTCGCAATGTCATGCTTCTCACTCGTATATTCCTCTTTCGATCTCTTCGTGTTATACCAAACATACACCTTTCCATGCTTCTCTGTGTGCACTGGATCTTACGTAAAATTCTTGAATTTAGCATCCACGTTTCACATCCATACACCATAACTGGCAGTACACATTGGTCGTATGCCTTCTGTTTTAAGCATAGCAGGATGTTGGATTTAAAAACTATGTTCATTCTTCCAAAAGCGCTCCATCCTAGTTTAATTCTTCGTTTTATTTCTTCTTCCTTACATCCAGTCATTTTCACCAATTGTCTCAGATATAAATTACTATCAACTATCTCTACAATATGGTTATCTACTATGACTACGTTTTTCGTGCAAAATTCATTAAACAATGCCAATGTAAGGTACTTACTAAATATTATTTTCTTATCAATAATTTATTTCATTTTGTAGAGAAAGCAAAAGTCAAAGCACACTTTTACGTGTCATGCAATACCTGTAAAGAAATGCAAATGGGAAAACTACGTGTCCGTTGTAAAACATGTAAAATCGGTGCATTCACGGTGCACTTCGATCCGCAATCCTGGCAAGATGTCCTTGAGCCGAATCGCATCACCGGTGAATGTTTGAACGAACCAAGTTGTTCCGTGGTAAGCAAAAGTTATACATAAAGTACATATGTATGTACATCAAATTTAGGTAAAGTATAACAATGCGTTCTAGATTCATCATGATATTGGTCCAACGTATGCCGAGTTTTATTTCAAATGCACGAAACACATATCGGAAGGTGAAAAAGATTCATCCGTCCCACTGTATCTGATCAAAGCTAACATCAAAGATATTCCATGTTTAGCATGCTCTGATATTAGGTAATTAATTCACTTGAAAGAATTTGCAATCAAATAATTTTACTTCACAATTGTGATTTACTTTCAGTGAAACTGTACTAGTTTTTCCTTGCGACTGTGGCCACGTGACATGCTTGGAATGCTTCAGACATTATTGCACATCAAGGTAAAATATCAAGATCGTTTTTATATATACATACATATGTACCATAATACCATAATAACAAGACCAAGAGAAAAATTTACCTATAAATTATCTATATCCTGTAGATTAAGCAGTAGGGAATTCTTATTTCATCCACAGTTTGGCTACACACTGTCATGTCCCGCAAGATGTGAAAACTCATTCATAAAAGAAACTCATCATTTTAAATTATTAACGGAGGATCAGGTTTTTTCATTTTTAAATAACAACTCTATTGTATTCATATATTGTCTTAAATCCACTTTGAGTGTATTTGTGTTGATGTTTCAGTATAAGCAATATCAGAGATTTGCCGCCGAAGAATACGTGTTGCAATCCGGAGGTGTCCTTTGCCCTCAACCAGGTCTAAATTTAAATTTTATATTAATTTTCAATCAATTATATGCATAAACGAAATATTATGATAGATTTTGTTTGGGTAGGTTGCGGATCTGGAATAATAATCGATCCTCAGTGCACTAAAATCACATGTATTCATGGATGCGGAGTTGGTTTAATTTTATTAACGTTATACTTTGACGTTACGTTATAATTTTAGAATTGGTTTTAATACTATTTTTTCATGAATGCAGTACGTCTTCTGTATAAAATGTCGACAAGGATATCACATCGGTGAATGTAGCGACACGGCCGACAATTCAGAATGTGGAGGATCTTCCAATTACAATGTGGATCCTTCCAAAGCAATTGAGGTACAATATGCACTCTAATTTCTAGTACACGTTTATTTATTTATTAAACGCCTATTAAGGCTTTTACATATAAAGTACATTATATAAACAGATATATTAATACAGATATATTAAATTAGAAAAAATATATATACAGTAGACTTCCGATTATCCGGGCTAATGGTGGGGAGGGGCGGCACGGATAACCGAAAAACACGGATAATCCGAAATATGGTTTTTTTTTTTTAAATATACATTTCTAAAGCAGAAAATTATTTTAACATGTTTAATACTCATTATTTATTTAAAAAATCTGTGATTTTGGTTTGTTTGCAAGAATTTTTTAATGATTTTCTAATATCAGTTCGAATTTTCCATTTTTTTTCAGATTTTACATCCAAAATACATTTTTTTAAATTAAATTCATGCATGGATAATCCGCAAACCGGATAATCGGGAGTTTACTGTATATCATATATATATTTTTTAAAAACATAAATATCTCACCAAGTGATAAAACGTCCAACGATTGTATTAGCTCTTCAAATAAAAGAGCTAAATTAAATCATCAAGATAAACTCAAAAGATACTACACCAAATCGATAATTTTGTAGATTTACCATGGTGCTGGACTCGGACACAGTTTGATAATTTTAAAAATATTAATGAATGGTTAATTTTAGAAAATAAAGGTTAAGGTTGCTTTACTTGTAGATCAGTTAAAAATTTGGGAATCGATTCTGATAAAAATTTACAACTGTCAAAATCACGGCTAAACTGTTCTGTGTTTCCCAATGGCAATACGAAAGAAAATCAACAATCTTGTCTAAGGAAAAAAATACACCTATGTATGTATGTACATAAAATTTCTGACGCCCATATAAAATCGTTGAATATAATAAAATCGACCAATAATAATGAAATTGTTAAATTTGTTCAAAACAGTCAGCATGCTCATATTTTAACCACTGCAAGAGTTTTCAGAACAGTGTAAATTCAGATAGTAAAAAATCAGCGACCATTTTCAGATCTACCTGTTGAAGTTGACTTACAGACATTACATTACAATCTCGTAAAGATTTTGCATTCTGATAAAACATGTTATGCACATTTATGCACATTTCAACGGAATGAAAAAAAATATCATTATTAATTGACGAGTCAACAACAATAAGCTAAAAATATGTTCATACATATATGTAAATATAATACATGTGTATAATTAAAAAAAAAAGGTCGTTTGATAATTTTTGAAAATTATCAAGCGCTCCCATTCGTGATAATTTCCATTTCGAGCTCTGACCATATCTAATCATTCTGGAGAAGGGAGAATGAAGGTTATAATTATTACGTGAAATATTTTCACAATCCAATAAAAAACGGGTAACACGCACCGGTACCTTTAAGCGAAAAGTCGAATGAACAAGAATAGTATTATCTATTAGAATTAGAGAGTTCAATATTTTATACAAAAAGTTACATCGAATATGATTCTTATTACTTCATTTTATCATTTTTAATTTTGACAGAAGAGAATCATAACATATGTATGTATGTATTCAGTAGGCTTATTAAAAATAAAGTTAATCTTTCTCAAAAAATTTTATTGTATTTTTTCAATGGAATACGAATGAGGTAACCAAAATGAATGGCAAAATGAGGTGGCCAAACTGTAGAATTTATACTCTAGTATGCTTCTAACTAGTGAACAGAATAATAATTTAAAATTTACATGTGTGCTTTACAAAAGCAGTATTTCAACGACATAAATAAAATCTTTTCAGGCTTGTTGGGATCTCGCCAGCAAAACTACAATACGAATAATCAGTAAACCTTGTCCTAAATGTCGCACGCCGACTGAAAGAGATGGAGGTTGCATGCATATAGTTTGTGTGAGGTAAAACTTTATTCATTTTTTTGTAAAGGAATGTAAAATTTTATGTATGTAATATAAAGCTGTAATATTTTTCTTTCCAAATACAGATCTGGTTGTAATTACGAGTGGTGTTGGGTCTGTCAGACCCAATGGACTAGAGAATGCATGGGCGCTCATTGGTTCGGTTGAGCATGTCAACTCATCAATAATATGTATTATAATCTGATGCGGGTATTACACAGGGATAGTTTACTAGCTTCAATCTCGCTGGTTTGCTGGTCGCTGGTAAACTAGCTCGTGTAATAGTCGAAGTTAGTAAACTAGCTTGCTTTTTCGGCCGCGCAAGTGAAGTTCGAAAGTTTGAACTTTACTCGCACTAGCTGGCTCGGTTGACGTCACTTCATGACAGTTTGAGGTTCAGCGTTTCATTTTCAGCCCCCAACACACACAGTACACTTCAAAGGACATGATATATTTACGATATTGAAAATTCAGCGGGCATTTTGACGGTGGGCGCAAAACACGTGTCGTCACGTTGACAACTCACAAGTTGATGACAGTGCCTCTAGCGGCAGCGAGTAAACTTAACACGTGTAATAGGTTTACTAGCTACCCGCTACCAGCTCTACGTGCCGGTCAGTAAACTAGCGAGATTGTAGCGAGTAAACTATCCCTGTGTAATACCCGCTTAACGGTGCTATTTAAATTAGTGACAAATTTGTATATTGTTACATTTTTAAATATAAATTTGTGTAGATTTGAGTACAAATAA
Source organism: Parapsyche elsis (assembly GCA_022651745.1). Classification (NCBI taxonomy): domain Eukaryota; kingdom Metazoa; phylum Arthropoda; class Insecta; order Trichoptera; family Hydropsychidae; genus Parapsyche; species Parapsyche elsis. Next base: position 8,716,467 of record JAGVSN010000002.1, on the reverse strand, counting down.
AAATAATCAAAAGAAAATTTTCCGAAAAATGTTTATTATTTACACTTTAAAAAACTTCACCTCAGGCGAAATATTTTCTTGCGTAAGAACGTTTTGCATTTAAATTGCAAATTTTGTACAAGCGAGATTTTTTTTCAAAAGACAGCATTATCTTTTACATCAGACGGAAAACTTAGACGAACTTTGTTCAGATTTTACGCGATCAACCAAGCCTCAGAATTTTTTCAGAAATGGATATTCTTGCTTTGAGGCATCCTTAAATGCACAGCTTCTTTTATGAATTTATATTCTGTCTCAACATGAGAAACTCTCGACAACCTCTTTTGCTTGTTATACACTACCTGATCGACAATGTACTGTCAGCGACCTGCCCTCTCCGCCAAAAGCATAAATATTAGTTGATGGTATAGTCTTGTGATGAGATCTGTAAATTTTCCTAAGATTGAAACGAGTAAATGACAAACCGGCTGGAAGGTTGGGACGTGTCTTCAAACCAGAACAATCTCGGTCAAACCGAGACGTATGGTAAGTCTAGATTTAGTTCAATCCTTCCGTATATGTATTATTCATAAATTGCTGTAAACTTTCGTGCACTCTCAACACTTTTACTTTATCCAAATTAGATAAAGTATTGTGATCATGCGAAAATTCGATCTCGAGATTTTGACTGATTATTTTTTGCGACACTGCTATATACTACTTACTATACGCACTGTGTACTCCTGATGAAAAATATTTAAAAAAAATACCAACTCGCCTTAATGTTTCCAATTCACATTATCTACCTATAAAATCATGAATCATTTATTTACGACACAAATAATGCATACCTTTCAATTTGCTATTAAATTTCAAGTAAAAAAACAAAAGATTTGCTGACAAACCAAAATCGCAATTTTAATTTATGACATTGTGAGTATGATGACGCAACGCGCCAAAAGAATGTCGCTGAAATGCAAGATAACATACGGACATTCATATGTACAGAGTAAAGCCACGTCAATTGTCGTGGCCTGCGAAACCGACTTGTGACGGTCACGGTCAACACATACGAATCCGATGTAGGGTGACCAGCCTGTGACGCATCTTTAGTGGCACCTACTAAAATTTGCAGGAAAATGTTACTCATAAATGACACGATTTTGCGAAATTTTTCGCTGTATGTAACGATCTCACCGACACGATTACAATATTTCAACTTATACTGTACCGATTTTCAAAATTCAAACGCCAATTGATTTGTTTTTGACTTTTATTTCCTAATCCTAATACACATATGGATGTAATAATATATCGCGTCCTCAGTGCACAAAGGTGACATGTTGGTATATAATGGTAAATTTTTCAAGGCAGCAATTTTAAAGTTTGGACTGGTCATAGTACGATGTTTAAGTTTAAATTTGATATAAATTAAGTGATAATTGTACATACTTCAAATTTAAATAATTAATTCTTTGATGATATTCTTCAATGTCCCAAATTATACGTCTTAAGTTAAAACTCTTAACTGATTAGTCCTAATAATATTTTTCTCGTTAATTTTTACTTTATCCGATAAGGATAAAGTATTGTGATTGTACAAAAATTCGACCTCGACATTTTGACTGATTTGTATCGGGTATCATCCCCTGATCACGTTTTCATAATTTCTGGAAAATGTCTGTATGCTGTGTCCGTGTGTCTGTATACTTTTAAATTTTTTCTCCGAAACTCAAGCTGAAATTTCATATCTACTGTTTACTCTTACTGCTGCTACAACAGTCCTCTACCAACATGAGCGCCAATCCATCGTCAAGAAGTACCCGTTGGAGCGATACTCTCGACCACACGCAGTTAATTCGTCTCCCCTCTGTATACATGTAATTTGCTGTATGTACATCAAAAAATAAATAAAAACATGTACAAAAATCCACTTCGTATGAAAATATGAACGATATACACACACTCAAACCAGCGTTCCTATAATTGGTGACCACGACGTTCGTATATAATCATTCAAATTTCAATGAATTTGTTTCTGATTGAGAAACATTCCCGTACAGGTGTAATCGCATGGTAGTAGTAATGTAGGTTTCGAAGTACAGGTGTGGTGGTGGTCGAAGATCCCGTTATCCGGCGAATAACTAATAGGTAGAGATGGGCGCGACGGTGGCGCACCCGCCGCCTCAAGAGCACAAAAAACATCATCAAAATGACTTCAAAGAGCTGCAACAGCAGCAGCCAGAAACAGAGAAGAAGCTATGGATGGCTCTGCTTCTATGGCTCGTGGGTGGAATGGCTGGAGTACATCATCTCTACCTGAGAAGAGACCGGCATGCCTTCGTTTGCTGGGCCACTTGTGGCGGTCTGGGTCTGGCGTGGCTCGCAGACTTGTTCAGTTTGCCGAGATACGTTCGAGAAGCCAACAAGCATCCTCAGTTCTTGGAGGAGTTCATACGTAAACTAAGGACTCATCAAAAAGTACGGTATCTACATACTACTTGAACTCACATAAATCACACCTTTCATTAGTCATTTCAAAAGTTTACCGTTATCGTTTGTTATGCGTGTCTTCACGATTCGAACGAACCGCCAAAATTGTAGCAGTGATCAGTACTCGAGGGGAGAATTTGTACCTACATAATATTATATATCGATTCTGCTCAAATTCAAATTGAATTTATATCAGTGTGTTGCACGGTGTGCTACAGAGAAACCATTCTCAAGTTGAAAGGATGACAATCGTTAAAATCCTTTTGTTCAGCTACTCAGGTAAAGACGGATGTTTCGTGATTGTATGGGTTGCCCATAGATATATGTAGAATAACATATTCTATATATATGGGGTTGCCCTTTCTGTGTTACGTGTTGTGTTGCAACATACATATGTAGTTTCGAACTGAGAAATGATGTGCATTATCGGTTGCCGAATTCCTAAATTAACAATTATTAATTACGTACTGAATTCATAAATGGCTTTTAATTTTTAAAAAACTTATTTATCCATATAATTTACTAAAAACATAGCCTTAAAGGCGCCTGTAAACGATCAACATTTGTAAGCAATATTGCTGTCAATATTCAGTCAACCATCCAGCAACACTTTCGGCATCACATGCGCAGTAATGTGTGGCTGAATGATTGCCGGCAAGTAGTTTGCTGTTTTATTATTGCCCAGATTCGCCAAAGGTCACTCGTATCGTGTCGTGTCCGCACCTCAGCGACAGAGACCCCCCGTATGTGAGAGAGCAGGAAAGAAACATATTTTCGTATGCCAAGCGATATCATCGACAATATGTATGTATGTCAACAATACTCATGCATAGCAACAAATGTCGGAAAACACGATTATATTTCCGGCCCGCATCAAAAAATTGCAGTAATATTACCAGCAATACGTTGCCGTGAATATGTTGATCGTTTACAGGCAGCTTAATAATTCCTGGTCAAGTGGCCATTATCCATTTTACAATATGTATATGTGTGTTAGTAATAATAAGGAAAATAATCTTACTTTATCGTTAGTGTTTATTTTTACAGTAGGAAAGTTTAAGCTGTAAAACCTATTTACAATTTTAAAATGGCATTTTGAAAATCGGTTTAGTACATAATATGTAGTTCAGTATTACTTCGAGATAATTTGTAAAACTGTGCGTTATTGCTTGCGCGCTTGCAAAAACCTGTCGATTTTGCGTTACATTTTCATGATTTATCCAGTGCTCGAATTCAGCGGGAGCGGCAGGGAGCGGGCGTTCCCTTTCGTGAAATTTGAAAACGTAGCGTACCCTTTCGTGAAATCTGTAAATTTAGCGCTCCCTTTCGTAAAAAACCAAAATTTCCGTGCTCTTTCAATAATTATTGCCGAAAAAAAAATTAGAAGGTGATTTTTTTTACATTTATGACTCCTAAATCACAACCTTTGACTGGAATTCCGACAAAGGCATCTTATCTGTAGCCAAAAGCCATTTAAAATATTATTATGTTTTGAAAAAGCTGGATGCACGTGTGTTACTTGAAGATAACATTTAGAATTGGAGGGTTTTTAGATTCTATTTATTTTGGTCGGTTATGCGTAAAAAGTTTTATTGCTTTATGGTTGGCACTGTCTGTCACACTATGGTCGAACTGCAACGGGCCTTTTTCGATAATTTACGATATCTTTCTTTGAATTGTCGGCTTTCTTATTTTAACAAAATTTCTAAAGCAGCTGTACCGCTACCATTATACTAATTAATAAAATTTCTGACGCCCATATAAAATCGTTGAATATAATAAAATCGGCCAATAATAATGAAATCGATAAATTTGTACAAAACAGTCAGAATGCTCATATTTTAACGACTTTTTCAGAACAGTGTATAGAATGTAAAAAATCAGAGACCATTTACAGATGTACCTGTTGAAGTTGACTTACAGACATTAAACGGTATTAATCTCGATAAGATTTTGCATTTCGATGAATATATACATATGTATAGGTATCTACATACATATAGTTAAAAAAAAAGGTCGTTTGATATTTTTTGAAAATTATCGAGCGCTCCCATTCGTGAAAATTTCCATTTCGAGCACTGGGCCATTTACCCTTACATTTTGTTAAGTACAACTTTCTGTGATGTTTCACATAAAAATCATTGTAAAATATGGCATCAATTAAGCCCTGTCACAAATGTTTCTGATATCAATATACACACAATACAATATTTACATACAAATCTCTATTGTAAATAAAATTTCACTTTTTTTTGTTACCAGCCACCGTTTTCAGTTAACCGATTCACCTGTGCAATACTAACAGGATACTGGTGGAGTTATCTGTTTTTGGCTGCCATACCGTTAGACACCTTTTTCGGTATCAATTGGAAATTTTTGTATTGGCTAGCACCTATACCGGTCACGTTGGGTATGTTTACCGTTTAAATTCAACTTCTGATGAAAGCAGTCGTTCAATAATAAAATAATAATTAACAATAAAATGTTTAGGTGTGTGGACTGTAGGTAATATTGGACGTCAATGTGGCGGACCATGGCTTTCATTTCTTGCTGCGGTGGGTGTTGCACCATTCAGATATTGGTTAGCAGACGACACTTGGTTAACAGTCATGGTATTCTGTTCAGCTTTAGTATTTGATACGTATTCAAAAGAATGGCGTCGCACGCCTACGAGAAAAAACTCAATTTACAGGTATAGCTTACTGTATTTTTTTCTGAAATCAAAGCTAAAATTTATTTATTGTATTGTATGTAAACATGAGATTGTTTGTAAACTTTCAGGCGGTTGAGTATCCTAGGTTTCTGTGGAATTTTATATATATCTCTTTGGATAGCCTTCCTGTACTTCAACGGTACAATTAGTGACAGCAATGGCGATGAAATACCGGTGCACGAAGCGGTGTATCACTTTTTCACAAGCCCTTGGTCAGTCATTGTGCCATTTACACTATAAACCAAATGTGCATTATTGCCAGTAATTTGTATGTGTACAATATTGTATTTGCATAATATTTCAGGTGGATTGATTTGAAGCAATCGTTACATGAAACATACATATTCGCTCAACACCACGGATGGTATCAAATATGGTTACAAATTGTTGATCTATCCGATCCTCACGGGGAGCAAAATGCATACAAGGTATATTCCATTCCAATTTGTGATTCTTGAATTATTTTCAATGAAAAACTCAAGACTCAAGTCGATTGTATATATTTACGAGTATGTTAGAATACACGTGTGTATTGTTTCAGGTGTTGGATATAAGTCGCGATGCGAGTCAACAGGAAATTACGTCAACGTGGCGACGGCTATCTCGTGAGTCTCATCCTGATAAGGAGAGAGATCCTCTGTTGAGAGAGGCAGCTCAACATAGATTTTTGGAAATTCAACAGGCTTATAATATTCTATCGAACACAAGATCGCGAAGGAATCACAAAAAAAAAAAAGACAATCAAGATTTCTCATCATTATAATACGACGGATTTTATCGTACTAGTGATTTACTTTTTACATGTCATGTATTTATTTTTATGCAATTAAATCTTTTAAGTTTACAGTGAAAAATCGATTTGCTGACGTGTGAATATGAATGAGTGCGCAAGTGTGTTGTCAATTGTATTTGAAAAGGTTAACACTTTTATACCAAATATAACTGTTAAAAGCTTAATATTTATTTATTAATTTATTTACTATACGCCTGTTAGGGCTTTTACATAAAAAAAATACATAATATTATTAGAGAAAACATAAAGAAAAAAAAATATGTAGAGTTGATAAAAGAAAAAAGTCATTGCCTTAGGGATGACAGATTAATATTTAAAAAAATCAATAAAATCAGAATATTTTTACCATATCTAATTATTCTGGGGATGGGAGGATGAAGATAATAATTATTACGCGAAATAGTAATAATCTAATAAAAATCGAGAACGGGTAAAACCTACTGGAACTTTTAAGCGAAGAGTCGAATGAATAAGAATGCGACTATCTACCTACATATGTATATTAAAGAGTTTAATATTTTATATAAAAAAATTACATCAAATATAATTCTTCTATTACTTAATTTAATATGTATTTATGGTTAATATTTATTATTATTAAATAATTCAATCGAAATGAATATAAATGTTAAAACACCATAATGAATTTTATTTGTCTTGAATACTTATTTAGAATTTATGAAGTTGTTTTTGGATTATGTACAACAATTTTATGGGTAGTTTAAATACATTTTATAATACTAATAATTTATTTTGCTTTATATTTGAATGATTTATTTTTTGAGCTCATCTTAATAATAATTAAATTCATTTCAGTCCAAATTTTTATTTTTATTAAAAATTACAAAAGGATTTAACACAACATTTTATAATGAACAGCAGATAATTATGTTCTCAACAAAACTTCTTGGCGACGCATTTGGTCCAGCCGAACGGATCAGGCACCAAGTCATTTGCATGCAAAGTTTTCCCTTGCGACAAATGTTCAGCGAATTGTGATATAATAGGATCACGATGACAAGCAGTCATCGCCACCACTTTTTCAGATTCGTCAAAGTAAAACGCAACAAATTTCAAATTTGTAATATCCCCCACAATTCTAACGGTCTTATACTTGCCGAAACCGCAATACTGTACCGATCTACCAAAAACCCTGGTCCAGAAAAAGGGAACCGCTTTGAGAGCTGCGCGTTTATCCAACATATTGAGAGCCGCAATTTTTCCGTGATATTGAGCCAGCCCGTAATGACCGATGGTAGCCTTCTTCCCGTCGCTACAATAAACTGGAGCTTTGGCAATATCTCCACCAGCATATACTCCCTGAATGTTAGTTTGCATTCTATCGTTAACAGGCACTGAACCGTCCTCGTCTATTGTTATTCCAGATCCTCGAAGGAACTCCGTATTCAAAATTGAACCGACACCCATAATAAGAATATCCGCTGGAAGAATACTACCATCGGTTAGTTCGGCGGAAACTATATTTCTACCTTGACCATAGCATGACTTTATACTTGTATTCGTCGAAAATAGAATTCCTTTATCGATGAAAACTTTCATCAGACTAGATCCGACGGCTTCTCCGAATACTGAACGGAACGGAATGGAATCACGGGCGACGATTGTAACACTCTTAGCTTTATCAACACAATAAGCAGCGGCTTCCATTGCGATAAAACTTGATCCAAGTATTACAACATCCTTGTCTGAGTTTTTGCCAAGCGCTGCATAGATTTCCGCTGAGTCTGAGATTGTTCTCAACGTGAAAACGTTACGTAGATCACTTCCTGTTAAAGGAATATGACGTGCCCTCGATCCCGTCGCCAAATAAAGTAAACCATAATTGATCCGTTCTCCATTAGACATTGTCACTGTTTTTCCTCGACAGTTGACATTTATAGCTTCAACACCCTTAATGACTTCAATGTCGTAATTCTTGTAGAATTCATCATTTCTCAACTGCAAGGCTTCGACTGGAGCATCGAGCGATTTGGACACTTGAACACGATCATAAGGCAAAGTATTCTCTTTTGCTATCATAACAATACGTCCGGTGAAAAAGTTTTGGCGGAGGGCTTCGACACATTCCGCAGCCGATGGACCACCACCGATGACTACAATAGTTGTATAATTGTAGCAATTATGCTTTGCCATATTTTTGATTCGATTATTAGATTCCAGCTCTGACTTCTTAGCTCTGACCTAAATAAAATCACAAATGAATAACTCACATACATAGTAACATTTTGAACTTAAAAAACATTACTTCTAAGTTACCTTGACTTGCCCATCGTTTAAAACTGTGACTTGGTAACGAGGAAGTGAATCCAGTCCAGGAAAATCTTCAATATCCCCAGTTTTTACGTTGAAGCAGGCACCATGCCATGGACAACGAACACGTCCTTGGCCCAAAGCTCCTTCAATGAGTGGTGCTCCATAATGGGTGCACTTTGTCCCCAAAGCTGATAGTTTACCATCTTGTCGAACCACTAGTACTTTGCCAGATCTGCCCAAATTGAATTCTTTCATTTCATTGTCTCCAACATCGACATTGTTGCATACAACGCCTTCAACGTATTCATCAGCGAACGACATTCTTTTAGAATCTGAAAAAATATGTATTTTTAAATATTTATAACACACTAAAATTAGCAGTTGTACATTAAAAGTGTTCAAAAAATATTGAAACACTTAAAAATAATTATATTTACTCCGAGAAGCTGTTCACACCTTGAAACCAGAACTAAGAATGTATACTGAAATCTATTGAGATCTATGTATGTATACTTCAATTCCATGAAAAAATAACATGTTGACTTAAATTTCTGGCGGTTTCAACGTTAAATATGATAAGATCGATAAGCATGTGGTTTCCTTTGATAAAATTTAACCATATGTAAACATGTTTAGTTTGATGCATGTCCTCCTGTGTAAAAGATAGCTTATTTACAACCAGAGTACTGCCTGTTGACAATCAATTGGTTTTAATTATTGAAATATTAATGGGCTAATAATAGCGGTTATTATGGTTAAATTATACAAGCTGACAAACTTACGACTTTTATATATTGTATGTATACATAGGTATAATACGTATACATATATGTATATACATACATATGTAGTTGTATCCTTATTAAAAGTAGTTTTTTTTCAGACATTTTTTTCATTGGGGATGGTATAGAAATGAAAATATATATAATATTATTTTTGATTACACGACAAAATAAAAAATAAAACAATTAATTATGTAGTTAATTTTATGTATTTATTGTTATATCATTTATTCGGAATATAATGACACATGAATTTCATTGCTCTAATATTGATACATTATTTTAAACAAATTCACACTGATTGAATTTCATTTCGAATGTTACAGACGTTGTTATTTTGCGTTTATCTTTTTAGTCATCTTGTTTGCATCTCGCATGCAGTGTTATAATTTTTTTGTTTTGTTTGTTTCTTCTTAAATACAAGAGACGCACTTTTACATTTATTGATATGAAAATCACTATCTTACACTAATCCAATTGTGTATACACGTATTATAATATCAATCATGAAGGCAATCATACAAACAAGTCATTCATGTATTGGAATTCCAAAATTAATTTATTATTTTCACGGTCAAGCAAAATACTACATATTAGAATTTTAATGATACGTTGAATAATATTTTTTTACATTATACATGTGTATAGTTAATTATAAATACAAAATGTATTTCTAAATCCAGTCGTTTTTTTGGCCAAATTTTCATGAATTTAGTGTTTATAAATAATATTATACTTTTCATGAGTAGCGATGCTTGCTTCATTATTTAATACAATAAATTTACTGTTCTAACATTTTAATGAAACACCCATATAATTTAAGAGTTAATTGTAATATCAAAGATACTGCATCGCTACTTTAAGGCCCACCATATTCTGAATGATCAGACAATCGACAAATACTGCAATCCATCTCAGCTGACCGGTGCATTTTTTTTTTTTTTACTAAACAGCAGTGATAAAGAACACATTTAAACAATTATTACACATAGGGCTTATGAAATGTAAGGGTTTAGCTGAGAAGGTTGTCTGAGTTTGCAATATGCGCCCTCCTTAAAATTTAATGTGGCAATTTAAATTTCATCAATATTTTGTGAGTGCTCACAGTCGATTCCTTAATATGATCTAATCGAAAATAATATTTTATTCTTATTTGTTCAAAGAATACTTTATTTATATATTTTTTTGTTTTTAATTTTGTTTCACGTTAAAGTTTATTGTCAAATTTGTAAAGAAAGAACAATAAATTGATACCAGAGTGTCATTTTAAGTGTTTTATTTTGTTGTTGTTTTTGAAACTATTCAAACGACACAAACTTGGATAAATTACATACTCAAAAAAAGTAATAATGAATGTCTAAATTAAATTAAAATGTCATAATTTGTACTTTTATTGAATAAGTCGTTGAAACTACACATAAATTTTTCAATTCCAATAAAATCTTTTCAGTGTACTGGATTAATTTATTTTTTATAATAATATAGGAGAGGGGAAGGGAAGTAAGGGGACAGCGTTTTCATCTAATGACAAGGATAACTTTAAAGCGACGTAGAAATATTAAAAATTGTTTGCTTATTTTTTGTAAATTCTTATACATATCAACGCTACAGTGATTAGAGCATAAGTGCGTACTATGTACATATACATACATGTTTGAATGTAATTTTTTTTTGAAGAAATTTTTTTTTCGATTATTAAAAATATGTCCACATCAAAGTATCAATCATTTTTATCTTCAAAATAATCTACACCAGTTACAGTAATGTAATTAAGAAAAGCTAACCTATTAGGCTTGTTCTTAACCTGCACAATTTTGGCCCATGTATGAAAGGAGCAAACGCCCGGGCGCCAAATCCTAGCGGCACTATATCGATGACGATGATAGTAAAAATATATTTTATTCCTTTTATTTAATTTCAATCAATCATTCGCTTTTCTTGTATAACTTTTTTAGATTGCATTATCCATCATTACCAGTCACATAAAACTATCTACGAAAAATTAAAAAAAAAAAAAAAAAAAATCGAATGAATACTATAAGTGGTCCAATTTATTACGTGTTTTATTTTTTAATTCATAAAATTATATAGAAAAAAAGTTAAATTCATTATCACTACTCTACTGAGAGTATATGAACTATTTGTTATTTTGTTACATATTCAGTATTGTGTATAATATATAATAATATAAGTACTTCATTATTTATATTTAATACAGCCACATAATTCAGTACAACGATTTAGTACTATATGTAAAAATTGTACATTTTTATTTTTCTCTCTACACATATGATTAATGTTTAAAATAAATTATCCAAAGTACATAAATACACGTAGTTTAAATATTTTGATGAATTATATTCATACATAAAAAAAAATCAACATATAAATTATAATATACATACTACATATGTATTTAGCACATTTAAAGTTTAATTAATCCATTAAATGTTTTAATTTATTACATGGAATAGTCAGTATTATTGAATTATACATATAAAGGAAAATTGAAAGCTTAATTTCACTGCTATTCATGTAAGTAGATATCAATTTATATCACCGTTTGACTTAAATTTTATTCCCTGGCTTTTTTTTATTCCTTTTATTTTATCCAGCGCTTAAAAATTTTCAGGATTAAATAAAAAAAATAAAATCAGATCAATATTCTTCAAAGTTCTTAAAAACAATCCTTATTTTGCCTAAATAAAAATCTCATTGGAACCACTGAGTTATTTATAAATAAAAATATTTGAAGCGACCTATACTATAAATAAATATTAATTTAATAATAAACTACCTAGTTTATTGGAATTTTTTTACACAATCAATCCAACTTGAAAGGAAACAATTTATTCGATTTACCGTTGATCTGTATCAAGTGAAAATATCCCAACTTAAATATGAATATTCCAAGTAAAATGTTATCAATAAACGATAATATTACTCATTACCAGTAATAACATTATTTTATTTACAAAAATGTCTAACGGCTTGTGCGGTTCATATTATTCTGAACGCTATGTCTCTGCGATGCCTAACCTGTCAATATACGACCTCCCTGTCTAAAAGTAGAACGAAATCGTTCGCACAATAACCGACAGACATTTCACTACACTGTAATAAATTATTTCGACTATTTAAATATCATTAATTAAAATTAAATCACATATTTGGCCAAATCCAATCGATGCATTTGATGCAGGCCGTTGCAGTTTGCATTTTCACGCGAAGACATAAACATATAACAAGTAATATTTATATGTATGTATGTATAGATAGTGTCATTACAAAAGAAAAGTCTAATACATACTTATGTACACCAATTACAATTGTCCGTTCGCAATTACCATAAAACAAATTATATATTGATTAAAAAACGAAATACTAAGAAGAGTGGTTACAAATTCAACAATTCATTCATTTGGCGAAAAGTTGCGGAAATTGAAATAAATGCTATATATAAGTTTTAGTCTGGTTTTTCATTAAAAAATAACTAAAAATCTCTATACATCATTAAGAATTATTATCATGTAATATTATTTTATACAAAAATAATCGACCGCCTCTGACCATTCTTTCCAAACAATTTCTTTTCATCTTGTATTTTTTTTGTTAATCATAATATTTTATTTTTAAGACGAATAACACAGATTTCATGAAATACACACTACATGAAATATACACTACTTCACGCTGCGCCGATTTAAAAATTAATCTGCAAACGTAATATGAAAACAATGACTGGAAACAACGTGAAATACTGAAATACTCACTGTGACGAATTTGCACCCAAAGCCATACACAATAAATCAATAATTTACTGCAAACACAAATTCGTAAAAATAAAAATGGGCGTGAGTCTTTACACCGCCTCTTCGTCGAAGCAAATTTATATGTATGTATATATGTATATTAATATTTAATTATATTGAATTAACGTGCCTGTCTACGGATTCGCTAGACCAGTGCTCCGAAGCTATAGCTTCACACTATGAAAAAATTGAGCATTTGAATCGTAGCAGCATTCCGATTGATAAACCGAATCGAGAAGATATGTCTTCGATTTGTACACCACCGGCATCATATCGGTGCGTTTTTATTTTATTTTTACATTTAAACAATGGACACGAGCTTTCAGCGTAGGCGACACTAGATGGGTTTGCAATACATCCAGCCTCGAGCCACCTGCGACGCTATACTACGCATGCAGTGTCCCCATGCGATCATCAACTCATTCGCTCGTATATGTATGTATGTATTGTAGGTACGATAATTTTGGCAAATGACTATACATATATAAACTTCTAACAATTAAAAAATGGAAACGCGAAAGAATGGCACAAGTGTCACGCACATCGACGAGCATCATCGATGAGCACAATATTTATATGTATGTATATATGTACGTGTGGTCGCTCAAAATTTGGCTTCGTTCAAGTTTGGTTGTGTTCAGTAGCGGTTGTTGAGGTCCAGCAGATATCACGCTTGGCCAAACATGGCAGACACGTCACCAGTCGATTGCGAATGGTGCATGGCGCCATGTTGATGGACGCTGTTTCCGGCTCCGAGCTTCGCCAGTGTCTTCTTGCCGTGGTAGAGCCGATACAGTGAGTATTGGTGGGCCGATTCCAGGTCGCTTACGCTGTTTGTCATCGCGCTTGATTTGTTCACCAGTGCGTCTGGCGCCCTTTGGAAAGCTGGTGGTTCGACTTTGTTGTGGCGTGGAGCCGGAGCCGGAGGAGCTGCTCCGCTTGGAGCTTCCGTCTTGGCATGTAAAGGAGGCAGATGTGGAGCGCCGAGAGGACTCGGAGGCTGTTGGCTGCACGGCGTCTTCACTTGAGACGTTTGAACCCACTCGTGCTTGCTGGCCTGCTCTGGCGTGATGCGCTTCTTGGGATCCCATCTGAGGATATTCACAAAGGGTGTCAGTCATTTGGTAGATATAAACCTTTTTCAGTTTGGGAGCTACTTTCTTATTTTTATTTGTATAGCGATCTACTTTCATGCAAGAATTTAGGAGGAATTCCGGATTTAATATACTAAGGCCGGGCGCACACTGGGTACGTATTCGTACGAATTCATGTCGTACGTATGTTGTTGTACCTCACACGTATGGTGTTGTCTCTCTCTGGGCGTGAGACAACGCCATACGTGTGAGGGACAATAACATACGTACGACACGAATTCGTACGAATACGAAGCCAATGTGCGCCCGGCCTTATAAGAATTTTACAACATTTCTTGTAAATTTGATTTTTCAAAGCTATTTTCAAATACCTACATATTTAGGTTTATAATTACTTGTAGCAAAACGCAAACTTTCATCAAGGTGAACGTGTCCGCATTGCTGAATGCAGTCGTTTAAATATAGTTTCTCATAAGAACACGCATTGTAATAGAGCAGACGTTAAATATTCCAAAAAGTCCTCTTGACTTATTTTGACAAATTAGCTAGGGTGCCTGAGAACCAATGATCGATTAAATAGATGCATACCACGAAAGAATAACTGTCCCTTCCTTTGGCCATTAATCCTTTTCATTAACAGATAAGCACGAGCCCAAGAAGACATTGACCGTGGCTTATTAAACAAAATTGAACCATCGCATTGAAGAAAATTTAAAAAACGGAAAGCAATATACGTTTCAAAATTCACAAAGCAAAATCGTATTCAGGATCGGCTAAATTTGCATCCATGTACTACTATGTGATAAGGGAGCGTTTTGCTTTTACAATATAACATTTTTAGTACCAAATACCCAATATAACATATTGGGTATCTTAGTTAAATGTATTATTATTTAAAAGTATATGTACATACATACATATGTACTTTAAAAAATATATCGCACAAATGTGAATTTATGAAGAAACGCGCTTCGGGCTGGGAGCGCAACGGTTTGCTTTTGCTATAGCTTTTAACGACTCAATAAAAATCAATTAAGTAAATTGGGTATCTTAATTTGTTTGCATAAGGTCAAATGTGAATTCATGGTGAAATTCGTACGCTTCACACATACATTTTAGCATCAGTTATCAATAATGGATAAAAAGGTTGGTCTGAGCGAGACTTTACGTGGAAGCAAATGCGCGATACAATTTTTCACAGTGTTAATAAAATCTTAATACAATAAACTTAAATACCTACATAGTTAACTATGCTGATTTTTATTGAATAGTCAAAAAGTTATAGTAAAAGCTTGTTCTGTACATATACCACCTTTGATGAATAATAAAACGAATAAGCAACATCCGTTTTAATGAATAGTTAGATTATTTATACTCACTCGAGACATTTTCCTATGAAGTCGATGAATAGCGCATCCTCGCATCTGATGACAGTTGACAACATTTTAGAACCGGGTTTCCTTTTTCTTCCTTTGCTGTTTATTATACAACGTGGATTCCCTTTCGAATCTGTTAACGAAAAAGTAAAATAAAAATTTATTTGTAGCCTTGAAACTTGACGAGTTCGTGTCTACAAATGACCAATTTTTCCAGCGAACGCAAAAAAAAAGATTAATTACCAAAGAAAAGTCTTCTTCTGGAAGCCGAAACGATAACGTCATCCGGCGGCAAGCCGAGCACTTCCATAATACAAGCCAATTGCTCTACTTCATTTTCGCCAGGGAAAAGCGGATATCCGGTGTATAGCTCGGCCAAAATACAACCTGTAACAATGAGAACAATTTAGAACACAAAAAGAACAAAAGTGAAAAAAATTCAATAGGTCTAAATGCGACCTATACGAAATAACGCGCGCTTTACAATACCAAGCCAAACAAACCTAAACTCCACATATCAATCGGCGCTCCGTACGAAAGACCCAATATAACTTCAGGCGATCTGTAAAATCTCGATTGAATGTACGTGTAAACCCTCTGGTGAGTGTAGCACGAGCTTCCAAAGTCGATCACTTTTATAGAACTACTTCCGCGTTGTTTCAATAGTATATTTTCCTGTAAAAGCGATTGCAAAATTATTACCCGCACACAACGCCCCATGACGTCACGACATGAAATCGAACATGAATAAATGACAACTCACCGGTTTCAGATCACAATGTATAATATTTTCAGCTTGCAGCAACCTCAAGCATTTGAGTAGCGAATTTGCAAACCTCCTGATCAAACTCAGACTGAATCCTTGATAATTGTTCTTCTTGATCAACTCGTACAAGTTTATACTGCAAAAATGATATTCCATAGTGAGCAGGGTTGCCAGATTTTCAAAACAGCATATCGGGATTTAAGTCAAAAAAGGACAAATAATAATAAAAAAAAATTCTACTCCAGATTAAATTTTAACATTCATTTTTTCTTCTTACTTTTATTCATTTACATATATTTGAGAGTTTTCAGAGTCACAATCAAACACTTTGATATTGATTCTAGAATGAATGAAGGACTTATCTTTAAATAAATAAGTTTTTCATCAAAACATTAGTAAAAACAACAAGCACGAGATGACGTGGTAATTGAAATATTGCGAGCGTGGCGTACGCAGGCCTGGGTGAAAGTATGGGAATTTCCGGATTTGTAAGATCAGAGCATGTCGCATAGCCTATTTGCACCTTTTGCATTTTTGTTCTCTGAATCTCTGCCTAGCTGCCCACTTACCAAGCATTCAAAAACTACAATTACAATAATGTCTTTCTTTAGTTCGATTTTAAAATTCTCTGTGCACATCGGGAAATACAGACTGTGTATCGGGAGTCAGGGTTACAGTTTCTAAATCGGGACATTCCCGCCGAAATCTGCACGCCTGACGACCCTGATTGTGAGATAAGTTCAGGCGTTTCGGCATTTCTGACACAAAATTAGTGTCAAAGTGAAAAAGCTATCACTTTGATATAAAGTAGGCCACGTTGGAACGAAAAATTCGAGTAAAATTGTATGAAATGCGTTGAATGCGAGGGAAAACAATTGTTCACACAAAAGCATAGAAACATAAATCAAAAGACTAAAAAATGCACTACGTAATTCCCCCTCCTTTTACGGGGTTTAAAGTTTGCCCTTTTCCCTGCCTTCCCGTCCAGGACACGAATTATTTAATAAACGATAAATCCGAGCATCACGACAAAAGGGCACACGATACGGTTTACATTTAAATGGCACGCGATACTGTCCTAATGCGACATCTCCTCTTGATTGCTAAGAAAAAGCAGCCCTTGTCAAACTGCGACTAGCCAACTAATGCTACAAAAATTATTTCAATACCGAAAAAGTCGTGTGAGGATCACGAAATATTTTTTTTACCTTTCCATTAGAAACGTACATGAGTGGAACGATCGCGTGCCCGTGCACGACAAATTCGTACAACGACCGTGCACGACAATTTTCCCCCACCTCCCCTCGCCTCTGTCACCTGAGGGGCTAGCGCAAAAGTTTTTCATCGATTTTCCACGACAACCCTCGTATTTTTAATGCGACCTATGCACTCACACTCAAAAAAATAAAATTTTCTCAATCGCTTCTCTTTTAGTGACTATTGACTATTGTTTATCTACTATTTCTTACTTTATTATCTTTTTTGTTCAAATGTACATATGGTCCGCGGCGCTAGCCGCAAATCTGACGCACCTTAAAATTTTTACCATTTTTGAATTAAAAAAATTATGCATTATGATAATTTTTTCTTATAACCATTTTTTAAATTGAATTGAAAAAAGCAGTTTAGTCTTACGCGGTCCGCTGCAAGTCTATAGTGTTCTGTGTCTTTGTTATGAAATAGAGACTCTCATCATTCTGTTTTCAACCTTACTACCCTACGAAAGACGCTATTTGTCGCACGGTCAAGTTTATTCCCGTGTCTTTAATATGAAGGGACTAGCACTTGTTACGCAGTGCACTGTTCCTTTCATATTTTCAGCACGCTATCAACCCTACTACTTTACGAAATCACTTCTGCCCGGACCGCAGATTGGACTTACTGTGTTAATTAGTGGGATCTTTCTTTGACTCAACATACGTACGAGTTTTTAGCTCACTATTTTACCGATTTAAAATTCAGCACATCTACAATTAACCCTTTTAAACGAATACAAAAAATAGTTTTGCCAGAACAATATCCCAATCAACATGTTTCAATAGAAAATACTGGGAAAAAATCCCAACTGAAAATACGTACTTTTGACTTTTGATTTGAACTGAACGACTACTTAGAAAGATCTGAAAGAAATTGGCAGATTTTGAGACATCGACCGAACAACACCAAGAAATAGAAAAATCGCGTGATTTAAAAAATACACATATCTCAGAGTTTCGAGCCAATCAACATTTTTTATTACCAGATTCGTGTTCACTGGGCACAAATCTATAAGAAAAGTTATATCTCATCTCTGAAACAAAAAAAAGTCGAGACATTATCAAATGCTTCCTTCTGGATAAAAGCTAAAACGGAATATACCGAGCTTGCTGAAATTTCTCTAAAAGCACTTCACCCATTTCCTTCGACCTATCTTTACGAAACTTGGTTTTCGATGATGAGCGTCATTGAGAATAAATATAGGAATTGTGTGGACATTCATCCTCCGCTACGCGTCGCACTATCCACAATAAAACCACTACTGGAGAAGCTGGTAAAGGCGAAGCAGGCTCATTCTTCACATTAGTGAAGGTTAGATTTAAAATATGTTACATACACAATGCTCGCATAAGAAATAAATTAATTTTTGTATCATCGTTTATTTTATTATTTTTTCTATTTATGTAAGTTTAATGTTTTTTTTGATTATTAATAAAATTTCAAGAAAATATTTTAATTTCATAAAAAATTTTAACACACTGCTAAAAAATTTTTTTTTTGTTATTTTGGCAATGGCAGCGTGACCGCAACGATCCAGGCAAGCAGGCGAGCAGAATTTACGCTGATGTAATATATAGTATGTATGTAGGTATTCGAAAAGCATCTTATAAATTACAAAGTTGAAGCATCCAGCTAGTTGAAAAGCAGAAAAATGTGGACTCACTGGAATTATCACCGAAAATCGAACATTGTTTTCATCTCTCCATTCAGACTAAAAAGTAAATAAAAATTGACTCTTCTCTTGTTTGACTTATAATCTCGAATAAAAGAGCATTATGACATGTGCTAGTTCATTTTAAAATGCAATACCAATATTACAGATGAGAGAAAATGGTACCTACTTGCTTTGTATCTTTACGCCTACGAGTAAAACAATAAACGAAATTGAGTTTTGTTGGGTCACGTTCGAGTTTGTTGGTTTTACTCGGGTATGTCAACAACACGGGCCGCGGGTAGAGACACGAAAGCGAAGAAGAAAAAGAAGGAAATACGGGTCGGGTCGAAAGTTGCGTGCTCGTTTATATATGTACGTATTTTAAAATACGAACTATCAAATAAATTGACACTGATCTATCTATACGTCCATTTGTGCCGTGGTATATAAATTGTGTCAATCGTTTTCACTTTTTCGTTTTCGTCACGCGACTAATTAAACCCAGATGCATATATTTTCAGTACGTAATTTGATACTTTTACGAGGCAATCCATCTTTGGGCGGTGTTCTAAATATCTAAATAATCTAAATCTTAGATAGAAGGGTTTACAATTTCGCAAACGACTCTGCGAGAGAATCGCGTGCTCGGAAGAAAATCTACGACAACGGAAAGCTCCACTATTAATAGGTATTCCATGATAAAAAAAAAAAGACGTCGTCTTTATCGTTTTTAAATATGTTGACTTCCTACGATCGTTTTTCAGATTTCGTGAGCTTCGCTAATCGACAAATATAACCGAAATTCAAACGGAGAATCGGCTTACGACATTTTCCATATTCAATTTCGTTTCACGAACAATAGGTTACTATGTATGTATAAATATACATATGAAGGTTAGATCAAAACAAATCACCCCATTTGTAATGGCTGTATTTCTTTTTTTAGTCTACCTGAAAAAATGAAACGCTAACCTGAACTTTGCGTGAAGCGAAGGAAAATCCCATTGAATCAAACAAAATTTTTACTTTATCCTAATCGGATAAAGTATTGTGATCGGGCGAAAATTCGACCTAGAGATTTTGACTGATTTGGATCAAGTATCATCCCCTGATCACGTTTTCATGATTTCTGGAAAATGTCTGTATGTCTGTGTACTGTATGTGTGTGTGTTTGACTGTGTGTTTTCTCCGAAACTGTCAAGTCTATCAAGGTGCTATCAAATTTTCACGCAAGGTGTAAGAGCCATAAAGAATTCGGTCAACATCAGTCAATCGGAAGAAGGGTTTTTTTCGTGCAGAAAATTCAAAAATCCTATTTCCGAAACTAACAAATCGATCAAGTTGAAATTTCATATCTATAGTTTTCACGTTAGCCGTAAGAGATACTGTGATTTTAGTCAAAATCTGTAGACCGGAAATGGCAGTTTACTCTTGAACGATTTGTTTTTTTTTTTTTTCGGCCTTTTAAATATGTAGTATCGTCACAACATTGTAATGTTGTAATTAGGAGAGAAATTGCTATTTTTGAAAAAATAAATCATTAAAACCAGTCAACCGGAAGTAGGTTTTTTTTTTTGTCGAAAAGTTTACCACAGAATATTTCCGAAACGGCACCGGCGATTTTGTCGAAATTTCATATCTATAGTTTCCACGTTAGTCGTAAAAGATACTGTGATTTTGGTCAAAATCCCTCTTGCAGAAGTGGCAGTTTACTCTTGAACGATTTGTTGTTTTTTATTTTTTTTCGGCTTTTTAAATATGTAGTATCGTCACAATATTGTAATTTTGTACTCCTGAGAGAAATTGCTAGTTACGAAAAATTAGACCATTAAAATGGAAGTAGGGGGTAGGGGGTTTTTTTTGTCGAAAAGTTTACCACAGAATATTTCAGAAACTGCATCGGCGATCAAGTTGAAATTTCATATTTATAGTTTTCACGTTAGCTGTAAGAGATACTGTGATTTTGGTCAACATCTGACTACCGAAAGTGGCAGTTTTTCCTATTTGAACATATGCCGAAGATCGTATTTTACATACGCGCTCGCACTCAACACAGTGATTTCATGATATGTATGTATGTATGTTGGTTGGTGTGGTGGTGTGCATGCGTTTTATTTACTTACGTACTTAAAAAATTAATTTCGTTACTCTTTGTATTCCTCAAATATATGGATAAAGTCATGGGTTGGCTGAATTTATGAACCTGAATTTTTTTAAATAATTAATTCATATACAATACAACGGATTTAAATCACAAAAAATCTCGATATAATAAATGATCTAATACTCATGTATTCATGTATAATATCATGTATTCATGAGGATTACTCGAGAAGCATGACATAGCGGAACGTGTGAAAAAGCTGAAGTGGAAGTGGGCTAGACACAAAGCGAGAAGATTGTACACTAGGAATACTTGAATTGTATCCGAGAGGATGTGAAAGAAAGCAAGGAAGACCAGACGGACGAGGGGGTGATGAATTCAGAATAATGTGTCGACAAATATTAAAATTATAGAAAATAAAAGATTCCGTAAAAAAAACATAAATTTTTTTTCAATCTCATCATAATTGGCACTAAAGATGTCAATATGACGTGCCAATATGTTGAGAAGATTAATTGCTTTCGATAGAGGCGACCTATACATATGTACATATGTACGTACATATATTGGATCTGGCCATTACGGGCAAGAAAATTCCCGCGATTCCCTATTCCGCCCAGGAAGCCAAAACTTAAACTCTTCCAGAAATGAAGGATTGTGAATTTCCCCCCTCAAAATCTTTATGGAGTGTTTAACAAGACTGACGCATCCTCGACGAGCCAAAGAATTAACACCCAAATGTTTCTAAACACACCTGAATCTACCTATCGAATATGAAACATGAACAAATCTTAATTCATACCTCATGAGCTCGAAGCTAATGCACAGATGATTTCGGAAGTAGAAGTAATCGAGCATGTGAATGACGTTGTGGACACCGTCCTTATCCTTGGTTCGCAGATGATCCAGGATGCGCACTTCGATCAAAGCCTGATGATGGAACCGCTTCTTGTTGCGAATGATCTTGATGGCTACGTGCTGATTGGTGCGATGATCTAGCGCTCGTATCACTTGACCGAAGCTTCCCTTGCCGATGACTTCTAAGATCTCGTACCGATAGCAGATGTGATCGTGGGCAACCTGTAATACCAAAAAAATACTGTGAACATTCAATCGGCATACAGTGTGTGACCAAATGATCATAAACCTTCTACGTATACGCTATAGACAACTGCAAAGAACACTCGACTTGAATGAGTCGACAATACATACACTCTCATTAGCACTACCTACAATTTGTATGCAATAATTAACGTTAAAATTATAAATTTACACTAAGTGCATCGTTAGTGTGTCAAAAATGGAAAATTGTGAATCTGAATAGCCGTGAGACCTTTATGCAAACCTTTTTCGTATCAAAAAAGTAATTACCCCTACCCATTTCTCCCCTGTTTCCCTTTAGTACTTTGCGAGAGGAAGTTGTTCTCGTAAAATTAGGGTTATTTCGTAATAACAACGACCGCGACGGTGATATAATAAAATGGTAACACAACGGAAAATAATAACGACGACAATTTCGGTATTTTCAATTCATACCACACGCACTCGTAGGTAAATCGACAATAAGATAACATAACACTAATTGACCAATTCATGGAAAATAGTCTCATAATATAACGCAAAATTTGACTTTATTGCTAAAATCGAACATTAACAGTAAACGTTACTATCAAGTTAACTTATGTACTAGACAGGTTTAGTGCTTGGGTTTACAAATATAGACGTTTTGAACAGTATAGATTTTCCCGGGGTTTTACAAATTGATGGAACATCGTCACGTGAACGTTAAAGTGTCCACTTCACGTGCTTCAAAACAAAAAAAAAACACAAACCCTTCATTGAACTACCATACAACCGTCGTACTATTTCCGTGACGTGTTTCGGCGTATTACGTTATGAACATCTCAATTGAAATCGTGTTCAACTCACATAAAAAATTACACAAACTCATCTTATAAACCGAGCATAAATATAATATACATATAGGTACCTACGGTTACTCTTCTATAATAAATATTTTACGAACGCATCGTGGAAGATCGACAATTTATCGCGTATCAAATTATAATAATTGGATTTGCCAAATGGTTTACCTACTCGATTTGATTTGAACATAACGTACCTTATTGTAGCTGCCATTATCGTCATCGTAGCCAGAATTGAGAGAAGCACCAGGCCTTCCGAGGACTTTAGCCGCATCCAATCCCAAAAACCAAACTTCCGGAAACTTGTCCACTTCGGCTCGTTCATATTCAGTCAAGCGACCTCCGTAAGCTTTAAGAACTTCTGAGAAATATCAAAAAAGTAAATAATATAAACTCACATTATTTGATTAAGCTCAATTGGATGGATCGCAAAGGCTCACCGACAAAGGTCTAATCCTTAATTACAAAAGAAGAAGAAGAAGAAGAATTGACTAACAATTCAAGGCTGTCAGTTAATTTATTATCACACGACGCATACAAAAAACTTGGTTTAATATACTTTTGAATTCCATAGACATTAGTTACATTATTTCAATAGATAAATTCAAATTTACTATACCGTAGAGTCAAGGGTGCTCAAACTTTTTCAGTTTGCGAGCTACTTTATTATTTTAATTTGCATGGCGATCGACTTCCATTCAAGAATTTAGGAGGTCTGGATATACATAATATAAATCTGGATAAAAACCCAAACAATCATCAAGGTGAAACATATGTGCATCGGTAAAACATTTCCGCATTGCTGAATGCAGTAGTTTAAATATAGTTTCTCATAAGAACACGTGCTTTGTAAACTTAGCTCATTTTGAACCAGCAAACTCATCTCTATTTTTTTCCATTCTCAGAAGATTGAAAGCCCTGAAAGGCATATTGACATATTTATTATATAACGTTTCGGCACTGGAGTGTGTGGTTATTTATTTGCTATTTTTTTCACGAAGACGTCACATCGGATGAAACTTGACGCGAATCAATTTTTCCTACGCTCCGTTTTCTCAGAAAGGAAGGAGACGACGACAACACACCGTTTCGGGGCAAAAAATAGATTTCCGACTCAAGAACATGCCTGAAAAATGGTACGTCCATTCGTCACGTTTGTGAAACGTGCAAAAAATTTTGCGAACCTCGAAAATGTAGATACATTTTTGTGCGGCACGTGAGACATCCATATACATATATATAGGTATGTACACCTGTAATGACCGACCGGAATCGAACCGTGTAAACACACAGTCGCGAACTGTGCCCTCGTAATTGATTAGCGAAACTGTTGAGTACTCAACGACTAAACGAGACATGTTTGCAAACTATAAATTCGGGTCAATTACAACCCCCAAGGATAACGATATTGTGGTTAGCGAGCAAAGTTGCGAACAGTGCCCACGGGAACGACTTAATTATATTTGACGCCAGGACGAAAAGAGACCTTCGTAGAAGGTCACCCTGAGCAGTTTTCAGCTCAAAATTTTACACTAAAAACGTTTACATTACCTTCGGCGGTGTGATGTTACAGTTAAAGTGTTAAATCTCGTCAATGTATACATTAACTAAAAGTTCTAGTTAAAGCTCACAGCATTAAATTCCACATTTACTTTAACTAGACAATGTATGAATTAACTAGTATGTAAACCTTTTTTCTCCGTTTTCTTTTTTTGTAATCCAATTGATTCGTGGGTGCTATATAAAACATTAAACATTTGTTCAAATGGAATGTAACATAAAATTTGTTGATTTACTACTGGATCAATGATGGTTATTATATATATAATAGCCGAAATCCGTCTGTCTGTCTGTCTGCTGATAACGCTCGCTGAGGAAAAATTATTAAAAAACCACTAGAACGAGTGGGGGATCGAACCCACGACCTTAGGCTCAAGGAGTATCGCGCTAACGCTCACTCTATCGGCCTTCTATGATTTTGTCCTTTTAAACATTACCTATAGTTAAAATAAATACGAAATGAGGAAAAATAATTAAAATACCAGAATGAGTGGGGTTCGAAATCGGAACGACAAGTCGGTAGCTGAGAACGTAGACGCATGAGCCACGGCCGCTGCTAAGAGAGTCCTTTTTTACCCATATACATACAAGCGGTCTGGACTGCTTTACCTACATACCTACCTACCTATAAAAACTATAATTTTTTTTGTTGTTTTTTTACTTACAAAATTATAATCATTATATATATAATAATTAATAATTAAAATATAATAAAAATAAAACTGGGTATTAATTAAATTATCGAAATTATCGTTTCCGTTGGATCAATTAGATGGCGCTTTATAAACTATTATTTTTTTTTATTAAAACTCACTTACAAAATAGCAGAATATTATTATATATAATAATTAATAATTATAATATAAATAGTAAAGTAAAAAAAAAAAAAATTTTCCAGTGGGTATCGGGGTCGATCGATTTGGGTAATGGGGATCTCTATTACGATATTACGATATTTAAAATTCGTTTTACGCTTAACGAGCGCGCTTTACGATATTTAAAATTCAGCGAGCGTTGATATTCAACGGGCTTACACTAGTTATATATATAATAGCCGAAATCCGTCTGTATGTTTGTCTGCTGATAACGCTCGCTGAGGAAAAATAATTAAAAAACCACCAGCACGAGTGGGGATCGAACCCACAACCTCAGGCTCGGGAAGAACGTCGTTAGACCAATCTGCTAAAACCAGTTGTGGGTTGAGTATGCATGTGTGTATGTATGTATGCATGTATGTATGCATGTGTGTATGAAAACATCGAATAGAGCAGTGCAGGGGCTAAGCTAGACAGTGTATACATTAACTAGTGATTGCATAAATAAACTAAGTATGCACTTTAACTGTAACATACATATGCATGTATATACGCATGTATGTACGTACACGTTTGCCAAATAAATTTGCACATTCGAATACATAAAACACGTTCCCGAAATGTGAAACGATTCAAATTTACGGTTGCGTAACATCCGATGACGTCACCAGTCAGTATTGACATCACTGTAATTACTTACCTATAGGCGTGTTGGGGAATGTTTTATTATGCGATTGACATGACTTTCATATTATAAAATATCAAAATTACACCCATTCACTAAAAGCAATTCAATTGCTTATGAGTGACGTAACAAAGGAAACTGAAAATTAAAACAAGTAGCCGTGGGCGTGGGTAGCTTTGTTTCGCTATGTCCGCTAACGGGTCTCGCGCTGCGCGCTCGAGTCTCGCGCTCCGCGCTCATCTTTTACGCTTCGCGCTCTATCTCTCATTAAAATAATGTTTCAATTACCTGCAGGTGTGAGTGGAAGCCTATTAGGGGTGTGAGGGGGCGGGGGGGCGCGGGTTTCAGGGGCGCGACGAGCAGGAACTGCAGGAGCTACTGCTTCTGCGCCCCCTGAAGGATCGCCGCCCCCTCCCCCACCCTTTTCATTCTCGATCTGCAGCTGAAAATGAAAAGAAACAAATCAAAAACGCCATCCGATAAGGGAGAGACTGATTTAAAGGATTGCCTATACAAATCGACATTTGATTAATATTTCCCCCACTGTATAGGCCGCGCAGCCAAAGTTGAGGTGAATCACACACACACACTTATGCATTTTTAGTATACAGGCTGATGCAATTTTTTTTTTTTATATTAAAGTTTAACCGATTTAATTTTTTTTTTATTATAATAAGCATATGAATAATAAGCAAACATAAATAAAAGAATTACAATGAAAGTAAGTGTGATGCATACTTACTATTTTTGGAATACAAGCAGCTATGTTTCTTATGTCAAATTAATGTTAAATGTTCTTATTAATATTAAATCAAAACAATAATCACATTAAATATTTATTAATGCTATTCATTCATCTACCCCTAAATCTTCATCGCTCGAAAAATCACTAGATTCGCTATCGGAATATGCTACTTTTATTATAAGGTTATCAGAGAAATTATCAATCTTTGGTTCACGTTCGACATATTTTTGCTCATGTTTTCTTGTATGTCTCCAAACGTCTCTGTACATATCTACAGTAATAGACTCCGTTTTTTTTTTTAAACAACTCTTCAGCGGTCTTTAATTTAAACGTAACAAACAACTCTTCAGCGGTCTTTAATTTAAACGTAACATTTTGTAAACGTGTACGCGCGCGAAAGAGCAACTTTACCCTTAATAATACCCCACAGTAACTCTATAGGGTTTAGTTCTGGGTGGTAGGGTGGTAGGCGCAGTACACTATGTCCGTGATCTTCCAGGATTTTGTCAAAGGGTGGTATTTTGCATGAAATAGTTAAAAAATTTTATACACAATTGCACGACTTTGTCCTCCTATTGTTTTTTGTGGTCCAAATATTTCATATGACATTTTCTAACCTCTAATTAAACCAACAAACGATATAAAAAAATCGAAGACTGAATGATGGATAGGAACATGCTGTATTTCACAAAACAAAAATATACAAAAAATGTGTGTCTCTCTTACACTCGTAACATGTACGCGCGCGAAAGAGACAAAGCGTTTTTATTGTTACATTTAGTGAAAATTCATATTATTCACTATTCACAGACACACAATTTGAGTGTGTTGGTTCACCTCAACTCTGGGTGCGAGACCTGTACAGGTGGCGCAGCGAAAGTTGAGGCGAGCCACACACACACACATATGCATTTTGATAATGATTGGACTGAAGGAACATGCTGTATTTCACAAAACAATAGTGTCTCTGTTACACTCGTAACGTGTACGCGCGCGAAAGAGACAGAGCGTTTTTATTGTTGCATTTAGTGAAAATTCGTATTATTCACTATTCACAGACACACAATTTGTGTGTCTGTGAATTCGTTCGCCTAAACTGTTCGTCTGTGGTTCGCCTCAACTCTGACGGCGCAACCTGTACAGAATAATTCATAGATTCTACATATGTATGTACATAATATGTAGTACCAATAAATCACAAGTGCCGATAGGGGAGATATTTTGAATTCATGCAAAATTTTATATACATACATACATGCATACATAGTTTGTAATGCTGACAGGAATAACTTACTAAATTTCCCAATAATACACTATTTTGTATGTAAAATCTGAAGAATGTAACCATCAAATATGTATGTAATCGTCCATCAAAATTTCCATTCGTTGGGCAACTTTTTTACTTTATGCACTTGGTAGGTGGGTAGTAAATTACTTGACAAAAACGGTGTCAATATTTTATCAAAGTGAAATTCAAACGTTCTTTTGTTTATTAACGTTATTTTAAATTGATTCAACCGTTGAATTTTCAACGGACATGTAAATTTACACTTTGAAGCACAAGTTTGTAGCGCAGGAATCTGCTTGACCGATCGACTGGCTGCCTAGCCTAGCCACGGAACGCTCGCATTCCACTGCACGGCACGTCCACATACGCTCACACACGCAAAGTGCTCACGCTTCATAACCCCACTAACGCGCTCTCGGATAGCCGCGGAACGCTTCACACACGGCACGGCCCGTACACATAAGCTCACTCACACACACACACACACGACACCGGTTCCCAACCACCCGATGACACTGTCAACGGGCTAGCTTACTAGATTACCTTTACGTTGATACAAGTGTGACCTATGTATGTGTCCATGCATTATTGTTAATGTAAACGAACGCTTTATTATTTTATCTACAGACATATTATGCATGGTTGTCGACGTAAACAAGCCGATATTATTCAAGTAACAACCATTATCGTTTATTTTGAAATCAAAAATATATATGTAGAGAATCTTTAACTTTTTCATGACCTATGTACATATATGTATAGCCAAATACTATATGTATGTAGCTATACATAGCTTCCGCTATACTATAGCGGAACGTGTGAAAAAGTTTGCGTGAAAAGGCATACGATCAGGGCCGGCTCGTAGCGTGTGCGAAGTGTGCGACGCCTAAAAGTTGTCAAAAAATATGTTATAAATATTGAATCTTTAAAATTCTGAGACTTGTCGATTTGCGCGCCTACCGTACGTGAACACAAAAGTGTGACATTTGAATAGTTATTAACA
The DNA here is from genome assembly GCA_022651745.1 of Parapsyche elsis. NCBI lineage: Eukaryota > Metazoa > Arthropoda > Insecta > Trichoptera > Hydropsychidae > Parapsyche > Parapsyche elsis. The sequence continues at coordinate 8,687,349 of JAGVSN010000002.1, read as the reverse complement.
TTCCACGAATCCAGTAAAATAATAAAAACTGTCGAAGTGCTCTGAAGGAAACTTAAAGCATATTGGTTGGCCCACGAATCCAATCAGTTTACCGAGTGCTTTCCGAGTGAAAGTACGGGAATTGAGGTCTGTCATTTTTTTAATCTGTGTTTTATTTATAATATTATAACTAATTATTTATGTACATATTTATTCAATTCGTACCTATTCAATGTTATTGTTTAAAAATATAGAGTATCCGACAAGATTGATAAGTGAATAAAAATAACATGGATCGGAAGCGAAAATCGTCTGGTTGGCAGAACAAACAAAATCGAGAAAGGAGGCTGACAGAGCAAAGTAAGAAACAAAAAACGATGCATAGTTTTCTGCAAGATGGGCAAAATAAAGACAATTCTGCTAAGCCTGTAGAACCAATGGACACAAATGATCTTGGGCACGATGATACAATTATAATCGAACCTTTAAATAGTGTTGTAGAAACCAGTGCAGTGGAGACGACTGACTGTTATAATTTTGATGACATAGCGGATTGGCCTGAAAATTTACAGAATTTCCAAATTGAGAAGATAATTTTCAAAGGGCCAATACGAGCTAACAACAATCATTACCCAAAAGACGTTGTAGGGCGATCATTCAACAAAATTTATTTCCAACGAAAACCAGCAAATGGTGAATTAGTGAATAGAACGTGGCTTGTGTATTCATCCAAATTAAATCGAGTGTTCTGTTTTTGTTGCAAAATATTTAGTAGTGACGAATTTGCTCTAGCAAAGGCAGGCACAAATGATTGGAGACACATGACGTCGATTTTAAAGAGACATGAACGATGCACTGAGCATTTTAATTGCTATGAGAAGTGGAATGAGCTAAAAAAGCGGTTTTCTACTGTTCAAACCGTTGATTATCTGTCAAACAAATTATATTTGAGTGAAGTAGAACACTGGGATCAGTTGCCCAAGAGAATAATTTCAATTATTTTAACCATGGCCTCAGAAAATATTGCATTTAGAAAACTATTCACCGAAAATAATGGTAAATTTTTGAAAATTATCGAGTTCTCAAAATATGATCCGGTGTTAGAGAAGCACGTAAAACGGGCAGTAAAATATCCACACAAGACTCATTACCTGGGAAAAAATATTAAATAGGAAATTATATTATTGATCGCTAAAGCTACAAGGGATAAGATTTTGAACATGATTAAAAATGCAATGTATTTCTCAGATATTGTGGACTGTACCTGATAAAAGTCATAAAGAACAGATGTCCATTGTTGTGCGGTTATTTACTCTTCATTTCCCGTTCGTTTTATTTGCAATTTTTTTTTTTTTTGGTTAAAAGGGGAAAAAAGGAAAAAAAAATTTTTTTTTTTTGAAAAAGGCGCCAAACATTCTTCGCACACACAAAAAAAATACGACGCGCCGGCCCTGCATACGACCAATGCGTACTGCCAGTTATGACGTATCGATGTGAAACGTGGATGCTGAATTCAAGAATGTTAGAATGTCTTTTTATGCTTGGTATAACGAGAAAAGATCGTAAGAGGAATATATGGGTAAGAAGCATGACCAAAGTGGCGGATATAGTGGCCAATATAGCGGAACGTGTAAAAAAGTTGAAATGGCAATGGACTGGACACATATTAAGAATAATGGATAGCAGATGGACGCGAGAAATACTGGAATGGTATCCGAGAGGATGTGAAAAAAAGCAAGGAAGACCAAGTGGACGATAGGCTGATGAACTAAGAAGAATGTGTGGAGTCAAGTGGATTCAGATTGCTCAAGACAAACAGGATTGAAGAGGCCTACGTCCAGCAGTGGATGGTGATCGGCTGAAAATGATGATGATGATGAGCTTGATTAGATGAGATGAGATTATAATTCAATAAAAATAAAATCTGTAAAAAATATCATCCATGCAAACTTTGGTAAGTTATCTTTTCGAAGTTTTTTTTTATTTTTAAGATATTTTTAAGACATTGGTTCAATATTAAATTAAATACGTTTTTTTAGCTATAGGGAGAACGTTAATGTATTCAAATTTTAATGTATAAAATGTGTTAACTCGCTTTCAACGCCGTAATAAATCAATTTAGATTTGACACCAAGTTTTGACAGGTTTTTCGGCAACGCAAAGCGACCATTCGACGTAATTAATTTTTATTATTATTTTAAAACATACATACATATGTACATATAACACAATAATATATAGATTTTATCATATGATTTATAATATTTTAATACGACATCTAAAATTGACACGGAATACTAAATGTGTGTTACGCCCGTATTTTCCACTCCAATTTGTTTTTACTTTATCCTAATCGGATAAAGTATTGTGATCGTGCGAAAATTCGACCTCGAGATTTTGACTGATTTGTATCAGGTATCATCCCCTGATCACGTTTTCATGATTTCTAAAAAATGTCTGTATGTCTGTGTACTTATGTGTGTGTGTGTCTAAAACTATCAAGTTTATCAAGCTGAAATTTCATATCTATTATTTTCACATAAGGTGTAAGAGCCATAAGGAATTTGGTCAACATCAGTGAACCGGAAGTAGGGTTTTTTTTTTGTAGAAAATTCTAAAATTCTTTTACCACAGAATATTTCCGAAACGGCTCCGGGAATTTTGACAAAATTTCATATCTATAGTTTTCACGTTAGCCGTAAAAGATACTGTGATTTTAGTCAACTTCTGACGAGCGAAAGTGGCAGTTTACTCCTGAACGATTTTTTTTTTTTTATTTTTTTCGGCCTTTTAAATATGTAGTATCGTCACAATATTGTAATGTTGTAATCCTGAGAGAAATTTCATTTAGGAAAAAATAAATCATTAAAATCAGTCAACCGGAAGTAGGTTTTTTTTTCTCGAAAAGTTTACCACAGAATATTTCTGAAACTGCTCCGGCGATCTTGTCGAAAATTTATATTTATAATTTTCATATAAAAATTAAGAGTTGATAAGGTTTTGATCAAAATCCGCCGACCGAAAGTGGTAGTTGAATATATGCCGAATATCGTATTTTACATACGCGCGCGCACTCAACATAGTAATTTCATGATATTTATGTATGTATTTTGGTCGGTGTGGTGGTGTGCATGCGTTTTATTTACTTACGTGCCTAAAAAAATAATTTCGTTACTCTTTGTATTCCTCAAATACATATATGGATAAAGTCATGGGTTGGCCACACCCGAATTTTTTTTAATAAAATTTAATATTTACAAATTGTCTATTGCATTAAATTGTCCCATAATGAACACGATAATTCAATAAGACGCGTGAAAGCGACAAAATGAATATTTCGCGTGAGAAATGGTCGTAGAAGATTTCGAAAGTTAGACTACTACTAGTACTACTAGAATACTACTAGTACTACCGACCGATATCCAAATAGGACAGATAACGACCATGATTGCTTTTCCAATACTTGATCGACTAAATTTCCCAACAAAACTTACAATACCGAATCGATATTGACATCCGCATCCGTTCGAAGTAGCATAAATTTGACCGTTACTTACTATACATATATGTATGTACATACATATGTATATGTATGTATATATGTCAGTCAGATTCTTTTCCTTTAACCATTGCTAATTTTGAGACAAATTAACTGCAAATATATACGAAGGTACTTAACTACTACACACACTTAAAATATGTAGTATATTACACATATGTACATATGTACACGCCATTCGTCCGATCGTTCAATGTACATATGTACGTCAGGCCTATACTCACAATCCACAGACTATAAATACAATTTGTGTGATATGACTGGTGATATTTATTTTTCTCGACAAAATCTTGAAGGCTTTATTATTATAATTGAAACAGTTGAACTTTGTAGAGTATTCGTGTCGTCTCGGTTAACCTTCAACCTTTGTTTAAGAAAAACTTTCCCAGGCGAACTTTATCTCAATATCGTGTCTACAGGAGTGAATATAAAATTCGCACGGAACTTTAAGATAACTTAAGACTTCTTATAATTTTTTTGTATTACGGGTCATGGACTCACATTTAATCATTCCTCTTAAGTATAAATCACATTCAGGGATTTGAGGTCAGGGAAAGCGGGTCCTTTTGTCTTGACACGTTTCGAGTCTCCCGGGTATATTTGCATCCTTTTTAATAGATTATTTTATATTGATCGTGCGCGCACACTGTTAAAACATTCAATCGAGAGTTATAGACATGGCAAAAAGTAATTTCGAAAAGGCTCTCCATTTTTTATCAAAGTTGAATTGGGATTCAAGTTCTGCTCGCGGAACCCTCATTTCCCATTCCCTCGTTCATAATTTGTTTCCACATTGGGTCTATTCGAGGTACCCACTTCTACCCTTGACATTATGATAAACCCACCCTGTTGATCCTGGGGCGCAGGTGGTGTGGGAAAAACCTCAGGACAACCCTCAAAGACCGGTAGGTATTTCCGCAAATAGATTTACAATGTCAAAATATCGCTCATATACACAAATGTAATATAATTCGATGGCAGCGTCGACCTTTACTTTGCCGCAACATCATCATTACAAAACTGTATTGTGTAGTGCAAATCTGCATCGTTAACCCTTTCCACTCGAAGACTTGTACTATCTATTATATACAATATGTGTAGACGAGAGTTCGCCGTTACTGCAGCGCGCTACGAGATGTACTTCAGATTATTACGAGGGCTGGCTCTTAAAAAAATATATTTCACCATTTTTGTAATGTTTCTTATATAGGTTACATTAAAAGTATTTGGAATAATGTATGTACACTGAATTGGCTTTACTTTAAAGGTATTATTGAATTTAATATTTTACAGCTGTATTCCAGAGCACTATGTACTATCCAATTGTATTAAAATTTACAGAAACTGAAATATTTCACACGTCTGAACATAAAGTACGAAAGAAGATTCAATGTCCATTTTTTTCATTGAATATTATCAATTTTTTGCAAAATTTCCATGGAAAATATCGTTCATTTACAAATTTATTGATAATATTATATAGAATACCAAACCAGGATTATTTTACATTTATTTATGAATTTCCCTACTACATACGTTATTACCCAAAAAATGATAATTAAATATCATCACATCGAAATACTTCACAACGGTATAAATTTGAAGTCGAAATTGATCAAACGAAAATGTAAATTTACTCTCATTCCTCGCTATAATTACTTCATAGTTGTTATAACAACTTAAAAGTGCAATCCTTTTAAGAAATACACACCGAGAGGATAGCGTGTCGGACACACCTTCTTTTCACAAACGCGATCCAAAAGAAAAAATCGAACTAAAATAATACAATATACAGGTACGACCGACCTCACACACGACGAAATAAAATAAAAATCCTCCCCGTACAAGATAACAAGGAAATTTTCATTTTAATAAAGCAAAATTTCTTCGGGAAAGGCTAGACGGGGGAAGGTCATGTTCCCCGCCCCAATTTACACAGATACACATAACAGAACCCTTGACCTACTTAATAGGACGTAGAAGTGGATAATAAATTGAAACAAAAAATAGTGTAATCGAGACTAAAAACGACGACATACCACTTTCGGCTTATCCAGCATCCTGCACAGGAGCGCTACATCCAGATCACAGAGCGACACGACCGCCGTTTCGGAAACACACTATTTACGAAATCACATCGCGACAATCGATTCGCGGAGAGGAGATGGAGAGATGAGATGAGCCCTCGAAATAAGGGATGATGCAGTGGGGAGGGAGGGGTGTGTGGAGGGGCGCAGACTCCTCTTGGGGCTCCGTTGGTTTCTCTGGAGCCTTTCGTCGACAGGATCCCGATCGGGAATGTCTGAGGGGACTCTCGGCGTCCCTCCCCCTCCCGCTCCCTCTCACTACCCTACGATCGATATTGGCCAGTCAGTGCCGTATTACGTTAAGGGTGTATTACAGCCGCACCCTTAAGGGGCGGAGCGCCCGGGGGCCCCTTTGAGCCCCTCTGAGCCCCTCTCGGCCCCCCCGTTTCGCGAAAGCTCAATCATGCACGTTCAACGGGGTCGTGAGAGGGCCGAGCTTTTCGCTTGCGATTTTCACTCCCCTATGGCCCGACGCATACTGAGCGCCCGGAAAAGCGCGACCCGACGCTTTCCTCTCGACGGAAAGCCATACGTTCACTCTGTCCATACGTTGGTTTAATTGCGTCACACGGTTTAGGTTGCCAACTTCAGTTACGATAGCATAATATGTCTGAATCCTCGTATAACAAACGTGAATCTATGTTCATAAGTCTTTCGCCGTCTGTCTAGGAAAGATTCGAAAATCTCGATCTTTGTTTAGAAACACGCACCTAACTCAAAGGCGGTTAACAATAGATTCGTCGATGCTTTGTTTTTTTTTTTTAGTATGACGTCATCTATCAACTCCTCAAATAATAAATTTGTATTTCAAAGTTTTTAGATTTACACTTGTAAATTGTACATGCATACATAGATAAAATAAAAAATAAAATAAAAATAGATGATAGAAAGAAGTAGTAAACTTCAATGAACAATAGAATCAACTTTTCATACTTTGCTTGCTTAATATGTTCATCATCATCATTTTCAGCCTTTCACCACCCACTGCTGGATGAAGCCCTCTCCAATCATCTTCCATTCTTCTCAATTCGTCAGCTCATCGTCCACGTAGCGAGAAGAATGGATGACTGATGGACGCATATACCATGCTTATGTACATCTTTCCATGCTTCTCTGTGTGCATTGGATCTTACGTAACATTTTTGAATTCAGCATCCACGTTTCACATCCATACGTCATAACTGGCAGTACGCATTGTACGTATGCTTTCTTTTTTAAGCATAGCGGAATGTTGGTTTTAAAAACTATGTGCATTCTTCCAAAAGCGCTTCATTTAATATGTTACAAAGAAAATTAAACATTGGATGATGAAAAACTGTAATTACATATATACATTTCCAACGTTCACACCTGTTTTGCTTTATTTTCAATAACATTAACCAAAAAATAAAAAATTTTTTGCAGCCATGAGCTAGAATTTCATAAGAATGTTTCAATTTTGATCAAATCTAATATGATAACTTTTGACATTAGCCTCTGTTGTGATTTTGATACTAACATAAGATTATACAGTTTTCATTTTTAGATTTTTTTCACTGAATTTAGTCAACGGTGAATTACTTGCATGGATGAAAACAGCCGAGCCGAAAATCAAAATGGAGGTAATTTCAAATTGTTTTCGAAGAAACGTCGACAGATTGTGTTACACTGTCAGTCCCATTAACGTCAATCTTCTCGTCTTCTATTTCGGCATGACATCGAATACCACCGTTGAGGTTTTGCGTGCCACCATTGAATTATTGCGTCTTCTCGTCGCGCATAACCCCTAACCCCTTCGTGACGCGCTTCCTAACCCCCGATGGGTCGATGCGTCATATCTCCATCTTTGAATAGATGGAGTATCCGGTGGTCTATTCCAATTTGGGGTTTTTATGATTTATAATGTAACAGAAATGGATGGTGGTCCCCCACCCCCCTTCCCCTTCCCCCATTACTACCAAAAGCAGGCTTAATTCGGTGCCACGACGTATTGTTGGTACGGAATGGCATGAAAACCTGAATGCGGCACGATGCATCCAAAAACTGACATAATTATACATCCGCGTAAAAAGCAACCGACCCTATAAAATTATCAGACCCATTTTTTCCCCATATTTATCGTCGATATTTATTAACAAACAAATAATCAAAATTAAACGGTTAGAAATAATCGAGTCCTCGTATAACGACGAGCTTTTGAAAACCGTAACATTGTGTATAAAAATACAAAGGGCATAAAAAATGCCTACTACATAGATATTTTTCAGTCTGTAGGTACATGTTTTTATGTAAAGCGATGAAGATGTCTGTTTGTGAAAATCTGTTGTCAGATTCAATATTCGCTCAAATAATAATGATAATATTAGACATTGCTTCGTGTGTCTGTGTGTAAGTGTTTCGTTTCAACAAGAGGAAATGTACGAATTTTGTACAAAATTTTATTAGTGTACTTTCAGATACCGAGATTGTATAGGTACTTAAAAATGCTAACCCCATTTCCCATTAGGCAAAATAGTATTTGAAACCTTTCCAAAATGCGTTCTGAAACATAGCAAAAAGCATATTATCATATATAAGTTTTATGCATGGTAGTTAGCGTCATTACTTAGTGAGTTGGATTTAAAATTATTTTCCTGTAAAGATATGACGTAAAATTTTAAACGTACATATGAACAATACGCAATATTTTACTGTTGTTTCGTTTTCATCTGTTGATTTTTCAATGAGTACTAAGCAATCGTTTTTGTATGATACTACATAGTATTCATCAAATACATTATATTTGAACATCAATAAGCGTAGTATCTGAATTCAGAAGCAACAGGTTTCATATTACATTATAGTAGATACTATTGAAAATAATAAGTGTAGGTACAAACCACGCAATTTTCATCAAATTTACGTTAGTAATTAAATTATTAATATGTACATACATATGTATGTATATAGGTACTATTGTTTTCAAGTTGCTTTTACTAAGATAGTGTTTCATTTTTTGAAAAAAAAATTATAAATGAAGCGTTAGAAGTGCCCTTAAATAAACATCATATTCAACGCCGCAATATATGCTAATGTGCGACAGGTGTAAAATGATATTGTGGGGCTTCCGGTCACTTTCGAGTGACCTATTGTAATCAAAAATGATACCTATTTTCAACACATTTTACTTCCACCGCTTAATAGTTGTAGAATTCATGATATCTATGCTATTAATTACTAACTAAAGAAATATAAAACAAGCGATATGCACCTACATACATATGTACATACATACATATGTATATTCGGACAAATTAAAAAAAATCAAATCAACTCAATATTAATAATGTGAATAAATTTCACTCAAGACAAAATCAATATAATATTAATTAAATTAAATTAATCATTGTACTTACATCGTATATCAGCATACTTCTATGCGTCTGCTTGCCAACTTTGATATTGAACTTTGATTTCGTAATGTTTAACAGCGTGTCGTTTATTTTAATAATTTTTAAACTAAATTCAAATAAAATCACAAATTATTTAATTTTATTTATATGAAAACGTTATCACAATCACCAATCAGAGCTGTATGTCAATTAGTTTTCAGCTCGGGCTCTTAACTCCGTGCAAGTTTTTCATCTGAGGCGGGTTTTCAGCGATGTATAACGTTCCGAGTGCCAGCCATGACAACAATAAGCCGCAGTCGACGATCAGCTACCCCTTGTGGGGGTTGGGGTGAAAACCACCCGGTCGCGTGCTCAACTACAGGGTGGTTCCGAGACACGACAACGCGATCGCTCAATTCGTGTCAAACGACGATTAAATCGCGATCGGGATGCGTAATTTTTAATAAGTCGTAAACGCCTCCGGTGATCTAAAAATAATACATCGAACGAAGCACATTGTGAACTTTGATCCTACGAACAAAATCACCACTAACTTAGGTCAAGCTAAGAACGAACGAGACGCATCTAAGCTCGTCCAATAACGGTGTCTTCTGTATGACTGTGATTATATTGTATAATCCATACAGGTCAAAGTATGTCACGTGCTCTTGCGATTCTCTTAAATCTGCAACAATATCGTATATGCAATTTAAATCGATTAAATTTCGACGCTGAGATGTTTTGAACCGCACTGTATTCACGTGTCACCTTGTAGTGTATTTTTCAATGTCTCGTATTTATAAATTGTAATTACCATTCTATAAACGAAATACAATGTAAAATAGTTGTTTTCCACACTAAATTCACATATTAAAACAGAGTACATATAAATAATTCGGATTTTAAATTTGTTTGTTTGGTAAACTGCGCGAATTTACAGCTTATTTGAAAGAGTTAAGTAAGAAGTTAAGTTTAACTAACGGATGAATGAATAAATTAATGTACATTAATGTTTTTTTATTTATATCTAAGAAGAATAAAAGTTCCTTTGATGCGTCGGTGTGACGGAGCATAATCGTCGTGGCTTTTAACGAATTAACGTCTCAGCAGTTAATGGGTTAACGCGGCGAGTTGGTAAAGCATTGTGTCAGATGCTATTTTTTCGCTTTTTAATTAAAGAAAAGCGCGTTCCTATGCAAAATTTATTCGTTCTTTAAAAGTAAAAATATCTTTAAGACCTACATATTCATAAAGATTGACGATATTTTTACTTACAATCATAACCGCCTATTACATATGTACATGTTAATTGAAATTTTCCATTTATTTTCGTTTTATCTTAAATACTTTTATCTGAAAATAAAATCGCTCGAAGTTTCACGTGTTTGCTTAATCCTCACAATCGGTCACATTTTCCAAACGATGGTCAGCGAAGCCATGCAAGCGCACATTATATGTACGCCTGACCGTTGAGAGTTTTCCTTTGAAAATGATCATTTTATTGCAAAGCGAGACAATCACGGCTTATTACAACACTGCGCAATTACTACGTTTTAAAATTCACGTCCATTTGGCATGTGCTGAACTTAAAGAGAACGAAAATAAAAAGTTGACGCACGTTGATCAAAGGGTGAATAACAATTTCGCTAATCGCACATAATATATTCTCATCGACTTGATTACCATCGACTACAAAAAGTGTTTGAAACATTGAAGAGTTAGAATTTCATCATCATCATCATTTTCAGTTGTTCAACATTCACTGCTGGGTGAAGGTCTCTCCAATCCTCTTTAATTATTGTCTGTCTTGAGCAATCTGCATCCACTTGACTCCACACATTCTTCTCAATACATCAGCCCATCCTCCACTCGGTCTACGTTGCTTTTTTTTTCACTCTCCCGGATACAATTCAAGTATTTCTCACGTCCAATCTAATATCCATTCTTCTCGTTGTGTGTCCAGCCCACTGCCACTTCAACTTTTCCACACCTGCTGTCATGCTTCTCACTCATGTATTCCTCTTTCGATCTCTTCTTGTTATACTAAGTATACATCTTTCCGAGCTTCTCTGTGTGCACTGGATCTTACGTAGCATTCTTGAATTCAGCATCCACGTTTCACATTAATACGTCATAACTGGCATTGCGCATTGGTCGTATGCCTTCTTCTTTATGCATAGCGGAATGTTGGACTTAAAAAACTATGTTCATTGTTTTAAAAGCGCTCCATCTTAGTTTCATTCTTCGTCTTATTTCTATTTCTTTACATCCAGTCATATTCACCAATTGCCCTAAGTATAAATAATTATCAACTCTTTCTATAGTGTGATTATTTACATATATTCTACAATCTACATACAGTGACTTAATATGTATAACATAATTTTAGTTTTATTCTTTTGGCGGTGCCGTACTTGAATATCAAGCGTTGCTTCTTCACTATTTGATAAACATTTTTACCGTCTGCGATAGTGAAGTAACTAAGGAAAGATACTCTCCAGTGGTTTCTTATTTCCCAGGGATAGTTGGGACGGACAATGATTTAGTAGGTAGTAAGGAATTGTTTCGGTGGTGCCAATTTTATGAAACCGTCTCACAATTTATTAAATTAGATAAATTGGCAAATAAAAAATATATAAAAAAAAACAGGAGGCGGCCGATTTGGATTTAGTAAGACACCAACATTTTTATGTAAATTGTCTTTAGTTCACTTTTCTGTAAGTAAAAAAACTGTATTAGATTTATTTCATGTAAATTAATGATTCTAAATATTTTTAAACTCAATATCTAGACCGTTTATCGCGAAAGGAAAAATAATAATAAAATGCGCAATATGAGAGTATGGCCGTAATAAAATGACGTTGCGGCCAAAATATCAGTTTGACGTTTGTCGGCCATGGCGGCCCAGCGACTTTTCTCGCAAAAACTCACCGGGTATTCATCATTGCATAGCTCGTTTGTTATTGTTCTTATCGTGCTTTTATCAATTCAATATGTGTATTATATGATTGGTTTCCCTTTTGCAGCACCTAAGGACCGGAAGTGAAACGTACAGTTTCATTTCAGACCAAGTCCGGAAGCATATCCGGATGTTCGTCATCGGTAGCTAGTTTGACGTTTCTCATTCGCTTTGTATCGTTTGAATTTTACCGACAAATTTCAAATGTGAAATGTCACAATCAAAATAAGCTTATAAGCCAAGATGAAAACTTGTATTTCTCGATCAAAAGTTATTTTATTGTATTTGTACATTGTGCGCATTCTCGGAAATTTACCAATATGAGTAATGTGGTAATTTTCAATATATGTGATACTGAAATCCCATACAATGCCAAATAGACTTTGACGACCCCATCGCTTATTCCATAAGGAAAAATTGTACAATACATATACAAGGGGTTCATAACCTTATGCGCCAATTTCCTCTCGGTAGGGAACACAAAATTTTTTCTGAAAAGTTAATTTTAATTTTTTATTTCCACAGGCTTGGGGTCAAATTATTGGGATTGTTGTTGCTATTTTAGATAAAGCTAAGCGCATGGCGTGTCTAGCTTCCAACAGATTCATAGATTTTGTCTTGATACTGACTTACATATTTTGAAAATCCAGATTCGCAAAGGTAGCAAATAGAATTCAGACCGAAAATACTCTATTTGCCAAAATCTGGATAGGTAACTGATTGAGAGCACCAAAATTCATAGAGGTTTTCATTTGAGAATTCTTACTTCGGCAGAGGTTTGCTCTATAAATCGAAGAGGTCGCCCTTCTGCATGTCAGCATTATCCATGGAGTCCAAATCAAAACGAAAGGGATTTCGTATCCGACCTTAATTTTAAATCAGGGTGAAAATAATCGTCAAATAATCGTTTTTCCAAATCCCTCAAAATATCGCTGGAATCCAATCTTCCAAGCGTATCTAATAAATTATTACAATTTTTTGGGAAGACACCTTGTTCTTCCCTTGCAAACATTTCATTTCCTCATTTAGGGAAGAATACACCATAGGTTAAGAACCCTTCAGCCTGTTTGTATATCCATTGTATTCTGGGCAGATTGTTTTTGTTTATATTTATTATTTAATATAGTGAGCTATATACAAAAGCTTTGTTTAACCTTTCCCTTACGGTGCTAAAAAAGTCCGCGCGCTCCGGTGATATGTATTTTGTACACCATATGAAAAAGTGACTTAAAAACCGGAAATATTGAAATATTCATAAATATTGCTTTTATTGACCATAGTTGATGTTGAAATGTAATCAATTTTTGTAGTGTTAGCTCTGAAAAGTGTCTGAAAACGTAAAAAAACATCGCAAACAGTTGACAGATCCATCGCAAAGAACGACTTGTGAGCGACTAAATGTGTGTGACTGTGTGACTGACTCAGCGGCCTCGAGTCGCAAGTACCAGCAACAAAAAACAAAACCAACCAACAAAAAGGTCGTTTCCGCTCACACACGCAATCGCACACGCACACAAACAAGCGACGCGCGAAATCCCCGATTTTTCGACAAATTATTTATTTCCGTCGCTGCAGATGAATAATTATATATTATAATGCATTGATGTAATTCCTAATTATATTACGGAGGAATACAAAAATTCTGAACCTCGTATCTATTACATTTCATATCGATATTCCCATTATTAGAGTCGAGTTGTAGTAAATACATCTCACAGGGAAGGAAAGGTTAATGAATTTTGCATGCAAAACATAGTCACGGTAGAAGATAATCATAATGTAGAGATAGGGGATAGTTACTTATACCTAAGACAATTGGTGAATATGAATCAAAATCTTGTGCTATTTATACGACAATTATAAGTATTAAATTTAAAAATATAAACTATGATATCATACCCCTATTTATCTGATCTGTTCTAATTACAGCTATCCTTTTACTTTTTGTAAAGAAGAAGAATGTAACTAGAATGGGGTGCTTTTGAGAGAATGAACATAGTTTTTAAATCCAACATCCCGCTATGCTTAAAGAAGTCATATATACTGCCAGTATGGATGTGAATTGTGGATGCCGAATTCAAGAATGCTACGTAAGATCTGGTGCACACAGAATCAAGGAAAGATGTATGCTTAGTATAACAAGAAGAGATCGAAAGAGGAATACATGAGTGAGAAGAATGGATGGTAGATTGGATGCGAAAAATACTTGAATGGTATCCCAGAGGATGTGAAAGAAAGCAACGTAGACCGAGTGGATGATGGGCTGATGAATTGAGAAAAAAGTCAAGGGGATGTAGATTGCTCAAGACAAATGGGAATGGAAGAAGATTGGAGAGGTGTTCATCCGGCAGTGGATGATTAATGGCTGAAAATGATGATGATGATATAAAAGCTTAAAGTGTATGTCTGTCCATCGGGATCACTTGACACACTTCTTTTTCTTTCATTGAAAATTTTAATTATGTCTTATATTCTGCCTTAAGTTTATCTGTTTGTCCATTGGGCTGACACACCGGACACATTTATTTTTCTGTAACCCAAAGTTTCTGCTATTGTATACTAATTACCATTAATTTTCAATACCCAATGCTCTAGTGTATATATATATTTAATATAATTTGTGATAGGTAATATTTCATTGGAAATATGTACATATATCGAAGAAATTCTGCTATACGTTGCATAATTTTTGAAATGTACATTTCATAGTTGAGATAACCACTCGGTTAATACTTTCAGATGTCTTTGAACGACATGGTGGATCCACCAGACTGGGAGGAATTATCATCCCGTCTGATCACCGATAGAGATCCACTCGCGTATCCGGCCAACGATGTAGACGTTTCAGTAGTGCCGAGAAAAATACGAACCATCAAACATGCCATGCCGGAAGAAGATTTGTACGGCTCATAACGCCACTAAATCAACTTCGACAAACTAAAACTCAACGCTAAACTAAACCGTCTATACACTTTACAGGGGCGAAGTATCGCTGCACGTCCGAGAATGCGTCAGATGTCACACGTCGGATTGGGTGGCTGTGGATTATCAATTTAGACCATTCTCCAGCTCATGCTGCTCACGAGAGAAAGCCAACGAACGACATACTGTTCTACAAGCCATTCCGAGACAAGATTACGAAGTCGACATTGACACTCAAATTGTATCAACTCCTAGCGAAGAACTCACATTACAGGTTTGTATCATTTATCTTTGTAAAACGACGGATACTGAATATCATAATTTTCTCCAATTCTCTTCCATTCCTGTGTGTCTTGAGCAATCTGCATAGACTTGACTCCACACATCCTTCTTAATTCATCAGCCCATCGCCATTAGCTATGTACATATGTGTCCAGCCCACTGCCACTTCAGCTTTTTCACACTTTATGCTATGTCATGTTTCTCACCCATGTATTCCTCTTTCGATCTCTTGTTACACCAAGCATACATCTTTCCATGCTTCTCTGTGTGCACTGGATCTTACGTAGCATTCTTGAATTCAGCATCCATGCTTCAAATTCATACATCATAACTAGCAGTACGCATTGGTCGTATTCTTTCTTCTTTAAGCATAGCACACTGAATGTAAATGTATTAATTGTTATTTTATTTATTTAGGGATACTCTCAACCGTCGAGCGGTCGACAATCTGTGTCATCAATCTCGTCAGCTTCATCATGCAATGATACTTTAACACCTCGCGGCTCTTGGGCTAGTTTGGATTTGCGAAGCTCATCGTCGGATCCGCTTCTTCCCGATCTATTGGAAAGGCGACCTCCGGAGCAATTGGATCAATTAAATGAAACGAGACGTATGGAGGGTCGTAAGGGTGGTTTGTTGGGTTTATACGCATCGTATATTGACGACGAGGAAGCCGTCGAGAAGAGAGTACAGGCTGAACCTCCGTGCGAAATTATAGGACATCGTATTCTCGTGACGTGCCTCGATTTAAAGTAATCATTAAGACTGTGGAAATGTATCGTTGTATTGATGGGCGAATTTTGTACGATGAACGTGTTCGTTTCAGGCTTGAATTGGAAGTTGAGCCGATGTTCGCGTCGATGGCTATTTACGACGCTAAGGAGAAAAAGAAAGTCTCGGAAAACTTTTACTTCGACATGAATTCTGATGGTATAAAACAAATGTTGAGTAGTCATGTTACTGCTAACGACATGTCTACTCTTAGTCGGAGTGCAGTGTTCGATATCACTCATCCGACTCCCGATTTATTTCTCGTTATAAGATTGGAGAAAGTCTTACAGGGTGATATAACCGAATGTGCTGAGCCTTACATCAAAGACGATAAGGTGAATGAATTGCTTATTTTCAATGACAAATATTTCTTAATAGTATTCTTATCAATTTTAATTTGATCTATAGAATAGAGATAAAGTTCGATCTGGAGCCG
This sequence comes from Parapsyche elsis, assembly GCA_022651745.1. Classification (NCBI taxonomy): domain Eukaryota; kingdom Metazoa; phylum Arthropoda; class Insecta; order Trichoptera; family Hydropsychidae; genus Parapsyche; species Parapsyche elsis. Next base: position 8,671,004 of record JAGVSN010000002.1, on the reverse strand, counting down.
TCGCCGCCTGTGAACGACTTGGTAAATACAGAATGCCTTTTGCGTGGACGGCTATTTACCTTATGAATATCATTTCCGGTTCTAATAGCCTCGAAAGAGAATCGACTATAAGTTCTGATAAAGATTCAGTCTCTTCCACCTCGCAAAGCAATAGTTTAGGTAAATACTTGAGGAGGCGTTGAAAAGAACGAATCCATTATGGTCGAATAAGGTCGAATGAGAATAAGATGGAAAGCGCATAAGGTCTAATAGGAATTACTATGTATTGTAGCTCAGGAATCTGTTTGATCGACCAACCGGCTGGGTATGCTAACCACGAAACGCTCGCATACTCGGCATGGCACCTACACACACACATGGGACTGATTGCGCACAGCGCTCACGCTACCTAACCTCACTAACTCACACAAACCCTCATGACACGGTAACCACCGGCAGTTAATAGTAAGAGGATCTGATCGAAAAAATACATACAAAACACATTCTTTGATTAAAAAAAGGTCAAGAGTCACTGGTTACAAGCTTGAATGAAATTACTCCTCGTGTCTTATGTAAGATTTTTGACCTTTTGTGTATTTTTCACTTTCACTTTCTATCTTATTTCTATTAGACCTTATGCGCTTTTCATCTTATTCTTATTAGACCCTATCTGCTTTCTACATTATTCCTTTTAGACATCCGTTTGCGACATTTTCCATTCGACAATAATGAATTCGGCCTTTTCAACTGTAATCAAATACTTGTACGATTATCGTATCAAACGTTATTAATCCAAAAAAACGTTTTTAGATCGTAAATCTTCAGCTAGTAGTCTTGAACATTTCCGACGTCAGGGAGCTGGAGGTTCACTAACTCGCCGTGGTTCTTTAGAGCGACGAGCACACGCTCAGAATCCCATTCACATCTCTGGATCTGAAGAAGTAGCCCATCATTTGGACACTTTCAAACCAATCAAAATTACCATGCACAGCTTTTTTAAACAAGTATTTTTTTTTTTTTTTTTGTTTTATTTAAAGTATGTATCTTAAATAATTCTGGTTGTATAATTTTTAGGAAAGTGATAAAATGCGTGATGAAGATTTATACAAGTTTCTGCAGGATCTCAAACGCCCTAGTTCCGTTATGAAAAAGCTGAAATCAATTCCGGGCGCTTTGACGTTAGATATATCTCCCTGTTCTGAAGAAATACGGAACGGCTTAACGCCGGAATTAATCAAACTAAATCCGTATACTGGTAAGTTGGACAATAATAATGCAGCAGTGCCGAAATTCAAAGAATAATCGTTCTTAAAATGTACCTATGTATTTCAGACGATAATTGTAGACCATGCAAAGAAATTCTAGCATTCCCGCTATTCCCAATAATGGTACCTCATTATCAATATCGAAACTTATTGTACGTCTTTCCGAAAGAACTTAATTTCACCGCATTCACGTCTCGGACTGGATCTGCTAGAAATATTGCAGTGAGTATTTTCCTTCATTTTTGGCGTTGAAATTATTATAAATGCATTTAAACCAACGTATTTTCATTTTAGATACGTGTCCAATTAATGGCCGGAGAAGATCAATCTCATGCATTGAATTCAATATTTGGACATAGTTCATGTCCGGAATACACATCGGAAACGTACACCACAGTGACATACCACAGCAAGTGAGTTATCTTCTTCTTCGAAATCGGTCCCTCAATAATGAGGATCGTGAGCTATATGAGCTTCTTTGACATGTGGGGTGTGGTCAGTGGCGGACTGGCCATACAAGCGACATTGCCTGATGGCAAGTGGGCCCCGCTATCTGTTAGAAAATATGGGCCCTCAGTAAAATTAAATAACTTTTTAACTATTTAATTTTATGTGTGTAAAAATTTACAGGATATTGCACTTTGGATATTTCAACAAAACAAATTTCTTACGATATACACAAATAACTAATACATGCTTTTACAGCCCAAGGATCGGTTAACTTTTTTTATAAGGGTCGAAATGTAAGTTTTCAACATTTGCGTGGGCCCTTTTGCGCGGGCCCATTTCCAAACTCAAGATTATGTATTTTAAATTATAAATTTTGTATTTCTGTTGATTGCCAGTAACACGTGTAGTATGTGCATATTCTAATTAATGAAAATAAAAAAATTGCACTTTTAATTTTTGATTATGCATTTTTAAAATTTTTATTTATTTTTTATCCTTGATTTTTAGCCTAATGAAAAGAAGAAAATTTTGTTATATGGGGGGGGGGGGACAAATTTTTTTAACCCTGGGCCCCTTTTGACTCCTGGCAAGCACTGATTTCAGTCCCAGTCCGCCACTGGGTGTGGTCTACAATTCTTCTCCAACCTTCCCTAAAATCGACATTGCGAAATGCGATTACCACAGAACAGCCTAGAGCTGTCTTGATCTGATCAGTCCATTGTGTAGGAGATCTCCCCCTTCCTCCACAGCGTCGATCACGGCAAGTTTCTCCGGGTTGTTGTGGTCTCATGTCCGAAAAATTGAAAAATTCGTTTTAAACAGATGGTTGATAGGCGATCCTTAATTTGCAGCTCTCTCAGGATGGAAATGTTGGTGAACTTTGCCGTCCAAGGGATCTTTAGCATTCGTCTACAGCACCACATTTCAAAAGCCTCTATTTTCTTTAGATTTGTAGTCAGCTGCCCGACGAGTCCTCTTTAGTTGGATCTGGTCGGTCCAGCCCGTTGAGGACCTTCCTCTTCCTTTTGTTCCCTCTATACTGCCAACCACGACAAACAGCTCTAGACTGTCCTCCGCGCGATGTGTCAAAAGAATCGGAGAATGTGTCTCGGGCAGACAGTGGACAGTCTATCCTTGATCCTCAGCTCCTCAAGGATGGAGGCGTTCGTTCTTCTATCGGTCCCCCGAATCCTCAACAACTGCTTCCAACGCCACATCTCGAAAGAATCCGATCTCCTTCTATCTGCTGCTTTAATTGTCAATGTTTCCACAGCATACAGAGAGATTCACAAGACGGATTTTGGTTGCGGTTGTTTTGGTTCTATTCTTCCAAATCTTAGTAAGCTGCGACATTGCCACCTTAGCCATCGCAATTCTCCATCTAATTTCCAGCTCGGATTGACCGCCATTGTCAATTCTAATATATCAAGTGAAAATTTATACTCTTAACTTGAGCTTCATAGTGAAATTTGTCAATTTTCAGATGTCCGTCATTCTACGACGAGATCAAGATCAAATTGCCGGCAAATCTCGGCGATCAACATCATCTGTTGTTCACGTTCTATCATATTTCATGTCAGAAGAAACCTGTCACTGCACCGGAGTTGGAGAAAACTATCGAGACACCCGTAGGATATACGGTAATAGAATACGAGCTCATATACAATGTACATACGTTAAATTTTAACATTTATTATTACATATAATGAAATTTATTAGTGGTTGCCAATGTGTCGCTCCGGTCGATTGTCTTCCGGAGAATATAACCTGCCGGTTATGCTAGAACCACCGCCGCCGAACTATTCTTACATATTCCCTGACGTACTTCTACCGGGTACGAAATGGATTGATAACCATAAGCCGATATTCACCATTTCGCTCGATCCGTACTCTTCCGTTCATCCTATGGTGATTATATATTGATATTTCAACAGGTCGTCCCTTTGGAAATCTAATTTTTCAGTTGATCAATTTACTTTTTCTATATTAGGACTTGCAAATGGAACGATTTTTAACAGCGTGTGAAGCTGTACAAGAAGGAAATATTCCACCTAGAATCGGTCTTTCTAATATGGAGGCCGAACTACGCAATAGGTAAATTTGATACTTGTATAATATCACTTGAAATTATCACTGCATACTAAAATTGTAATAAAATTTGTTTATTATATATTATATTTATTATACAGCATTATCGAACTGCCGAAGAGTGAAATTGAAGCTTTGGTTAAAAGTCTACCGGTAGTTTTGGACAAATTGATATTTTTACTCGTTATGCCACCGCTTTTAAACGGTCAACAGTTGAACATCGCACAAGATATATTTTGTTGCATGACACAGATTTTTACCAATATTACGGTATGTTTATACTTTGATCCTTTTAAAATTATTAATTATTTGGTTATTTTATCCCGAACTTCAATTTTAGAATATGAACGAAAATAGCACGTGCGATTTCCACGGAAGAAGTTCACTGTTGGGCTCGTACGTTCAATTCCAATGCTTAGTACCGCGTCCGCACAAAACTATGCCTACGACTCAACAACACCCACATACTCCAGGTTAGATATATAACTGAATCATCATTTTCAGCCGTTCACCATCCGCTGCTGGAAGAAGACCTCTCCAATCCTCTTCCATTCCTGTCTGTCTTGTGCAATCTGTGTCCAGCCTACTGCCACTTCTACTTTTTCACACGTTCCACTATGTCGTGCTTCTCACTCATGTATTGCTCTTTCGATCTCTTCTTTTTATACCAAGCATACATCTTTCCATGCTTCTGTGTGTGCACTGGATCTTACGTAGCATCCACGTTTCACATCCATACATCATAACTGGCGGTACGCATTGGTCTTGTGCCTTCTTCTTCAAGAATAAAATTATACGTTTTAACATTTTCAGGTGAGATGTTTGAATGGTGTTCGAATTTAACCAGTTCGGGAACTACCGGTAACACGTTAAACACAACTTGCAAAGTGCTTCACGAAGAACTTTCACTTCAGTGGGTCGTCGCCGGTGGAACGACTAGAGACTTAGCCATGCAAAATTCATGGTAAATTCCAATTATTTTAAAACAACAACGAATCGAATGAACGGTGCATTCACTTTTACACATCTGCATTTAAGGACTTTGTTCGAATTGATGGTCAAATCGATGGTGGAGCAGCTGTGGTGGAACGGCACACTGGACGCACCCAGAAAAACGAGATTCACCGATCAATACGCCGAAGATATCACCACCCTCGTCAGCAACACCACATCGGAGATTATAAGTAGATACAGCAAAGACGCCCGGTTGACGTCATCTCTAAACAACAGTCTCGCTTTCTTCCTTTTCGACTTGCTCAGTATTATGGATCGGGGATTTGTGTTCGGATTGATCAGAACATACTATAAACAAATGTCGGCGAAGATCATTTCACTGCCCGACGCAGTACCGTTGATACACTACAAGGTAAAAACAATCACACATGCTGTAAATGTTATTATTTTTGTATCGTTACTATTGATCCTTTTGTTGGTAGGTTTCATTTTTGCGTATTATTTGTTCGCACGAACATTATATATCTCTGAATCTTCCGTACGGTACTCCTTACACTAGTCCGACGAGTCCATCGAGTCCGTCACCGTCGACTCACTCGTCTCATTCAACACATTCAGCGCACAGTCATTCATCCAACATATCATATCAAGTAAGTTTTTTCACTTCCTAGTACAATTTTTATTGTTTAACTTATTTATTTAGTATTTATTGCAGTTGAGCAGTGGAGATAAGGGTTGTTTTGCAGAGTTGAGTCCAGAATTCCGTTACCAACATTTCATCGTCGGATTGTTATTATCTGAGTTTGCCGCAGTTTTGGAGATTCAGTCAGTCTTAATATATCTGATTCGAACTTGTCAATCATTTTGTCTCGGTCAAATGAAACTTTTTTTTTTTTTGCAGAAGTCCAGTTCTACAGGGGAAGGCAGTTTGTGCCGTTTTGAGCCTTTTGACTTCGCACGATTCCGATAGTCGGTTTTCTGAGCCTGAAGTCAAAGCGAGGGTGGCCGCTCTCTACATACCGCTACTAGCGATCGTTATGGACGCTGATGCGCAATTGTATAGAGGATTTTTGCAAGGAAAAGGTATTACTATATATAATAGCGCAAGGGTCTCCCTGGGTAGCCGTGGAACGCTCATAGCACGGGTAGCACGAAGCGCTCACATTTTTAAACTACCTACTGTAACATTTTGTACTAAATACACTATAGGTGTATACATAAATGATAACCACCCGAGCACAGTGTCAACGGGCATTGACTGGTTTTGTAAATTATAAGATAGTATTCATCATCATTTTCAGCCGTTCACCATCCACTGCTGGATAAAGGCCTCTTAAATCCTCTTCCATTTAACAATCTGCATCCACTTGACTCCACACATTCTTTTCAATTCATGAGCCCACCGTCCACTCGGTCTACCTTGCTTTCTTTCACACCCTCTCGGATACCATTCCAGTATTTCTCGCGTCCATCTGCCATCCATTCTTCTCGGTGTGTGTCCAGTCCACTGCCTTTTCAAATTTTTCACACGTTCCGCTATATCTGCCACTTTGGTCATACTTCTTACCCATGTATTCCTCTTACGATCTCTTCTTGTTATACCAAGCATACATCTTTCCGTGCTTCTCTGTGTGAAGATAGTATTTAACAATCATAATGAATAATTCTTTGATTTTAGATCGATTACAACTTGGCGAAGATTGCATAAACAGTTCGTCCTATTCTGGCTTACTCACACCAGATTCTTGTGAATACAAAAAGGTATCTTTACTATAATGATGACTCATTTCCTTTTCATAATTATTAAGGTGTAAAAATACATGTATATATTAAATTATCTTTTAGACTTCTAGAGCGAATCTCAACAGCGAAACGACAAGGAATGTTCTTATGTGCTTCATTTGGGTTTTGAAAAGTGTCGACAAAGCGGCAATAACTAAATGGTGTAGTGAGCTCTCTCCAGCGAGGATATATACGCTTTTGGAAGTACTCAATCTGTGCTTCGCCTTTTTCGAATACAAAGTATAATAAAAAAAAGTGTGATACATAAAAATTAAATTGTATTATTACGGTGGCTTAATTTCGAACTCTAATGTATGTATTTGCAGGGGAAGAAAGAAATCCAAAAGAATACGCAGCAAATCGTGCGCAAAACGACCGACATTAAAACCAAATTAGAGGATATGATACTCGGACAAGGTTCGGCGCGTAGCGAGATGATAATGAGACGTAAAGGTAACATTGATTTGTAACCAAAATTTTATGATTTTTCTACGTATCAAATAATGTGTACCAATATAATGCAGGTTGCACCAACACAATGACAGGCGGCAACAGGGAAAGATGGCGTAAAGAATTGACACGAGTCGGCAGCGCGGCAGCATCCCTAACCATAGCTGGTCCCATTGCACATAATAGCGGAGCTGCAATTCTACCTCCGACTCATCTAGAAGGTGCACTAGCTGCTGATATTTCACTCACAGTTTTACACACACTGGAGACTATCGTTCAAGTACGCTAATGTCCATACTACACAATGTTCAACTTAAAAAACACCCTATTGTTGACCGATTTAGAGTCCTGCGCATAAAAGAGGGAGGTTCAACCAATGGGCTTCGTCATCATCTCGGATTCTCCAAATAACCCTCCGATAGATGTAACTTTTTATTTTTGCTGTATACAATTTTTATACACTATGACACATTTTATATTTTGATAATATGTACATACATTCAAATTGAGTATTGTGACCATAAGTGAACATAAAAATCACAAAAAAAATGTACCATTTCTAATATCTAAATTCAATATTGAATTTTTCTTTCATTTTCTCTGACAATATTACTGGCACTCATTATTATTATAAGTATCTTAGTAAAGTAAAATTTTAATACATATGTAAATACAATGTTAAAGAAAATATTACTTGAAACCAGTTAGTTATGTGAGGAGGCGTTGAAAAGGCCAAATCCGATCGAAAATCTTAAATTATACACGACAAGTAATTTCTTTTAAGCTTTTAACCGGTAATAATTTAATTTTAATTGAAGAATGTGTTTTGTATGTATTTTTTTGATATTTATACCTTTCCATCAAATCCTATTTCTATCGTACTAGTAACTGCCCGTCGACACTGTCATCTGGTGGTTACTGTGTCATGAGCGTTTGTGTGAGTGAATGAGGTTATGTAGCGTGAGCACTGCGCAACACGTGTTATAAAATTGAAAATATTAAATAAGACACCGAGTAATTTCTTTTAAACTTTAAACCAGTGAAACCAGGTTGTGAGTTAGTTGATACAATCAACGTTAACGAGTAACGCCATTTTGCGTATCGAAAATTAATTCGCATTAATGCGCTTCCCATCTTATTCTTATTAGACCTTATCCATTTGCGACATTTTCAATTCAACCATAATGAATTCAACCTTTTCAACTGTAATCAGTGTAACTGTGAGGGTTAGTCGTAAATCTCGGACAGTCGCAACCCTCTTTTTTTACTTTATTTTAGTAGCGCGAGATATAGGCCCTTCTTAAATTGGATGGCGTATATATTTTATGTTTTTATTTAAACCGTTATCTGATTTACTTTTAATTGTTAGGTTGCATCTTCGTGGGACTCTCACCACAGTATCTTCGGATGGGTTTTGAAAGTACTCTTGCACGGACTTGCTAAGAACCAAAGCACTAACGTCTTACAGCACATGTTTGCCACTCAACGCTCACTCGTCTTCAAGGTTTGTAAAAGTATACGTAAGCTTGACGTATCGGAAGTCTGATTGTTGGATTTAATCCATTGGATTAATATATTTCAGTTTCATTGGCTGGTGTTCGATTCTGAAACGGAACAATGCGGTGAACTCTGTTTGGTACTTCTTCGTCATTGTGGTGCATTATGTGGAGCTGTTCGTGCTCATGCCGCCGCCACTCTATACTTACTCATGCGCCAAAACTATGAAATTGGCAACGTATATACACTTGTTTCAAAATGGGCTTTTTATCCAAATTTGTATTGTGCTTTACATCATCTTAATTGAATTATAGAATTTCGCTCGAGTGAAGATGCAAGTGACAATGTCTCTGAGTTCTTTAGTTGGCACGAGTGCAACGTTCAGCGAGGATTCATTGCGGCGATCTTTAAAAACCATACTTTTATACGCCGAACAGGATACCGATTTACAGGATACGTCTTTTCCAGAACAGGTTTGCATCGTAGTACGTTTCCAGTCGTTCGTTATTTGTCGTAATTATATGTATAACGATGATTTATGTACAGGTAAAAGATCTGGTATTCAACTTGCACATGATTTTGTCGGACACGGTCAAGATGAAAGAATTCCAAGAGGATCCCGAAATGTTGCTGGATTTGATGCACCGAATTGCCAAAGGTTATCAAAACAGTCCCGATCTCCGTCTTACGTGGTTGGCCAACATGGCTCAAAAGCATATGGAGGTGATTATGGTATTCCGTTGAGTATTTAAAGGATTTTTAAATGGATAGTATATTAATGTATGTTTGTTGTGTTAGCGATCTAATGATAGTGAAGCTGCAATGTGTTTGGTGCACAGTGCCGCCTTAGTTGCTGAATATTTGGTACTTTTGGGTAACGGAGGATCCGGTGTTCAAGGCGGCGCTGTGGCATTGCAGAATGTTACTCCAAACGCCTTGCAAGAGAGTGCCGTATCCGACGATGTGATGGCTCCAAGAAACGAAGGAATTTGCCTCGGAAAAGATTTCACCGAACAGGGATTGCAAGGTTGTTTAGCTTATCTATTGTACACTTGACCCTAAACTAATGTACAAGTATACTATCAAAACAGATTAGATTAAATTTAGTTGGGTTATAGGTAATGGTTTTTATTCTCAGTGACATAAACATATACTCTGTCCGACTTATGAATCATCCCCTGATCACGTTTTACTACGCCACTGATTACAATACATACTATAAATTAAAAAGGCCGAAAAAAATCGTTCAAGAGTAAACTGCCACTTCTGGTTGGTGGAGGTTGACCAAAATCACAGTATCTCTTATTAAGCAGACCCTACACTATCAAGCCGCTTGATCAAAACAGCGCGTACAGCTGATTGACACGCGCTTCAAGCAGCCTAGGGGAGCAACAAGCATGCCATCAATCTTTACATCAACAGTCATTTGTAGCGTAGTTTTCGACTAGTGAACTGCTCCTCCTGGACTGTAGTGACTATAGTGACTGTAAATCCAACATCCCACGATGCTTATAAAAGAAGGCATGCAACCAATGCGTACTGCCAGTTACGACGTATGGATGTGAACGTGGATGCTAAGTTCAAGAATGTTACGTAAGATTCAGTGCACACAGAGTAGCATGGAAAGATGTATGCTCGGTATAACAAGAAGAGATCGTAAGAGGAATGCATGGGTAAGAAGCATGACCAAAGTGGCAGATATAGCGGAACGTGTGAAATAGTTGAAGTCACAATAGGCTGGACACATAGCGAGAAGAATGGATGGCAGATGGACGCGAGAAATACTGGAATGGTGTCCGAGAGGATGTGAAAGAAAGCAAGGTAGACAGAGTTGATGAATTAAGAAGAATGTGTGGAGTCAACTGGATACAGATTGCTCAAGACAGACAGGAATGGAAGAGGCCTTCATCCAGCAGTGGATGGTAAAAATGATGATTATGAAGATACTAAATATTTAAAACGCCGATAAATATAAAAAAGGAAATGTCGTACAAACTATTGAGTCGTACAAACTATGCCTGTTCCGTTTGCCAGATTTTGACCGAAATCATAAATCTCCTACATTGCACTAACTTATAAATATGAAGTTTCCGTGTGATAGGATAAACGGTTTTTGAGTTATAGCGATTCTACATACATCCACCCAACACACAGACACAAAAATCAAAATCTCGAGGTCGAATTTTCGTACGATCACAATACTTTATTCAGTATGGATAATGTAAAAAAGAGGGTTGCGGCTGTCCTGAGATTTACGAATTTGGTTGGTTATCGTTATATTTATTCTGAGTATTCCATCGTTTGAACCGCTCGCTTTTATGCGCAGAAGGTCTCTAAATCGGTCAAGACTAGGGTGTTTTTTAAGTTGGACATAGTATATGTAGTTCGGAGTCTTAGAAGTTCTACAATTTCGATGTACTCCATTTTCAGGATTATTGGAACATGCCGCCAACTCATTCCAAAAAGCCGGAATGTTCGAAGTAATGAACGATGTTTACAAAGTGCTTTTGCCGATCGCTGAAGCCAATCGCGATTATAAAAAACTCGCCAATATTCACGGGTATTTAATGATTTAAATAATTGATATTAAATGCTATAATATTAAGAAAAAAACCGTATGATTATGTTCTTTTAGTAAACTCAACGAGGCATTCTCTAGGATAGAGCAGTTGAGCGGCAAAAGAGTATTCGGCACGTATTTCAGAGTCGGATTTTACGGATCCAAATTCGGAGATCTGAACGGCGAAGAGTTCATCTACAAGGAGCCGACGTTGACTAAATTGCCCGAAATATTCAGCCGACTCGAGGTGATTGTCGAAATTTTGAACGTTTCATTTAAACGACCATTTACTTATCCCATTTGCAAATTTACAGAACTTCTACGGTCAAAGATTCGGACAGGAAAACATCTTGATCATAAAGGATTCGAACACTGTCGGTACAAACACTTTAGATCCAGACAAAGCTTACATACAAATCACTTACGTCGAACCCTACTTTGAACCTTACGAATTGCGATACAAATTGACACACTTCGAGAAGAATTTTAATATAAGTACTCATATAACATACTTTTTTATTATATTTTCTTTGACGTGAACGACCTGTCTGATTGATCGTCGGATTTCAGAGCGTTTCATTTACGCGACGCCGTTCACCACGAGTGGAAAAGCTCACGGTGATCTCATAGACCAATGCAAACGTAAGACTATATTAACAACGGCCCATCACTTCCCGTACGTGAAGACGAGGATACAAGTGGTACATCGTACGCAAATTGTGTTGAGTCCCATTGAAGTGGCCATCGAAGATATACAAAAAAAGGTAGTCTGTCCTAACGAAAGACAGATTGGATTGTTCGTAGATTGCTTTTAATACGTATTCAACTTCATTTTAGATCAATGAATTAGCAGCCGCTACTAATCAAGAACCGGTGGATACGAAAATATTGCAAATGGTAGTGCAAGGTTGTATTGGAACAACTGTGAATCAAGGTCCGATGGAAATGGCACTAGTTTTCCTTTCGAGCGTTGCCGATGGTACTCAGCCGCCAACTAAACTCACAAATAAATTGAGATTGTGTTTCAAAGACTTCTCTAAAAAGTATGGACAGTAATTGTATCACTAAATTTTACCTATAGTTACGCTGTAACGGTGTATATCATTCGCAGATGCCAAGATGCTTTGAAAAAAACAAAAAATCTCATCGGTGCGGATCAAAAAGAGTATCAGAAAGAACTAGAGAGGAACTATCAACGTTTCACTGAAAGACTTGCGCCGTTGATTCAAATGACACCTAGTCACGTTGCACAGTTGAGGTACTAGTTTGTGCACAATTTAATAACATAAATTGAGCGGAAAAATTAATTGAAATGAAATTCTTCTTTGCAGCAATGTAATGGTGAAAGAAACTTGGAGATATCACTCTTAGGTTCAAACTTAATAATGCGTCGCGAAGGCGGAAACATACATACCACACACCACATCTTATGACGCGATCTGAATCTATAGTTTTATGTGGCGTAGAAACGTAAGTATGCAAGCTTACGTGACGAAACACTTACTTTCCCGCTATAATGTATGGGATAAAAAGCTGCGTACGTGTGATAGCGTGGGGCATGTATGTTCACAGATTCAACGACGCGTTAACATCACGCAGCGTGGTACGTACGTTCCAGCCCTAAAATATATATTTTGTAAGCATTTATAGAAGTAATATACATTACTAATCGTTAGAATAGACGCACTTTGAATTTGAGCTTGCTATACTGAATAATTCTATTAAAAAGTCTACATCACTTATAATCATTAACTAGTCGAGCAGTAAAATAAGTTTTATTGAAACAAATATTATCTGATCTGCAACGCCTATTGGAAACTTTTGCTGTTGAGCAGTAAAATGCAAGAAGGACCAACAATAAACCAAAGAAACTCGAAAGAAAAAATTTATATTTTAGTATGTATGTAGTTAAGATTTAAGTATACATATTTTCATGTGATTATTTTTCAAGTATTAATCATTGTAGCTGCGTAGCCAGTTTTAGTTACTTTTTAAAGAACCGACCTTTGCATTTAACAGTTAACTCGTACTTTATAAATTTATACATTATAATAAAATTTTGTCTAGTACAATTATTCCATGACGGCACAAAATTGAACATATTATCTCTATTGTATAATAAATAAAATATATTATATTAGCGTAGTGACTTTTGTATGTATTTTTTTTAAGTGCAATTTTTAGGCTTTCAATAAATAATAAAAAAAAAACAAATAAATTAAATTTATTGAATGGTTTCGCAACGGGTAAACGTCTAAATAAAAGATGCTTTGAATGCTGAATTTTATTACTTAAAAATAAGTCACAGTCTAACAAAAAAAAGAGCTCCACTTAAAATAAACACAATATTTTTCAATCAGTATCATTTTGCAAAGGGTTTTTTTTTACAAATGCTAATTTTGTAATGGATAACACACTCAGTCGACTCTCATACACTCAAATAGCCAATACAATTGGCTCCAAAATAGCACTTGCAGTCTGCGAATTCACATATCGTTTATTCATAAAAATATACTTTGCTATTTATACTTCTATATTACTTCAAATTAAGAGCTCTAATGCACCGCTGTAAACCTGATTATAAAATAAAAGGAGTGTTTATAAAAAAGGATTATAAACTACTTCAAATCGTAACAACTATTAGGAGGTACTTTTAGTTAACTTTGCGGTTGTTAAAATATACAGTATAATCAGCGGCGATGAGTCTTCAAAATATAAACTGATGTCATGTCAAAAATTAAATAAAACAGAACGATGAAACGTGAGATAATTATTCCTGGTCTGCTTGAGAATGCCAAGTTAATCTTTCCTCATAGAATGCAATGACTTCTTGGGGGCATTTTACGTTGGCGATCTTTGCCGCAACCAGTTCTGCTTCTTCAGAGTTTGCCCATTTTATTAAAAAAATTAACTGACCGCTAGCATCGGACGCCCCTGAAACAAAATTGACATAAAGGTAAGTTTACAACGGAGACATACAAAATCAAAACTAAAGATAAATGTACCGATAATTTTTTCAGCTTTGAGTCCTCGTGCGAAACCTGTCTTTTTAGATTTGTCCGTGTCTGTCTTCTTTTCGGTTTTGGATCTTTTGTCATTTAACTTTTCATCGTCAGAAGACGAACTGACTTTCTTTTTCTTCGCTTCCTTACTATCTACCGTTTCGCTCTTTTTTCGGTCAGATTTTTTCTCATCGGAAGCCTTGGATGACTTTTTATCATCTTCATCCGACGAAACCACAGTTCTCCTTCTCTTCGTCGATTCTTTAGCGTCGGTCGTCTCGACTTTCCTCTTCTCTGTTTTCTTTTCGCCAGAACTCTTCGAATCGGTTTTCGACTTGCTCTGAAATTTATCGAAACCAACGTTAACCATCAAAAAACATGCGATCTTAACCAAATAAAACATAGCGATACAAGTACATTAGAGACCTTTTAAATAATCAGCATCTAATATACTTGTCTCGTGCGATAAACTAAACTTAAATGTGTAATTTTAAATACACAAATAGTCAATTTATGAGGTTTCATTTACCGTTGACTCTTTGTCTTTCCTTGCGTCCTCGTACTCCAAGATCAAATTCTCGCAATCTAAATTCTCGCGAGGTTCCCACGTGCTCTCCGCCTCCTTGTACCCCTTCCATTTTAAGAGATATTGTACCTATAAAAAACAGCTTGTCTATTTTATTTCTCAACAGTTATCGTGCGTTAGTAATGTTAATTCACATGTAGTAGTTATTTTACTTAAATTCGAAACGTATACTACGGTTACTACGAGTAAATTTTACGTCATCGTTTAGAATCTAATCTAATAATCAGCGTTTTTCAAACTTTTTTTACTACGACCAACTGCAAGAACTGCATTTTGTATTGCGACTCAGTATGTCCATATAATAATAAATCAAACACAAACTCTATCCACTACGTTCCTTTATTTACTATTGACACATGATATATGCATATTTATAGATGAAACTAGTTTTCAATTAGAAACTTTGTTTTTATTGAGATAAAGTGGAGAATCCTAGTTCACACAAATAAGTTGAAGTAATAGTATAAAGATTCTTCAGTGTAAATGAACAATAAGGTGCAAAAATTCAGCCACATCTTTGGGATCACAGTTTAACTCAATTATTGATTCAGGGCTTTCAACTCTTTACTGTTTCAAATTTCTGCACTGGAAAAAAGTTATCAAAGCTTTGGGATAGAGAAGTGAGATGTGACAATATCTCGAGTTTTAATTATTTTAAAATATCTTCATTGACAATGTTAATCTTCTCGTGCCGATGGGGGCTTAAAAAGCTTAAAGAAAAAGCTTACCCCAACTTTTCGATTTTATTCAAATAACTCCTCCAATATAAATACTATACATTTAAAACTTTTTGTATTTGTTAAAAAAAGGCCAAAGAATATATAATTAAAAAATCAGTATATTTTTTCAACTGCAAATAAGAGAAAATAATAAAATACAAACTTTGTTTATGAGTGTTTATACGTGTATTAATAGTGAGAATGGGTGACGGATGCGCACACGCTATAGCTACCCGTAGACCACAAACTTAAGTGCCCTTTGAGCTGTTGACCTTGGTGAACGTCTCAGTGCACGCTCGTCTTTTTCCATCATACTATTATATCATTGGAATAATATTATTTCTGCATACGTATATATTGAAAACTATAAATAACATTAACGCTTGTTATTTGCTAACCCTAATGTTCGTATGCTATCAAATTTGATATATAATATTTATTAATGTTTTTTCACATTATTTTAGTTTTACCCTAATCATTGAAAAATGGGTAAAAAATATATTCGACGAAGAGTGACTTAAAATTTTGCAAGACTGATGGAAGTGATATTAAGATTGAGATGATAAAGAAGAAGTAGAAGAAGAAAAAGAAGGGGGGGGAAGAGAACGATGGTGAAATCATATATCATTCAAAATCTGGACTTTCGTGAAAATCCATACCTCCTAGACAGCCGAGAACTCGGCTAGCAAATATTGTGAACTTTATCTCTGGCCTAACTATGTAATTTGAGTAAAACTATAATTTCAATGAAAGATGCATTTCATTTATTTTTTACGGAAGAGATAATCGAATATATTCGCAATGAAACAAATAAACAATGCGAACGCAATAACATTTAAACATTGGAAAAAAAAAAAGACATTTCTCCAATATGTGATATTGAAATGAACGCATTTATTGGAATCTTACATCACCATCTTACATCTTCTGGAAAAATAAATGGCCACAAGATACAACTTAAAGAATTATGGACAACAAATGAATTATTCAAACATTTCTATTCAGCAGCAATGTCAAGAGACCGATTTTCTGAACTATTTAACGTGTTCAGATTTGATGATCGATTGAACAGAGAAGTAAGGATGAATGCCAGCGGGGATAAACTGGAAGGAATTAAGATAATTTTTATGTGCATGCAAAATAAATTATTATGTATTATACGATAAAAGAATGTATTTGCAATAATTAATTTGTATTACTAAATTTAAATTTGTTATAAAAATAAAATGTATATTTTTTATTGTACTTAGTGTATAAATAAATATATTTTAACATATTATGTATACGTATGTAAAATATATCGTTTTTTATTTGAAAAATTAATTCCGCAATAAACATTAAAAATGTATGTATACTTTGCAATCGCCCTGTAGTCTGAGAATATGAGTGTCGAGCGACATGCTACATCAGTCGCCGGTGTCCTCTCTCGTTGTCACCATGTGCATGGTTATCCTCATTTTTTTCCAAATATCGCAATTTATGATGAATTATTATTATTAAAAACAATAGGGATCCTCTTTGTCTATTAAACAACCTAAATTTGATTTAAAAATTTGTGGGGACACTTTGTTTCCCCCCTCGGGTAGTGAGGCTCATTTCTATACACAGCGACGGGAGGGTTAAGCAATGATAGATGAACTGACCCATCGTCCACTTGGTCTACCTTGCTTTCTTTCACATCCTCTCCATTCCAGTATTTTTCACATCCATCTGCCATCCATTCTTCTTGTGTTCAGCCCATTTGCACTTCAACTCTTTCACAAGTTCTGCTACATCTGCCACTTTGGTCATACTACTTACCTATGTACTCCTCTTATGATCTCCTGTTATATAATTAAAAAATAATGTGTTGCAGATCCAAACATTCCAATTTTGAAACTTTTTCCTTGATTTGGAAAAAGATTCTGGACTACTGATTTCAATGATAATATGGATAAAATTACGTCTACAACACATTTCTATAAACACAACAACCTTTAAAAGTTTTCTAAGGAAAATATGCCTATTTGCAGTTTTACACAGATCTTGTTGATTCGTTGAGTAAAATTGGCTCAGAACCACTTTTAATCAAAGTGGCATAGTTGATATAATCAATCTCCACTGTGTGATCTGTGGAAAGACTCAAGATTTCACATTGCCTCCAGAAACGGCAAAGAATTAAACAATGGTGAACCGGTAGGTAGGATGTTGTTGGACGGTGCCAATTTTCATCATTCCCAAAAGAGGAGACCCATCAGGATTCAGCAACATTCAAATTCTGCCAACATAAGTCGAAAATAAAAAAAAATCGACCATATCAAAAATTTAAACTGCGAACTGTATTTGCAGTATACAAGAATGGCAGCATCGTACCGTTACACAGATAACCTATAAAGTGGAAGTGTACGAAACGTCAAACAGTCCACGGGGGGACGCGGAATACAATGGAATGGCACACGTGCGGCCTGTATCAGACATAGAGACTACACGTAGAGTGCTAAAGCGTGTGATAATACCTTTCCTTTCTGGATCCTCTTATCCAGGACCCTCTCGACGACATATTCGTCTGGCGCAGATCCGTCCGAGTCGCTTCCTGCCTTACTGTCGCTCGATCCCGACTTGGTCCTCTGTCGTCCCATCGTTTCGTGTTAAGTGTCTCGTCTGATGGTGCTCCTCCTAGCAGTTGTCACACGTTAGGGCTCGTTTGACGTTCGCTCGCGCCAAAAGCCGAAAACCGCCAACTTTGCGCGAAATGCTACTCGACCAGTCGCGCACCACTCGCTTTGAACGCTGCCGTAACGCGACGAAACACGGCCATGCTCCCTAATGAGACGCGATAGATTAATATTTACATTTTTGCATTCTGTAGAGTTCCAAAACTTAATGTGCTAATTAATCCATCTTCTCAAGTGCAAACTCAATTAGATTTTTGTTAATTGAGGTTTTTTTTATAATTTGATTTGCAGTCTGGAACGCTGCTGCACCTTCCGACAAAGCTTATAAATTTTTGCCGCACACTACAAGCCCATCGATCGAAGGCTGTGGATATTTTTGTGGGTTACCAAGCTGAGATTAGATTTTGAGTAAATGCATGGTTTCGCGAGTGCGTCCGCCTGGCCGTCGGCAACTCCGTAGTTTTTTTTATATAGAATTTGACAGATGGATCTGTGGAGTGCGAGGGGAAAAGCTGAAGAAGTGAAACACGTAGTAGAATGTTTGGGGTACATGTCTGCTAAGTCCCCGCCGGAAGTAGTACCCCCAGTGATTGCACCTCCTACCGTTTGACAATCGCCTCCCTGAGAGTGTATTGGAGAAGCGTGTATATGTGCATTGTTGACATACTGATCTGACGTTTCAAGTATGAAATTGGGCAATAATTGAACTACGTTAATACGTCAATCATTTACTTCTAGAGTAGGGCAGATAGTCTTATAACCTTCCAAGTGTTCCCTGCTATGGTATACCTTGACATTGATGACCTCGGCGATCCCATATACGAACGATGACAGCCGACAGCCGATACGATTATACTTAAAATCATTTGAGTTTAGGACTACTAGTTTGAATCCAATGAACAACCGAGTGAAGAATGAACCTTCGCAGCAAACTGTAACTTTGCTATAGGCCAGTGAGTACATCTTCGACTGCGACGAGACTTATTTAGATATCAGAGAGGAACCATCAACAGGAACCATCTATTCGTCTTAAGCAATGCATCGAGAAAGGAAGACAAATTGAAATTGAGACGGAAAGAAAAGATAAAATTCACAACCTACTTGATTTCAAAGGAATTAAAAACTAGAACACCACAAGGATGGTTACACCATTTAAATGATGAGTGTGTATGTGCGTTTAAATCAGAATTAAAAAACGGAATCTTGCTGTGATAGCATCTCTTACTTTAGCAACAGACTTACATATGTGAATAAAAAATAATGGAATGAATGTTGCATCAACAAATTTTATAGATATGGTAGGGAATCAGTTTAAGTGTGATACCTGAACGAAGTTTGACTGTTTGTTGAAAAGAAAATCGGATTATAAATTGGAAGAAGTTGATTTGTCAACAAAATTAGCTCATTCCATTAAATTACTAGGAGAATGTGTAGCCAAAACAGGCACTGAGAGCGGGCAAGGTTTTAAGCTAAACTTTTTTACTGAACAACTTTCTTTGTTGAATAAAAAAACAAAAAATATATCGCATGGAGACATTGGTATGGTCTGCCAAAATGTATTATTCGAATCCATCTGGGTATGTTCGCTTTAACCCTTGAATGCATCTGTAACCGAAGATATGATCGAATAAACAAGGGTACTATATTAAGGTTTGTATTATTGAGAATCCTCCCTACCTTTCTATAGCCCTACACGTTTTAACAAAAGACAAGCAATAGTGTCTAGTGATGCCTTCAACATTTTGCAAAATATATCTTTATTCTATATCTACATAATATAAAACAGGTATTCTTCACAACTGCTCTCCATATATGCAAAATTTTCAAAAATGGCATTTGTGAAGAGATCACTGAAGATGTTTTAACTTTATATCTTTTAACAAAATGTAGTCTCAAAACCCACTTCTACCTTATTAAATACTCATCCATTGCAAACGAGCGTGGTGACGATTGTTAAGCTGCGCTTTGACTAACTCTACCAATTCTGCACAATGTAACAATTTATTGTTCAATAAACCATTAAAATGAATACAATTTTTAATTAAATTAAATTAACCAATAAAACAATAAGTATCGCCAAAATTAGTCCACTGGGTATTATACATTTATGCAATATGCTAAAATCCCAAGTAAAAAATATTGAAAGTGTTTCATTTAAAAGGACAGGGTGGGGAGGTATCTCAATAATACAACATTTAGCATGGTATCCTTGTTTATTCGATCATATCTTCGGTTTCGTTACAGATGCATTCAAGTGTTGAAGCGAAATTTTTTATATATTGATGGTGTGGTATTGTAAGTGCTCCGCTATCTTTCAATAGAACATACCCACATGGATTCGAATAATACATTTTGGCAGACCATACCAATGTCTCCATGCGATATATTTTTTGTTTTTTATTCAACAAAGAAAGTTGTTCCGTTAAAAAATTTAGCTTAAAACCTTGCTCGCTCTCAGTGCCTGTTTTGGCTACACATTCTTCTAGTAATTTAATAGAATGAGCTAATTTTGTTGACAAATCTACTTCTTCCAATTTATAACTAGATATTCTTTTCAACAAATAGTCAAACTTCGTCCACGTATCACACTTATACTGATTCCCTACTATGTCTATAAAATTTATTGATGCAACATTCATTCCATTATTTTTTATGCACATTTGTAAGTCTGTTGCTAAAGTAAGGGATGCTATCGCAGTCAAGATTCCGTTTAGTAATTCTGATTTAAACACACATACACACTCATTGTTAAAGTGGGTTAACCATCCTTCTGGTGTTCTAGTTTTAAGTCCTTCTTTGAAATCAAGTAGGTTGTGAATTTTATCTTTTCTCATCGTCTCAATTTCAATTTGTCTTTCTTTCTCGATACGGTTTTTAAGACGGGTAGATGGCTCCTGTCGAACCTTTGGAAGTTTTACATTCATATATGCAGGTAAATGTGTAAAGATTGTAGGATGCGCATCCTTGGTCAACTTAACATGCTTCCTTGGAACGACGAGCTCCGAACCGTCGTCTCGGATAGCTCTCATTTCCCGGTCAAGAAATCTCTCATCAAAATGATGAACACACACACAAGCGTTTGTTCCCGGAACAAAATTAGCTCTGTGGATGGCTTTCAACCACTTTCGCCGTAGTTGTGGATCTTTTGGAAATGCAAATGTTGTTACAAATTCTGAATCCTTATAATTTGATCTGCATTCGGGAACGCTGCAGCTTCGAGGCATCTAGAAAATAATATACAAATTTTCATAGGTCATTTCAAAAGCAACACAATTAGTGAGAAATCAATAGAAACTGGACACTACACTAATGACGTCAGCGGTCAGCTGCTTAAGACAGATATAGAGCCCTGTAATTTTAGGCGACAAAAATATACCAATTTGTTTATTACTTGACAATTATTGGAAACGCGCTACATCATCTATTCAAAAAAAATAATAACAAAAATCAAATATATTACCGTGTATGTTAAAGACGAATGATTGTAGCAAATTAATGAGCAAATCTAGTCTGTAAATAGTATCAAAATCGCCAAAATATGGGTATTTGACAGCGACAAACGTAGCTTATTGTCGTAATCTGCCAAAATGTGAACTCCACTGAAGTGACGTCACAGTCAATTGATAATTTCACATCCAGGCCTCCCACGCATGTTATTTTGATATCAAGTAAATTACAGTTTATGTTTAATGTGAATGATTAGAAAGCTCTAAATCCTTTCCAAGTCCCAAAAATCGAGAGTAATCGCTGGACCTGACAGCGACGCGAACTAAGCGTGGTTTTTATTTATATATTCTACATACCGGCTTTACAGTTTGTTTTAGATTTTCCATAGATGTCGTTTTTCGACTCGTTTACAAAAAAAAAACTAAAATGAAAATCAGCTATTCAGTGCCAGACGATATTGAGTGGATATTTTAGTAACTAAAATTTTAGTTTACCTTAGTTAAAGAATTTCTTCTATATCTATTGTATATTAACGCAGTTTGAAAAAAACGTCCATTCATATCAAACAGTATACACGCATCCCTCGATTTAGGCGGTTTTACTTATACACGGTTTTTCAAAATGCATACTTTTTTTAAATTTATTGCGCCACGTTTATTTTCTGCTAAGAATTTGAGCGATGTTATTTAAGTATGTAGTAAGAAAACTGGAGAATATAGTGATTAATATCGACCCCAACGTTGAACATGCATTAGATTAAAGAGCTAAAAAATATTTACAATATTTACGTATGTATTACATACATATATGCGCAATATGAAGAAATTCACAAAGAGATAACTAAAAATGAAAAACACAAGCTTAGATTTTCTAACAGTAACCAAGGAACACTCTTCTCCATAAGAACCAAATATCTTAAGTATTTCTATTTTATTTTATTATATTTTGTATGTATGTATGTACTTATACGTGCATACAGAAAAATTTTTATGCGTTTTTTTTGGAACGTATCCCCCAAAATTATATACATACGTCGATTTACGCGGTTTTCTCCTGTAACTTATCCGCTGATTTTGTATGAGCCCCACGTGTTTTTCAACGCGGTTTCTTATGAAACGTATCTACCGCGTAAATCGAACAAATCCTTTAGCTGAAATTTGGAATCTTTTGACTGAAATCACCATTCACCTGCTAAAAATAAAAAGCATTTAAACTCGTTCGTAGTTGCTTCGTTAAATTCCTCGTCATTGTGTTTACCCATTCATTACATTTTATTGGACAAATAATGTCCTTTTAAAAGTGGGACTCGTATCATCACCAAAGGTCACTTGGAAGCGTTCGTTCACCACTTTCTAAATAATTTAAATCCCCCTGGAAGATTCGTGGTTTTTATTTTGAATTTCGGCACAATTTGGCAGTGACAAACGTTGTCATGGTTGTTCGAGACAAATGTCAACATAAAATGTTTAAAACATACCAAGTTGCCAACACGTTTTCCCTCGGCCAATTTACAATTTGTTCTTTTTATTTACCCCCATTTTAAGTAGATTACAAATACAATCAGAGTCATTGAACGGTTTGAGTAAAATCAAAAAACAAATCTCTTGATTCTATCGATCGCGATCAGAATGACAGTTTTTCCAATTATAGAAATCCAAAATCCGAGTATGAAAATTGAAAATCTCAAACTTCCCTTCTAATTAAACGTAATTAATATATTTGCCAAATCATATTTATAGTGGGCACACCTTAAAAATTACGAATCCAAAAATAAGTGTAGTTTGTGCGCATTATCAAAATAGACACTAATATCGTAAACATGAACCAAGTCACGTATCCTGTAACCAGTGTCAGTGTTGGCCAGTGGCTTGCAATTGCTGAAAATATTTTCAGTATTCAATAAAAATCATTTTATGGCATATGAATAATTTTTATTTAAAAAATTATGTTAGTCATCCATATATTGCTCCACTTTTATATAAATTGGAGATACATACAAATTGCTTATTGGTTTAGAGCAGCGTTGGACCACCCGTGGCTTACGAGCCACAAACTTTTCCTTACTTTTGTAACTAAAAATATTTTAATTTCATTTAAAAACAAAAGGCGCAAATATGACGAGTTTGTAATACCATCTTAAAATATAAATGTTTTTAAAAATAATTTCCTGCGGTGCATTTTTTGGATTTTAAATTATTGTGGTTTCCGAAGAAAATTGTTCTTTCATCGGTGGCTTTCTGGCGAGTTTGGGTTACCCAGTCCTAGCTAAGGGTTTTAATTCCTGAAACAGAATATCAGAAGCCTTTCAGAAGTTAAGTTATAGTAAAGGTCTCTGCATACTGATACGTTTTGCGGTAGTATTTGAGATCAAGGTCATCATGCTGTATCTGGCCGCACAGCCATGGATAAACCTCGTGGTTGCAAGCAAACTGTGGATATCTTATTACTGACTGCATTTGTGCTTTTTATGTAGTCTGTCTATCTGTGGCACCGAGACCTTAACACAGCTTTATCTTGGACCTCAGATACTGTACAATCACCAGAGGAGTGTCGTTTTTCAGCTCTGTTTAATTGGATAACCCAAAAGTGTGAGAAAAAATTTAGCAAAAAGGAACACAAGACAGATGGGTAGGTATGTCAGTTATTTGAAAAGTCACTGTACGATTTGTTGTCTGTAAATAATTGTAAACAGGCAGTCAGGCGCCCCTGTTTTCGTGGTGGGCGTGGGTGGTTTGAATGCGAATCCCACAAATACGCGAGTTTCTCTCCAAACGGACTGCTGAGCTGCACACGATACAAACGCATCCTCCAGCATCACACGAAGTTAGAAAATCTCGACCAGGTTGAGAAAATTCTTAAGAAAGGTTTACAATTTAGCAACGGAAGAACAGCGAACATTCGTGTAGGATAGAATTCGACGTGATCTTTGAACGGAACAACGAATTCGCATCGACATTCGAATAATACTCAATATGCATAATATATTTTATTGATGATTTTCGAGCAGTTTTATATCACTTCTAAGTCGCTTCTTACAAGTTAAAACGTATAATAAATCTTTTGAATTTGTATTGGTCGACAGATAACTAAATATTCAAGATGCCAAATGCTGAAGCGACAAATTTGGCGGCGACCTACCTCATCTTGGTATTTCTCCTGTTTGCCCTATGGTTACTTTACGCGGGGCTGTTTTAGAAAGTGAGTATTTTTCCCCTTGTGTGCTCAAAATTATGTGTTATATAATTCCCTTTCCTAATATTTATTTTTATTTGAATTTCTAATACATACTTACATAATTTAATTTACCTAAATATTGTAAAAAAAGTGTGTAAACTTGATTGTTAAAAACTTGACTTGGGTTGTTAGACTTATTTTTGTATTAGTATTACACGAATGATATTTTCGATGTTACGGTCAATGTACAAGACGCGTTAAGTAAATTATTAATCAATCCTTAAACCAAATCTTTCAATAAATTAAATTTATCGAAACGATTATATTGATTATATTAATTTATACTAAACTCTAATTAAAATATTTACAATCTTCAACGAAAGCTACTGGTATTTTAACTTTATTCTTCGGAATCGAGATTTACCGTAAGGAATGTTTTGGTATTCATACAACTTAATTAGGCAAAGACAATTTTTTTTTCAACCCACTGCTTGCGTAATCAAAAATCGACTATGGATGTATTTAGGTATTAACCGAAACGATATTTCTAATGCAAAACTTCACGTACGTAGTGTTGAATTTTGTTTTTACCGTTGATGTATTTATTGTAAATTGCGAGCATTCCGATTTTAAGTGTCTTTTTTTTTTTTACAAGTGACAGTGTGCGCGCTTTTATTTGCAGATATAAAGTTTATTTTAAACGTATCGTATTTATAGTAGGTAGGTAGATTATAAAAATAAAAATAAAAACCACCGAGAGCGAAATCGTTGGTTTCGTCCACTCGAGAATTTATTATTCTTTAAATTTAAACTTCGGTATGATGGAGAAGGAAGAGATCCAAGCGTTCCTTTGATACTAAATCAACATTATTTATTTTGTCACGACTGCCATCATTTCGCGTAATTTACTATTACATTTTAGACTTGAGCGGTTTTTCACGTTAGTTTACTATATTTTACACTGTAGTATCGTTAAATTTGTCGTCGACATCCCCTACCGCCCAACGTGTAGTAAAATTGAATTTGATTGAAATTTTACTACAGAGATTCAAATGTAATTCCAGTTAAAAGCTTCCATAGACAAATACGAAATGACAGAACCATCAGTCGGCAAATTAAAATACAATTCACCTATTCTGTGGCGTTCCGCCAAAATAGCAATCACGCGTGTAAAAAATAAAAATAAAAAAAAATATGATTTAACACCAAAAAATATATACATATGATGACAAGATAGCATTGGATTCTTGACAGTTTAACTCAACATTTCAGAATCACAAAGCTCGACATGATATTCAATATATTGATGAAATATGTTGATGCTACTATGTATTGTACATATGTACGTATCGATAATATCGAAACTCGTGTTCCAAGTCATTTGCAACAGATCATCAGTGCCTCGCCCCATTTTCTAAATCTGTCGACACTCGAAAATTCTCCCAATAGTTCTGCTTCACTCGATCAGTGAAAACTGGATGCGTCAATCATTTATACGACATCAAAGAATGACTCCTTATTATCACGATCAAAAGAGTAACGGAAATAAACAAATATATTATTTATAAAACGCGTGTGATTCATTTGATGGAAATATGTCATCTGCCAAAGTGTGCTGTAACTATCACATCGTAAGATCTGAAGTCTCAGCAAGATCATCAAAGCGTTATTCACATTTTCTGTAAAGGCAAAATAGAGAAATAAACAGAGTCGTATAATATTAATCTGTACACATCAACGTTCCATGACATACATATCATTGTTCGTTTTTAGATAATATCCACAAGTGCATATCGATAGCTTTATCAAATAATGTAAACGCATACGTACCTATATACAAACTTATGTTTGAAATATGTACATATGTACATATAAAGTACGTTTAGTGCAAATTTGTCGTAGGGCCGAATGCACTCGAGTCTTTATTTTTGCAGTGCGATTTGTCAAATGTTTTATAGCGTCATTCAAATTGGTATTTGTGGCATTTAACGAAGTGCATTCAATTAGTAACAGGAGCTAAACGCGCGCCATTGTTTGTGTCAAACCGTTGGCAGTGGTGCCAACTAATCGGTCGCGCGCTGTCAACTTCCCTTTCGCCAGTAAACAGTAAGTTTTTACACGACCGGTAAACGAAATAAATTAATACGTTTGAAAAAAATACTTCTCACACAGTTATAAATATTCATGCAAATAATATAATTCAAAGAGAAAAATGGTTTATTTTCGGCTTCTTTTTTTTGTTGTTCAATTTTAATTTTTAAGTCAAACTCAATTAGAACTACAACCTCGTCAATGATGTGAGCACTTATCGACCAGGTCTATTCATAAAGCCATTGCTATTTATGTAACATAAATGAAACTACACATGTATGTAAGTAGAATTTCAAGATTGAACTTTTTTCGACACTCTTTTAACCGGAGTTGGTTGTGTCGGTATAAAAACTCGGACTCGGACTCGAATTTCAAAATGAAATTAATTAATAATTAATAAAAAATGGTGATAATTAAACAATAACTAATTGAATGCTGCTGCATGCGTCTGATTATTCCCTTTCCCACAAAACTTGCAAGTTTAAACATGCGCAAAAACGGAAAATTGGAGTCAGAGTCGTGGGATTTTTTGCCGACTCTGCCCTGCTTTTAACACTAGCGATAAAAAAAATTACCAATTTATACTAGTTTTATGATTGAAGTTTTTTGATGAAATTCATGCATTAGGTAAATGTAAATGTCGAATAAAGAAACCTCTTCACGTTCAATAAAAACGCTCATCTCAGAGGTCATACTCTGAGATTCCTAAAAGACATATCAAACAAAATTATCAGAGACTCATTATTTTCAAATAGATTGTTTGAAGTTTGGAATCGTCTCTCAAATCAGATAGTTACTTAATAAAACATGAACGTCTTTAAAAATCATTTCGACAAGTTTTTGAATATATGTAAATGGACAAACCCCTGGCCCTGGGCTCCATCGACTATACCGCCTGCCCATGTATTTTAAATAAATATATGTATGTATGTAAGTAAAAAGGCATTTTCTCCAGTCAAGTACATTTACACATCGAATGTCTTCATATTAGTAAAGATTAATCATCTGCGACTACTCGAGTGTATAAATAACAGTTTTATTAAAGTTTAGAAGAGCTTAATCGTCAAAATAGTTAAATTCGACCACAGTGCATTTCAGCCTGGAGACCACTCGAAAATAGCAGCGCGTGTGTAGGTATCAGATAAACGGATAGTTTTCCCAGTTTATTATCGTTTAACAAAATAAATTTGTCGGTTTATTATTATTTCGGATGCGACCGGCTACCGGCGTGCGAAATTTTCGTTTTATCCAACGCAAAACAAACAAAACAAAGACAAAAAAATCTTCCGAAACTAAGTCGAAAACATTTCGTGGTGGAAAAATGTTGGCTGGCGTCCCAGGCCATTACAACCACCTACACTGCGGCCATTTTATGAATCGACTATGTACATAGAAGAATCTAGACGCAATTTCCAATTAAACCAATCGCAGAATTATTGCAAATTAATCACCCGTCAATTAGAACGTTTAAATGTGCATGGAGTATAGTGGATACTTGTACATATACTTGCCCATGCCGATTTGCTATGAATTCCTCAACGCTCGTTCTTACCAATGAATATCTTCAATGGTTTCCCATTGCCTTTTAAATGTAACGTGAAAGGAATTTAATAGAATAATTTAAGTGGGTAGTAAATGGGCGATTGACATTACCATCTCAACAGCTAACAGTCAAATAAATCCGACACACTGAAGACAGTCGATCTGGACAAGATAAATGTAGTTAAAGTATGTATCTAGTAAAGTGATATATTTTTCATATGAAGAATTTTGTTTAGTAAAAATATATGTACATTGACCGTAAATTTTCGTATGCTTTTTGAAGCGAAATCATGTACCCACTTGTCCACATTGCAAAGCGCCCACACGTGTTCTCGGAAAATGGATTTTTCATCTCGTGTTTTTCCAGTCGCATAGCAATTTCCGGATAATATTTTTATACGCAGCATTATAAACGTATTATGACCCACATTTATTTATATTCACCCGTCTAGAAATAAATAAATATATATATGTATGTACATATCGAACTGACACATTGGGAACACACGAATAAAACATTACATAAACGAGATGTCAAAAAATTGATAGTAATTACCGCTAGGTATTTAAACAATCCAATATAACATGACATGCTTTTCGTAGGACAATATTGATTGTATGAAAAATAAAAATAATGTACACATTCCATACGATTGTATCTATAATTTATTTACTTTCTGTGTAATTTATTATATTGTAGTTAACAACTCATGACTTTTGTTGTCGCTCAGCGTTAATTAATTGCCATTTCTTTTTTCTTAAGAAAAAACAACGAAACAATGGCTGACGCCTACGCTCTCATCACTTTTCATTCATCGTAGTGGCTTTAATTTAAAATCACCGTTTTCCAACATCCGCAAATAGAAATGTAGTATTGTCTGTTTATATTTTACAAGATATTATAATTTTTTTTAATTGCTTCTATAATAATATATCATTTGCTTAATAATTATAGGAATTACACCAAAGCAAATATTAATTGTGTAGTAACTGTCTAAATTATGATCATTAGAACTGTTTTTGAATTTTCTTGCCAGCACGGTTTCTGTACAAAACGGCAATTTCATGTACTAAATTCGTTTTCAGGGCAAAGAACTCGGTGCATTCTGTTCTTAATCGAGATTTTCACGACTTTCGGCAAATAACACATTTCCCGAAACGTTTGCCAAATACCAACGAATTTTAGCATAGCAATACTTTCTCAATGAATTGTGACATAATATTACTAACTACATATGTACTCTCTATTCGTGTGTGTATTTTACAGTTGAGATCCATGAATAGATTTAACTTTTGAAAATATATAAATTTTAAGGAATGTGATCTTAAATATGTTGCATAAAAACCATCTCAATGAGTATGAGGTTTTTTGTCGATGACTTTTTTCACAAATTTTGATTGAATGTGTCAAGGTTTATTTAAAGAAATCGTATTTTTTTTTCAGATAAAATCAAAAAGACGAAGATTATGGTGCCTATTCAAGATCAGACAAATCATCATCGACATGAACCATCTTACACCATATCATCAATCATTCTAAAGCCACAATGCATTTCTTTTATTTTCAATTCTAACAATAAGGATAATTATGTAATAAATACTATATAAATACCTATACTATGTAATGAATATTTATACATTTGTGTTTTTGTGTATAGAAGAATGATTCCAAAATGAAAGACAAATCATACATTAAAAATTTTTCAATTTGGTCCTAAAATTGTTTAAATTATCATGTTTTTGTGTTATGATGAAATTAAATTTAAATGTATCATAATACATACATATCTTGTTGGTTGTTTACGCAAATGTGAATTGATAAATTATTTGAATAAATAGCATAAAAACACAATTATGGTCATTTAGTTATTATTATCTATTATACATGCGTAAAAAAATACATTTTAAATTATTTATCTAAATTATATAAACTTATAGAGTATAAAATACTATCACATATTAAAAATAAAAACTTTCGTAGAATTTTCCTGTGTTATAAAAAAATTGCTTTATCACCATAATTTTAAGTTTACGTTTAAATAGAAACAATTGTATTCAATAGGTACTTAAAATAAAATAAAATTTGTATTATAAAATCTAAAAATCTGGTAATTCGTTTTTAACTGGTAACGCTAGGCTAGAGGGCTGAAAAGCGACAATATGGCGCATTTTTTTGTTCTTTTCTATTATTATTTGCTCTTTTCTCGGCCGAAGTATTCTTTTCGAAAATCTTCATTCATTCTACCGCCGATGATAGTTCTGATCCACACTGGTGGCAATTTTATGAAGAAGTACTGAAAATAAACAATAAAAATACAATATCAATACCAATCAATATCATCAGTGATGATATTCATCGCCAATCATTCACTATCGCTATCATCATCATTTGCGATTATGTTTTTACGCATTACCTGATTACAGTTATTGATATTGATTCCAATTATTACCTGAATACCATGTGCCCAGTAACCAGTTGTACAATCTGACTTGCCGAGGGTTCTGACAGCGTGTCGGGCATAAGTTTCCGCATCGGGCACGAAAAGGTTAGCCGACATGAGACGATCCGAAAACGAGTTCATCTTTGTAGAAACAAACAATGGTGAAAGGTGCTGTACCGATATACCAAACTGGCTATATTCATATCTTATGGCTGCTGTGAAGTTTCTTATATAAGTCTGTAAAGATAATATTAAATCAATACAAAATTAGCTACTATTAATCCAAGCTTCATTTTGATTTAGATGATAATTACTTTCGTGGCACCGTAGACTGTCATCAATGGCAATGGTTGCAGCTCGGATCCCGATGACATGTTGACAATGGCTCCCATTCCTCGTGCTTTCATCTGAGACAGGGCAATCCTCGTCATCATAGTCACGGCTCCAACGTTAATGTTGATGATGTCCCATATTTCTTTCTCGGGTACTTCGTTCAAATACATCGGGTACTCGTACTGTTTGCCGACATTGTTCACTGTGAAAGTCATCAATCAACAGTATGCAATAACAATATTAATCGTGAGGAGGCTTTCGCAATATGTATCTTCAAACGATCCTCCTTGTGACACAATGATTCGATCGTGTACTGCGCGTGTCGCAACTTTCGCATTAAAAGTTGTTTGCAGACCCTTATGGTAGTGTAAAATTATTTTTAAGTGCTCATAATAACGCTCGCACCCACTAATAAGCACTTGTGCGCGGCGGTGCAATACCGTCACGTGAAATTATCAGCGTAAAATTTTAGTTCGCCGTAAATGTATAATATGTAGATGAAAAGTAGTAAAAAAATTGATAACTTCATGGAAGCATATTGTGAAGTTTGATTCTCAAAGGTTGTACCCGTGACTTTTACTAGCTATAAAATTTAATGTGCAATTACAATTGCAAAAGTTTATATAGCCCGACTAACAATTAAATGAAATAATGTAAATGATTGCATATTATAAATTTTGACCTACATATTCATTATACAGAAGAATCAGTTTCTGAAACTAGAATCACTCCATACTAAAAATTGAAAAAGTTATAACTTGTTTTGAGTAGAACTGTATTTACCTAATATGCCTATTTGAATATCTTTAAGTTGTTCTTCAATTTCCTTATAGATCGAACTTCCTTGACTAAAGTCCGCTTGAATGATTTTTGTTTTGACGGAATGAGATTTTTCTAAAAAAAAAAAAAACAATACATATGTACATAAAAAAAATATACTAAAATCGCCCATTTCATGTTCTTCCCACGCTCACATTATATTATATTAATATTTTAATATAAATTATAATCACGTGTAAAGCAAACACAAAAATAACAATACATATATGTATGTATGTATGTACGCAGTGCCGTAACTAGGGGGTAGGAAAGTAGGCAGTTGCCTAGGGCGCCAAAATTTGATAAGGCGTAAAAATTCGGGTGTAGCCAACCCATGACTTTATCCATATATTTGAGGAATACAAAGAGTAACAAAATAATTTTTTTAAGTAAGTATGTAAGTAAATAAAACGCATGCACACCACCACACCAACCAACATACATACATATGTACATATCATGAAATTATTGTGTTGAGTGTAAAATACGATCTTCAGCATATATTCAAATAGGAAAAACTACCACTTCCGGTCGGCGGATTTTGATCAAAACCTTATCAACTTAAATTTTATATGGAAATTATAAATATAATACAAGAAAAAAACCCAACTTCCAGTTGTCTGATTTATTTTTTCATAACTAGCAATTTCTCTCAGGATTACAACATTAAAATATTGTGACGATACTATATACATATTTAAAAGGCCGAAAAAAATTAAAAATCGTTCAAGAGTAAACTGCCACTTCCGGTAGTCAGATGTTGACCAAAATTACAGTATCTCTAAGGGCGGGTTCGCCCGACAAGGTTTTACGGTTTAATAGCCCGAGCCCTCGTTTTTGCTTTGCTTTCACATTCTATGGTTTCGACGGTAAATATGGACGGGCTGGCAAAATACCAGCCCCTTGTAATGGGTGACGAAACTCGACTGATGATTTTTCGTAAAAACTAACGAAGGAAGCATAGATTTTAGGTAGCAGCGTGGGTGGTCCCCGGAAAGGGAGCCGTCGCTCCAGTGGCAAGTGCGGGCTGTAAACGGCGACCATAGCCGTATCGCGGCCAAATCTTGACCATGGGAATACCCTCATCCAAAACAATGTATCACTGGAGTTACCCGGTTTATACCTGGAAAAACCGTGCCGTGCGAAACCGGCCTTACGGCTAACGTGAAAACTATAGATATGAAATTTCGACTTGATCGCCGGGGCAATTTCGGAAATATTCTGTGGTAACAGAATTTTTGAATTTTCTACACGAAAAAAACCCTACTTCCGGTTGACTGATCTTGACCAAATTCCTTATATCTCTTACACCTTACGTGAAAATACTAGATTTGAAATTTCAGCTTGATAGACTTGATAGTTTCAGAGAAAACACACATACAGACACACTCACATAAGTACACAGACATCAGACATTTTCCAGAAATCATGAAAACGTGATCAGGGGATGATACCTGATACAAATCAGTCGAAATCTCGAGGTCGAATTTTCGCACGATCACAATACTTTATCCGATTGGGATTAAGTAATAAAGTAAAAACACACTTTCACGCACCCACATATGTACATACACTTACTTCTTACACACACATTTAGTATTTTATCTTATTGATATTATTAATTGGTAATCGATGGATAGAATGTAATTAGCCTTTATTTTATGTTAACTATGATTACTTTTAAATTTTTTTCTCATTAAGCTGTATTTTTTGCGAAAAAAAACCTGAAAATTTTGAAATTTCAATCAAATTTTTATTTAAAAAAAAATATAGGGGGGGGGCGCCGAAGGCGCGGTCTGCCTAGGGCGCCGAAAACCCTAGTTACGGCACTGTATGTACGTATCATTAACATTACCGTTCGTACAATCGATAAAAACCAAACAAAGTAATGCAAATAAAATGTTTCCGCCGTTGTAGATTTTGCATTTGCATATTTACAACATAGTAATAAATAGATAGACTTAAAATTATTTTGTAATAGAATTGCAAATTTTGAAAATACGAATTTAAAATTATTTATTGCAAATCAAAAAACATTGAATATCAAAAGTGAGTCACAAATAAACAATACTTCATCTATACTACGTATATGGATAAGTTAAAAATAAGCATATTATGTGAAAGCTGAATAAGCTTATGCAACAATAATATGTACGTTTGTACGTCAATCGATGTATGTACATCAATGAAATGGTCATAAAAATGACGTAATATGAAATGCACAGACAATTATAAATATTATTACCTATTTCGTTTGCCACATCGATTAGCTTTTCTCTTGTCCTGCTTATAAGCACGATGTTCAAGCCTTGCTTAGCCAACTCTTTGGCGTAATATTTGCCTATTCCATCTGTTGACCCTGTAACAACTGACCAGAAAAAATTATGCATAAATAACATTTAAAAAACACACGCTTTATAAATTTTAATTTATATTATAATCTTATAATTATACTAGTTTAGACAAGACCTAGATAAAATCGTATATTCAATGCCAACGTGTAATTGTACAATGTACATTACGAGTTACATACTCTATATAACTAGGCTATGACATAATTACATATCGGTAAATCGTTAATATTATCTCCAAATATCATTCATGTGTTTAATTAAGCGAGTGGAAAAATATGCTAAAGTGCAATTAAAAAAATATTTAAAAGTTCAACGATGTGATGTAATGATAAATCAAAAGTCCGTTGTTTGACATTTATATATTTGTCGGTTATGCAATAAGCTATTGAGATTTTCAAGGTGCAAAAAGTGATGGACGTTCGAGTGTTAGATAAATAATTGCGCAAAATCTTCAATGAGCGAGTGGTCGAACTGTGTAGAAGCGAAAATCGTTCTGTGAGCCCTTCGCAGCAAATTTCGACACACGACTTAAATCAGCGGCACTTAACCTTTCGAAAACAATCCTAAGTAAGCACAATTAACAGGTGACTTTTAGCTTTGGGTATCTTAAAATGGAAAAAATGCAATGCATTACAAAGTCAACAACTTACATCAAGTGGCATTCAATATTTGACAAGTTGTTCAAAAGAGCCTTGGTTCTCAAATTATGATTCAAAATATTCTATGAGTCAGTTCTACACACATACATACATATATGAAATAAATGATAATATCGTAAACAATACGGCGTTCGTGGTAATAGTGACGATGTAATGTAAGCTTCGTCTGAGATTGATCGAATAAGATTAACTTGATTAGTTTAGAAGATAAATTATGGTAATCCTGTACATATTTAGAATTCGTATAAAGTATGTATGTAGGTCGCATACTATTAAAAGCATATTTATCATATTTAACATCAGAATACATACAAGATGTAATCGTAATCGAGTAAAATTTAGTACGTACACAAAGTTGTTGAGAAGCTGATCTTGAACGTTAAAATGAATTTCATGTTATTGATAAAAAAAAAATGCAAGAATAAATATTTAAATATCACTAGAAACGAAAAGAAAAGGGAATATATTTTTAAAATGAATTATAATATCTTTGTAAAATAATACATTTAAAAAAAATTGTATAGGTTCCTATATATGTATATGATTTACAATTGAGGGTTAGAAAATATAATAATTTATGTATTAAACCGAAAAAATCGAATATTGTTAGCTATCAATAAATAATTTAAAGGTCAGGAATCCATAAACGTTAAAAAGAAACCGACCTCGAAAGTTGAAAACCGGACACGGAAATTGTAATCAATCGCGGCAACTATTAAGCGCGAAAAAGTGCAAGAAAATGTGAAAAATACAACCGAAATGTTAGTCGTCATCATTATGATTGACCTCGTACAATTATTCGGTAACAGTTTCGTGTCAAAATGATCTCGTCAACACAATATATAAAACTAATGATTTTCAGGGCGAAAACTCATTACACATATATTACAATGACTTCTTAATGCAATCTTACGAATAATGACGTAATTGGCGTAATGTGTGTGATGAAATCGCTATTTGCATCATCTAAAATTTAGCCAACAGAGACTTGAATTAATTTAGAACAACGGGCTCTTTCTTCATATTTCAATATATCCGATTTAATAATAACTGTATTGGACACATCATGAATTAAAACAAAAACCGTTAATTATTTAGAATTTAGATCTTAGATAATTTCATTATCGCTGAGGTATATTTAAGGTCTTCCGGTAGGAGAAGTGTCAACACAAAAAAGAAGGTCAAACTACAATGTTCCTTGTGTAATACTTGGAATAAATACTTAATTAAAATATAAGGTTTTTTAGGTGTTTGGCCTTGCGTTGCAGATGCTGCAAAAAATAACGTCTGGTCACTTGGGTGTTTTTGGTGGCCATTTTTTACTCCGATGTGTGCAACACGTAACTATTTAAATAAAATGGTTTATCCAACTACTTCGTGTATCAAGGCTTATGTAATATGAAAATTAAAATACGTACTATTTTGATTTATCACTACATACATACGTACAATTACCGCTCAATAATAAATTGCGGGATGGTATTTTGCAGGTATAATGTAGTATGTAATTAAAATATTATTTGAGTATTTCACTATTTTATCGGCCTTCGCAAATCATACATATGTATATGTATACACGAAGTGAAATATGAATGTAAAAATTTTGCGTTCCCTAATGATATCAATTTTGAGCACGTGAATAACAAAACAACAAACAAGATATCTGGAAATGTTCTTCCTTATGCTGTTGAAAAGAATGTGTAAATTTGAGAACAATTTTTGAATATATCTGACAATAAAACCATTATCTCAAAACGCAAACAAAAAAATATAGTTCCTCATAAGAACACGTGTTTTATTTATTTGAAATACATAGGCAGTTATTTATATTGAAGGATTACAAAAATCCATTGATATTCAAAAACTTGTCGAGATGATTTTTAAAGATATT
Organism: Parapsyche elsis; assembly: GCA_022651745.1. Classification (NCBI taxonomy): domain Eukaryota; kingdom Metazoa; phylum Arthropoda; class Insecta; order Trichoptera; family Hydropsychidae; genus Parapsyche; species Parapsyche elsis. Next base: position 8,634,267 of record JAGVSN010000002.1, on the reverse strand, counting down.
TTCTTAAGTATGTAACTAGCTGATTTGAGAGGCGGTTCCAAACTTCAACCACTCTATTTGAAAATAATGAGTCTGACAATTTTGTTAGATTTGTCTTTTGGCAGTCTCAGAGTATGACCTCTGAGATGATCGTTTTTATTGAACGTGAGGAGATTTTTTATTGGACATTTATATTTATTATTTATTATTTTATCCACTTCTATTAGATCGCGCTTCAATCTTCTCGTCTCTTTGGAGACGAGACTCATTTTCTTCAACCTTTTGCATTAGCAATTTTGAAGAAAATGTGCGGTATTGTAATAGAGCAAATGTTAAAAGTTTTAAGGAGTCCTCTTGATTTTTTTTGACATATTAGCTAGTGTAACTGAAAACCAATGATGCAATGATTAAACAAATGCATATCACAAAAAAATAACGGTCCCTTCGTTTGACTATTAATCATTTTCGTTAATAGATAAGCACGAGCTTAGAAAGATTATCGTTTAGTCATTGGCCGGGGCTTAGTAAACAATATTGAACCATTGTAGAAAATTTGAAAAATAGAAAGCAATATTCATTTCAAAATTCACAAAACAAAATCGTATTTGGATCGACTAAATTTTACATAGCGATCGATCGTTTGAGCAACCATGGTTAACGCGTATGTTTATCGGACAGCTCTCCGTAACCGGAGACGGAAAGGATCACATAAATGATCGTGTAAATGGCCTTTAGTATCATAGTGCGAAAGATACTCAATTTCTTTCTGGTTCAAAATCATATTGAAAGAAATTTTTCATAGAACATTTCGACTAAATAATCCAAAGGGGACAAAACAATTAATTACATGTGTAGTGTCATACGGTTATGATAGCGATTGCGATTGCATCAGTTTACGCAATAGCAGCGGTCAGCATTGGCGTACCGAGCACCGAGTGTTCCGGTTCACTCTCGCTACTCACAGCCACTCATTTACTAGGTCAAACTGCAGGGAAAGCAACCAGAATGACTGTTGGTCTTGTCGATGGGTAGGACGGTGAACTTGGCTGTTGAAAAGTCCTTACATCCGACCACGCTGGATACAGTACAAATAAATCAATAGTTCGTTGTCTCCGCACGTGCAGAACCTCAACATATTACGTACAAAGATGTTTGGCAAGACTGGTATCTTTAGCCGAGACACTGCTTGAAAGGAGGGTTTAAACACCAGTTGGAGTTTGATTTGTCGTATGAAATTTAACACTGGCCGTAATACCTACATAAAACCAGCTAGTTACTTGTTAGTAACTAGCTGGTCATCTAGTGGTGCTGGAATGAAGGTGAGTTATTAAGAGTCCGGGGTTCTAGTGCTGTAGAATCTGTTCAGAAACGGGATAAGTGAAAATTGAATGTACATAAGTTCGTGTATTTACTAATGATTCACGGCTTCAGGTAAGGTATTATGGTATGCACATATTAAGGCCATAAAAAAGTCTTTGGAACGTACTATAACTGTTATCATTATAACTAGTCACTGAACCTTGACAGTGTCATCGGGTGGTTATCATTTGTGTATCTATGTATATATGTATGTACCTACATATAGTGCATTTACATGAACCTAAGTATATGTATGTGTCGTGTCATGCTGTGAGTGTATGCGAGCATTCCGCGTCTACCCAGCCAGGCAGACCCTTGTACTATTATGCTATTATACTATTATCTAACTGTCTGGGTCATTGCTGTCACGCTAGCATTGCCAACATAACAAACAAATGCGCTGTGTTGGCAACAATCCACTATCAGTCAAAGGTGGTTAGAGTTAACAACATGATTTTATGGCCATACAGTAATTCAATCAACGGTACACTTTACGATTGTTTCGCACACTGTTTAACGGGCTATGGGCCGTACTGTTTTTGTACAAACCAGTGTGCACGGTTAGCAGTTACGTTAAACATTTAACTCAATTCTTAATTACGTTCATTATTTGTTTTGCCTTGCAGATTTTTTTTTGTTTCACCGTCAAATAAACACGATTTTTTGTACATACATATATACTATATTGTATTTATAGAATTATGAATCAATATAAGTATTTTCTACCGGTTGATTTAGTTATTATATTCGATAACAAGACATTTTTGGACATACGTAAAAATAACTTTAAATTCCTTTCTCAAAATTACTCATATTATAATAACTTTAAAATGTCAATCTTTATGAAATTAGGTATATGCAATAAGTAATTGGGCAATCATTAGTTATGAATCTAGGCTCAGTAGCTCGAAAGATCATACGAGTAAAGCCGGCTCTACACTCGCGCGTGAATAACGGCGCGGACTCGTGCCGTTAATCAATGAGTGTAGAGTTACATCTTTTCGCGCAGAGTTTCGAAGTTTAGTTTGCGCGAAGCTGGAACAAATAACAACAATGAAACAAATAACGGACAAAATACCGACAAAAAACGGGGAAGGCCGCGAAGCGTAAACACGAACGCGCGAAACGCACACACTCACATTTCGAAACACACGCACGGTGTTCGCGGCCATTTACGACGCGAATGTAGAGCCCGCTTTATAAAACTAATGTTAATAGTTAATGCGATTGTTCCAAATTATAATGATGAACACACGTTTGTACAAACATATACATAATGTGTGCGAAAATAATGTTTTAATTACACTCGCCAATTCTGAACACGCTATACAAGTATTATCCTGCAAAAAAGACGAATGCATTTGATAACATATATGTACATACATATGTACGTATGTTACGAATAAGTTCACCGAGACGAAATGCAAACAAGTTAAAATGTCATGAATATGAATTGTGTCAACCTTGATTGGAAAACCGAAAAGTGTGCATTGCATTGAAATGAAACTGATTTATAGGACAAAATTAGCAAAATACCAGTGCAACCCTGAACTTATATACATATGTATTTACAATTTTCGTATGCTGGGAAAACTGGTTTTTTTTTCCGCCAATTAAACTCCAAACAAAGCTTTCGCAATTTAAAAATAAAACTGCGAAACACGCAATCCAATGACGTTTCAGTGAGCTCCAATAACAAAACTCAACCGATGAATACCTACCAGGATTTTATAGGGAGCGAAATTAGCAATATACTACTATTGAAGTCAAAGACGCAGATTAACAGAATCGTTGGTGCAGATCGGAGCCAATCTCGTCATGAAAGGATATTGCTTCAGCTAGTTGGACAAGTGCTCACTTTCGATGTTGCGAAATCGTCATCGGAGTTAGTGAAGAATGCACACTACTGATCAACCAGTATCGATTTGCCCAATAACTAATTTTAGATGTTTGAAAAGCGAAAACGGATAACAAAATGCTCATAAGTAGGCTCATATTTATGATAAATTTATTCTCATCATCGTTAAGTACTTTAACCACACTGATTGTATCGCCGTTTTGAAATAATTGCCAATTAAATTGTTACACCCGAACAATGCGCAATTTTAACTAACATGGTGGAAACTAGTCGAATTAATTTTGTAGTCATTGCAGAGATTTGAACCAGAAATTTTAAAAACTTTGTTCTAGTAGACCAATTGAGGTGTGCACAGTGGCGTAGCGTGAATTCCAGGCGCCCCCCCCCATACATACATACATATTACTTCTTAAATAATATTACACGCCTTTATTAAGTAGAAAAAATTTTACTTCTGGACTTCGCATTGGTAAACACTTCGATTATTTCGTTAAATAAAATAAAATGAGATGCAAATAGGTTGAAAATTCTTTGAAACTTGAAAAGTCAAAAAAAAGACAGAACAAGTTAAAAAATTCGGGTGTGGCCAACCCATGACTTTATCCATATATTTGAGGAATACAATGAGTAAGGAAAAAATACTGAAACACGATAAACCGTCACTTCTACCATACCGATTTTAATGAGTTTTTTTTAAACTCGCCATTGCTATAAGAATTCTAATTTTATAATATTGTGAAGATTCAAAATACATATATAAAAGGCCGGAAAAAATAAAAAAACAAAAAATCATGCAAGAGGATTTTGATCAACTCTTACGCCTTATGTGAAAACTATAGATATGAAATTTCAACTTGATCGGCTAAGTAGTTTCGGAAATATTGCGTGGTAACAGTATTTTTGAATTTTCTACAAGAAAAAAAACCAATTTCCGGTTGACTGATTTAATTTTTCGTAACTAGGTATTGCTTTAAGTACATATTGTGATATTACAATATTATGAAGATACCAAATATGTAAAAGGCCGAAAAAAATAAATCTTGTTCTAATATCTCTTACACCTTACGTAAAAATAATAGAAATGAAATTTCAGCATGATAGACTTGATAGTTTCGGAGAAAAAAATTAAAACACCAAAAACAAATAATAAAAGTACTACTTCCGGTGGGAAAAAAATGTTTAAAAATTATAGTATTTTGAGGGTTGTTACACATACTACATATGCATAATTTCAGCTTAACATGTATCACAGTTTTGCTGGAAAAACCTTTCAAAGATTACACAAAAATTAGGTGACTTTCCAAGGGTTGACGGTTGACGGAAATTTTTGTAAGCCTTATGGATTGTAATGGCCGGCAAAAAACATATAAATATGAAGTTTTAGTGTAATAGGATAAACTGTTTTTGAGTTGTTAGCGATTCTACACACAGGTACACAGATTTACACAAAGACACACAGTCATACAGATATTTTCCAGAAATCATGAAAACGTGATCAGGGAATGATACCTGATACAAATCAGTCAAAATCTCAAGATCGAATTTTTGTATGATCACAATACTTTATCCAATTGGGATAAAGTAAAAATTAGTGAAAAAGGCGCTCCGCTTCGCGGCGCCCCCCCGCATTGCGGGGTCTGCAGGTGCGGTCGCTACGCCACTGGGTGTGCAACAATAATTGTAATAATATTTAGTACAGTGCGTATATTAGGAACGGAATCAGGTAGAATTAACAGATTAGCTACACCATACAAATAATAAGACAATTTATTAGACAAATTGACATAACAGGAATAATATGAATAATTAAATTAAGATAATAATTTCGTTTTCTTTTTAGTAGTCATTTGATTTCGGTTCATCGTTTTCTACATACATACATACATACATACATACAGTATTCTGCACCAAATTTAGTATGTACATATGTATGTATGTATGTACATATATGTAGGTACATACATATATTACCGATGTTAAGCCAAACAACTTAACATCGCTTTTTGTCTTTTAATTATTCCGATCTTAGGGATAGTTACTGTACTGTAAAAAATTAAAAATATATACGTTTCATGGTTGATAACTATTGATAATTTTACTCTTTTTCTAAGGACTTTATTCAATACAATCATAATTTTCGCTTTCGCGCGACCTAGTTAATCTGATAGTTTTGCCGAGTCTTATCTTCTCGCTTAGCCCTGGCCTTGACGATTGACGGTCGCTTTGTTTTGGCATTACATAGTCCTTGAATCGCCTATATAAAATACTAACGCAATAAGCTATCAACCCATTAGCCCCGATTTGGCAATAATGCCTTCGGACGAATCTATAAATTTATACGAACTTTTTGCGCGTGATTCTCAAAATCGTTACACCACGGCCACCGGTCTATTCAAAAAAGAAAAATTTTTTACAACTTGAAAATTTGGCTATTTGATATTGAGGATAAGGTCGAAAGTATTTCTTTTTTATTATTACACAATCTACACATTCGATACACTATGCGTATCTTATATTGATATCGGCACCGTGCTGAGAAAAATACAACTCGTCATGGTCGACTATACATACATGCATACATATGTATGTATGTACATACATATATATTTTGAGAATAAAGAAGTTTTATTTTGGAATAGAAAACCTTGGATAGTTTTGCATTGTACCAAAATTGAAAAGCGAGTAATGTTTTGAAACCAATGCAATTTACGCAACAATACTGCATCGATAAACTATTAACTACCAAAAAAGTAACCCAAAAAAATTGAACTCCATTTTATTAACGAAATCATAAAATTACGTTATTATCTCAAAAAAGATTGATAACAAATCATATTTATCAAAGCAGTTATTCTCAATTTGCTGATTAGTCCAACTTTTAATCACTTAACTAAAAAGTTTTGGATCACACAGTCATATTGATATTAATGCTGAAACTCTTCATGTAACTAAGATAAACTCACCAGCCCAGGCACCAAACTTCTTGATTAGACTCAAATCATCTCCAGGTTGGAAGTAGGGCTTCAGATAAGCCCTGGTAAGCTGTGCCAGAGACCAGAACGTGTCGACGATCTTGTAGACGAGCGCCAGTACTCCAATGAGGCACAGCACAACCACCAGCAACCACAACAGGGACATATTCCCAACACTAAACTGAACCATGTCTATTTTAGATACGACTACACTATGTCACTAACAACATTGTGGTATTGAGAAAGAGCGAACTCGGTACAACCAGTGCGACGGCCGACACTACAGTGCCAACTACCACTACTGTACTGTCCAACTGTCGTAACAACACTTTCACTCTCAGCCGGACGGTCGGCTGGCTCCTCTCGAGGACGATACCGCTTATCAGCGAGTCAAAAGTTGTTCCAGTAGTTGTATGTATAGTAGTATACGTCGATAGGATTTATAGTGTGAATCAAACACCGGGGAATTGGTGTATTCTAACACAGTATGCTCTACCGATGGGTGACCAACTGGTACTAATGTTAACAATAATATATTATACATAGTTCCAACTATGAATACTGTATGTACATATGTATATAGAGATTTTATTGACGATTTAAATCCATGGAGTATTGTTGTATGAAAGCCGAGTACTGTTCACACACTTTACCGACACTAGCCCCATTATAATAAATTGGTCTATTTGTGTGCAAGTGAGTGTCTCTGGGTTATAGGCCAGAGGTCTACAAAGTCCAAGCTCGAATTTAACTTAACAGAAATGTATTTTTTTTTATGTATGTACTTAAATATAAATGTATTTCTATACGTCTCTTATTTTGAGACGTGTTTATTTTGATTGTACATACATACATAAATAGTTTCAAATGCTTTATACTTTAGTCTTGTGTAGACTGTAAATAAAGTGACCAACTATTTTTGATGAAAAAGGAGTACGTTGCCCCTTAGAAAAATGCAAGTTAACAAATCAAGCAATTTTCTTTGGAGACTATGTTTGTACATACATACATCTACTATATAAAATTCAATGTTTGTTTGTTTGTTTGTTTTTTTGTTTGTTTGTTTGGTTGTTTGTTTGTCCGCTATGCAAATCTACAGTTTTCAACTTAGAACCACCAAACTTGGTATACTATCTCATGATACCCCAAGTCAGACCGTAGGTGGGTTTTGGAAGGGGTCGGAGTCCGCGGTCAAGGGACCCCATACAATTTTTTTAATCTGAAAAAAATTTTGTACTGGAAAATAAATGTTTTCATTTGTTTCAATTTTTCCATTCAATTTTTGTTTGTACTGGAGAATAAATGTCACCAGCACAAGCAACGCCGGGCAATTCGGCTAGTCTACTACATATGTATGTATATAAAATTCAATGTTTGTTTGTTTGTGATTCCGCTATGCAAATCTAGTTTTCAACAGATTACTTAGAACCGCCAAACTTGGTATACTATCTCATGATACCCCAAGTCAGACCGTAGGTGGGTTTTGGAAGGGGTCGGATCAGGGGGTCAAGGGGGCCCCATACAAATTTTTTAATCTGAAAAAAATTTTGTACTGGAGAATAAATATTTTCATATGTTTCAATTTTTCATTCAATTTTTGTTTGTACTGGAGAATAAATGTCACCCGCCCGAGCAACGCCGGGCAATTCAGCTAGTACATATGTATATAAAAGTAAGGGGAAATAAATTTTTGGTATTTATTGGTGGGTAGTAGACAACAATTATTTTATAAGGGTTTGAATAAGTAGTAACCTCATTTGTTTAGGTATATGAAAGAAATACAGTAAAGTAACAGATTTCGCCATTCGATGCCATTAGTATCCAGTCGATCCGGTATTTATTTAATTCAAGACTAAAATTAGAGATGGCGCTGAGATCCAAAAGTAGTACAAGCGAGTAAAAGAGTACAAAAGGAAAACAGAAACCAAAAATAGAGTACAAAACTCTCAATAGGAGTACGGTTGGTCACCTTACTGTAGACCAGCGTTTCCCAAACTGTGGGTCGCGACCCACTTGTGGGTTGCGAGCCGATTTTTAGTAGGTCGCGAAAAAAGTTCAACATTAACATTCCAAAGAAAATGACTTTTTTTAAATTATTTAAAAATAAAATATGAAAAAATGGGAAAGTAAAAATAATATGCAACAAAGTTTAAAAAAAAAAATTCGGGTGTAGCCAACCCATGACTTTATCCATATATTTGAGGAATACAAAGAGTAACGAAATTAATTTTTTAAGTACGTAAGTAAATAAAACGCATACACCACCACCACACCAATCAAAATACATACATACATATCATGAAATTACTGTGTTGAGTGCGCGCGTATATAAAATACGATCTTCGGCATATATTCAAATAAGAAAAAACTACCACTTCCGGTCGGCGGATTTTAATCAAAACCTTATCAACTCTTAAATTTTATATGATAATTATAAATATAAATTTTCGACTTGATCAATAGGGCAGTTTCTGAAATATTCTGTGGTAAACTTTTCGACAAAAAAAAACCCTACTTCCGGTTGACTGATTTTAATGATTATTTTTTCGTAACTAGCAATTTTACTCAGGAGTACAACATTATAATATTGTGACGATAATACATATTTAAAAGGCCGAAAAAAAAAAAAAACAAAAAATCGTTTAAGAGTAAACTGCCATTTCCGGTAGTCAGATGTTGACCAAAATCACAGTATCTCTTAAGGCTAACGTGAAAACTATAGATATGAAATTTCAACTTGATCGATGGGGCAGATTCGGAAATATTCTGCGGTAAACTTTTCGACAAAAAAAAAAAACTTACTTCCGGTTGACTAATTTTAATGATTTATTTTTTTTTGAAATAGCAATTTCTCTCAAAATTACAACATTACAATATTGTGACGATACTACATATTTAAAAGTTCGAAAAAAATAAAAAACAAAAAATCGTTCAAGAGTAAACTGCCATTTCCGGTAGTCAGATGTTGACCAAAATCACAGTATCTCTTACGGCTAACGTGAAAACTATAGATATGAAATTTGGACAAAATTCCCGCAGCCGTTTCGGAAATATTCTGTGGTAAAAGAATTTTAGAATTTTCTACAAGAAAAAAACCCTACTTCCGGTTCACTGATGTTGACCAAATTCGTTATGGCTCTTACACCTTACGTGGAAATAATAGATATGAAATTTTAGCTTGATAGACTTGACAGTTTCGGAGAAAACACGCATACAGGCACACACACACATAAGTACACAGACATACAGACATACAGACATAGAGCGTTATCAGCAGACAGACAGACGGATTTCGGCTGTTATATATATACTAGTGTAAGCCCGTTGAGTATCAACGGAGCGTTCATCACCCGTACCTACTAAAAAATAATATTAAATTTAATAGTTTTTATAGTTGTTGTATAGATGGCGCTGAACTGAAAAGTGAAACGTTGATTTCAACCACTTTTAGAAACTAACTTTTAAAATGTAAACATAAATTTTATTATTAATTACCCTAAAAGGCACAGGTTTCCACATCACCCAGGAGGTACTGCGCACAATGCTTTACCTTTTTTTTTATGGAAGGTTCCCCGTTAATAGTCGGCAAATGTTTGGCACTCGGAATGTCAAAATGTAGATAATTTTTTTTATAAGGCCTAAAAGCCGCCGCACGCTGGGTTGTTGTCTCATGCCAGAAAGAGACAACGTAAGACACGAAGTGACGACACCCAGTGACTTTGGACGGAATGACCACTTAAAATTTAATTCGAAACCCAGCTCGAAAAAATTTTTTTTTCTACTTTACCATTTTATTATAATAATTATTAATTATTCTGCTATTTTGTAAGTGAGTTGTAATAAAAAAAAAAAAATAGTTTATAAAGCTCCATCTAATTGATCCAAGGGAAACGATAATTTCGATAATTTAATTAGTACCCAGTTTTATTTTTATTATATTATAATTATTAATTATTATATATATAATAATTATAATTTTGTAAGTAAAAAAAAAAAAAAAAAAATTATAGTTTTTATAGGTAGGTAGGTAGCAGGTAGCAGTCCAGACCGCTTATATGGGTAAAAAAGGTCTCTCTTAGCAGCGGCTGTGGCTTATGGGTCTACGTGCTCAGTTACCGACTTGTCGTTCCGAGTTCAAATCCCGCTCATTCTGGTATTTTAATTATTTTTCCTCATTTCCTATTTATTGTAACTATAGGTAATGTTTAAAAGGACAAAACCGAGGGCGATAGCGTATAGCATTAGTGCGATGACTCTTGAGCCTAAGGTCGTGGGTTCGATCCCCCACTCGTTCTAGTGGTTTTTTAATAATTTTTCCTGAGCGAGCGTTATCAGCAGACAGACAGACAGACAGACAGACGGATTTCGGCTATTATATATATAATAATTTAAAAATAATTTAAATACCCCCCCCCCCCACTAATGTCCTTCTAAAACGTAGGTCGCGGTACTAAAAAGTTTGGGAAGCACTGCTGTAGACTGTTAAGATAGACAAGAATGGCAGCGTATTTACATAAGGTTTAGGATTAGCGTTTTTGAGAGGGTATTAAGTCGATTGTCCTGAAGGAAAGGTTGTGAGACGGTGCCGACTTGTTGTTTCTAAAGATTAGTTGAATTTTGGACACGAGATGAAAGTTTGATTGTCGCCATATCGGCCGGAAACCGGCGGCTCTCGCTATCACGCAACGTTTTGCATGAAACACGCAATTTGCACAAAATCAAAATGATTCCTATTACCATAACTTCGTGGTTATAAAAAGCATTAATATCGTAATACTTTTTAGTAATAAACTGTCAAACATTAATAAATATCATGAAGATAACTTATTTCTTACAGCTATCCATTTCATAAATGAGTAACATCTAATTTAATATTTAATATATAAATTCAAAAATAATATGTTACCCAAACTTACCAATTTTGCAAGGTTTTCCTTAATTCGGCTCTTGGTGCGAAAAAGGTTCCTGACCACTGGCTCTAGTGATATTGGATTCGTTCGATAGATAGATGCCATGTACATAAGATAGAATTTTAGCTATTTTTTATGACGAGTATTGTTATAGTAATGCCTAACAAGCATTTCTGTTTACATATGTATGTAAGTATCTTTATACATATTTTTTTTACCGAATAAGGAAAAATTTATCGACTTATGACTTGAGACAACATCATTAAGTACAGTACATATTAAACTTATACTATAAAAATAATAATTTTGGAAATTATTGATAAAGATAATTTATATGTAGGTCTTTTTTATTGAAGTTTTTAAAAAATAAATTTATTATTGATATACAAAATCAATGTTTTTTAGTTAAACTATAAAAACTAATGAAGATCTTAAGAGTAGTGTTTATGTTTTTTTAAATAAGTACAAATAAATATATTTTTTCGTCTATACTACTTTTCACATGGAGAAGTTTGGAAAGATGTAGCGCATAGCGAGAAGAATGGATGGCAGGTGGATGCGAGAAATACTGGAATGGTATCCGAGAGGATGTGAAAGATAGCAAGGTAGACCGAGTGGACCATGAGCTGATGAATTGAGAAGAATGTGTGGAGTCAACTGGATGCAGATTGCTCAAGACAGACAGGAATGGAAGAGGATTGGAGAGGCCTTCATCCCCAGTGGATGGTGAACGGCTGAAAATGATGATGATGACTACTTTTAGAACCAATATTATAATATTGTAACAATACGGTAATTTCTTTAGATAACTTCTGCTTAAAATAAATTGGCGACAATATGGAATTGCTTATAAATCAAACTGACTGATAAGTTTGAACAAATATTGGCAGAGTAAGCCTAGGGGCACACGTGCCGGGTGGATCCGCCCGGCACCGGGTTGGTGCCGGGTAGTAGGGGCTGTGTTGTATGGATGAGTACTGATGGTGGCACACGTGCGGATGAAAGCGGTCGGCATCCGGCGGTCGCTTTCTGCCGGGTGGTCGCCCGGTACGCTCACCGAACCACCCGGCGCCGCCTACCGGGTGGATTGCGGTGACATTAAGAATTGTATGGAATTATATGGAAGCGCACACACCTCGGCCCGGCAGTCGTCCAGTGCAATCGAAGTAGGCCGCCGAAAGAAACCGGTCACGTGTGCGGGGTTGTAACCGGCACCAACCCGGTGCGGGCGGATCCACCCGGCACGTGTGCCCCTAGGCTTTGACTTGTATTTGTAGGGTTTCTTCTGTACAAAAAAAACTTAAAATTCGATTCTTGAATTCATTTTTATTTCAGTATTACATATTTGATCATTATCAAACATAACTTACAGTATTGGATAGGATTTTAACGATAAACAGTTTTTTTTTGCATCGAACGTTATCATCATGGTATACTTATACATACATATATAAAAATACGAGTCATTTTTTTACAAATAAATGTACATACATTGTGACTTATCGTAAAATAGAAACTAATAATAAATAAAACCTATACATACGTAAAAAAATACACAATACAAATAAACATCATATCACTGGTAAATCACCGGGTAAGTTAGTTTTAAATTCCGAATGTTTGTTTGGAATTTTGATGCACTTTCCATATGTGCGTCTTCAATGAGCCTTTCTGTGTAAATATCTTATCACAGGCTGTACACTGATGACTTTTTTTGAGATTATCGTGGATTTTAACGTGCTCTCTGAGCGTGCACTTTCTGGCATACGCCTTCAAGCAGATTTTACATTGGAAATTCTTTTCACCCGTGTGTTTCAACATATGCTCCGTGAGCGACTTCTTATCGAAGAATCCCTTACCGCACTCTTCACAAGTGGCATTCAATTCCTGAAAGTGACACCGACGTACGTGTTTCGACAGACTGTTAGACAGATGGAATTTCTTCGAACAGATTTGACAATGGTATTTGAATATGTCAACATTGTGCATTTTGGCCAGATGATTGACCCGGGTGCTGAACGAGACGAATCGTTCGGGACAGTGGGGACAGGCGTACACTTCGTTATTGCCCGAGTGGGTTCTCAGGTGTCTCGTCATGCTGGACTTCTTCAAGAGTTTGTTGCATACGGAGCACGAGACTTTCTCAGAGTCGTGCGTTCGGATGTGCCCTAAGAGGTGGGTTTTCAGCACAAACGACTTACCGCACAAATCGCAAATGTGGTTCGGATAGTGGGTCGCCATGTGAGAGACTAGAAATTTATGAGTGGTAAAGGTATCGCTGCAGAGATGACAACTAACGGCCGACTCGTCCAATTTGAATGGTATGGCTTTGGCGTACCGATGACGATTACGTAATCGTTTGTAGTGAGCCGTCTCCTCCTGAGACATGTCTTTCAGTTTTTTTGTCTTTTTTTTACTATTACTATTACTAGAACTGTTTAATTTTTCGACTAACGCTGACGAAGAATCATCGTCGTTGGAATTTGCCAATGTTGAATCTTCATCAGTGCTATTTCTCTTTGGATTTTTTTTACTCCGTTTATTTCTTTTCTTAAATAATGATTTATTTACGACTTCCTCCGTCGGTGGAACTTCAAAGTTTGATTGCGAATCGTCGTCGCTTAAATATTCCGTTTTAACAATTTCATCGTAATCCACTGAAACAAAAACAAATCTAATCAAGATAAAGCACAGCGCAAGGCCTCCTTAAAATCAACATTAATTTAATTATACCGTGCACATCTTCGGTTAGACTATTTTTCAAATATCCATCTTTCAATTTTAGCTGTGTATCTTCAATTTGGCATCTGAACGAGTAGCTTTCCTTTAGCCTTGCGATACATGTGTCGCATACAAAACAAGGAACATCTTCATAGGTCTTTTCATCCACAATCTGTTAACAGTTTACAAAATACATGTTATATATAATAATTATTATATATTATATACTAGCTGAATTGCCCGGCGTTGCTCGGGCGGGTGACATTTATTCTCTAGTACAAACAAAAATTGAATGAAAAAATTAAACAAATGAAAACATTTATTCTCCAGTACAAAATTTTTTTCAGATTAAAAAATTTGTATGGGGCCCCCTTGACCCCCTGATCCGACCCCTTCCAAAACCCACCTACGGTCTGACTTGGGGTATCATGAGATAGTATACCAAGTTTGGCGGTTCTAAGTTGAAAACTGTAGATTTGCATACCGGAATCACAAACAAACAAACATTGAATTTTATATAGTAGATAATGATGATGATGAAATAACAAATATGATATTTCATTTCAGCCGTTCACCATCGACTGCCTCTCCAATCTTCTTCCTGAGCAATCTGCATCCATTTGACTCCACAGATTCTTGTTAATTCATCAGCCCATCGTCCACTCAGTTTACCTTGTATTCTTTCACATCATCTCGTATACCATTCCAGTATTTCTCGCGTTCATTTGCCATCCATTCGCTATGTGTCCAGCCCATTGTCACTTTTTCACACATTTTGCTATATCTGCCACTTTGGTCATACTTCTTACCCATGTATTCCTCTTACGATCTTTTCTTGTACGCATACATCTTTCCATGCTTCTCTGTGTGTACTTGATCTTACATAGCATCCACATTTCACATCTATACGTCATAACTGGCAGTACGCATTGGTCGTATGCCTTCTTATTTAAGCATAGTGGGATGTTGGTCCTAATATTTAATAGGTACTTATGTATGTAAATTGTAATGTAGTCATTTTGAAAATTGAAACAAAATGTTATATATGTACTGTTCTAGATGTTCTATGATCATACTTTGTCAACTTTTCATCAACCGAGGTTACGGTGATGGAAATTTAAAATGTCAGAAATGTCTAATCGTGTTCATATTTTCATTTAATGAACAATTAATTACTTTAAGAAGTTTTGAGATTTAAATATTACGAAAAATTACAATTTAAATATTACGAAAAATTTCACATGCGGCTCTGTCGGCCAGCTTCCCCCTCTACTCATTCTAAACGATAGTGAAACCAACTTTCGCGCTGTTTATGGAAAATTTTTTTTGAAAAAACATGTTAATTTTGTAGAATTTTTAAAAAGTTACTTAATTTTTTAACCAAAAATGCACCGCAGTCGAAATATTTGAAATAATGTGGCAGGCATGTCTCAAGTGTAATGTACTACAGGTGAACAATACCTGAATAGAGAAGCATGCAGCCACTAGATTGTGTGGTTCTCCAAGTGCTTTCACCAGTCCTTCGTCAGACATACAACACTGACACAAGTCCATCGTTACTGGGGTTGGAGTAGTACCTAGGTGGAACTTCAAACCTCAAATGTCAAATTTTTTACATATCCAAAGACAACTGACAGCCGCCACCTTGCGTTTGACAGCTGAGTCGCGTCTCGTTTCGGTGGAACGTAACAACACTTTTTACAACCTTGTACGAATTGAGAGTGTGGGTACTATGACTACTATGGGTACTTGTCTACTAAGTCCCCTTGGAAGTAGTACTCCCAGTGAATGCACCTCCTACCGTTTGTCAATCGCCTTCCTGAGAGTGTATTGGAGAAGCGTGTATATGTGCATTGTTTACTTAGTGATCTGACGTCTGAGCTTCGAAATTTGGTAATAATTGAACTACGTTAATACAATAACGATTTACTTCTAGAACAGGGCAGATAGTCTTATAATTACATATAACCATGCAAGCTACATTTATTGTTGTTGTAGTTGGCTAAACTGTGTATGCTTGTTAACTGTCAAATGTCACTTACTGACAGCTGTCAACCATTCGCTCGACAACGATTACTCTTTCCATACAATTTATTGTTGCATTCATGTCATTATACTTTCGAACAATATAATTTAACAGTTTGATATTATAATAAAATATACATTGAGAATGTGAAATATTTAGATTCTTATATGTACTCAAAGCTTATATGTATATCTATTCATACGACATGTGAAGAATATCTAAAGAATCAAAAAAATATATATGTGTATATAATACGATCATGTCAGAACTCGTGTGCCGTACTTGTCTCCGAAGACGACCTCTTGGATCTTCACTCCTAGACTATTGGCAAGATGAAGCGTTGCATCTTTACGAAATAATAATGTCATTTTGTCAAATTCAGGTATTGATTTTTATCACGCTATCGTCGAAATAATTAAAAATGTAAATTACTCATTGTAATTGTTGCATTCATTCGTTTTAGATCAAACCGAACGATAATTTACCAAACAACGTTTGCGTACCTTGTCTCGATGATATCAAAAAGGCGTATTTGTTCAAGATCAAATGCGAAAAAGCTGATAGTATCTTGAAAGAGAATCCGACAATAATCAGAACTGACGAACAAGTACGAAAAATTGGGAGGCGTTGATATGACCGAATCCATTATGGTCGAATTGAAAATGTCGCAAACGGATACGGTCCAATAGGAATAATGTAGAAAGCGATTAAGGTCTAATGAGAATAAGATGGAAAGCGCATAAAGTCTAGTAGGAAAACTTAAAAATTAACGAATCGGTCAAACACCGACCGTTTATATAAATTTACTCACTGTTTAGTATTAATCTCCGACAATTTAATATATTTACTGATCACTTAAGTACTGACCCTTTATAAAACTTACTGACCATTTATTGAAATTACTCACCATTTGGTTAAAATAACTGACCGAAAATCGGAAAAGTTACCGAACCGATAAATACAGACCATAAGAATAAGGTGGACCTTTAGACCCTGTCCTTTTGTGATATTTTCCATTCATTCATATTAGATTCGGCCTTTTCAACCGTTGTTAATCCGAAAAATTTCACTCACTCATACATAAAATTTAATGCAATTTTAACATTCAACGTTGTATTGTTGCAGAAACTTAACTTAATAGCTGAAAATCTATCGTTATTGCAAGATTCGTTACAATTGACCAACAGTTCAGATAGCATCATCAAATCGGAACAAATTCCAGAGTTTGCATCGTGCGACGAGAACAACGGCAACGACGATACGTTCACATTCAAAGAAATACTCCCCGGCAAAATCACCCAAAAAATCAAATTCATCAGGGTTGAAAACGAGCGACGTGCAAAAAAACCGCCAAAAAAGAAACCGCTAAAGGTAGTAAAAACCAAAGCGAGAATCAGACACTGCTTACACTGCAACTTCAAAACGAAAATACCGTCCCAGTTAAAAATTCATATGCACATTCACACCGGCGAGAAACCTCTAGCTTGCGAACTATGCAACTTCAGATGTATTCAAACATCTTCACTACGTAATCACAAACTAACTCACACCAACGAGAAGCCGTACAACTGTAAAGAGTGCGATTACAAATGCACAAACTCTTCGAGTCTCAAAAGGCACTCGAGGACTCACACCAGCGATAAACCTTATTCCTGTGACGTATGCTCGTACAGATGTGCTCAATCGTCTCATCTGAAAGAGCACCAGAGATTACACACCGGAGAAAAGCCATTCCTATGCGACCAATGTCACTACACATGCCGCTCGGCCTCGGCTCTGAAAACCCACAAGAACAACAAACACTCAACAGAGAAACGTTTCTCTTGTGGCGAATGTAACTTCAGAGCAAAAACCAAAAGCACACTCATGGTTCACAAGAAGATACATTCCGGAGTTAAAAACTTCACGTGTGATCTGTGTCCGTATCAATCGATCCAACTCTCGGCACTTGAGAATCACAAACGAATGGTACACACCGGTGAACGTCCTTTCGCTTGTGATAAATGCTCGTACAGGTGTATTAACAGTCACTATTTGAAGATACATCAACGTACCCACCTGTCCATTAAGATGTTCTCGTGCGACGGGTGCTCGTACACTTGCCATACTAGATTTCAGCTGAAAAGTCACAAGATGACGCACACGGGTGAAAAACCCTTTCAGTGTAGCGTTTGCGATTACAGGTGTACGCAATCGTACCTGTTGCGCCGGCATCATAAAAGGAATCATGTTTTGGATAAACAGTGAAGTCATTCGTATACGAATACATTCCATAAAATTATATTTGGCTAAGGGCCGTCTGTCTTCGACGGAAAGGTCAATGGATTACATTCGTTGAGTGGGTGGTGGCCTCGTGTGAGGGTCTTGAAAAGAAAGAAGTTGGAGGTGTTCTCCTCAAGTTTATCTTTTTTATTAATTTACTAGCATGTATATCCTAACATTTATCAGTATCGGGTGGAAAAAGCGCGAATTGTCTAGTAAAATGTTTAAACTTCGGGCTTTTACCAATACATGGTGAACAGACAACCCGTTCTAGCTTCCACAAGCTATTGTGAAAAGGTGCGGCTGTAGAACTATTTGAAGATATGAAGTCTGCTATGTCGTATATATGTAAATAAAAAGACACTAGAAGGATCTTACATACTAAAATCTAATCTTAACTATTAATACATTAAGTTCATAATGTATTAATAGATATTGATCCAATTAATGTTTCCTCAGTCGTGAGGAAACTACGATAAAGGAGAGGAGGATATGAGGGTATTTCTGATTGAAATACATACATACATATGTATAATCAAAAATTCTGTGGACCATTCGAGAATGCAAAGTGCATCAAATTTGAAACGCACTGTAAAGCTGAAATTTTCATTCAAAGAGAGATATTTGATTTCAGCACAGTTCATTATGTTTAGAGCTATGTATGCCTTCAACAGTGGCTGTGAAATATGCAGAATGTAGAGCATGTATTATAATTTGAACTCGTTGATCTTTTACACGAGGAACTGAAGCTTAAATTTCAATTAAGAAGGCAATTTATTGTATGACAAAAACAGTTGTTTTGGAAGTTTAACTTCAAATTAATACGGTATAATATGTATATGTAATACTCTTTTGTAATAGGAATTTTGACTAATCTTCCATCTGAACATCCTGTCAAACCTGATATTTTACCTTTTGAAATTGAACATGCCATTAAAACACGACAAATCTTCAGGTGGTGATAACATACAATCTGAAGTTTTGAAAGAACTTGGTAGCATAGCTGTGAAGGCATCATGGAACATTTGCAACAAAATTTGAAGAGATGCAGTGTGGCCTGAGGACTGGGTTAATTCCTTTTTCATCCATCTTCATAAAAAAGGATCTACTAGAAAATGCAATAATTATAGAACGCTTGTCTTAATCTCACATGCTAGTAAGGTTATGCTTCACGTAATTAAAGAAAGATTACCCCACTATAGGTACATCGGGTGCCAAATTTCAAAGGAGCAAGCAGGATTCGTAAAAGGCAAGGGGACTAGGGAGTAAATCTTAAAGTTCGACAACTCACAAGGCCTTTGACTGTCTACAGAAGGTCTTGGGGCATATGGATGTTCCAACTCATCTAGTGCAACTCATCCATGAGTGCACTGCAGTGGTTTGGTTGGACAATCTCCATTCAGCAAAGTTCCCGATCTAATGTGGTGTGAGGCAGGGATTTGTATAACATATACGGGAGTACATAATGTGTAGGACCCTGGACGGTTGGAACGGAAAAATATCGTTTGGGGTATGCTGATGATATGACGCTTATAGCCTCCAATTTGGAGGACATGGCTGAGCTTATCCACCGCTTAGAATTGGAAAGTATTGGGCTTACAGATAAACAGATCAAAAAAAAAAATTATGGTTGTCAATCGCTTCCGGGTATTGCAGAGCAGCACCACTGTGCTTCATGGCCTGGAGGTGGTTGACGGTTTCGTTTATCTGGGTTCCATCCTTGAAGAGCTCAGGATCAAGAACAGAATGTCTACTGCTCCCCTGAGACGCATTCTCCAGTTATTTGAAGTCTGGAGCGGCTCGTCGTAGTTGGCAATATGGAACGAACAAGAGTAAGAGGAAGAGGAAGGTCCCCAACGGACTGGACCGACCAGATCCTTGGGGACAGGTTGCACAGGTTGGTTCGTGCTGCTGAGTCTGGAGACAACTAGAGGGGACTCATCAGGCAGCAATGAGTCATACGACCCAAAAGAATATAAATAATGTTATCTTATTTATAATAAAACAATAGTTTTTTATACAAAAATATAAGAAATATTTTATTTTCATTTCATTTTTAGCAAAAATTTACTTCAGAAGAGAATTTCATAGAATTTCAATCGATCTTTGATTCCCTGCCAACATAATATTTTTACTTCATCACCTAAATTTCACAACTGCATCGCTTGAATTTCACTTTGAAGTTTAGTTTTATCTACAAAAAAGACTATTATTAGAATCTAGTAGTGGATAATTTTTTAAATAAATTATTATGTGCATACCTTTTATTTTGAAATGGTTCTTTAAATGAGAATCCCTGTTTCCGGATGTTCTATAGTTGAGAAAACATATTGGGCAAGAATAAGGCCTTTTTCCAATGTGCAGACTTTTATGCAGCGATAACGCACTTGTCGTAGAAAACTTTTTACCGCAGACCTAAAATTTCATACGCAAAAATTTAAATCATGAATATAAACCCGTAGCAGATTCTAAATTTTGCAAATAATTTACTTGACACGTGAGCTTTTGTCGTTCATCTGAAAAATGTGTACGCATGTGACACTTCAAAGTCGACTTGAAACTGAAACATTTATTGCAAATTTCACAAGTGAATGGTTTTTCTTTGGTGTGAGTCCTCCTGTGGCGGATGAGATCTGAAGGTCTGGCAAAACTAGCTGGACAAAACTCACAGCAATTGCTCAACGGTGGATTCTTATATTTCTGTTTACTCATTTTCAAGATTTCCTATTTAAAAACAGACGAAAATAATATGTATGTCTATTTTAATGGACTAGTATATGTATCTACATATGTATGTAGTGTAATTATAATACCTTGAACATCTTAAATTCATTTTTCATGATGTTTGATTCAGCATTACTTTTCTTATTTTTCGTCTGTTTATCGATATTTACATCAATCGGAGTTGAATTTTGATCAATAAACTTTCTGCAAGATAATTTATATTAAATAGACTGAAAATTTATAAAAATATATAATAAATCAAATGTAAAAAAAAGTTTTACAAAATATCAGCATCGACGATTTGATCATCCAAATTTACCAGAACATTATCAACAGTTGGAGAGAATACTTGAGCAGTTTCTTCTATAGAGTTTGAAATTGACCTCGCTACGATTTGAATATTATTTTGCAGATTAGATTCATTAAAATTATTAATATCCATATTGACATTGTCTATAATGAAATTCGCGTTGTTTGTTAGAACGGCTGTTGCACTATCATTGATCATGTTATTCTCTGCGTTTATGTCAATAAAAATATTTCCCAAATATACATTATCAATTGAATGAGTCTGATCGGTTATTATTTTATCATTTTCTAAAATATTATTTTCATACGGTATAATTTGCAACGGTTCGTTGAGAACAGTTGTATGATCGGTGTTGACAATCGATGGAAAATAATTTGAGTCCATGTAAATATTTTCCATGTTGAAATTGAGACTGCAATCTGGATTGTTAAAACTTGTGCTATTTAAAACTGAACTATCGCACAATGATGAAATTTCAGCATCAATGTTGCTCTCGTCAACGATTGTATCAGTCGTCAGTAGATGAAAACTCATGTTGTCGTTATTACTTTCGACATTCTCCAACAATAAATTTGGAAAAGAGTTTGGGTCGTTTTGAATGCTGATTCCGTTATTTGTTCCTTGTGAATTATGAGGCTTATCAGTTTTATAAACATTGTTTTGTTCAATTGACTTTTCATGATTCGTTTCAGTTCTAAAATTATAATATTATGTTATATTTCTAAAACCAATATATAATACAGACATACGTAAATACGAATGTAATTACCTTATTTTGTGAAAGTTATTTTGGTGATCGTAAAGATGCGACGATTGACGAAAACTCTTATGGCATATGTTACACTAAAATGTTATAATAAATAAATAAATAAAATTATTACAAACTGACAAATATACTAAAAGACTAAAAATAAAATAATTGACCTTAAATGGTTTTAGATTAAGATGTATCGAATAATGCCGTAATAAATCCGAATTCTTTTTGAAGACTTTCGGGCATGCATTACATTGATAAATTTTTTTTGTAATTTGTTTTTGACAATCATCATTTTCCAAGAAAAGAGAACTATTTGAGAATGACTTTTGGGGTATGCTAGACAAATCTTTATTCGGCGGGAGTTCCTACAAAAAATCAGACGTTAAAATTTAAATAAAAATTTATTTTTACATAAATAAACCAATAATTGAAACAAACCAATTTTGAAGAAAATTCATCGGGAAATAGAGCATTTTGTATCATTTCAATGTTAGTCTGTGAATTTTCATTGAGAGAGGCTAAACTTTTCATAACATCGTTGATTGTATCACAAATCAATTGATCATCGGTCAAATTCTACAATTTTAAAACGATTAATTTCTCAGATTTGCAAGAAGTATACAAAAAACTTAATCGAAAGTACCTTGTGCAATTTGTTAATATGAGCTTGCAGAAAATGTTTGTAGCGGAAAATACACGAACAATACGGACAACTGATGACGTTCGGAGGAATAACAGATGGATGCGAATTTTTCACGTGCAATTTCAAATTACCTAAATAAACATCAATTCAATTATATTGTAAAAGATTGTATGATACTTTATTTTAATGAAAAACTAATCACAACCTCTTTGAGTGAACGCAGCTGGACACTGAGAGCACTTATGCGGTTTCTCATTTGTATGAGTTAAAATATGTAGATTTAGAGCAGCCTTTTGACTAAACCCAGTACTGCAATAATTACACTGAAACACACATAATAATTTCAATAAAAGCAATAATGGAATATAATTCAATGACTAGAAAACAATTATTAATACTATAAAAGGCTTTTCTCCAGTGTGGACTCTGTTGTGTTTTACAAGCGAGCTTTGTTTCGGAAACGTCTTAGAACAAAAATTACACGTATTCGAAATTTTCTATGGAAAACAACCAACGGGCAATACTCAAGTAATGTATAAAACAAATGTGAATCAAAATAAAATGTACGAATACCTTATTTTTAAAATTCTTCTTAGGAATCATTTTAACGACTCCAACTTCCTAAAAAAATAAAAATAGAAATTGTAATACATTGGGCTATGTAATATTCACCTACTATTTAATCATTAAAAGACCGAATCTAATAGGTACGCATCCATTACGGTCGAATGGAAAATGTCGCGAACGCATAAGGTTTAATAGGAAAAAATGTAGAAAGTGGATAAGATCTAATAGGAATAAAATACAAAGTGCATTTGATCGAAAAGTAAAAATATCGAAAAAACGCTTTAAAAAAATCTCATAAAAGACGAGGAGTAATTTCTTTTAAGCGTTTAATCAGTGAACCTTTTTTAATCGAAGTATGTATGTATGTGTATTTTTTCGATCAAATCCACTTTCTATCTTGTTCTCATTAGATCTTATGCGCTTTCCATCTTATTCTTATGGCCTGTATTTATCGGTTCGGTAACTTTTTCGATTTTCGGCCAGTTATTTTAACCAAACGTCGAGTAATTTCAATAAATGGTCAGTAAATTTTATAAACGGTCAGTAAGTGATCAGTAAATATATTAAATTGTCAGAGATTAATACTAAACGGTGAGTAAATTTATATAAACCGTCGGTGTTTGACCGATTCATTAATTTTTAGTGACCGTATATTTTTGGTAAGTAACTTTTCATATTAGACCTTATCCGTTTCCGACCATAATGGATTCGCTCTTAATGGATTCGTCCTTTTCGATGACACCCCAATTAAATAAATTACATTGATACGACTGTTACCTTGTGTTTGTTCAACAAATGTGTTAACATTGCGGCACTTCTACTGAACGTCAGCGTACAATTGCACTCGTCTGAGAGAGGACACGGTGATCCAATTTCCCAATGTTGTAACACGTGACGAAGCAGTTCATTCTGAACAATATTAAAACTGTTCAAAACTGAGTTATGTTGCATTGTATAAAGAATGGCATACGACGACACAATTACCTGAGATGTATAAGAAAGTGTGCAAAAAGTGCACGGGAATGTATTCTGTTTACTAAAGTGATATTTGGCAATGTGACGCTGCAACATAACTCCCGTTCTGCACACAGACTCGCAATACTCGCATTTGGACATCTGCAATGTATAAAGTATGAGTGGATTGTGTAATATTATATGTTATACCTGATTAGTGGTGATGAATGACAGTGGTTTTAGTGAGGACTGATCCGCCATGTTTTGGTGGACGACCGGGTGCTCGATTCAACACTTTGGTCTCTTCAATCCCTTCGGCTCCATTTTCACTTCCGTTTTCTTCTCTGGGATCATTGTTTACGTTTACGCTTTCCCACATGTTCAACTGTCACTTTGACGTTTGACAGCTACGGAAAAGTCGTCGAAAGACAAGACATCGAACGAAAAATTCAACGAAAGTAAATTTTTTTGATAACGTTATTAATTAAAGGGAAAAGAGGAAGAGGAAGATGAAAAGCAATGAAATAATAAACGAGTTAGATAATAGAATGCTCCGATTCTGAAAATTATGAGGCAAAGAAAAGAAAAGATTTTGAAGGCTTGGTTTCACGCTTGCACTGGCCTGGTTGACTTGACCGAAATATTAGGAAAAAGGCACACAAATAAGGATCATCATCATTTTCAGACATTTACCATCCACTGCTGGATGAAGACCTTTCCAATCCTCTTCCATCCTTGTCTGTCTTGAGCAATCTGTATCCACAAGACTCAATAGACTCTTCAATTCATCAGCCCATCGTCCACTCGGCCTACCTTGCTTTCTTTCACATCCTCTCGGATACCATTCCAGTATTTGCCATCTGTCCATCTACCACCCATTCTTCTCGCTATGTGTGCGCTACAACTTTTTCACAAACCGGGACACCCTCCCCCAGAAAAAAATCAAAAACTTGATTTTTACCACTTAATTTTTTGTTTAAGTGTTACTTAATTTTGACCACTTCATTTTTATATTAAATAATAAAATAAAATTTATAAATTTGAATATTAATCATTTATTAATAGGAACAACAACAGTCATAAACATTTAAATTTAAAAACAAATGACAATATAATTTACAGATGGGAAGAACATATTAATAAGAATAAAAACAATATACAGTTTTTTTAATTAATACATATGTAGGTTTCACTTATATTTTTTTATACTTTTCACTAGATTTGGCCTTTTGTAAGTAGATAACACTGAACAACAAAAAAAATACCCAGAGCGGAGATTAGTCAATCTTTACTAAGTTTGACCCACTAAATTCGAATCCAATAATGATTTTTGTTGAAATGCTCTCATTTATGAGATATTTGCGATTTAAAAAATGTAAAAAATATCCATTTTTTTGGCTTTTGCGGCTTATAACTCAAAATATAGTATTGTTGTGCTCAAAATGAGTATTGAAATCAATAGTCAAATATTTTTCCTATTGATTTTGATTTTTTATTGCTTTGAAATATTTATAATTAATTATCTAACGAATTTTTAAAGTCAAAAACATATATATTTTTTTGTACATTTTTTTCCCGTGTTATTTGGCGTTTGTTTAGAGAATGTTTTATATTATCACGTTTATGAGGATTGGTTTTCTATCCCAATATTTTTTTATTTTATCTAAACGAACTAATTCGCGCGTAAAATGATTTTAAATTACGTTATCATATGCTCTCGGCGGAAGAAGACGACGTAGAGAGAGACGAAGAGAGAAGACGTTCGACACGTACGCGCGAGAGAGAGCGCGCGAACGTCTTTATGGAACGATAAACGACACACCGAGAACGTTCGCAAGAGTTCGCATAATAAATACATGGGTAAGAAGTATGACTAAAGTGGCAGCTACGCGTGAAAAAGTTGAGGTGGCAATGGGCTGGACACACAGCGAGAAGAATGGATGGCAGATGAACGCGAGAAATACTGGAATGGTATCCGAGAGGATGTGAAAAAAAGCAAGGTAGACCGAGTGAAAGATGGGCTGATGAATTGAGAAGAATGTGTGGAGTCAAGTGGATGCAGATTGCTCAAGACGGACAGGATTGGAGAGGCCTTCATCCAGCAGTGGATGGTGAACGGCTGAAAATGATGATGATGATGATACATATGTATATATCAATAGTAAAACAACATTCAAATTCCAAAATTTTTATCGCACTTAATAAATAACAACACAAATGATTTAAAATCTATACATTGTATAAATATTTACAAATAATAATTATCACATTATAAACAAATTCAATAATTATTTATTAATAATAACACTGTTTGACAAATGAGTACTTCTTTTTTGGTTCAGAGAAGAGATAACTTTTCTTATAGATTTATGCCCAGCAAACACGAATCAATAGCCATCAAATTATTTTTATATAAAAATTCCACTTAAAAAAATCATATTTCGATTATTCTTAGGTTATACACTATTCATCAGTTGAGAGCTCGCGAATTTGTGGACCAACGAAAATGCCTTCTTTGATTTTTGTATCACTAATTATTGAAAATTGTTTGCCTAGGTATTCAAAGGCTGGTTTATAGCCTTAACAAAATTCTTTAATAGGCCTAATTTGATATGGGAGAGGTGGTAGTAAAATTTTAGCAGAATCCACCAGTGGCAAATACTTTGCATTTTCTACTCCCGGTTAGAGTGATTGTCCAAAAATCCATGTAATGATCCGAGTAATGCCATTCCGAATCGGAGGAGTGACACAAAAATAGCAATAATTGTCGTGATTCTTTGACTCTCTCTATATCATAGGAACAGCAAAACGCATTGATATCCTCGAGACTCTCACATGAGGCCCCCCCCCCCCAACTAATATAGTCTATTGACCTTTACGTCGGAGACAGACGGTTGTTCAGCAAAGTCGGTAGAAACAGATAGTAAGCTATTTTGGTTTCCGGGTTTATATGTAGAACGTCTGCGATGAAAAAAAGAAAATACCTGACTATAGTCAGGTATTTTACCTTTTTTTACCTTATAATGTTCATTTTGAACAGAAAATTGACAGAACACCAAGAAATAGAAAAATTGCGCGACTTAATCACCAAATCTTGAGCCAATGAGAATTTTTAATTACCACATTCTTGTTCATTGGGCATAAATGGGCTGAACCATTTTTCGTATCAAACGGTGAAATCAAATTAGAAATTCGCGTAAAATGTCAATGGGAAAAATCGTTCCATTCAATATTTTTATATAAAACGTTTGTAAGTATGATAAAATTGTAATATATTAAATATTTCTATGATATATTCGTATTCCTATGCATACTACTGCTGATCTAAACCTATTTGGAAAAAAGTTCAAAGTCAATTAATTCTATATCTACTCATTACTTATAATCATCATAAATTAATTATTTATTAGTCACTGCTCGTTGGCAGTTTCATCGTGTGATTATAATTACATGCTATCTGTGTCGTGAGTGTTTGTGTGAGGTAGGGATCTCTACACCCTCATGCTTGGTTCGAGGGTAGCGTGTAGGTGATAAACTTTTATTTAGGGAGTATTAATCTTATTTATTATGTAAAGAGGATGAAATGAACTAGGATGAAGCGCTTTTGGAAGAACGAGCATGAATCGACGGACGCGAGAAATACTGGAATGGCATCTGAGAGAATGTGAAAGAAAGCAAGGTAGACCAAGTGGACAGACAGGAATGGAAGTGGATTGGAGAGGCCTTCATCCAGCAGTGGATGATAATGAATCTTATGTGTGCAAACTTAGCACTAACAGACCAAGCACGAGCGTGTAGAAACACTTTTTCGCGCAATTCGTGCCGTAGTATGCGAGCGTTCCACGGCTAGGCCACTCAGCCGGTCAGGCAGACCCCTGCGCCACTATATACAGTAACTTTAAGACATTCGCAAAACTATGCAATGTGATTTCTCTTATGATGTCTACGCATAGAGGACGATTGAGCGCACCTGAAGTCGCAAATGCTGCATTGAAACGGCTTCTCACCCGTGTGGGTCATCATGTGACTCTTCAACTGGAACCTGGTGTGACACGCGTAATCGCAATAATTACAAGTGAGAGTTTTTATTGGCAGGTGCGTCCTTTGGTGAATTTTTAAATAATTGGAGTTGATGCACCTGTACGGACACCTGTCGCATGCAAAAGGACGCTCTGTACTATGGACCATCAATTTGTGATTTTCCAACGAGGACAATTGAATCGACTGGTATAGACATACGTCGCAACAATATTTCTTGATGCCAGTGTGTATTTTCTTATGCACCGATAGCGTACTTTTGGTTTTGGCTTTGAAATTGCACTCGCCGCAAGAATATCGCCGTTCTGTGTTGTGCTTATTGTTCTTGTGGGTTTTCAGTGCCGAAGTCGATCGGCACGTGTAATGGCATTCGTCGCACAAGAATGGCTTTTCTCCGGTGTGCAATCTCTGATGTTCCTTCAAATAAGACGATTGAGCACATTGATAGGAGCATAGTTGGCAAGAGTAGGGTTTGTCGTTGGTGTGTGTTCTCATGTGCCGTTTCAGATTCGACGAGTTTGTGCATTTGTATTCGCAGTAAGTGCAATCGTACGGTTTTTCTCTGGTGTGTGTCATTTTGTGGTTGCGAAGCGATGAGGATTGGATGCATCTGAAGTTGCACAAGTCGCATGCCAAGGGTTTCTCCCCGGTGTGAATGTTCATGTGGATCTTCAACTGTGATGGTGTTTTCGATGTGAAGTCGCAGTATAAGCAAGTCTTGAGCAGTAGTTTCTTTAATTTGTTTTTAGACTTTGACTTTCTTTTCATCGAAAGTGTAGTTTTTCTTGTTGTCGGTCGTGTGATTGAATCATCATCTTCTTCGTTTTTGATCGATGATTTTAGTTTACTGTCGTCATCTGTCGTATGATTCGAATCGTACTCTAATGGTATTTCTTTATAATCGTCGTCGTTCGCTAATCTATCACTTTCGTCATCGTCGCACGAAACGAAATCGGCAAGTTTTTCGGATTTGATGATGGAATTCGAATACGATGATAAGTTTTCAACGTCTTGCAACATCTAAAAAGTAACATTGATTCATATAAAAGGAGTTGATTCAATTATCACAGTGGTCACTGCTAGTCCCTGAGAAGTTTAATTAAAAGAGTAGACAAGAGATTGAGACATTTTAAGAATACATTAAAAAAAAAAAAAAGGTAAATGGTTGTATCTTCTTTACTATTCAGCATTTCTGAACGGGAAAATCTCAACCAATTGGGATTTCCACAATCATACTGTTATACTCTATTTCTGATGAGGTGGGTTTTTTGGAAAGTGCTTTTTCAGTAAACACTGGTCGGTGCTCAAGTGATCAGTGAATATATTAAATGGTCAGTAATTAATACTAAACAGTAAGTAAATTTATATAAATGGTCGAAATTTAAAGTTTTGAAAAAAGTTACTAAAGAATATATTTATTACTGACCGTTTTTTTAAATATAATACTGACCACTTTCTTGAAAAAGTTACTGACCGTTTATTGATTTAAGGACCACCCATTGCTAACCCATATAAAAACTGGAAATTGGCAGTGACCACTGAATTATGATACGCTTAAAACGTATGAGCTCTTACGTCTTTATCGTTGGTACATGTAGATTTTTGTTTTAAAACATTTTCCGACTTTTCACATTTGATTTTGAATGAGTAAGCCTTTTTAATCTCATCCAGACAGAGTTCGCATATGTTATTCGGAAGACTATCATTTGGTATTATCTGCAACATATTCAAAAACGCTTACAAGAAAAGTCTTACACACAAAATCGATACAAATTTTGAGTGAATTTTTACAAACCTGAACTTGACAGAACGACATGATGATTTCGTATACATGTAAGGCTTCATCTTGGCAATAATTCATCAGAGATGAGCCGTGAGGTTTCCAACATAAGCAAGTGCGACACAAAGCCTCCGACATCTTTGATCAATCGTCGACATTCATACATTACTGGATACCCATTTAGGTTTGTAGAATAGTTGGAATCTGAAGAACGGTTAAGCATATCCTAATTTAATCAATAATACATTCAGTTACAAATAGCTGATACAAAAATTCAATATTAATAAATGTCAACAAATGTTGAAATGAGAGGTTTTTCATAAAAACAAAAAAAAATAGTTTTACTCGTTAATATTAACTAACGAGTATTGATTACAGCCTCCGTATCCAAAAATAATAGCATTAGGCCATATCAATTCAAACATTTCAGCGAAGCACTTTCAAGCAAGCTTCAATGTGACAACTGACAGATCGCAGGCTGCAAACAAGACATTACTGCCAACTGTGGCACTACTACCAACACCACAATAAATTATGATAGAAGTTTTCAAAAATTGATATCGCAAAAACACGATATACTCGATAATGCGTTTTCATTGAAGGGTCTTGACGAGTTTTGTTGAACAGTGTTCATACTCAAGCCTATACGCTTGGCTGGTGTGAACACTGTCGCTAAATATATACGTTTGAAATTGCACCCTCAAACTTCAATATAAACAGATTGACATCGACACTTTAAGAAACAGCCTAGTCTGAACGATTTTGAGTATATAGGAACGTTGTGGTCACTAGTTATAGGAGCGGATGATGGCTTCATGTGCCTAGGTCAGGATCCATGCGTAGTGGCGTACTATGTTGAGGTAGTCTGTTCTGGGCAGCGAGTTCAGCTGACTAGTGTTTATCCCATCTGATCCAAAGCTGGTGCAAAGTAGCCGAGGTGAGAGTTGTTGGTGCGATGAGAGCGCGGGGCATACTGACTGTATGTGTGTGTGTGTGTTGAGGGCTTTTATAGCCCGCTATTGCGCGTTTATATTGGTGTTGTTATTGGGGTTCTCCCGTTTAAGATACGTGTTTTTTGTATGTTCACTCTACATCATTTGTGACGCATGTTTACACATTTGCGTTTATTGACGAGAGTCGTGAGTCCTACAAGTACTTCTGCACATCAAGGAGAGTAGCTCAACCAATGAGCTTCGTCATTATCTAGGAATAGACATTAACGATAAGGGTATGGTTTGGCGGGTACTGCAGCAGGGAAGAAGGGGTGCGGGAGCGGAAACGACCGACCCGCTCCCCGCACCATCTGTCTTAGAGGCTGCAGCGTACACCGTAACAGGCTGCGTAATCTGCAGCACGCGTGAAATCAACCAAAATCGTAAATCTCAAACAGCCTTTCTTTTCAGTTGTAAGAGAAAAGGGTGCTTCTTAAATAATTGAACTTGTTATATATGTATAAGACGACAGATTTAAATTAAATAAAAAATACTTATTATACATATATATGTACATTATTTATTAAATCATTTACAAGTGGATCATATTATGTACATTTTAAAATAAATTAATCTCAGATCTTTTTGATTCGAGCAATAAAATTTATTTACATGCATTTAAATCAAAATCGATTGCAGCTTAAATTCAAATAAAGTTAATTTGAATTCGTCATGTTATTTTATTCACCGGATGGTGTTGTAAAATAAATTAAAAGATATTGCGATGAAAGTTTCACTTAAAAGTAGGCTTACCATATTATTTTTCTCTCAAACCTGGATACTTTATTTTATTTGAGGAAATTTTTTTTTGAAAAAACGTTTACACTCGTCCCTCGATTAACGCGGTTTTACAAAATGGACAATTTTTTGTTTTAATTCACCCGTGCATCTTCTCGCACGGTTCATACCACGAATAAAGGTCAGATGGGGATACTATGTACTTCGATAATCCAACAATTAGATTAAAATATCATCTCAACATTTAAAGGATACTATAATAAACATACTTTTCAAGATACTTTGACGAAAGTTGATCTATCTATTCTATTACAATTTTAAATTGTTTGCAGCATGTAAGGATTTAAAAAATTGTCATTGTTTACGATTTATGCGGTTTTTCGTGGAACGTATCTACCGCATAAATCGAGGGATGGGTGTATTTTGTACAATTTTTAAAAATTACTTCATTTTTTTAATAAAAAAAATGCCCCGCAAGTGAAATATTTTCTGGCATAAGAACATTTTGCATCTAAATTATTTAGAATTTCATAAGAAAATCTACCAGATTTCGCACAAAATGACAATCCGGCCGGGTCAAACTGGAACGTATGATAAGCCTACTTAAGTCTCTTTATACACATCGTAAAAAATTAATTCCTGTTAATGCGAATTATTTCAATCATGAGTCTTTTTGTGTCGACTATATGAAGAGGACTTGGAACATTTGAAATCGCACATATCACATTGATAAGGCTTTTCACCCGTATGAGTCATCATGTGATTCTTCAACCGATACCTCGTGTGACAAGAATATGGACACAAATCGCAAGAAAACATCTTAATAGCCAGATGAGTCCTCTTATGTAGTTTTAAATAAGCCGCACTGATGCATCTGTACGAACACTTGTCGCAAGCGAAAGGCCGCTCTTCACTATGTACCATCAATTTGTGATTCTTCAACGATGCCAGCTGAATCGACTGATACGAACAGAGATCACACGAGAAATTCTTAACACCGCTGTGTATCTTTTGATGTGCGGCCAGATTGCTTCTGGTTTTGGCTTTGAAATTGCACACGTCGCACGAAAATCGCTTCTCGTTGGAGTGCTTATTATTTTTGTGTATCCTCAGAGCGGAGACTGAGCTGCACGTGTAATGGCATTTGTCGCAGAGAAATGGTTTCTCCCCGGTATGTAGCCGTTGATGTTCCTGTAAGTAAGCCAGACGTGCACATCGGTATGAGCACATGCTACACGAGTACGGTCTATCGTTCGTGTGGGTTCTCATGTGTCTCTTCAGATTAGAAGAGTTGGTGCATTTGAATTCACAATGTGTGCAATTGTACGGTTTCTCGCTCGAGTGGGTCAAGACGTGGCTCTGGAGAGACGATCTTTGGATGCACCGGAAGTTACACAGGTTGCAAGCCAGTGGTTTCTTTCCTGTATGTATGTTCATGTGGATCTTCAACTTGGACGGTACGTTCGTTTTGAAATCGCAGTGTGAGCATTTCAAACGCTGCTTTTTTAATTTGCCGCCGGTCCTTTTGGTTTTGAGTTTTCTTCTGCCGGTCGACGGCGCAGCCTCTTTGACGTTGACGTGTTCGAATGTGTTTTTGACTTCGTTTTTGATCGAAGCAATTTTGACGTTGCTGAGAATGTCGTCGTCGCTTTGAGACGACGTGTACTCAACGGGTATTTCTTTGTACTCGGTTTGGACGTTGTGATCGTTGCAAGAGGATAGATCTGATTTTTGTTCTCGTTTTATGATCGTCGCCGTCGAACAGTTGGATAGCGACACGCAATTTGAATATAAAGACTGGTTTTCAATGATGTGTTGCAATTTCTGAAAGCATAAAAATATACATTAAAAGACTGCTTAAGGAAAAATTGTATTGCTTATGAGCAATACTGACAGGACAGATAGCGAGAAGAATGGATAACAGTTACGCAAAATGTTACGTAAGATCCAGTGCCCACAGAGAAGTATGAAAATACATATGTATGCTTGGTACAACAAGAAGAGATAGTTAGAGGAATACATGGGTAAGAAGTGTGACCAAAGTGGCAGATATAGCGGCATGTGTGAAAAAGTTAACGTGGCAATGGACTGAACACATAGCGAGATGAAAGGATGGCAGATGGACGCGAGGAATACTTGAATGGCATCCGAGAGAAAATGAAAGAAAGCAAGGTAGACCGAGTGAACAATGGGCGGTCGAATTAAGAATGTGTGGAGTCAAATGGATGCAGATTGCAAAAGATAGACAGGAATGGAGGAGGATCATAGAGGCCTTCAAGTTCTTTAAGCTTACACTCTTATCATCGTTAAAAGTAGATGGAATTTGCCGTAGAATATTTTCAGCTTTTTCACATTTAACTTTGAATGAGTATGCCTTTTTGATATCATCAAGACATACTGTGCAAACGTTACTCGGTAGACCGTCGTTAGGTTTTATCTAAAAATAAAGTTAATTAACAAGTTTTTTTTATTAAAGTTACGTATTTATATATTTTTATTTAATAAATTTTCATTACCTCGACTTGACAAAAAGACATAATAATCTCGTAGAGATGAAGAGATTCCTCTTGAAAGTAATCTAATAAGCACGAACCGTGCGGATTCAAACAGAGGCAAGTGCGACATAATACATCGGACATATTTCAACAATTAAAACACTGCAATAATACAATCATATACATTAACACCATGTGATATTATGCCAATATGGTCAAGTGTTGTAGATACCTTTTGATATCTCATCGGAAAAAATGATCCATTTTTATTTAAACTAAAAATTTTTTATAGTTTGTGAACTTTTTGATCGAATCAAACTTTCTTTCGTGATTGACGAACAAACAAATAACAGCCATAGTCGCTAGCTATAGTTTGAAACGTCAGAAGTGTCATTTGAAAGCCATTAAATTGATCATCCTCGTGATTAATGGTATAATGAATTGATGAGTAAATAATATATTTTTTTGATCGTTGAATGTATGGATCAATTTAAACGGTCGAATGTTGGATAAAACAAATCTAGGATCAAAATAGACAAGCGGGCTAGAACCACAAGCGACTGACAGCCACTGATGCCAACTGAAAACTATAAAGGAATAAATCTGACGGCTAAAGCGGAAGTGGAAGGGGTGGTAGTCGCACAGTACGACTGCCATCTAATTACGACAGCCAAGCCATTATGATTCATCATTGTCTCGTTTTGATTCATAAATTTGCTAACCAACTGAAAATCATTATTCACTTATAGGAACGTTGTGGTCACTAGTTATGGGAACAGCGAACGGGTGATGGTCTGTGTATAACATTCATGTTTTCATACATAGTGGAGTTTTGTATTTTATTTATTTTTTGAAGTATAGCAAAATACATGTGTGTATACAGAAGTATGCGTGGCATATAGTTGCGTACGATGAATTAACTGCGTGTAGTCCAGAGTACTGCTTCCGTGAGTACGTCTTGATGGGGTGTAAGACGATTGACCGAAAGACGAATGATCGAAACTGTTTGAGTAGCGCTGAAGCCCCGCCCCGTAGGAGGAGTCCCATGAAGCGAGTTACCTCGACCGTGGATAGTTAATATATTCGACCATAGTTAATATATTGATGACGCGATCACGTGATGATGTGCTTCGAGTGCTTAGGTCAGGATCCGTGTGTAGTGACATGTTTCGAAACTTTACATTGTACATGTTGTAACAGATTTACGAGATATAATACAAATTGGCTATGCTTTTAACAAAGACATACTACCAATTATAGCGTATGAATGTGACATGTGGATATTGAATTCAAGAATGCTACGTAAGATCCAGTGCACACAGAGAGGCATGAGAAGATGACGTATGTTTGATATAACAAGAAAAGATCGTAAGAGGAATATATGGGTAAAAATCATGACTAAAGTGGCAGATATAGCGGAATGTGTGAAAAAGTTGAAGTTGCAGTGGGCTGGACATATAGCGAAAAGAATGGTTGGCAGTTACGAAAAATGTTACGTAAGTTCCAGTGCGCACAGAGAAGTATGGAAAATGTATGGTTGGTATAACATGAAGAGATCGTAAAAGGAATACATAGGTAAGAAGTGTGACCAAAGTGACAGATATAGCGGAGCGTGTAAAAAAGCTGAAGTGGCAACGGCCTGGACACAAAAATAATAGGTGGTAGATGGACGCGAGAAATACTTGAATGGTATCCAAGAGGATGTCTAAAAAAGTTAGGAAGATCAAGCGGATGATGGGCTGATGAATGTGTGGAGCCAAGCAGATGCGGATTGCTTAAGAAAGACAAAATCCAACAGTGGATGGTGATCGGCTGAAAATGATGATGATGAATATAAATTGAAGAAAAAGTACATGTGAGCGAGGATGGAATAGAAAGCTATTGAACAATAGTGTGCGCTGGTATTTAAGGATGTTCATCCCCCCCCCCCCCTCAATTTATATCTGGGGATGTTATACAACGTTGCTATATTGAAGAATATGGAAGAATTGAATTCCAACAGGCTCAAAAAGTATTTTATTCTCTCATTTTGACAAATACTATTTTAGTATTTGCAGTTGGTAGTACCGGCTGTCACTGTCACCATCAAGTCAGTGAGTCGCTGTCAATATCAGCCGGTCGTCGTCAATAGCGCAAGCGAAAGCGATCGTGATGAGGCCCACTGATCTGGACACCGATCTTAAGAGTATTTCCTCATTCTTTATCCAAAACAACCGTCTGTCCCCAACGGAAAGGTCAACAGACTATATTCGTTGGGGTGGGGGGTGTTAGCCTCATGTGAGGGTCTTGAGGAGAAAGGATGTGGAGGTTTTTCTCCTCAAGGCGGCTTATATATATATATATACCATATATACAACATACCATGAATTAATTCACGTATACGCTATTGCGCATTTAGCAATTGGAATGTGATAAGATTATACATTGTCATTTTCAGCGATAGTCAACACGCTGCTCGACTCTCTAAATGACAAAAACGAGTCTGTTAACAATGCGGTGAAGAAGTCTTTGTGCAAAATTGCCAATGTTCATAATATCGACACAGTTTTGTGCACCTGCTGTGAGTATCGATGCAGTAAGAAAAAACTACACAATGGACACGTTGCCAACATTCTTAGGTGATTTGGTAGAATCTTCGTCTACATACCGTGCTAGTTAGAAGTCGACTGTGTCCTCGTCTGTAAATGATTATTTATATCCTCTCGATGACTGTTTTACTTGAAATTGTTTTAAAATTTCAGCACAATCGAACAAATTTGCACGCAGAAAGCGCAAGCGATGGATGTAAATACTGTTGAGACTGTGTTGAATGTAACACTCGACGAGATGGTTTCCAGCAAAGATTATATTCCATCATTGCAAATGCCCGCCTCTGGAGTTTTAGTGGCTTTGAGCAACGCTCATCCCCACAATGTTGGTTATTTCATTTTTATTCTATTTGAAAGTATGTCTACAAGACTTAATTGACGATGATTTTTTATAGATTATAACTCGACTTGTGGATTTACTGCAACCGGGTGTTATACCTCACTTTACAATTCCTCATACTTTGGGAACAATAGCGGCTGCAAACGGCAATGGGATACTGCCTTTCGTTAAATCGATTCTTGCTAAAATGTTGCCGACTTTGGGAATGCTAAGGAGTGATCCCTTGAAACAAGCTTTTGCATACGGTATCGATAGCTTATTTCATTACAGTTGAAAAGGGCGAATCTAATAAGAACGAATCCACTATGGTCGAATGGATGAAGTCTAATAGTTAAAATGTAGACACCGGATTTGGTGGAAAGCGCATAAGGTCTAATACGAATAAGATAGAAAGTGGATTTGGTCGAACGGCAACGGTAACTTTATCGGATTGGTAACTTTTCCGATTTTTGGCCAGTTATTTATTTATTAACGACGAGTTATAAAACTTACCGACCATTTATTGAAATTAATCACCATTTGGTTAAAATAACTGGCCGAAAAACGGAAAAGTTACTAACCCGATAAATACAGGCCATGGTCTAATAGGAATAAGATAGAAAGTGGAAAGGTAGAAATTCACTTCGATTAAAAAAGGGTCAGAATCACCGGTTTCAAATCAAAGCTTACAAGAAATTACTCTTCGCGTTTTATATAAAATTTTTTCGATATTTTTACCTTTTGATCAAATCAGCTTTACATATATCTTTATTCGTATTAGACCATACGCTTTCCACCTTATTCGCTATCTACATTATATGTACCTATTATACCTTTTTCGTTTGCGACATTTTCCATTCGATCACAACTAGATTCTGCCTTTTCAATTTATTTCAGTTAATTTTACTAGTTATCGTTGAGCTACATTATACTTATCTTAATTATGTTTTAGCTTTGGGAAATTTTTCATTGGCGTTGATGGACTATTTGAACAATAATACAAACGAAGAGAACGACTTCACTAAAGACAACCTTAGCACTGAATTTTCAATAGCTTTCGATGTCCTATTCATGCATTGGGTCAATTCAAACGAACCTAAGGTCGTTGAAACTATTTTGGAAGCTATGGGTCCCATGACCAATTTGATTTCTAATGAAAAGCACGAAATACTCGTTGCCAAACTAGTTCCAAATGTATTTTCATTATATAGGAAGCCAAATTTGGATTCGTATTTTGTCACGCAAGCGGTGACGTACATATTGACGAGGACTGTGACTAAAAACAAAATCTTGTTGGGCTCTGCGATTATCGATAGTATTAATACTATGCTATTTTCTCTCGTTCTCACCCTACCGGATTATGATCAGCCACAAAAAATCAAGAATCACTTTGAAGTGTTGCGGTGCTTCGATATATTATTGATCAATTTTCCCAATTTCACATTGGAATTTTTGTATCAACACGCCAAAATAAACAACGAAGAGGAAAAAATGAAAGCCATTGTGATATTAACACACTTGCTCACATCGTCGGAGAAAGTAATCGTCGAAAACTTCATTTCGATATTGAAAGACAACATAAGCGTCGATAGCAGTGTTAAGATGAAAAGAATCTTATTGAAAGCGATAGTCGCACTAGCGTACAGACATAATTTGCAAGAACCTGATAATTGTGTCTTGTACGAGTTTATCATTAGATACATATGCAATACCAATGAAGGTGACATGTCTGAGAATGATGTTTTCGATCTTTTTAACGATTGTGAGAATTCGCTCTACCTGTTAACATCCACGGTCAATAATATAAAGCCGGTACTTTGGCCGCTTTTGCTGAAAGCTTTTTTGCAAGCCAAATACAGTAATTCCATTTCGATACTGGCGAAGTGTTTGATACAGCTCATACAAATCGACATTGAGGAAAGTGATGGAGCTGTAAAAAATGGAAAATTACATACACCGTCCAACGAAGCGATCTTTGTTCGTTGTTTGTCACTTTTGAATTATCCGCATGATGAAAAAATGTATAGGAATATATTGAATTTTCTTCTTAAGTTTTGTGAAGATATTCACAAGAACTTGGTAATCTCGTGGGAGATGGATTTGAAGAATCACCTGACGTACTTAAACTCTAAAGATTTTTCGGCCATTGCTTGGGAATCGATGATATTGGACCTGTTTCGTTCGGCGATATATCTTGTCAGCGACAACGCTTGGGTTGAAAGAATTTGTCATAAAATTCTGGAACAAATTCCACAGTGTGAATCGTGCATTGCTCAAAAGGGAATTTTATACAAATTTTTAGCAATTTTGCTTTGTAATACCGTACATTCACAAACTGTCGAATACAGACTTGACATTTTCTTCAACGCACTTCCTAACAGCGTCTCCGGCGAAGAAGATTATCTAGCCCAATCTTTGGGACTTGCTTCGATTAAACATGGTCTTCGCATTGCGGAAAAGTTAGACGAACTGTGCAAGGATATCGAGTCTCGTAAGACGAGCCGATTCTTGAAGTTTACGTTCATGAAAAATCCCAAACACGATATAGCAATAAACAATTTGAAATATTCAATCACTTTATGCTATGGAGAGGTGGCGAAAGAGCTTTTGGATTTTAAAATTTTGGAAAAATTTATTCGCACGGATACTGACAGTTGCGGTACTTTGATCCGATGGCTCGTTTATAATCTGCAAAGTACATCGTCGTCGTTTGCCTTGATGCGAGCTACAATCAGCACTATACATCTTCTTGCAAAAGCTATTCATTGTATACCGCACAATATAATTTTACACGATAGATGGAAACTTCTCAATCACGTTTTGGATCAAATGCTTGAAAAAAGTTCAACTAAAGACGACATCGAGCTATTCCCCAAAATAATCGACGCTACAACGGCTCTTGCACTTTTGCCAAAATATCTAGTACCGGAGGAGAGAAATGCCGTCTTAAGATTGATCTATAACAAAGTCAGCAATTCCATCACTTATTTAGAGGATAAAGTAAACGGTAAACAATTAGACGAAGGAGAGTTTTTGAAATTGGTGAACAATATTCAATGCTCTTTAGATTCACTAGTAAAAGAATTCATAATGCAATCAACGTGTCCCAGTACTTTAGATGACATGTTGAGCATTTTAGACGAATGGATAACGAATGAAAGTAAAACGGTCCGTCTTGCCGCGTTAAAGTCGACGCAAATAGCGCTATCATCGTTCATCCAAAACATAAAACTAACCTATGAAAACCCTAGCAGATTCAATCAAAGTGGACTCCTCATGGGCAAAATGGTATCCAGATGCGGCGATGAGTATCCAACGATCAGAAGCACTTCTGTCAATTGCATTAAAATACTCATTCAAATCAGCAATTTGTACGATGGTAGACTGATCGAGCCGCAGTGCGAATCTGCTCTCACGAAACTTGAAAGAGAGATCGCAAGTGATGACCCAGGAGTGTTATCAAACGCAATGGAACACATTGGTGATATTGTGAGCGACAAAGTACAGCATCAGCAAATAATGCAGTTGACCGAGACGCTTTTGCATGGACTTCAAATCAACGGCTCGTCCGGAAAGGGATGTAACGTTGTCCTGAATACAATCTTCAAAACTAAAGGTCAAGATTTCTATCAGAACGTAAACGATATTATGGGGTTGACGTTGAACACTCTTCAAAAAATCAACGGTGCTGAGAAAGACGCACTTTTACAAGTCATTTTAACGTTTACGAGACATCATTTGAAACCTGTAGTGGCGTATCTACTGATGCAACCTTTACCGTTTGAAAAGTTAGTCTTGATACTCTTTATATTGTTGTGTGATGATCGAATAACTCAGACGTGCTCAGTCTATCCCCAGTTTTTATATGTACTAGGGATGGGTAATGGAATTATCCTACATAGGGTTGGTGTTATTTCTACAACAAAGATGGCGTCACCACTTAATACGTAGATGGTATTGGCCATCAAAAAGGCAAGGCCCCACAGATCTCTAGTACATACAAAAACTGGGGATAGCCCGACTACAATTGGAATAACTGATTGTTCCTTTTATAGATGCGTCTGCGAATGCTGGAACGTTTTGACTAACGACCCGTCCATATCATTGCACACGGTTGAGTATTTCATGATCGTTCTGCAGACTGAGCCGTTGTTTGAAGAATTTCACAAATATGACAGTGTCAAAGTGGCCACAGTTCAATACTTATCGGTGATGAATTGATACATTATCTTTATTCATCGTAATTTTTTCAATTCTAATTTTTTTATATATTTTTATTTTAACATAGGTTATTAGCGCACTGTGCGAAGTATTGAGTCAATCACATACGCAAAATATTTGCAATGAAAAGTTCGCCGAGTTATTTGCAGTGTTATATACGACGCTCGTTAGTTTCATAGGTGCATCTCCACCGGCGCACTCTATTCAGACCGAGAAGAAGAATGAAAAGTTCGGTTTCATTCCCAACTCTCAAAGTGTTAAACTGTCTCCCGTACGAATCACCATTGATACGTTGAAGGCGCTTCTGATCAACACCAACTGTTTTAAGGTCATTACAAACGCAATGGCCCGGAGCCGACTGATGCTTTTCAAAACGCTCTCCAGTTTGTTTAGGCAGTAGCCACATTCTCCAACGATTACATACAGTTGAAAAGAACGAATCCATTATGGTCGGATGAAAAATGTCGCAAACGAATATGGTTTAATAAGTATAAGATAGAAAGCGCATAAGGTCTAATAGGAATAATATAGAAAGTGGATGGTATGGTATGCTTTATGCGCTTTCCATCTTATTCTTTTGACCTGTATTTATTGGGTCAGTGAATTTTCCGATTTTGGGTCAGTTATTTTAACCAAATGGTGAGTTATTTTAATAAATCTTCAGTAAGTTTTATAAAGGGTCAGTACTTATCTAATCAGTAAGTTTTATAAAGGGTCACTACTTATCTAATCAGTAATTATTACTAGCGGGATGTTGGATTTAAAAACTATGTTCATTCTCGTTATGCTTAAAAAAGAAGGCATATGATCAATGCGTACTGCCAGTTATGACATATGGATGTGGAACGTGGATGCTAAATTCTAGAATGTTATGTAAGATCCAGTGCCACAAAGAAACATGGAGATATATGTATGCTTGGTATAACAAGAAGAGATCGTAAAAGGAATACATGGGTAAGAAGTGTGACTAAAGTGACAGATAGTGGTAAGATGGCAGATGGACGCGAGAAATACTGGAATGGTATCCGAGAGGATGAGAAAGAAAGCAAGGTAGACCAAGTGGACGATGGGCTGATGAATTGAGAAGAATGTGTGGTCAAGTGTATGCAGATTGCTCAAGAAGGATTGGAGGGGCCTTCATCCAGCATTCGATGGTGAATGGCTGAAAATGATGTTGAATTGATACTAAATGGTAAGCAAATCTATATAAACGGTTGGTATTTGACCGATTTGCTAATTTTTACTGTTTTCTAAATATAATACTGACCATTTATGGATATAAATACTGACCGATTAACTAGTTATCTATTCTCATTAGACTTTATTCGCTTTCTACATTATTCCTATTAGACCTTATCCATTTGCGACATTTTTCATTCGACCATAATGGTTTCGGCCTTATCAACGCCTCAGGAGAGTATTCTGAAATGCGTTAGTTGTCTGTTATGACAAAACCTAATCGCTGATATATTGTAAAATTTTCAGGCACTCGATATCTTCTTGGTGTGCAATCAGTTAGAAACTACTGAACTTCTCAACTCTATTCTGGACATAGTACACAGTATAGTCGCCGTATTTTGCGAAGATTATCCTCAGCATCTTTCGAAGCTTGTAACGTCCCTGAATCAATACGCCCGTTGCTCGTTAATCCCTCAACGGATTGCCGTTGTCGCATTCTTTAGTCACCTCATTTCGTTTAGGTCTGTCTATAATAATGATAAATCGAACATGTATGTAAGTATGTGTTTCACGATTATTATGTGTTTATTGCAGATGCATTGACAATTTGGTGATGCTGGATACCGTTATGGCAACGTTGAATGCTGGCTGGAGAGATACGGCTTTAGAAGTGCGAGCGATAAGTTTATCTGGTTTGGGTAACGTGAAACACTTACAGAGCGAGCAACGAGAATCATTGATGCCATCGGTTATATCAAATTTGTACCACGGACTTGACGATCATCAGGGAAAGTAAGTCTTGCGGTAATAGAAATCTTGAAAATGGTTGATATATTTAATAAGCGTATGTTTTTTAGTACACCGATGACCAACGTGCCGTTAATTTCTATGATCAATCTCAATGAATTTTTATTATTGGATACGATAAATAACGAGCTGATCGAACTCTATTCACCGATATCGCATAGAATAAAGGCTTTTATGAATACGGAGAATCCGTTACTGCGAGAAGCTTCAATGAGACTGTTCGGCGAAATCGCATTCAGGCACAACTCTGACGGTGTTAAAGAGCAAGCTTTTACTTTGTTTCCATGTTTTCTGCTACATCTTGCAGACGACGACGTTGATGTCGTCAAGG
Source organism: Parapsyche elsis (assembly GCA_022651745.1). Taxonomy (NCBI): domain Eukaryota; kingdom Metazoa; phylum Arthropoda; class Insecta; order Trichoptera; family Hydropsychidae; genus Parapsyche; species Parapsyche elsis. The sequence goes on along the minus strand of JAGVSN010000002.1, from coordinate 8,590,737 downwards.
TGAATCTCTTTAAAATCTTCATTTAGATTTAATTCCTAAATTCTTATTGTTGTTTATATTTGAGGCATGCAAACAAACGTTGAAGAAAGTCTGTCCGAGTTTTGAAGCGCCTAATTCCAATGCAATGATTCAAAATCATTTGATCGACTCGGCAAAACTTCACATAACCAGCTTCACCACGGATTTGATCAAGTGTATGATCGGAGAGTGTCCGAACACAGTACCGCAATTGCTCGAAAGCACGATGAATTACTTGAATAGTCCATGGGAAAATATCCGAGCTAATTCTGTCGTTATTATAGGTAAGATGATCGTTTTCTGTTGATTTTAGCTGTTGATCGATTTATTGATTGATGAATTTTTAGGTTTGCTATTTGTGGATTCTGATGCGACGTTTGCGAAAGAAGAAGATTATTGTAAGAATTTGAAAATTTTAACATTCCGCCTTTTACAACTTTTGAAAGATGAGAATAATACTGTAAGAGCATCTGCGGCTACGGCTCTCAGCAACTTATATCAAACGATGTAAAACTTTTATATACTTATAGATTTTTTAAATTGACTGCTAATTGATGTATTTAATGGATTTATATAGAAAGATGTAATCAATCAAATCGCTTTAAGCTTTGGGTAAACTGAACTGTTATGTACTTGGTTCAAAACAATCAATGACTGGCCAAATTTTATACAAAATTATATTTATTGAATAATGAATTATAAAAGTGCAAGAATGTAAATATGTATAATATTATTGATTTGGAATATCTTAAGAAAACAAAAATGTAAAAAAGATATACAATATTGAAATATATATATTGGTGATATATTTAATGTTTTACTTGCTGTATGTATTCTTGGGTAATTTGCAATTTTTCATCTTCTATCTTTTCTTCCCTGAAACAATACAAAACGAATGTTTGAGATAAAAAATGTTAAAACAGTTACATATTATCTCTTGCTATCATTTGAAAAATGCTCACATTTGATCATTGTACTTTCTAACATATTCGTTCGCATTCTTCATCCACTCAAGCTGATATTTATTTTTCTTTTCGTTGCCTTCGATTTGATGTTCGAGCTCGTTACGATATTTTTGATTTTTCAATTTCAAAAAGAATTCATTTTCAATCAATTCCTCTTCTTTGTTTTTCACTTCATCTGAAAGCTGATAAAACAAATTATAACCAATTAAAAAAAATCAAACATATTTTTTTAAACGAAATTTACCTGTTTTCTATATTTGGCTTCTTCTGCTTGCAGTTTCTTTTCACGCTCCTCATGCATCTTAATTTGCATCCTTATTATTTTTACTAATTCTTTTCGAAATGAAATGTTCTTTTCTGCTTTGGTTTCTTGTGAGGCAACTTCCTGTTTCATCATATATACATGTTCCCGAAGTTCTCTGATGAGTTCCGTTCTTTCTTCTATAAGCCGCTATAATGCATTTATAGTAATAAATTTTTATTAGTGTTAAATTAAAATAAAAACATTAAATATACCTGCTGTGATAACAAACATGATGCAACAATATCACATATGGCTTCCTTCCCTTTCATTTTCTTCTTGAAATCTTCAAATCTGAAAAGCATATTTAAAAATCGTTTAAAATTAAACATGTCGATTCATCATATTATACATAATACATACATATGACTTACAATTGTAATTTTCTCTGAGCCTGTTTTTCCTCGTATTCTTTAGCAGCAGCTTCTTCTTTGAGCAACGTTAACTCGGCTTCGCGATTTTCCACCGCCTTTAACTTTTTAAATAAATCCATTTCACACATTAACTGCGAAGCTAATTTTTGTTTGTATCTTTGCTCCCTAAAATGATTAATTTTACTATTATTGTATACTGTAAAAATAGTTAGTGAATGAAGATGGAATGAAAAATGATGCTTAAATCTTAACACCAACATCAATGCACTAGTGTAAGCCCGTTGAATATCAACGGAGTGGTTTCTCATCATCCGTACTGTACCCGAGTGTTTGTGTGGTTGAGTATATGTGTATTTAATAGTTTTTATAGTTGTTGTTATGGTTGGCGCTAATAACAATTTAGCAAAGTCGCGAACATTTGCGAGCGAAAAAAACCCGAAGGAGACGTCATAGCGTTATCAGCAGACAGACAGACAGACGGATTTCGGCTATTATATATATAATACATTTTGCTACAGAGCGCAAAACCCTTTCCTTACCCAAGCTTATCATTGAGAAATTCATCCTCCATTTCTGCTAATCTTTTTTTTTCTTCCAAAATTTCACCCCCTTTCCGCAACTTACACTTCTCCTTCAGTTCCATCTGAAGCTGCAACACCTCCCCGTATCTAAGTTTAGACGTGTGGTTCTGTTGCTTAGCTCGATTTTGGATCTCATCGTTTTGTAACAATATCCGAGACAGAGATTTTGACTCCTCTCGTCTATGAACCTACGTAAACGACCGTATCTTTTAATGTGAAGTCGAAAATACGAAATAACATTCAACAAATCAAAACCGAAGGTGTAAAATACTTCTTCTAGCATTTCTCTGTGACGCTTCTCTTTCATTTGGCAAATCTGCTCTTTCAACGCGAGAGCTTCGTGAAGCTTTTGCTCGAACGTCCGCAACTCAGGCTCGTTCTGTCGCAGAGCTTGACGCTTCTTCGCAGCTACGAAGCTCTCATCGTCCATCATTAATCCGTAATGAATTCACCTTCAAAATTCAAAAGTGAAAATGTATGGTGACGTTTAGACAAAAATTAAAAATACTCACATAGAGAACAAATCTTTATAAATGCATTAAAATATAAAAAAAAAACTAGTCAACGTAACGCATAATAGTACCGGGAAAAAATCCGAAAGAAAAAAAATTTTTTTGACTTTTTGAATTTGAAGACGATTATTTTATTTATTTAAAAGCATTTAAAATATTTATTTTAAAGCATTTAAAATATTTATTTTAAAGCATTTAAAATATTTATTTTAAAGCATTTAAAATATTTATTTTAAAATATTTATTTTAAAGCATTTAAAATATTTTAAATGAATTTAAAATGAAAAACATCTGACTATTACTTTCAATACTCATTTTGAATACAAAAGCACCATTGAGTTACAAACCGCAAAAGTAAAAAAAAAAATGGGAAAATTGTCCATTTTTTTAAACGCTCATATCTCAGAAATGAGAGCTAACCAATATATTTCATTATCATATTCGAATTCAGTGGGTCAGAATTAGTAATATTTTTCGGGTCTCCGCTCGGGTAACTCAAAAACGTGATTTTTTTGTTGCAGTGTTATCAACTATCTCTACTATAAGTGCAATTATAATGTCTTTCTTTCGTAAAATTTTCTGTGCAAATCGGGAATTACCAACTGCGTATATGGAGTCGGTATTACAGTTTCTAAATCGGGACATTCCCAACAGAAATCCGGACGCCTGGCAACCCTGACGTGTGGTTTTTATGTTTCTGCTTAACTAAGGTCGAAAAAATCATTTCGACATAATCGCACCTTTAACCTTCGCTCAAGAGACTAGCCGCTGAGCTATCGCCTGGTTATAAGTTGATAGAAATGATATGAAAGCATTATTGTAGGTTAGGTTAGGTTAGAGTTGTAATTCGCGTAATCACCAGATGCGTGTGAAAGTACCTCTGCGCTCCTTTGCAAAATGTCGATTGATGAGTATTGTGACAAATGAAGATTACTTAATGATCATTGTAGCAATAACAATCTTTTTGACATAGGTTATGATATTATTATGATTGTGTTGATGTAAACAAAGCGAACGTGCACGTACCGGTTGCTAAGGGTCGCTGTGGCCAATCAGCGTTCACCAATTGCTTCGAAGATTGCGGCGACCAATCACATGCGACGATCAACGACGACCGGCGTTCAGTGACAAGTGCTCAAAGCGAACGTGCCATCTGGCAACTGGCAGTTGGATTTGGATTTGACGTGCAGTGCTGCCAACGTGTCGCTATCGATGAACTTTACGGAGAAATATAAAACGTTTCTAAATGAAATAACATTCAAGCTAACATTGTATTTAAGAATATAGATATCTATAAAATTGTTATTGTATTTATAAGCGGTCTAAATTTTGTTTTTTTTTTTGCATAGCCTCGGTAGTAGCGCGTAAATAGGGTGATATTGCTGCTTGTGGCCAAATTAAAATCGTTTTAGATTTTGCGTGACGTTTAAATAGCCGAACTAGAACTTTCGGTGGATGACCGCTGATAAATTAATATCAAACTGTGTTAAAAGAGGCTGAACGAAACTGAAAGTTAATTTCAATGTCATTTTTTTTAGTTATGCGATTGCTCTATTTTTACTTTATCCATATCGGATAAAGTATTGTGATCGTGCGAAAATTCAACCTTGAGATTTTGACTCATTTTGACAATTTCAGAAATACCAAAGGATCTGGATTTATTTTAGTTTTCCTTAGGAACGGAAAGCTGAAATAAATAAAAACTGTCGATTTTACCGGAACAATAATTTTAATTTAATAGTAGAAGTTGTAATATATCGACCGATTTTTATTCTTACGTATTTGACTTCAGTTTAAAGGCTCTATTAAGGCCTAGTACACACTCGGCGCTTTACGCGGCATAAGTTCCCATGAAGCGTCCGACCGCGACGGCAGCGTACACACTCGACGTTTTGTGCCGCGTTTTTGGAGCGAGAGTAGGGTGCGCATTCGTCACTTGGAGAATGGACATCGAGGCGGCATCGGCAACTTGTGGGTGGCTTCTCTATCGTCGTTATAGAAGACGGCGACAGAGACAACGGGAATAATATAAGTGAAACGTTACATACAATTAGTAGAGCAAAGGCTTGGCTTGGAGCAATTGGCTTTTAGTTAAACTTTCAATAAGTCTTTGTCAGTTTCACAACAAATGAGAATGTTTAAATAATTGGCTTTTAGTTAAAGTCGCAATGAGAGGGTTTTTATTACCTGAGTCCGATACATTCATAAATTCTACTTAAAGGGGTACCAACATGCATTTGGAATCCATATTTGAAATCCAAAACACTATAACAGCGATCGCCAAACGGTCGTTCTCGAGCTACCGGTAGCTCGCGGCGACATTTTCGGTAGCTCGCGTAGGATATTATATCATATTTATAAATTTGCCTCTCAAATTTTATTATTGGACATGAAATATTTCTCGAACTAAATTTCAATGAAATGCTGAGCAAGTTTAGTTTAGAAATGCTGCGGTTTAGTGACATTCAGCTGTATAGTCAAAAATTTTAAAGAAAATGGCAGGTCATCAGAAATGGAATTGATAGAATTTCAATGTGATTTGTCGCTTAGTGTTGCCTCAACTGTAGAATCTGTGTGGCCTTTCGTCCCAACAGAAAAGTATCCAATTTTTGCGCTCAAAATGAAGGCATTTTTTTGTTCTACCTACTAATGTGAATCAACGTTTTCCACTATGAAGGTAAATATAGAAACAGACTCACAGATGTACATACATCTTGATAATTGCATTAGGATGGGAGTGACAAGGTACCGAAAATTGAAAAAATTGTGGAGGAAAGTGAATGCCATTGTTTTCTTTAATTATTATTTTTACTTTTACTCACACTTATTTCAAAATATTTTTCAAGTCCGATGTCCTAATTTATTTTAAGTAATATAATAATATTATGTATGGTACGATAAAGGACGATGATAAAAAATTATAAAGAAGGAATATGTATAAGTAGCTCACCAGACAATTTCAATTTTTGAAAGTAGCTCACATCCTTATTGAGTTTGGAGACCACTACACTACACTACAATGTTCTCGGAGCGCTCGTAAAGTGCGCGTTTCACCAAATATCTGGAAACGCGCGTTTGCTAGGTATGTCTCGCTTCAAAAGCGAACAGTGTGTACGCGAACGCGCGCTTTCATACGATATCTAGTAAAATGAAACGCGCGTTTCAAAAGTGCGCGTTTAAAAGCGCCGAGTGTGTACAGGGTCTAAGGCTTGGTTTCGCAAGTGGCCACAGCTTGGCCGACTTGGCTGTTGTGGCTGCGGCCGTGCCCGCTTTCGAGGCATCTGTCAAATTCTATACATAAAAAAAAACCAAAGTCCTGGTGGTTGTGGCTGTATTGGCCGTTTCCCCACACCCCACCTAGACCAGTGCTACTCAAACTTTCTGATATGGCGGAACGGCAAATTTTTATCAAATTTTCCACGGAACGGTACCCTATATATAATACTATTTTGCAATAAAAATATATATATTTTCTTGAAATTTTATAAAAAAAAAAAAAACACATTATACATATGTACTTGCATAAATAGACAAAGTAATAAAATAAACGATGATACAAAAATGAATTTATTTATTATGCAAGCATTGAGTATGTAACATACATATTTTAACGCTTTTTTATAGGGCAAAACTGTTTATTTTCCATTTTTAATGAAAACTTAATGAAATTTGATTAATATCGAGATATGGATCTTGGATTAATTATTTAAAAAAATCGTAATCACTTGTAATAAGCCCCAATGGGAGGTCAATTATAATGCCACCTAACTTTCAAGAAAACAATTTAATGAGGCATGCAAGGTGGCAAACATATCGACTTCTTTTATTTATGGTAAAATTAAATGTTTTCCATGATTTATAATGAAAAAAAATACTTAAATGATCTTAGTGTTCAAATTTATTAAAAAAATTACAAAACTTAAAATGAAATATAAAAATTACGGAATAAAATAATACCAAAACATTAATTGAAAAATAAAAATTAACAATGATAAGGTGCAAAACATTTTTTATACAGTGCTATCTCACACAGAGAGGATATTTTATTACTGCGTTTTACAGTCTTTTTCGCGGTACAATATGTACAGACTCAATGGTTCTAGATATTAATATGTATAACATAAATAAACATAATAAAAAATAAAAATAAAATAAGTTCTCTCCCCTCAAACTAACGAGAATAATATATATGTATGTATATATGTATGTATGTACATATATATTTTTTTTGTTATGTATAAATTCCGATATCATTATGAAACATATCATAGCAATCTCTCGTCACTCGACTTTTCCATATTTCCAACTTTCGCTTGTATCCGTCGATCTTTTCTGCCATCGTAAAACACGAAGTCATCCTTCCCTGCATGGAGGTGTTGAGCTCGTTTAAGGAATTATTCTAGACGTTGCACGTGCACACCAACAGCTATAAAAATTCGAGTGTGACCAACCCATGACTTTATCCATGTATTTGAGGAATACTAAGAGTAACGAAAAAAATAATAAAAGTATTAAAAAAATGTTATTATTTTGAAGGTTGTTAAACATACTACATATGCAAAATTTCAGCTTAATGTGTGTGATAGTTTTGCTGGAAAAACCTTCCAAAGATTACACAAAAATTAGGTGGTTTTCCAAAGGAAGTACCACTTCCGGTTGACGAAAAATTTTGAAATCCTAATGGATTGTAATGGCTGGCAAAAAACATATAAATATGAGGTTTCAGTTCAATAGAAACGGTTTTTGAGTACACAAGTACGCAGACACACAGTCATACAGACATTTCCCAGAAATCATGAAAACGCGGAAAAATCAAACGTCAACGCGTGTTTCGCAAACAGTGATTCGCACGGGAGTGAAATGGCCAAGATGAGAAACAAAGATGGTCAAGGGAGGACTGTGAAGGGTGAAGAGTCAATTGCCATTGATCCACGTATAGCTATTGTAGGTGCAACGCAATTGCGAGGCACCTGCACGCCAACGGCTAAATAAAAAAAAAAAAAAAAAAACGCTGCTCTCGACCACAACTTGTGTGGTCCGTGTGTTGTACGGCAACAGCTAAAAAAACGCGGCAGCTCGGCGGAGACGGACAGCCGCTACCGGCTCTCGACCGCCGCCGACAGTACCAAACGTCCGTGTGTTGCGATCTACGTAATTGTATACAATTCTATGGTCTGTTGGAAAATTGGACCGCCGCCAACCGCTAAAAGAGGTCCGTGTGTTGCGGGCCTAAATTAGCAAATATATCAGTCAAATACGCCAGTTTGGATATCCAATCTGTATCTTCTAACAATTGTGCCCAATCTGGTTTTTTATGGTTTAAAAACTGGGCAAGCTCGTTTCGTAGCTCAAAAACTCTTGACAGAACTTTTCCCCTTGATAACCAACGTACATCAGTCTTATCATTGATGAGAGTCCCTTTTTCATAACAAAGACACAGAACACTATAAGACTTGCAGTGGACCGCGTGGGACTAAACTGCTCAAACTTTTTTCAATTCAATTTAAAAATGTGTAGCGTGAGCAGGATGTGTGGTTCCGTACAGAGAGAGAAACGCAGCAGTATGGGTCTAAGTCGTTTATTGGTTGGAGGCGAACGGTCCGTTCGCTCCAAGCCGCCGAGTCCGAATGGCTTCTGGGACAAACAGTGCCTTCATTTATAGTAGGCGATCACAGCGCCATTGGTCCAAATTGGCGGGAAAAATGATATCCCAAACGCCCCTCGGTATCCTAACGCTATAAATGGTTATAACGAAAAATTATCTTTGAAAAAAAAATACGCCAATTCATAATTTTTTTAATTCAAAAATGGTAAAAATTTTAAAGTGCGTCAGATTTGCGGCTAACGCCGCGGAACGGCAGGCAATCGTTCGCGGAACGGCGCCGTTCCGCGGAACATAGTTTGAGTAGCACTGACCTAGACGACATATGTATGTACCTCGTGTAGCGTCGACCACAACGTTTGGTTTTTACTTTATCCTAATCGGATAAAGTATTGTGATCGTGCGAAAATTCGACCTCGAGATTTTGACTGATTTGTATCGAGTATCATCCCCAGATCACGTTTTCATGATTTCTAAAAAATGTCTGTATGTCTGTATGTCTGTATGTCTGTGTACTATGTGTGTGTGTGTATGTCTGTGTGTTTTCTCCGAAACTATCAAGTCTATCAAGCTGAAATTTCATATCTATTATTTTCACGTAAAGTTTAAAAGCCATAAGGAATTTGGTCAACATCATTCAACCGGAAGTAGGGTTTTTTTCGTGCAGAAAATTCAAAAATCCGGTAAAAAATCATATTTCCGAAACTGCACCGGGAATTTTCTCCAAATTTCATATCTATAGTTTTCACATTAGCCTTAAGAGATACTGTGATTTTAGTCAACTTCTGACTACCGGAAATGGCAGTTTACTCTTGAACGATTTTTTGTTTTTTATTTTTTTCGACCTTTTAAATATGTGGTATCGTCACAATATTGTAATGTTGTAATTTTGAGAGAAATTGATATTTAAAAAAAAATAAATTAATAAAACTAGTCAACCGGAAGTAGGTTTTTTTTTTTTGTTGAAAAGTTTACCGCAAAATATTTCCGAAACCGCACCGGGAATTTTCTCCAAATTTCATATCTATAGTTTTCACATTAGCCTTAAGAGATAATGTGATTTTAGTCAACTTCTGACTACCGGAAATGGCAGTTTACTCTTGAACGATTTTTTGTTTTTTATTTTTTTCGGCCTTTTAAATATGTACTATCGTCACAATATTATAATGTTGTACTCCTGAGTAAAATTGCTAGTTACGAAAAAATAAATCATTAAAATCAGTCAACCGGAAGTTTGGGTTTTTTTTTTTTTTTTTGTCGAAAAGTTTACCACAGAATATTTCAGAAACTGCCCTATTGATCAAGTCGAAAATTTATATTTATAATTATCATATAAAATTTAAGAGTTGATAAGGTTTTGATTAAAATCCGCCGATCGGAAGTGGTAGTTTTTCTTATTTGAATATATGCCGAAGATCGTATTTTATATACGCGCGCGCACTCAACACAGTAATTTCATGATATGTACATACATATGTATGTATTTTGATTGGTGTGGTGGTGGTGTATGCGTTTTATTTACTTACGTACTTAAAAAATTAATTTCGTTACTCTTTGTATTCCTCAAATATATGGATAAAGTCATGGGTTGGCTACACCCGAATTTTTTTGTATAGAATTTGAGATGCCTGGAAAGCGGCCGTGGCCACAAGAACCACAACAACCAAGTGTGCCAGGCCGCGGCCACTTGCGAAACCAGACCTATAGGGGATTAACCTACTTTTTTTTAAATTTAATAATAATAATCATGCGGATCTTTCAGATTTTTTTGAATATTGCAATGCGTAAAACAATTAAGTAAGTATTAACTCCATGTTGAATTTGAGTCGTTTCAAAAGAGAATCTGGGCTACGCTAGATAATATGCAAATGCTCAAGACTGGGTCAATACGTATGTATGTACTTGTGCGCGTTGGTGAGCGGCCATTTTTCAAGTATTATTCGTGCCAAAAGCGCCCGCGTGAATTATGTCCGCGCCGCAAAAACTAGAGAGCAATAATTCATCTGGTCCTCCTTCTCCCATCCTCCCCTCCACCGACATAAAAGAGGAGAGCATTCAAAATTAAGTCGAGTACAAAGTTTTACACAGCATAAAATAAAGTGAGTCATAAATATATTTTGCCTGGGCTTTTCTTTAAATTCTCTTAACTGGCTCATATATTAGGTATCTTGTCTCATTTCTTGTTCTTAATGCCTCTTTCAGGAGCGAAGATATATACGACCAGGGGCGGATTCAGACCCGCTCCCTATAGCGGTCGCTTTATACACATAATACGCCGGCTATACCAAATCGATTAAAATGTATTATATAATACGTAAAATTTTAAATATAAAATTTCACATTTAAAAGTATAATGATGTTCGCCGTTCGTTGAAGTTAGCAGAAACAAGAGTTTTGAAACTTAGTACCGCCATAAAATAAAGATGTCCGATACCACATCTTTTCACCAAACTCGACAAGACGCTTCGACATAAACGCACCCCAACGCCTTGGTTGTCGCGTGTATTAACCGCCTGTCGCACCTTACGGCCATAGCAGTCGCACACCTGCTGCTCCATCTGTCAAATTCTATACTATAAAAAAACTGCGACAGGCGATTGTTGCGCGCGACAACCAAACGCGAAACCAAGACTAAGACTTCCCGTTCCTCTTTTTTGATGCTGAATGGTGGATTCGAGGATGAGAATGATGATGATCGTCTCCGGAACCTAGTGTAGAACAAATCCAGAGTAGAATACACCCCGATCGAAGGGGAAGGGGAGCTCAGTCGGCGGGGCGTTATTGCCGCCCATTAATGTAATTCATTGTGTTTTGGCGGTTCGTCGCGGGCCAGGGGGCGCATCTTCAAGGGGGTGAGTTAGGGGATGGAGATGGAGGCGAAGGCGCCGAAGAACAGCAATAAACGTTCGCGGATCGAGCTGTAAATATGCTAATGCGTGCGATAAAGCAGCAGCTCTCGGGACCCCCTACACCCACCCCCTCTCCCCCCCGACACTTTGCAACTTTCTGCGGGGACATTTGACATAACAGACGATGCATCCTCGATTTGAGAAGATGAGGTGGTAGTGGTATACTGATGAGTTATGTTTCTGTCGTAACTAACGCCATCGTAGAAAATTTAAACGTTATAATTATAATTTGATTATTATGCATAAATAAAAAGCGTTTCAGGTTTCAGATCCTCCGCTCGGTAAGCATCTACCTATCCCGTTTCATCTGAAATGTGCGAAATTAACTCTTTGCTCAGCGTTCGCTGATGTGGTACTTTCGCGATATGCTCCTCCCAACTACGAGTTTTTACATTTATGCGTCGCCCCCATCTAATTTAATTATTGTCGTTAATTTATTGTTATTTTTATTAATAATAATAATAGTTCATGCTTATATGCTACTTCTTTGTATAGGAATTTTTTAACGGTTAGACTATTTATTTACATACATATTTACAGGTTGTAATTATTCAAATTATATTACATATGTAGGTACATACCTACATATGTGATAATTAATCAATAATAACACTGTGCAACAAAAAAATCACATTTTGGAGTTACCCAAAAATTATTACTACCCTCTGAATCCGAATATGATAATAATTTTTTTTTGGTTAGCTCTCATTTAGATATGAGCGTTTATGTGGACAATTTTCCCATTTTTTTTTACTTTTGCGGTTTGTAACTCAAAATTTACTGCTTTTGTATTCAAAATGAGTATTGAAAGCAACAGTCATATGCTTTTGCTATTAATTTTGATATTTTAAAGCTTTAAAATACTTAATCGTTCTAGCAAATATCTTACGTCTTAAAAGTAATCAAATCAAATCAAAATCGTCTTAAAGTAATCGTCTAGCAAATTTTAAAAGTCAAAAATATTTTTTTTCTTTCGGATTTTTTTCCGGTGTTATTATGTGACGTTGGCCAGTTTTATTTTATTTTAATGTATTTATAAGAATGGTTTCTCTATGTTTGTATTTTTTATTTTTGTCTAAACGTACAAATTTGAGCTGTTGATGATTTGAAGTCGCGCTTAGAGGTGATTGTGGCGTCACGCGTTTGTGGTCAGAATCGCATCAAATTAATCAAATCAAACTACATAATATGTATGTAAAACATATAAATTAACTACATTAAATTATCATCCCCGATTAGTATCCTAGCTAAATTTTGCCATATGTACGTCCCAAAGGTTACATATGTTAGGGTGAAAGTGGCATTGATATTTATTTGGATTATAAAAATAACTTAACCATTACTATCATCATCATTATCATAGAGTGGAGGTGCATAATATTTCTGAAGCCTATGTACATACATATAACGTATAGTGATATTAATATAGAGTTTTATAGTCATAAAAATAATGCCTCCCATTAAAAAAACTTTACTCACCCCTGTGAATAAATAAATGGATAAAAGATCATCCCGAAATAAATTTTAACGGTGAAAATCTTTATTGCAATAAATGTAAAATTAATGTGGGGATTAAAAGATATAATATTCAAAAATACATACGTAGCTGTGTATACATATGTATGATTAAGGCTGCAAAATTCTTGAGCGCGCAAATGCCCGAATATGACACATTTGACGTCTGACCCACGGTCTTTCCCATGCGGCCCTGCCAGCCGGTCTACGGGATAGTGCCACCGATTCTCGAGCTCTAATAAGGACACTCGCTCGGCTTACCACCCTGGAAAATCTATGATTATTATCTCTACACGATATGAACTATGTATATCCATATACAGATAAAATAAAAAATGTATCAATGATTTGACGGTTTTGGTTCTAAAGCTATTTTTTTTAAAGGGATTTTATTCCTGCCAAATGAAGGTGCGATTAAAAAATGTGCAGATGCTTCAGAGAGTGAGAGTAGGAGAGGGGGGCTAGGGGTGAGTTTTTGGAGATTAAATCGAATGCTAGCGATTGACGATGACCCTATGCAGCGGTACGCTTTGAATAATTCACTGAAACAGAACGAGAAAGGGGAAGGGGAGGGTTTTTTTTGCGGGTTGCAGACTTCGCTACCCCCGCTGGAGGCACAGCAGCCCCGCGTGTTTGTCTATGCAAAACAGCCGGCGCGTTGGAAACCCCTGCGCCGGCAAGTTTTATTTCTTTATTGCGAAAAAATGTAAAGTCTCCGATGGGGTGGAGGGTGAGAAACGGCAGGAGGGGTGGGGGGGGGAAGGCTTTTAATATTCAAAACCTTATTTGGAATCCATTTGCGCCGCTTAAACGCGCGCCTTTTTTACGCGCCACTATCGGCCGACCATAGACAATCGCTGCGCGTCATCGCTTTTTGCCACCCCCATCAACCCTCTCCAACCCCTTCCGTTCTGCGGAATAAAATCTGCATAATGGCCGACCGGCGTGTTTGCGGCCCACCTCGTCCGCCAAATTGAATACAATCAACGCGAGCTTTAATTACGACCGAATGGCCACCTCTACCCTCTTTCCACCCCCACCCGCTCTTTTCGACCAGGTGCCGAAATGGACGTTAAATTTTAACGAGCCTTTTTTCTATCTCTTTCTCTCTCTATCTCACTTTTATTATGATTTTCATTATTATTTTTATTGCAATGTACGCGGTGTCATTTGGGTTTATGTGGAGTTGAAAAAAAATACATGTCTTCGCATAACTTGTATATGTAATATTATCGATAATGTTTACTCATATTATACTTCATACGAATACGCGAAATGTATTTTTTCTATATAAATACATACATATGTACGTACATGGTGTGTACATAAAGTATTGTTTCATTCGAGAGGGAGTTGATACATATGTATGTATATATGTATGTATGTACATACATATATGTAGTGTTGTAAGTCAAGAATATTCCCGGAGAACGAGAATATTTTGAGAATATTCTCCAAAAGATTATTCTCCGAGAATATTCTCCAAAGATTAATAGCTTTTTCTAGATAGTTTAATAGCTTTTTAGAGGGTTCTAGGATATTTTCAGAACCTAATAGGAGTAATAGGACTTTCTAGAGTGTCTGAGAGCATTTTGAATGACATTTTTTCATTCTGACGACACTGAATGTGTCATTTCGTCATTTTAAAATACGCACTACTAGCATGAACGTTTTCCGCGAAATTCTCACAGGAATGAAATGCTTAACTCTGGAAGCAATAAATTATGTACATATATATATGTATTTTTATTGCTTTGGTTATGATATTCCAGTGAAATTGTTCCAACTTATGATATAATCATTCATTTAAACTTAGCACAAAAGATAGTAAAAATTTTGTCATATTCACGCCCCATCAAATTTAGTTTTTGTCACAGATCTAACACTAATATTATTCGTGTAATCCGTATCACCTCTCCCAAGTATTAGCCCGGATTAGAGGGAGTTTACTGTATATTTAAGCAAATACAGTGAGAGCTAGTATTTATGTATTTACCTATAAAATACATGGTGGCCGATGGAGCCCAGGGTACATTGCATTATCTACTACAATTTTAAACAGAAAATTCTCGAAAATTCTTGGTTTGGAGAATATTCTCCAAAAGATTATTCCCGAGAATTTTACAACACTATGTATATGGGCCAGTAGAAGAAGACGGCGAACGGCGCATAAGGTACAACCTAGATTCTAGAGCTCTACAGCCTCTTCCAAGAAGAATGCGTTTCCACAGTCGGAAATCTAAGATGGACAGGCCATGTGGCTAGAATGGACAGAACCCAGCCGCCGGCGCCGCGCCGAGGAGTATCCTAAACAGCAAACCAGAGGATCCCAGGTCAATTCGCAGACACAAACTTCTGTGGCTGGACTGTGTCATTCGAGATGCTAGGGAAGAAATTCTTCCCTAGAATGCAATCTAGGGATTTCTTCCTTAGATGGATGAAATTCTTGAAGGAGGGTAAGACCCGCCCTGGGTTGTCAGGCCAATGATGAATGAATTGTTTTAATACGTAGCGCTCTGAGTATAAATTGTATACGAATATTATTTTAGATTTGTGAATACCTACATACTTAAGACAATTAACTCTTAAAGTTTTCATAAATGAATGATATAACATGGACAACTTCACAAACAAATACTTGCTAAAAAAAAAAAAGCGATCGTTTAATAAAAATATCAAATCTAGGTTACTATAAAATACTAGTCGGTTTCATATGACGATGGAGTATCACGCCAACCCCTCACCAATAACAGTACAGACCCTGGCCCGTTTGACAGTACCCGAAATAATTTTATAGTGTACATACATATAATTGATTGAATGGGTATATGCCATAAAATCGCGTTGTCGACTAAAACCATTTTTGGCAGATAACAGCTCATTGTCAGCACATCGCTAAAAAATTTTTGTTTGTTATGTTGGCAGTGCTAGCGTAACCACAACAACACAGACAGGCGGATAGATTTTACGCCATTATGTACATATAATATGTAAAGGGTTGAGAAAGCTCATTTTTATTGTAACCAGTATTGAACTGTTTTTCTTTAATTTTGCTTGCAGCAGGTTTTACATGGGTTTAGATGGGCGCATAGCCCACTGCACTTTAGTACGAATCGGCAATCTGAGCGGAAAAAAGGAATTTTTTGATCGCATGTTTTTAAAATTTTAAGGTTTAGTTTTGTTCTTTAATAACTGAACAATTTTTGTACATTCATAGTTTTTTTTATCGTGGCAACATTATTTCGTATGAAGGCGGTGACGTTAGTGATTGCGCGGAATAAGTTATTTGTCTGTGTGTCCGAGTCTCCATTGCCACGTGTAAAACAGCTCGTGTATTGTCCGGGAACTGAATATTAATCAAATTTAAAATGGAAGCTTTAATGGAAGATAATCAATTTAATTTTACCGTAAAAAGTATTTTAAATTTCAACGCTATATATATTTTGTAAAAACTTAAAAATCACTCTATTAAAATGTAAAAAAATTCTTTTGATTAAATTTCAAATAAATTTTTAACCCTTCCAGGCACGGGCCGATACAATGATTTTTTTTTCAATTCATAAAGTAAATCTTCAAATTTTAGACACATCTGTTTTTGTCTGCAGCCACTTGCAGCCCAATGATTTAAACAATTTTTCCCCAGATACGTCCTCGGGTTCCGGGCACTTCATCACTCGGCGCGAGCTCTTTGAAGCTCTACACAATAATACGCTCACCAAAAATAATATCAACAGTTATTTTATTGAGAAGTGGAATCTTCAGAGGGTTCCAGAGGATTTCACGAATATTATAAAAAAAATTATTTGGGAATTTGACAAACGTAGAAATGTTTGTTTTTTTTTACTTTTTCAGTGTTAATTTTTTTTTTTTGATACTTATTATATTCCACAGATATAGAGATAGAGTAGTGGATTGATCCAGTCTTTTTTTTTTTTAATGTAAAGAATTTTAAAAATATTTTTAAAATATTCATGATATAATAAAATTAAATTTTTTTTATTGCCATATTATTGTAAGTCAATAAATTTTAGATAAAATTGAGCCATAAAAAAATTTTTTCCGCTCAGATTGCCAATTCGTCCCATTGTGCACTGGCGCGACGGTGCCGCGCGGTCGCGCGCGGCCAGACTTTTGAGCGCGGCTAGCTGGCGGCAAGGCGCGGCAAGCTTGCCGCACGCGGCCAGCTTTAACATTGGTTTAGATGGCGCATAACCCACTGGCGCGACAGGTCGCACGCGGCACGAGTTTTTCAGCAAATACATATACTATCACGAAAATTAGTATCTTGTCCTTTTATTTGTCCCAAAATAAGTTTTATATATAAGTAAATATTATTCGTCAAATGATTCAACGGTCATTCTGCAATAATAAGTTGTAAAACTTCTCTTTATGCCTGCGCAAATCTTTGTAAAGCGCCTTTTATATGACGTTCTACATACATATGTACAAATACGGGATGAACCCAGTATTTTCATTTCACTTTTTTGCGACGACGATTCTGATAAAGCTAGCAGATCACAAACGGTGTTATTTAATTTACAACCCTTTAAATCTGAAACACGGATATTGGATGTCGAGTTTATTATTTATTACGGTCAAGATGGACTGTTCATTTTTTCATAGCTATGTGTATTTGCTTCTTTTGTTCACTTTTAAACACTTTTAAAAACAGTTATACAATATCAGTGCAACATGCGTCTATTGTACTCTTCCTTTCAATAGAAGGGAAAGTTTTGAGATGAAGTCCCAAAACTTCGATCCTATTGTTTATTTTTTTCTTGCCGCGTCTTGCCGCGTGTTGTTTGGTCGCGCCTAACTTGTTGCGCGCGACGTGTCGCGCCAGTGGGTTATGGCCCTTATGGCCCTTATGGCAAAGGTTTCATTTGACCTAACCTAACCTAACGCACACTCAAGATTTATCACCTTTAAAATGTGGACCATCCCTTAATGTCGACAATCGCTTAGACGTACTGAACGCAAGCCGAAAAGGGTTATTAAGCGAATTCGAGCAAACATTTCCCTGCCGGAATTTGAAGATTGCGACAAATTAAAATATTTTTATGTGTTTGTATTGGGCCCATTATCGCGGGTTTGTTTCGCTTTTATGCGGTGCTATTTTTAAGCATTAAGATAAAATATTGCTGATATTAACGTCGAGGCCCCCCCGACCACTTATTATACATAATCGAGTTTTCTGCGGGAAAAAAAAATATGAACCTCCCCCCTCTAAATTCCCCTTGGACCCCACCCACCCCTTTTAGTACCGAGCCATACATGCGGAGACGAAACGTTGCGAGTTTACCGTCTAACGGCCGAGCAGATAAAATAAAAAAGTGCCATAAGTTTCGTCGGGACTGCATGTGGGGTATTTTAAACAACCGTTTTCCTTTATTGCTAATTTCGCGGATGCTGCAGGGTTTCGCAGCGTCGTCAAGCAGAAAATCGTCTATTAATTTCAGCAAATTAAAGCGATGACTATGACATTCTATGAGCCCATAACAACTACCTTAGTGATAATTTAATGTTAATTTTGAATTCACATAGTTTATCAGAGAAGTAAATTATGAATTTTTAATTTTTCTACATTTGTATGAATTTTAAATATTTCTACATTTGTATGAATTTTTAATATTTCTACATTTGTATGAATTTTTAAAATAGCACAATCCAAAGTTTATTTAACTAGTCAAATCTTATTAATTTTACAAATACATACTACATATGTACATAATTTTTTTCTTCCCACTGTAACTATTTTGTCATTTCCCTTTGGCATTACACAATTTTTACTATCAATGTTATAAGTAGGCACACATCTTTCACATGATAATTTCATGTTTATAATACATAATTTATCAGTTCAAATGGTTTAACCCTTTTTAATCTCCGAACTAACTCTGTATTGTAGAGTACATATGTAGTTGGAGAACCTCATCATTCGTGCGCTGATGAAGCCTATTTTGGTGTTTTTTCGCTTGCTTCCTTATCTCGTCAGCAACTGTGTTCATTTTTAGCTCTCTGTGAATATTACGAAAGTACTCTATTCTGGAATGTCTGAATGATTTTAGTATTAGTCTGTTTGATACAGCCCCAAAGCTGGATACCATACATCCATATTGGATTTAATATCTGCTTATATATTATCAGTTTATTGTTGATTGAAACTGCGGAAGTTCTTCCAAGGAGCCAGTATAATTTTCTATATTTGTTTTGCAACAAATATATGAAGTCAATATGATAACGTGCCAGTCAAGGTTTAATTTCAGTGAGACCTATAGTACTTTCTATGTATCTATGTACATATGTGTCTATGTATTTTCTACCTAATCCAATATGAAAACAAGTAGAGTTTGTTGATTACGAAAATTATTCAACATGGTTTCGATCGCGCTAAATCAAAAACCCACCGTGTAAATCGAGGTCTATCCACAGTAAATTTCGAGCACACAGTCTGAACTCTTGCGAGCGTGGGAAATTTGCAGGGTTGTGCGAATATTAATACGTATGTCGTTTTGGGGAACGCGACCGCGAGCCGCTCGGCAACAGGGCTGCCAGATAAGCTTAATGTAATAGTATTTTTTGGCTTATCCGGTGCGCCGCAGGAGCCCGCCCTGATATTTACGATTATTAGCGCCCGGCGACAAGTAGATTTTAATACGGAACGACTGTTTAAAAAAAATACATACCGGGTGGCTAAGCAAGTTTGCGCCCCAAGGCGGCATCCCCTAAACCCCATTCCCTTATAGCGCATCTCAAGAATCTTTTATATAATATATGTGACTAGCCGTTGTACCTACTTGGCATTGCCTTGGTTCATATTGGAATAAATGACATAGCTAAGTTTTGGTCTAGATCAGCGGTCGGGAACCGGCGGCTCCGGAGTCGCATACGGCTTTTTGTATGAAACACAAAACATTGACACACCATTTACGCAAAATCATTTGCATAACTTCATGGCTATAAAAAACTATAATATCGTTTTTCACATTAAACTTTATTATACTTTTTAGTAATAAACTGTCAAACGTTAAGAAATATCATGAATATAACTTATTTCTTACAGCTATCCATTTCATTAATTAGAAACATTTAATTTCATTTTGAATATTCATATAATTCGTAATACATATAACAGTTAATATAATACCAATTTTGCAAGGTTTTTCGTAATTTTGCTCTTAGCTCGAAAAAAGTTCCCGACCACTGATCTAGATATATTTTTCAAAGCCATTTAAAACGTGTGCAGTGTGTGCTTTTTATAAACATAATTTACTTTTTCCGGCTGGCAATACCTTGTTTATACACATGTATGCATGTCGATTTTTATTAGTTGAAACAAAAATTTGTATGGACTGTATTTATTGGGTGAGTAACTTTTTCGATATTTGGTCAGTTATTTTAACCAAATAGTAATTTTACTAAATGGTTATTAATTAATACTAAATGGTGATTAATTAATGCTAAATGGTCATTAATTAATAAATAGTTCTGATTCATTAATTTTTACTGACCATTTATTATTTTTACTAACCGTTTTCTAAATATAATATGCATTGACCATTTTCTTGAAAAGTTACAGACCGTTTATTGATTTAAATACTGACTGATTAATTAGTTCCCAATTTGTACATACCTATATTATGTTCTAATGTTTTTGTGACAGTGCCAGTTTATAGTGTGCACCGGCCTTTTGAATTTCACTGGCGTTTCCAGCAGAATAGGCGTTGCCACTTGCATTTTTATCCCTTTTAAACAAATGCGGTTGGAAGAAACAGATGGCTGCGCACTGTCATTCCTCCTCTTCTGAAAGTGGCGTACTTGATAGCAACCGTTGCCTCTTCACTATTTGACAAACACTTCATACACGGTCATAGTGAAATACATAGCTAGAGAAATATACTCTCCACTGGTTTCCCATTGCCTTTTGGAGGGAGTAAAGAAGAGAGGACAGGAGACAGTTTGTTAGACAGAAAGGCGTTTTTTTGGTGCTAATTGTGTGAAACCGTCTCACAAGTAAATAAGTTAAATTGGCTGATTCTAACGGATGACGGCCAATCTGGATTTAGTAATATACAGATCTTTAATAATATACAGATATCGTTGAAAAACATCGAAAAAACCTTTCGACATAGGGGGTCCAGGCTCGGGATCTTCACTCTAGAGACTACATATATTAAAATATACTCAGTATAATCTCATATCATAGGGCAGGGTTTCTCAAACTTTTCCTACAACGGAACTCTTCGCAAATTCCGAAATTTTAATGAAACATTTTGGTTATTTTGTTGAGTAGATAGTTATAATTTTAGTTGAAATTTCCAGAAGAGATTCACCTTTATGTGCGATGGGAAGAATTGCATATTAATTTTGATAATTTTTCACGGAACACTTACACACTCTCCGCAGAACATAGTTTGAGAAACCCTGTGACATAGGGAGTGCTTTTGTTAAGTTTTGTTCCGATTAGTCAAATGAAATAGGAATGTTTTAGGAACAAACGAACGGATGAAAATTCAATTTTATATACCGATATATATGTATGTATGTATGTAGTTTGAACATTCATATTGTCAAATAGAGCATTTGATCTAATAATAGTTTTGACTCTGTGTACAGCCTCCCCTTGGACAATGTGCCGTTGTCCAAATCGTTGTTACTTTCACCTCAAAATTTGTAAATATGTGTGTGTGTGTGTGTGTGAGCTTTCGGTGGTACTGGCGTGCGGTCCCTTTGGTGTGTCGACGCCAGCTTTTCTGCGCTTTTCCCTTTCCCTCGTTTTAATGTGCGGGAAATTGTGTTTTTACCAGTGGCGTAGTTTTATTTGCGCGTCGCTCCCTCTTTCTGATCAACAAATTAAAGGCTTTGATCAGAATGGCTGTCATTTACACGACAAACGACTGCAACACAACGGCGACGCCATACTCTACTACGTTTCGGTATTTACGCTCATATATTTTTTTTTCATTTTATTTACATATTTTGTAAATGAACACGAATCAAACGAGCGACTTTGGATCTAGACGTGTCGTATAAAAATAATAATAGAATAACTTTCAATACGCCATCTTACACCATGGGTGCTCAAACCAGTCGATCGCGAAGCAAAATTTAATCGATCCCGAATCCGATTTTTTTTTGTAAATTTTGAAATGAATATTGTTTTCCGTTTTTAAAATTTTCTACAATGCAATATGTAGTTCAATATTGCTTACTAAGCCCCGGCCAATGACCAAACGGTCTTCCTGGGTTCGTGCTTAACGATTTTATCTGTTAACGAAAAGAATCAATGCTCAATGAAGGAGACATTTATTTTTTCGTGGTACGCATTTGTTTAATGATCAAACTTTAATCATTGGTTCTCAGGTACACTAGCTAATTTGTCAAAATAAGTCAACAGGACTTCTTGGAACATTTAACATCTGCTCTATTATAATACCGCACACTTTCTTCTAAATTGCTAATCCAAAACGCGTCTTTTTATTAGAAACTATATTTAAACAACTGAATTTAGCAATGCGGACATTTGACTGATGATCACCTTGATAAATGTTTGCATTTTGATACATGTAATTATAAACCTAATTATTTAAAAATAGGTTCATATATTTTTAGCTTTGAAGAACTAAATATTAACTAACAATCTTCTTATAAGATTCTTATTAGTATATTACATATATCCGGACACCCCCCCCCCAATAAATTTTTGCATCGAAGTCGATCGCCATGCAAATTAAAATAAAAAGTAGCTCCCAAACTGAAAAAGATAGAGCACCCTTGTCTTATATACATACATACTTAGTTGACATTCAAACAGTCGAAATCTTATACACATACACACTTGATTGATTAATATGACGAAATATTTTAATATTTAATAATACTCTTATTAAATATATGTACATATAGTCTTTTTTATCTTATACTAATAATCGTAGATAGATAATGATTATAATAACTGCAAGCTTTTGTTATACAAGAATGTATACAGCTATACTTTCCACGATGTATTGTATTTATTTATTTACATAATCGTCCTGCACGACATTACAGATTTTCGTCCAGATCATCATGCAGGGAAAACAGCATGTACAGTAAAACAAAATAGAGAAAGTTTAAAATATAGCAGTAGGCAAATAACAAGAACTAAATCATTAAAAATTAAATCATTAAAAAAGAAAAAATGAAAATAATAATAATGATACTAAGAAAACAATATTGATATAAAAATAATATAGCTTAAAGTCAAGTGTTCTGTTAAACTTGTTTTACGTAGTAGAGCACTTTTCGTCAACGATGTCGCAAATAAATTTCCACTGCAATGTTTCGTTTGTGAGCGTTGACACGTCGTTTGTGAAAATTTGCACGACAGTACACACACACACACACATGTAGTAACCAACATTGGAACCATAGGAAGATTTAAGCCTACCTATGTATACCAATACATAGCGGCGAAGCACATATTTATTTAGTGTTTATTTTAACAAAAGCCTTTGAAGTTGGCGCCCGGGATCGAGCTGTCGAAGCCGTTCGACGTTGGCGTCGCTTTACGTTGGAAAATCTCTCATTTCGTGTTTGTAAAACACACACCCACACAAATACACAAGCCCGTATACATAGATGTGCGTATACATATGTATTTGTGGGTGAAAATTTTCTTCCCCGCGGGGCGTTTTAATATTTTACATTTTGCGCGCCGCCAAAGGGTTTTTCGCGGCACCCTTTGACGCCGAGCGGCGTTTGGTAGCCCTTCCTCCCCCGCAGAAAAGTGGCTGCGATGTCATGCCGAATAAGATTGCCAATTTAAATATCAAAAGGTGTTTACGCGGAGCGCAAACGCAAATGGGATTTGAGCCGGCGTGTGTTTTTCCACGATTTTCCACGCTTTTCCGCAACGCGCGCGGAAAATGTCGACGCGCGTGACTCTCTATCATAGATGGTTAGGAGCGAAGTCACCTTTTCGAAACAGGAATGGTAGCGATGTACCCGTCAATGGTTCACGCAAAACCACAATGAAATTGTGTGCCATGGTCCTATGATTGAATTGAGTCACATGTCAAATTCACTTTCATGTGCTGAAATGCCAATGGCACAATATAGTAAAAAAATCGAATCACATCCGACCCATCTCATAAAGAAGTTTAAAATATTATAAACTTAAGTATAAAATCGAATATCTTATTATTATAATACAAAGTTTCATAAAAAGGTTTTGACATTGGACTTTTAATAACCAAGCCCTACATATGTATGTACATATTGTATCTTTAGATATACCGTGTCTTTACGCGGTATTTAATTCAGATTTTTATTGTATGCCATTTCTGTGATACGACGTCACAATCTAAGGTACAAATTATATGTAGTCTGAGCGTCTGATGACTATTTTTCGCACTCTTGATTGATTTGAAATGAATTTTAAGGTCCATAAGTTCTAGATATCGAATTTTAGATTGTCTAATTTGTAAATGAACTTGGAAAATTAAGCTAGTCGTAAAACAACATAATCTTAAAATCATAATCGAACAGGTTGCGATGAAAATCTGGTGCGGATATATCCGGAAGAAAATAGAAAGTGAGGGGAGGGGGTGGGGAAAGTGGTGGGTATGGGGGGGGTAGAAGGCGGGGTTGACGTTATCGGATTTAAATTGGATTTTTCGCAGGCGGTGTAATTTTCGATATCCTTTGAAGTGTCGAAGGATGAACAAAAAGCCAGAGGAAAATCTCTAAGAAAATGAGGGGATAACGGCTGCTCGGGGAGGGAAAATTGAAAAAATCTGCCCGACGATATTGGAGCTTTGCGGGCTTGTATCATCACGCCCCGTTGCCGCGGAAAGCGAATCAGTCGACGGATAACATCCGGCTTTTGCAGACGACTGTCTTTATACGGCCGCAATCTCGAGTTGTGCAATAGTATTTCCAAAGCCGCTTTTTGATCAAAACGCATTTTGTTTCTTTCGATTTTGACCAAATTTCGTTATATGTATTCACATACCCATACTTACCCATGTGCAAATTGGGATAAAAACCTAGTGTTTTGTTAAGATTTTGGACTTGTGATATACATATTTGGGCTTATGTCATAATAATTTATATTATAGATTGCAGTAGAATCCGTGAATGATGAATATCTGTTTATAGTTGCTGTACCATTTTGTTTCATGTCTCGAAATTTTCGACCATTATTGGTAAAGTCCCTGGAACGGTTGTTAAGGCTTCGCCGCTGCTCTCTTTTATCCTTTTTACGTATTGTTTACTTTATTTATCCTTTAGGTTCCGATTCGCCGCCGGAAAACATCTCGTTATCCTTCGGGACGCCAGATCCGTTTCCCACTAATGCGATTGACGCCTGCCGGATACCAAAGCCCGTCGCACAAGGAATAATGAAGAGATATTATTTTTATTTTATTACACTGTAGTCTTATATTATTCCAAAAAAACAATCACGTTTTACTTTATCTGAAGCAAAAGCGACAATTTTTTAAGTTGAATAATTTTTTTGACACTTTCATTACGTACATTTCATTCATTTCAGTTACAATAATTAGGCGTAACACATATTTATTTATTATACTCCTGTATATTAGAGAAAACATAAAGAAAACTAAAAACTAATAAATAAATTATGTAGAGTTGATAAAATAAATAATAAGTCATTGGTCATTGCTTTAGGAACGACAGATTATGTAATATTATAAAATCAGAATACTTATTACCATATCTAATCATTCTGGGGGTGGGAAAATGAAGATAATATTAAGATAAGTTAGGTGGAAATATTTTAAAAAGAATGTCTTCAACGTGTGATCTCGGAGTGACTTTTGAGAGCAAGTGGCGATTTTCTCTACACATTGCGAACTTACATACATATGTAATAAGGCTTCAAAGATGCTGGGATTTGTTATGCGTAATGCTCACCAGTTTAACAATCCTTTACAATACATTTAACAGTCCTTTACAATACATTAGTCCGAAGCATCTTAGAATCTGGTTCTATAATTTGGAGTCCCAGTTCCATTACATACTCAGTACAGATTGAAAGGATCCAAAGAAAATTCTTGAGATATTTGTACTTGAGAGAGTTCAGCTATTATCCCTTTCTGTTTCCCAGCGCTTTTGTTCTGGGAGCAGTGGGGTATAAAACTTTATCGTCTCGGAGAGACGCTCACCTCGTTTATCATTTTTACCAACTGTTAAAGAGGTGACATCTTCAATCCTCCGGTCTTGGAGGAGTTGAAGCTTTTGGCGCCAGAGCATCCTCATGGATCTCGATCACAGCTATTGTTTTTACCAATCTGGGCCAGATCCTGTATCCTCCGTGACTCACCCGTTGCCAGAGCTATTAGTAGGCTGAATGCTGTTGCATTGAATGTTGATTTGTTTAATATTAGTCCTCAACAGCTTTCCAGTTTCCTTTATTTTCTACATTAAGTTATTTTTATGATTTTCTGGTATTAGTTTTATAATGACATTGTGGACATTGTTATATTTTGTTATTTTACTACTCTTTTTCTTGTAATTGTATCTGGCCGTGGTGACGAATTGGGGTAACCTGTTAGGTCATCACGGTATATTGTGGAAATAAATAAATGACGCGAAATAGTTTCATAATGTAATAAAAATCGAAAACAGGCAAAACGTACCGGATTTTTTAGGGCCTGGTTACACGAGCAGTTCTACGGCGGCAGTTTAACAGTCCGCTGCTGGGCGTTTTGGTCTAGGCTACACGAGCGTTCGAAACGCGGCAGTAATGCTGGGTTCCCACAGGCTCTATAGAGCCGGTAAATAAAGTAATTTGGATTCGTAGAGTCGGTAATTCAACATGCGATTTGCACTGAAGTAAAATAATTAAGTGGGGGAGAGGTTTTCTATAATAAAATATAGAAACTAACATTTTTCATCCATTTCTGGTTTTAGCATCTCGTTCCAACCCTGAAACATGGCATTTCCAATATTCGACCGTGTCTTAAATTTTAGTACACTCCTTCAAACTTAACGTTATATATTAAGTGTCGTAACTCCACCTCGCAAATGAATCTCTCAACGTCAAACATTCAGTACTGAAAGACAGTGCGCGCGAAACGCGGCGGTAGAACTGCCCCAGCGCAACAGTCGGCGTTGAGAAAATTATGGTCCACGCAACGCCGTCGAACGCGGCCGTAGCAACGCTCGTGTAGTTATGCGCCATATATTCTCATATGCGCTTTAGCGAATAGTTTCGAACGCTCGTGTAGCCGGGCCCTTAAGCCTTCGCTTAAGTCGAATGAAAAATAACATAAAATAAACTACATCAAATATGATTTTATCATTTTTAATTTTGAATTCAAAGGTTTATTAAAAATAAAATTGACATTTCTCAAAAATTTATATTGTATTTTTTCAACAGAATGCGAACGAATTGCAAAAGGAGGTGACCAAACTACAGAATTATACTCTAGTTACTTTCTAACTAGCGAACAGAATAATAATTTTAAAGTATTAAGATTGCGAAAACGCGTGACAGTTTTGATGGCGAAGTCGAGTAATCTGTTCCCATCCTCGGATATATGATTAATATGCACGACAAAAGGAAGGCATTCGTCAAAAATCACACCCAAATCCTTTATTATATATATATATAAGTAGATTCTGAATCGCTTTAAATATAATATAGTTTATTTTGACGGTGAAATCTAAATAATATACGGTTCGCTAGTCTTGTAATACGGGTTTGCGTGTGTGCGTGGAACAAGCGAGCAATATGTTACCGTCCGGTCGGCTTATGTTCTTTACATCGCCACCTCTCGCCCTCGCTTTTCCGGTTCCGGTCGACACTAACAAACGGATATGATACATCAAAAGCTCACCGAATCAACACTTTTTTTTACGGCCGGCCGCACGCCGATATTTTCACCAGATCGTCTAATTCCACTTGACGTATCGACGACGATCATTTCCACCCAGTGGGTACGCGCAAATCCTGGCCGAGTCGTTTTCCATATTAAGAGATGCACGTAACGTTGATTTTGACGTTGTCTGGTCCAGGCCGAGCGAATACACCCAACTTTTGATTAATTGATCAATTCGACTGGCCCGTTACACCAATCCGCTCGATTGATTGGCGAATTACGCGGCAAATTGATCGTTTTCAGATGCCAGACCATAATTCACACGCGCGGTGAAAAATCGCTACCCAGCCGATTGATGAAGACGAAGCCGCATTTTAACTTTTGTTATTAGACCAATTTGTATCGCTCGACTTTTATTCGAAATAACCCCTTAGCGTCAATTTCGCTATTGAGACGCAATTAACGAGCACTCGAGCCGCTTCTGGGATTAATTTGTAAAATTTAATTAAAAAAAGCTTTCAACTGCCTACGAAAAAATATCAAAGAGTAGACAATAAACTTTATTTGACATTCGATACGGGGCACTCTTCGTTTCGATACAGATTAAAATAAATTACACAATATCGGATCGCAGTACCTCGGAGACTTAGGTCTCCGTTAGGTCCCCTTAAAAGTTATGAATTGACAAACCGCGAATGTAAAGTGTGTTGTTGCACTCTCACTTTGCTCTCCTTATCGTCAGACAGCGGCCATAACGCAATATCGTCAAATAGATGAGCTTTCAAAGGTGTCAGATAAACTTGTATTAGGTATTAAAGCTAACCCTGGCGGAAAGCTCCGTGGGAGTGTGGCTCAAGTCGATCGCTTAATTTCACAATATAAACCAATAAAAACATTGCGCGTTGATTTTTATTTAAAGTGTGAACCTATCTATACTACGGTTATGTAAGCGTAATTGTCCAAATATAAGAAACGGTTAAGTTTTGATTGATTCAAAAGCGATGATGTTTATACGGTCCAGTATAAGATACAATCACTGAGTTTCTTTTGTATATTATAGATCATATATTTATTGTTGGATAGTAGTGATATTGACGCTTGGAAATGGCGGCCGGCTACGCAGCAGCATAAAGTTTTAAAGAGTCCTCGGGGCTTAGAGAGGCCCCCGTTTTCGGATCGTATAATACGATATTGTCTGTAACGGCAACTGGGAGATCTCAATGGAAATTGAGTGTCAAGTTACCCTCACTCGCCATAAAAAACGCACTTTCAAATGTCCAATTTTATTAGGGATATCCCACACCCCTGCCTCCTCTCTCCTCTCAACCCGCCATCCAAGTTGTAAAGAAACACAATGGCTGTCGATGGGGTACACACGGTCGATCATGTCAAAAGCGGGCTCTACAAAACAAACAAACACTGGAGAAATGAATTTTTGTTTACTTTCTAATCGTATGGGTAAACAGTAGCAGAAAAAATCCTTTAGTTAGTATTCATATGTTTGATCGCTAATATTTCAAAAACGGCTTCGATTACGTATTTCAAAATTTTAAAGCAGAATCGCGCAGTGATAAATAAACGCAAGGCATAACTTTTTGATCTCACTTTAAGTGAAAAAACTTCTACGATGCTAATTTCAATTTTTCACATAAACTGTAAAAATCAAGATGGCCGCCTTTCGTGCGAGTTTGACAGTTATTTTGGTCGTTGCAATCAATTTTTTTGTGATCATATCAAAATGTAAATGTATGTATGTGATTTTTATCAATTTGTTGCAATTCCCATTTTTCTGCTGTTGAACTGTACAGTAGGCTCCAAGGCGAGAGATCCTTCGCATTGCAATGCGATACCTTTAATATCCTCTCCGTTTGTAACAATAACACTTTTATGCGCTATATTTCCATTTGTAAATAAAATGAACCGTGTGAGCGAGCCGAGCCGGCTTGTAATATCGTTGAAACGTTTATTCTAAAGCTAGCATCTCAACACGCTTACTTTACCTAACAATGTATGTACATACATACATATGTATTTACATATGTATAATACTAAAATCGCGATAGAACATTGCAAAGTCAGTTTGATTTATTTTTGTTTAAAAAATCTTAATACTTCCTTTGAAGAAAACAGTCATTATTAAATGTTCTTAATTTTGGCCACAAGTCAAATTTATATCTTTATACGACCGTATTAAAATTTTAATGTATGTGAAATAAAATATTCTCGACGTTATTGTTGACCCATTCAGTGGTTCTTTATTTGTTTATTTATTTATTATTGAATTAAAATAGCTCAAGAAGCTAATTACAAACAAAGTAATTTAAAGCTAAAATTACAAAATAAACTAAATTGTCTATTGGCTCTTGTACAGAGGTGTTGTTTTAAGGCTGCCAGAAATCTATCAATTTGGTTTATTTTTTGGCAGTCCATTGTAATTCAAAAACACCCCTGTACAGGATACTCAATTTTAAATTCTTAACTATTAGCTTATTCTTACCCTTAGTATTATAAGTTATAATACTTATAATTTATAACTATTATACCCCCTTATTGAAATAATTTGATAATAAATTCTTATCTAACATAAAAATATATATCTACGCACACTTTCACAGGTTTCACTCACATTCATTCAACATATTTCTTATACTAGTTAATCTATTTACATTTGAAATACTGCGTACAGTTCTATTTTACAATTTTTGCAACATACATATCTTTAATTACCCTATTTACTAAATTTAAAATGAACTGCAATATGTATATAAAATGAGGACGAACTATTGCATTATAAACTAATATCTTTGTAATAAAATAAACTTTATGATTAATTATCATGGTTTTTGATTTATCGGTGTTTAATTTTAATTTATAGTTAAATAACCAATTTTCTAAGCAATGTATAAACAAGTATTTTAAAACAAATTTTAAGGAATTTCAAAGGACTTGCACTTTCGTAATGAATAATTTTCCCGCTGCTATGTAGAACAGTATTCATTCTATGGAAAAAAAATGTAGTAAGTACGTCCATGTGAAATACATATTGGGAAGCGTTGCAACAGTTTGTGCAAGATGGCGGGTTAACCGGCCCGCGAAACAACTAAGGACGCAATAAATAATTAGGTTCTGGCGCCGAGCAACTAAGACGTTAGCAGTTAGCAGCTTGCGGAAGCCGTTTACGACTTCCGGCCGACAAGATGGCCGCCGGGGAGGCTTATTCACGGCAACCGGAAGCGCTAAAAACCCCCGCACGGGGGCGATAGTGCCCTTCCCCTTGCATCCCCTTCAAACACATACATAGGTCACGATTTAATCGAAATTATTAAATTCAAACATTGGACCGATACAATAATACACCAGAATCACACTACTACTAATATTCTAATAGCGTGCAAATTTTGTTCAGATTTGACCTAAACCTCGATTGAATCACAATCAACTATTCCAGCGTTTTTTAAACTGTAAGTGCGTTCACCCCTTCTCCTATTTCGGAAGAAGGGAGGGAAGGGGGGGGGGGGCAACACGTCCCGGAATACTTTATTGCCGCATAAATTCCGTTTATCTTTATGAATATTCCGAAATATAGCGACTAATGTCAAAGTACTGTGAGTTATGCCCGCGGGAAATGGCCCCCGGCTTTTACGGCCTTTTCAGAGGGACCTAGCCCTCCCCCTTTAACCCCACCCCCCTCTCTCGTCCTCTTCATTAATTGTCTAAAGATCGACCGCATTGGTCAATTATTATATGATTTTGCAGCAGTAATTTAATTTTCCATGGCTAGAAATCATCTCATCATTTTCACGCGTTCACCATCCACGGCTGGATGAAGGCCTCTCCAATCCTCTTCCATTCCTGTCTGTCTTGAGCAATCTGCATCCACTTGACTCCACACATTCTTCTCAATTCGTCAGCCCATCGTCTACTCAGTCTACCTTGCTTTTTTCACATCCTCTCGGATACAATTCTAGTATTTTTCGCGTCCATCTGCCATCTATTCTTCTCCTTATGTGCCATTCACGTTGGTCATGCTTTTTACACATGTACTCTTACGAGTGCAAAGACTTTTAGTATTTTAATTTTCCATATTTCTAATATATAATATACCGAGCGTACATCTTTCCATGCTTCTCTGTGTCCACTGGATCTTACGTAACATTCTTGAATTCAGCATCCACGTTTCACATCCATATGTCATAACTGGCAGTACGCATTGGTCGTATGCCTTCTTTTTTTAAGCATAGCGGGATGTTGGATTTAAAAAGTATGTTCATTTTTCCAAAAGCGCTCCATCCTAGTTTTATTTCTTCTTCTTTACATTCAGTCATATTCACCAATTGTTCCAACTATTTCACCAACTATCCACTATCTTTACAATATGATTAAATTTTGCGTGCAAAATTCATTAAACATCATTTTAGTTTTATTAAAATTAATTTTTAAACCTATTTCCATACTTTCATATTTTCGTTGCTCAAATGTGTTAGAAATCATCTAAAAGTGTCAAATACAATGTTGATACTATCAGTAAGTACTACGTTTAAAAGGTTAGCAATATCAAATTTGGTCAAAATTTTTATGTAAATAATGAAAATCGTATTTTGCAGTGGAGGTTTACGTACGTTTCGAAAGATGGCGTTTGTTTCGCGTCATTGTGAAATTTTTAGTATGTACGTGTGTGTTTTCCGTGGAAAATATATTTAATGGCGCGAGTTGCGCCAGGGAAAACAAGTTAATTATCGTGACCAATAAATTTATCCCTGTTAACCGACGACCGTCTGATAAGCGGCCATTGTGAATTATAAGTCGCGTGGGAAATAATAAAATAAAATAAAAATGTAGGGTCGAGTTCACGTGACCACACTCTATTTATTACACTTGTACACACGCTCGTGTGCAAGTGCTTTTATATATGTACATATATGTATATATATATATTTTTTAATATACATAAGTAATTATTATATATTTTTTTAATTAAATTGTATGTTTGTGATCATTGTGCATTTTAAATTATAAGCTCCGAATCCTTACAATTAAGCACGCGCTTTATCAAGCACTCTACCGCTTTTGACAACTTATCATTCTAGTTAATAATATTTTTAAAATTAAAAACACGTAATCGCGTGCTATGGGCGAACAGTTAAAGAGCGAATGTGAGATTAAAACAAACACCTCATTTATAACAAGGGTTAATGATTAAAAGGTTAACCGTTTATCTCTCTTTAATCTGCGATATTCACACCTTCACTTCCGCTCGTTTAACATTTTCTGCAAACACATTAAGAGCTTTTGCGGTTTAGAAATTATTTCTGAATGATAGTTCTCCAATACTGAAACCTCAATATACGAACATGGGAATCTTTTACACGTGGAAATCTTCGCGATAGTCGTTTTCCACCGCTTCACAATTGTTTTTCAATTTGTTTTATTCATATCTGCTAGCCATAACGCTCATTGCTTCGTTCTACGATATGCTCTCTACTAGGCAGATGCTCTCAACATTTAACGCGAATGAACTGCTATAAATTTCCATATAAAATGCCGTGAACTTTGAATATGCCTTTACAAACTTCAATATGATCATACATATTTGTATATATTATATTTGATGTAATTTTTTTATATAAAATATTAAACTCTTTGATAGATGGTCCCATTCTTATTCATTCGACTCTTCGCTTAAATGTTTCGATTCGTTTTACCCGTTTTCCACTTTATTAGATTATGAAACTATTTCGCGTAACAATTATTAGCTTCATTCTCCCATCCCCAGAATGATTAGATATGGTAATAAATACTCTGATTTTATTGATTTTTTTAATATTAATCTGTCGTCCATAAGGTAACGCTCATTATTTATTTTATCAACTCAACATCATTTATTTATTAGTTTTTTTCTTTATGTTTTCTCTAATATAATATATTATCTATATAAAAGCACTAACAGGTGTATAATAAATAAATATGAAAGTCAAACCCTGTTTAGTCAAAACTCACAATGTGTTCTTATCAATGGACTAGGTGTGCGCTGTTTTGTAAAATAACAGTACAGCCCCAGGCCTGTATGACAGTATAAATTATATAATAAAGGGATATGAAACAATTTTATAGTGTATTGTTAATTGAATGGGAGTATGGCCATGAAATCGAGTTGTAGACTTGAAACAGATTTGACAGATAGCGGATTGCTGCCAACACACCACTCAAAATGTTTTGTTTGTTATGTCGGTAGCGCTAGCGTAACTCCAACGACCCACACAGGCAGACAGACGTATTCATGAATTCCATTCATCATTGCTAATTTATACTTTAAAGGTTGTAGTTTGCAAAAGACGTTGAGCATTACTGGCTAGAGTTCGATTTTGCTTAACATTCCAGTCCACACGCGGTGTAAGCACGTCGGCAATGTTCTCTCTCCAGCTAGCACACCATGAATATTATGATACGTTTCGACTTCATAAAGGGGTAAAAAGGAAATCACGTTTTCATATTACACGCATTCTGCAACACACTCTTTTAACTTCGGATAAGTGGAAATAAAACGGCACCAAGTTTTCCTCCACAGCGCTGTAAATTAAGAGTATGCTCTATGTAAGTCAAAAGTCGCACGCTAGCATTCTAAACTTTTACAGAATACACATGGATGTGTACTCTAGAATTGGACTTGGTTTACATTTAGCGGCTTATTCACTTGGTTCACTTTTAGTGAAGGTTATACCACTCGGAAAAGTATGGTTACCTTTCACCAATATAAATATGTTTAATTGCAACTATTACGCTTTACGTAGCACGTTGAAGATTTATGACTGCGAATATATCCATATTGAGTGCAATTCAACATTTTATATACTGAAACAATCGAACGATAAATTAATCGAATCGACACGAAATAATGAGCTTTTATATCCATCTGTGGCTTATTTCAAATGCAATAGAATTTTTAGTAGCGACAGTACCTACTGGAAATTTTCGTTGCAATGAATGTTTGATAATTTTTTGTATAATAATTTGATAATTTTTTGAATAATCAATTGAGGAATTAATGGATATCTACTAGGCTTTGTCCACTCTTTAATAAGTTTTTTTTTGTTATCGAATCGTTAAAGTGAAGTCGCGTGTCGCTTTGGTCAATTACGTAGGTACGTGCTTTTCCTTTTCCGTTGTGTGTGTAATATTATTATGATATTATTTTTCAAAGCGGAAAATTTTACGATTTTTTCTACGTTATTAAACTGTCACGTTTTTCACACGAAATTCACATATAAATGATAAAGGCATACCTTATCAGTATCGCACGCCTATAAGTAAGTCAAAATTCCGGTATAGTGGTGTCACGATTGGATTGCCTACATGCGAATAAAATTCTGTGAAGTTGAAATTATATTTGCGATTGCATTTAAGTAGGATTTTAACAGCAACGGGAGCAGTTTTCGTCTGTACTATTATATTGCTGTGTTCAACGAGTGAAGATAGAATCTACATAGTGTCATTTTTTAATGATATTAGTAGATAGAGCTTAAAACAAGATCGTAAGATGAATATATGGGTAAGCCAAAGTGGCTCATACACCGGAACGTGTGAAAAAGTTAAAGTGGCAATGGGTTGGACACAGCGAGAAGAATTGAAGGCAGTTGGACGCGAGAAATACTGGAATGGTGTCCGAAAGTATGTGAAAGAAAGCAAGGTAGACTAAGTGGACGAAGGGTGATGAATTGAGAAGAATGTGTGCAGTCGAGTGGATGTATGTACATATGTACATACATATGTAGATTGCTCAAGACAGACAGGAATGGAAGAGGATTGGAGAGGCCTTTATCCAACAGTGGATGGTGAACGGTGATACGGTGTTAAAAATAAAGCCGTTTTAAAATTCATTAATTTTTCTTTCTAATGAATGATTTTCTAGATTTCACAAGATTATTAACGCTTTAGGGTGTGAGTTCTCCCCGAAGAAAAGTTTAACAATACAAATAAATTTAGATATGTAGATTCATTAAAACATTGTATTGCCCAGACATTTTCGAAGAATTAGTTTTAAGTTTTGGTATTTAATATTGGATGTTAGGCTTATTTTGATGTGAAATTTTGCAAAAAGTGGGTGCTTATTGGAGAAAGGTTGAAAATTATGTACTATCGCAGAGGCTTGTTATCAAAAATATCTACTGTAATGTGATCAGCCGCTTTTCCCATGATTCTGGTTTTTTGGTGTGTATGTTTATGCGCGTGTGTGAAGTGCAACTTCCGGTTCGGGGGTATCTCAACTGCCCATAAATCTGCTCTCGCTCTGTGTGAATTTCTTTAAATCTGTCCATGTTGAAATATGGGGGGCTGAGCCCCCGGGGGCGGGGGCGCGACCCGGGAGCGCCGCGGGAATAAATCACCCAGCTCCCCCCCCTTGCCCTGTTCTCCTCTTCCATTCCCCCCTCCTATCATCCCTCTGGCTGATAAATTTCACCGGGACGCTTGCGGGAAACCTCCGATGATATTTGATAAGTAAAAGGATGTCCAGTCGCAGAAGGGAGGAATTTATTCGAACACGCACTATCACACGACAATAGCTCTATACATTGGATTTTGTCCGTTGTTCATTGTTCATGTGTGGTCATAACCGTATCCTTTAACGCATGGGTGCTCAACTAGTCGATCGCTAAGCAAAATTTATTCGATACCGAATACGATTTTGCTTTGTGAATTTTGAAATTAATATTGGTTTCCGTTTTTCAAATTTTCTACAATACAATAGTTCAATTTTGTTTACTAAGCCCTTATCAATGACTAAACGGACTGTTAAAGAAAAAGATTAATGGTCAAAGAAAGTGACAGCTATTTTTTCGTGGTATGGATTTTTTAAATCATTGGTTCTCACGTAGACTAGCTAATTTGTCAAAATAAATCAAGAGGAGTTTTAGGAACTTTTAACATTTGCTTTGTGAGTTTTGAAACGAATATTGTTTTCAGTTTTTCAAATTTTCTACAATGCAATAGTTTGATTTTGTTTACTAAGCCCCAACCAATGACTTCATCCTGGGCCGTGCTTATTTCTTAACGAAAAGGATTGATGGTCAAAGGAAGGGACAGTTATTTTTTTATGGTATGCATTTGTTTAATCATTGGTTCTCAGGTAAACTAGCATATCTGTTAAAAGAAGTGAACAGGACTTCTCGGAACTTCTAACATCTGCTCTATTAGAATATCGCACACTTTCTTCGAAATTGATAATCCAAAACGCGTGTTTTTATGAGGAACTATATTTAAACGAATTCATTCAGCAATACGGACACGTTTGACTGATGATCACCTTGATAATGTTTATGTTTTGATACAAATAATTATAAACCTAATTATTTGAAAATAGGATAATATTTTTATCGATAGCTTTGAAAAACTAAATTAATAAACTAACCAACTTCTTATGAGATTCTTACTAGTATATTATATCCGTATATCCTCCTAAATTCTTGAATGGAAGTCGATCGCCATGCAAATTAAAATAAAATGTAGCTCCCAAACCAAAAAAGGTTTAACACCCTTGCTTTAACGGCTTAACCCCATCCACAAGGCGGGAGAGTGTTCTGAAATGTATCAGTCGACTATGCGCCATACGCACTCGCATGTTATTGATCACGAAATTGTATCTAGATAGAAGCGAGTATACTTTTAACATTTGCGAACTTCTCCCCTTCTTCGCCACGGCTACAACTCCATAATTTATCCCCAATGAGACATTTTTATTGAGTTGTTTTAGAGCTTAATAGTCCAGATTGCGGCGAAATTACGCGCGATCTAATTTACAGCTTCTCGCTCCTCCCACCGCACCCTCTCACCCCAAAATACATTACAAGCGAAACTGAAAGGACAAAAATTAAACATCGAAAAAATGAAACGTACGTGTCTACTCGTTTGTTTTCGATTCTCTGGCTGGGTGTATTTGAAGGGTTAAACTTTGGCATGGTAGGCAAAAGGTCAAGCACACGTTCGGCAGTCTGGCGACAATGGAGTGACAAAGTAAAGGACGCTTTTGCTTTGTCCGGTGTAAGTTGTTTTCGCCGGTCGTCGCGGGGTTAAAGAAGATAAATAACCGAAGCTGGGGGTCCGCGCGTCGCGCAATAAATCACGCGGGCATTTTTCACACGGGAGAGAGAAGTAATATACGTGTCTTGGAAAACTTTATCTTCATACGTAAGCTGGTCGTGTGAATTTATAACCCCAGACGGAAAAATGGAATCGGCGGACGAATACCCACCGCCCACACTCCTGTATACTACCACAAAGCACCACACAAAGAAAGAAATGGAACGGTGGAAAAGTGGAAGATGGTAGGGAGTTGGGGGTGGGTGAAGGGGGAGGTCATGTCGCAGAATTTATTATTTAAATCAAGGACCTAGAACAACGCTAAACTTTACGAAGGCTAGACTCGGTGCGTGGTACAAGGGAGATTCAGACGAAGTAGGCGGGAAAGAGAAAGTAGGATGAAAGAAACTGTGCTCAAATGATGATTGTCACTGTATGTATGTATTTTGATTAAATACTATTATGCCTTTTTCTAGTTTTAATATACATATATGCATGTACACATTCACAATTTTTTTTTTTATGCGATGTCCTGAAAAATTTCAAAAGATGATGGCGCCATGTTATCATATGTACATATGTACAAGTTGAAGCGGATAAGTGTAATAGAATAATAATCAATAATAACACGTCTGACCTTTTTAACAGGCTACTTGATTACAGGATAATATTATATATTTAATATTTTAACAGACTTTGATATTATATAAAGCATTATCTCTTCACTTTTTGAAGTAACAAGGGTGGGTACTCTTCGGTGATTTCCCGCTACTTTCTAGATTGGAAAGAAAAGGTCGATGAGTTAGTCGATAGGAAGATGTTAGGTTAGGTTAGAAGAGGA
This sequence comes from Parapsyche elsis, assembly GCA_022651745.1. Taxonomy (NCBI): domain Eukaryota; kingdom Metazoa; phylum Arthropoda; class Insecta; order Trichoptera; family Hydropsychidae; genus Parapsyche; species Parapsyche elsis. The sequence continues at coordinate 8,552,220 of JAGVSN010000002.1, read as the reverse complement.
ACACAAATTTCGTTAGGATAGGTTAGGTTAGGTTAGATCAAGTGTGTTCAACCTTTTTTCAGTTTGGGATTTTCTTTTTTTTTTTTTGCATGGCGTTCAACTTTCATGCAAGAATTTAATGTCTGAAATGTTCGAATATAATATACTAAAAATAATTTTATATGAATTTTACAATTGCAACCTTTTTTAGTTTTTCAAAGCTATCGAAAAAAATATGCAATGAAAATAAAAACCTCTTATCAAATAATTAGGTTGACAATTTCATTTTTTTAAAACGCAAACAGTCATCGAGGTGATTATCAGTCAAACGTGTCCACATTGCTGAATGCAGTCGTTTAAATATAGTTCCTCATAAAAACACGCATTTTTAATTAGCAATTACGAAGAAAGTGTCCGCTATATTATTATAGAGCAAATGTTAAAAGTTCCAAAAAGTCCTATTGACTTATTTTGACAAATTAGTTAGTGTACCTGGAACCGATGAGTAAACAAATGCATACCACGAAAAAATAACGGCTTAGTAAACAAAATTGAACCATTGTAGTAAATTTAAAGAACGGATAGCAATTAACAACGCAAAATCGTATTCGGGATCGAATAAATTTTGCTTCGCGATCGACCGGTTGAGCACCCAATATGTACATAGGTAAAGTTGGTAGCTGTTTTGGCGAACGCTGGACCAAACGTTTTCACATATTCAATTGTGGAATGTGGCTCGCGATTTTGCTGACTAGAAAAGTGATAAGTGGTCCTAGTGGATGAAAGGGTGAAGAGGGGGTGGGTGGTTGAAATTTCCGGTGTGTGGGTAAGTGCACCCAGCCTGTGCAGGATATTCCGGTTGGAGTCCCCGTTCCGGGATTTATGTGGCTCCGCGGTGTGATTTGGCCCCGGGAGCGGCTCGCCGGCCACCACACAACGACCCCTTCTTTTTCAGCTAATTTGTGAAGTAGAGTTTAAAAGCCGCACTAAAAGTCAGACCCTCGAAGATTAACATCGCCGTTAGCGCCGCGATACATCGCGCAACGGGTATGACCGTGCGGGCTCTTGGCTCACACTCGTACAATCTGTACGTACAATCATACGTACGTATGTACATTTTCAATCAAAACTCTGTAATTTCATAGTTCGAAACGGTTTATTTCAATTTTAAATGTTTGAGAAGCGTACATACATATATGCACATTCCAACAAATCCTTCCTAAATCTATGGAGAATAATTAACTTTAGATAGATTTACATGTGTTTAATGTATTTTGCACGCAAAACGTCACAGTAGGTAATCATATTGTATTGTAGAGATAGTTGATGGTTTTTTATACCTAGGAGAATTGGTGAATATGACTGGACGAAAAAAATAACAAATGAAACTAAGATGGATCGTTTTTGGAAGAATGAACATAGTTTTTTAATCCAACATCCCGCTACGCTTATAAAAACAAGGCATACGACCAATGCGTACTGCCAGCTATGACGTATGGATGTAAAACGTGGATGCTGAATTCGAGAATGTTATACATATATGTATGTACGATCCAGTGCACACAGAGAAGCATGGAAAAATGTATGCTTGGTATAACAAGAAAATATCGTGGGAGTAATACATGGGTAAGAAGCATGGTCAAAGTGTTATGGACTAGACACATAGCGAGAAGAATGGATGGCAGATGAACACGAGAAATACTGGAATGGTATCTGAGAGGATGTGAAAGAAAGCAAAGTAGACCGAATGGACGACGGGCTGATGAATTGAGAAGAATGTGTGGAATCAAGTGGATGCAGATTGCTCAAGACAGACAGGAATGGAAGAGGATTGGAGAGGCCTTCATCCAGCAGTGGATGGTGAACGGTTAAAAATGATGACGATGAGATTTGCGTAGGCAAGATATTTTATACCTTTTGTGGCATAAAAGTAGTATTATTTAGTAGTTTATAATACAAAAAGCAAAGGTCATTTATGGTTCTTCTAGTTTCTAGTGGTGTAGGATTAGAGTTCAACAAAGAATTATGAGTATTAGGAATGGAGATTTAAAAATATAAAAAAAATGATTAATTCCACTATCAAACAAAAAGTCATACAAACATTGGTCATTAATTTGTTTTCAATTTTTCATTATAAAATAACGACACAACTGCAAAATAATACTTAATTTTGTTTTTCTCAGAAAAAATATCATACAAATGACTAACGATTTAAATTTTAAATCGATTGACGCTAATTAGCATAATCAAACATATTCAGAAATTATTACCGTTTTGTCATGCAATTACAAATTGTTTTCGATTACACAATAGGTACGTAGGTATTTTTATCACTGATATTCGTGTGTGTATTGTGCGCAAGAAATAATAAATAACTGTCGACCAATATTTTCCGATAAATATTTATGAAAGTTCACTTATTTAGAGTCAATTATTGATACAGATGATGATATTCCATAAATTTATCGCAAAAATTTACAATCTGTCATCAATAATTCACTTAAGAATGTGTTTTCAATTGTGCAAGCACAAAAACAATAATTCATTTGGCTTTAATTAAACATTCGACGGTATTGGCAAATATTGAACGGTTAAAGTAATAAATCGAACGAGTATGTATTGAGTAAAACAATATACATATACATATATATATGTATATATATAATTTAATAAATTCGCTATTCAGGTAAATTATATCATAGATGTTGGTAGTCTATTAATTTTTACTTTATCCTAATCGGAAGTATGTATTGTGATCGTGCGAAAATTTGACCTCGAGATTTTGACTGATTTGGATCAAGTATCATCCCCTGATCACGTTTTCATGATTTCTGGAAAATGTCTGTATGACTGTGTACTTATGTGAGTGTGTGTCTGTATGTGTGTTTTCTCTCAAACTATTAAGTCTATCAAGCTGAAATTTTATATCTATTATTTTCACGTAAGGTGTAAGAGACACAAGGAATTTGGTCAACATCAGTCAACCGGAAGTAGGGTTTTTTTCGTGCAGAAAATTCAAAAATCCTGTTAAAATCATATTTCCGAAACTGCCCCATTGATCAAGTGGAAATTTCATATCTATAATTTTCACGTTAGCCGTAAGAGATACTGTGATTTTGGTCAAAATCCCTTTTGCAAAATTGGCAGTTTACTCTTGAACGATTTGTGGTTTTTTTTTTTTTCGGCCTTTTAAATATGTAGTATTGTCACAATATGTAATGTTGTTGAGAGAAATTGCTACTTACGAAAAATGAAATCATTAAAATCAGTCATTTCAAAATCCGTTTTCAGACAAAATATTTATTTTTAGGGCTGAATTGTGTAACGTTAAGTAATATCTCTACAGCCCGCAAGTGAGGTATAATATTGGATGATAAGTTAGATTTTAAGTTACACGGTCAAATTTTAATAAAAAAAGTAGCTAAAAAACATATATTGAAGATGAGAAGTGATATTTGTGCGAGATATTTTTCATTTTTCGCATCTATTCGCATATTTTACTGTTTTCGCATCTATATCGCGATTATCGGTTTTATCGCATCTACATATATCGCAAAACGCGATAATCACGTATCTCTAGTCATTTCACATGAATAATGATTATTTATTATTTTGAATACTACACTTAAATCACCTCGTAATCTCTTCGTTTCCAATGTGGAAAGATTCATTCTTTTCAATCTTTCATGATAAGGTAGTGGCCGAAGTAAATATTGGATACGTTATTTTCGCTAAGTATTGGTGATACCATTTCTCTGCGCATGCAGATACGTTAGATTTAATAGCTTAAAAAAGTCACTTTTGGATGAAGATACATCAATTTTGATATGAAAAATCGCAAGAATATACTCCTAACACACCTAACTCATTTTTGTCAGTTACGTTAAGTGGGCTTAGGACGGCAGTATATATGAGCGCTTTGCGCTACCCGTGCCGTGAGTGTAGTAATACTAAAATTCTATTTAAATGTCTTTATTTCGTATAGTATCTACCACGTGCCATAAATTAACCTGTATGTAGGTACAAAACGAGCTATACATCAAAGTGCACACATTTTCATTCGCGAATCATCTCGCTTTAATCCACTTCTACTCGAGTCTGAGCCTTCGCAGTAACCAGTAGCATACCTCACATTCTTATTGCATAGTCGTGTGAAGCGACTCACGCAGGGCCGTGCGCGCGGAACTGCAAACAGCCCGGCCCACAATTAGCGTGCAAGATTGATGGGGCAATCTGCTCCCGCGAGCCTCCGCCCGGGGGCGCGCGCCCTGCCGCCCTAATAGTTATTTATGCTCCACCGAAAATAAAAATACAGGGAAAAAAACCGCACACCGACGCCTCTGCGGAAAACGGAAAAATCTCTAAGCGGTCGATAATAGACTGATTTTTAATTAATAAGATATTTTTATTTTTAGTTTATTAAAATATTAGCAGCGGTATACAAAATAGATAAATGATAATGCCAATTAAAAATGAAGTACATATAAGGAAAAGGAAAGGAAATAGTAAAATACACGAGTATCAAATTGAATTCTATAGTAAAATATGAGCAATAGTTGTAAAATTATGTAGATTAATTAGGTATGAGTGAAGAATTAGGTATCGGAAAAATGTATGATTATAAAATTTTTAAATGTTTTAAGACTGGAAGACAACATATCAATAGAATCAGGAAGTTTGTTATAAGCTTTGCATGCTCTACAGGTAAATGAATTGTGGGAGAAGTTTGAAGTAGAGGACTTTAGGTGAAACAGGTTAGGATTACGAAGCGTCTGGGGGACAATTAGAAGAAATCTTAGAGAGGAGATAGGGGCAATCGACTAGGTTATCTAGGAGTTTGTACAAGAAACAGAGATCAATAATAGTTCGTCTGGTTGCTAGTGAAATTAGGATGTGGGCAAACATTATTATGGATTATGTTTGTTATAGATTATTTGCGAGTTCTAGGTGGCTTCTAATAAAGGAATTGTAAAGTAGGTTGATAGAATTTAAAGGATTTGGACATCTTCATAATGAATTCTAGGTTTCTATAGGCCATTATAGCGATTACGTCAATATGAGTATTGGACGAGAGCTTGGTGTCAAATATAATGCCGAGATTTCTCACAGTTTCGACTTTATTAATATTGTATAATAATTGAACAGTATGGGAGATCTAAGCCTTGAAAATTATATGTGAGAGCATTTAGATACATTAGGGAGGAGTTGGTTTGATGAGCAATATTTGCAAAAGTTGTCCAAGTTGTGTTGAAGCAAAAGGCAGTCATCAACAGAAGAGATTTTAGTGTCATCAGCGAATATAAGAAAGGAGGAATGGGAAAAGCACGAGTTGACATCGTTAATATATAACAAGAATAAGATATGAAAGTCCTGGGGAACACCAGAAGAAACTATTTTAAAACCAGAAATTTCATCATTAATCATGACTGATTTAGATCGGTTGGAAATGTAGGATGATAGCCATCTGTAAAGATTGCCATGTATTCCTGTGTTACGAAGTTTTTGAAGTAGAATAGAGTGTGAAATTGTATCAAAAGCCTTGGAAAAGTCGGTGTAAATAGTGTCGGTTTGGTAATTTATTGTCTTCCATGAAGCGTGTGATGAAATCGGTAAAATGGACTAAATTAGTTTCTTAGATACTTGTATTGTATATGTACTTCATTTGTATTGCGATATGAAACGTCATATTTTATGCACCCTCGATATATCTAGTGCTCGGGGGAAAAATAATGCGTGCAATAACAATTTTATGAATGGCATAAAAGCGAGAAATTTGATGCCTGAAACGTTGACGTGAAACAGGATCATTTCCAGTGCGCGCTAAAACTCAATATGTACATACATATGTATGTATGTATGTATATGTACTTTCATTTATGGTAGGAACAACTGTTCGAAATTTTACGAACGGCTTATATTTTGATCGAACCAGTGTTTCTCCAACTCAATTTATTTCATACTAAAGCTTCCTTGTATGTGCAGAGAATATCCCAAATCTTTTAATATTTCCGCATTTTTATAAATTTGAGTCACTGTAGATAGATCTGTGTTGTATCCGTTAAAAAAATGGTCGGAACATCTGATCATTCAATGCGACACGATGACGAGACACACCTCTAATTTGTAAAAAAAATTATATACACGTATTCCGGTCGTTACAACAATGCGCATCAAATGGTCGCATTGAAAGCTCAAAGTTGGATAAAAAATAAATAAAAAATACATACAATAAAATAAAATGCGGTCGCGAAACATTTCTCATGTCATCAGACCAGGATTGATACCAGATACTATGCTTATAGTCTTTTGTGGCGGCACAAAGACTCGAGTGTCGCTTTTGTACGCCGATGAGGGGGACCTCAGTACGTTTAGGGCTCAAGAGAGCCGCATACTGAATGAACAGACGTATAACGGACACTATGTATAGTCGTCTAATGATAAGCTAAAACAAAAATATATGGAAATTATTGCACCTTTGAACTTCAGTTACAATATATCTAATTATTTATTAAAGGGTTATCCGAAAAGGTTTACCTTCATTATACGACCCCACTCATAGTTGGTTTCCGTTGACACAAAAAGCCGCAAACAACACCCATACGGCAGCCGAAATGTTAATTTCAACTGTTTGATGTGTCATTCGCGCTGTTAATCAGGGCCGAATTAGCAAAATACAAAAGTGCTAAAACGTTAAAAAATTAAATTTTTTTTAAACAAATACTCAAACCTAGTGAACCAATTGCGCAATAATCTGAAGGGTGGGTCTTGATAATTTGACGTGGGGTCGATTCGGCCCTGGTAAGTCACTGCCGACCCTTATTGTGACGTCAGCCCATTATTTTGTCATGTCCCGTTATTATTTGTTGATGTGACATTGGATAGGATAGCTCCGTAGACTAGTAGCCAAAACGAACACATGGAATTGTACTTTTTCCGTAATTTTACATAATTTAAAAAAATTCATACATACGACTGTATGCACATATGTAGCACACTTTCTTTAGTATTTTATCTAGGATTCTCATGAACACTTTGGTAATTGGTTATATACATACATACATAGTGCGAGTTATCGTATATAATCGTCATAATCTATGTATATATCATCATCATCATTTTCAGTCGTTCACCATCCACTGCTGGAAGAAGGCCTCTCTAATCCTTTTCTATTCCTGTCTGTCTTGAGCAATCTGCATCCATTTGATTCCACACATTCTTCTCAATTCATCAGCCCGCCCACTCAGTCTACCTTGCTTTCTTTCACATGCTATCGTACACCATTCCAGTATTTCTCGCGTCCATCTGCCATCTTGCCACTATCTGCCACTTTGGTTATATTTCTTGCCCATGTATTCCTCACGATCTCTTCTTGTTATACCAAGCATACATATTTCCATGCTTCTCTGTGTGCACTGGATCTTACGTAACATTCTCGGATTTAGCTTCCACGTATCATATCCATACGTCATAACTGGCAGTACGCATTAGTCGTATGCCTTCTTTTTTAAGCATAGTATACAATATAAACTTATTTAAATAGCTTCTCAAACGGTACATTGGTGATGATAGCTTGACAAACGAAAGTGATGATTGATGTGTGTGTCGTGTTTCTGTGATCGGGGCAGTTATAATGTTTACGGTCGTTTGTTGTGTCGGCAAGCTCTCCACTCCACATAATGAACCTAATCTCCCTTCACGCTAGCTGCCTCTTTTTTTTTTTTTTTGATTCGGGTTAAGTCCTTTGTGCTTTGACGCGAGGGTCCTGAGGGATTCAATCTCCACACAATTGCCCCCCCCCCTCTTCCCCTCTCAAACCCGCACTATCGCTCCAGATCTGTCTAAATCTGACCGGTTTTGATGGGTTCGCTTCGGTTTTTGAATAGTCGAAGTTCTAAATCGCATTAGGCGCGCCAGATTTCACGCTGCCCGGAAAGGGTTAACGAGTTTTGCACTCTGATGGCATATGCCAATCGAAATTCTTTTTTCTTCTCTATGGAAAAAAACGTATGAGAAGATGTTTGATTGGTAAAAACTTGAAGAATGGCAAACCATCGGGGGAAAATAGTTTTATAATAATGTTGCTCGAACTGAAAAATCAAGATGGCCGTCGTCGTGCAAGACAATTCAATTATATTTTTTTTTGTAAATAAAATTTTTATGAACATACGTAGGTGATTAAAAATGTTTGAGAAAAATTCTCATCGAGGGTTTTCAATCATTAAATAATATCTATGTACATTAAAATTTTTCTGAAATATTTTAAATTTTTCATACATAGCACACTTTTTCACACAAATCACTTTATTTATTGATAGTAACAAAATTTTGAGATTAATAATTAATTTGCAATTTATATATATTTTTTTTTAATTTTCGTAAACGAATAATTTTGTATTTTCATATCGATACTGAGATATTTGACTTAAAGTAAAAAACTCTATACTCTGTCCAACTTAAGAAACTTAAGAAACTCCTTAGTCTTGACCGATTTAGAATCGATCTGCGCATACTACTTGGGTCTAAACTAATGAGCTTCTTTTTAAATTTATTTATTTATTAACAGGCTAAAAGCCCAAATTAATTACAAACAAAAATACAATTACAGGATGATAATAACAAATGAAATTAAAATATTAACATACATACATATATACATATGTAAAAATATTACAATATAATAAACATTAACAATTATCAATCAAGTCTAACCAACCAAGGCCAAGAATGAGCGTGTAGGGACTCTTTAGACTTCTGTTAATGACACACAGTGTACCTATGTATGTATGTATATATATGTATGTACATATGTACAATGTAGATATATATATATATATATATATGTACATTATGAGAAAAAAGAGTATTTTTTCAAAATTGCGACCATACAGTAAGCCACCCCATATATGTACATATGTATCAGTCAATATTGTGAAAATACAATTTAACAACTACACTTTGATTTACATAATGCATACTGAAAATGTCATTTGGCCCTTTTAGAACCAATTAACAGATGTATGCATAAGTAGTTCTAAAACATTACCTCATACAGAAATGTCTTGCACTTAAATTTAATATATTATTCAAGATTGAAAGCTTCTGAGGTATCTTTACACGTTACATAACGGGGTTGTTATTCAGCATGTTCGTATGCACGTGTTGCACTTGTACATATTACTCAATGTGTGCGCCCCAAATATTTAGGCATCGTCCACACGCACGTCTGTCTGCCTGTCTGTTGCCGTTAATTAATGGAATAATTATTAATTACGACTACGGTCGACGGTGTAATTAATTGACGCTGTGCAAGCGACATCGAATAAATATTTTGACGGTTTTGTACTCGATTCGTGGAAATTTTTCCACTGCAAGTACACGCGCGGACGTGAATTACAATTACGCATTCTTTCACTCGCTAAGAACCGGCTCACTTTATATAGGCGATTAATTAATCTCGAACGACTGTAGAAGCGGTATCGATTGCGCAATCGACTGACAACTCAATGGACAAATTGTTGCCATTTTTATGTTGTTAATAATTTCCAACGTTGCAGTTCAGTCGCCTTGACATGAAGACGACGTATTTACGATTCGGTAACTTGTCGCCAATCGTCGCAAAAATGAAACCATATATTATGCGGTAACTCATTGCAACATCAGTGGGTCAATAATGAATACGTTACAAAGAAAGGAATTTTTGATTATATTTTCATAGTTTACTCCATGGGTGCTCAACCAGTCGATTGCTAAGCAAAATTTAGTCGATTGCGAATACGGTTTTGCTTTGTCAGTTTTGAAACGAATATTGTTTTCAGTTTTTCAAATTTTCTACAGTGCAATAGTTTAATTTTGTTTACTAAGGCCTAGCTAATGACGCGACGAATAAAAGGTCTTCCTGGGCTCGTGCTTATCTCTTAACGAAAAGGATTGATGGTCTAAGGAAGGGACAGTTATTTTTTCGTGGTATGCATTTGTTTAATCATTGGTTCTCAGGTAAACTAGCATATCTGCTAAAAAAAGTGAACAAGACTTCTCGGAACTTTTAACATCTGCACATCGAAACATCGAAATTGCTAATCCAAAACGCGCGTTCTTATGAGAAACTATAATAATTATAAACCTAACTATTTGAAAATAGGTTAATATTTTCATCGCATATTTTTATCGATAGCTTTGAAAAACCAAATTAATAAACTAACCAACTTCTTATGAGATTCTTATTAGTAGGTATGTATGTACATATGTATATTATATCCGGATATCCTCCTAAATTCTTGTATGGAAGTCGATCGCCATGCAAATTAAAATAAAAAGGAGCTCCCAAACTGAAAAAGTTTAAGGACCCTTTGTTTAGTCTATAAGTTTATATGTACATATGTTGAGGAACATGCGATTCCCTCACACACATGAAATTGCATCACACATTGAGTACGGCGATAATAAAAAAGAAGTAAAAACGCTAATAACAATGTGTACGTTGTCGACTCGTTTCGGTTGAAATAATGCGAAGAGTCTGTGCACACCTTTATGAACGTGCACGATGTCCATTATTAACGCGGACCAACCCGGTGTTTATGTGCACCGGTACACGTTTATTATTTCGATGCGATCGTTTGAAATTATTGCCTCCTTTTTTGTTATTCTACTCTTTAAAAGCCCATCATTATAGATTATTTTTTTCTCATTGAAAAAAATGTATAAAAAATCTGTCGCGGTTATGATGAAGTTTTCTTTGTGCAAAATTGAATTTCCATGCTAGTTTACTATGATGAGAATAAATTAATGCTTTCGGTTGACTGATTCTGTGCGAAATTTTTGTAATTCTATAGAATTAAAATCGTTTGCTGTATCAGATGTCTACACAATTTAAAATGTCCAGGATACGCTCGAGTGCACATTCGTCAGTAAATGTGCGGCAATGCCAATGTTCTCCAATCATTCTTCGACAGACGTTCAGCAGTTTCCAAAGGTGCTGGAATATATGTATCTACTTATTTTATTTTGGCAATTAATTAATCGGTCAGTATTTAAATCAATAAACGGTCAGTATCTTTTCAAGAAAATGGTCAGTATTATTTATTTTTGTAAAGTAACTTTTTAACAAACGGTCAGTAAAACTATTAGTTTCTGACCATTTATTTTAAATATCAACCGTTTAGTTTTAATTACTGACCATTTGATATATTTACTAATCACTTAAGTACTGACATTTATTAAAATTATTCGAGATGATGCGGAACAAAGCCAGAAAGACCAAGTGGACGATGGGTTGACGAATTAAGAAGAATGTGTGGAGTCAAGTGGATGCAGATTGTTCAAGCAGACAGGAATAGAATAGGATTGGAGGCCTCTCCAATCCAGCAGTGGGTGGCGAACGGCTGAAAATGATGATGATGATAATATACATAAATTTAATGAATTGAATTGGATGAATGTAAGTGAAACCTTAAAAGTGTACATGTTAATATAAATTTTTAAGTTAGATAAGAATTTATTACCAAATTATTTCAATAAGTATTTAATAAGGGGGTATAATATACATCATAACGTCATATACATCATAAAGTCATAATTTATAGTAGGTATAATATAATATACATAGTACATAATCATAATTTATAGTATAATATAATATACATACATAGTCATAATTTATAGTATAATATAATATACATAGTCATAATTTATAGTATAATATAATATAAATAGTCATAAGCCATAGTTTAGAATTTAACATCAAGTAGATCTATAAGAAGTATCTTATACGGGGGTGTTGTTGAATACAATGAACTGCCAGAAGGTCTTAGAAATATATGTAAACCAAATTGATAGTTTCTTGGCAGCCTTAAAACAACACGTCCGTACAACTGCTAGTGGATAATTAAGTTTATTTTGTAATTTAGCTTTTTTAATTAAATAAATAAATAAATAATTCCTAATCCGAATAGTCGATGCGTTTACTTTCCTTGAGACTTTTTATACTTTCATGTGAAGTACATCAATTCAATTATATTTCCCAATAATGAAATACATACAAATTTTGTTAATCAACACTATATCAACTTCAACCCAAATTCGCTAATTTTTCATACGAAAAATTTAATTAAAAATAGAAAATACACGCGCGAATGAGTTGAAATTATCGGTTTTTACACGCCGCTGTAACAAATGACCGAAAACGCAATAATTTATTTTATTATGAGGCCGCAACCCGTAATAAGCGATTCTGACATGCGACCTGTACATAAATTCACGTGTGCTGTTTGTGTAGGTACTTACATAGTTACACGTTTGCGTGATATCGTGCACGTGCAATGTGACACAGTTGTCCTGTCAAAGTCGTTTACTTGACGTGTCAATTCGCACTGGCTGGCGGTCGTCAATGTGTTAACGCACTGTGGTGCGACAGTAAAGTATAAATAATTTTTATTTATATTTATTTTTAAATTAGGACCGTGTCGGTTCTTGCGACTGGGGAATGGGTTAAGAGTGACGCAAGTCCCGACATTGTTTTGTATTGTTTAAGTGACCAATTACCGGGTCCGGCCACGTTGTTATTATCCATTGATACAACGTATAATTTTGTCGTATTACGTGCCGATTTGGCGTACCGCCGCTTGGCGTTCGACGTATCCCAAATAACATGTCATTAGAGCGGCGAACAAATGAGGGCTTCGCCCCCTGAAGCCCTCCGTGGGCGAACTCCCCACATGGCGACAAAACGCTACGATGTATTAAAAAAAATGCAATTAAAATACGTTTTTTCAATAGACTTGTACGCTTGTTCCTTTTTGTATGGAATAGTTTGAAATGTTGTCCATTGAAAACTCGAAAATGGCTTTGCGCACAATTAAGAATCTTGCAGTCAGTCCTGAAAAAAGAATGCATAAATTTTTTATTCATCGTTTGTGAAAAATGATTGTTTAAAATTAGTTTAAAGTAAACATCAAAAAAGCTAAAAAATCAAAATGGCCGCCATACAAGTAATTTGACAGTTCTATTTTTCGACATTACATAATTTTAATAAAACTAAAATTATGTTTAATGAATTTTGCACGCAAAATGTAGTCACAGTAGATAATCATATTGTAAAGATAGTTGATAGTTATTTATACCTAGGACAATTGGTGAATATGACTAGGAGAAATGAAAACTAGGATGGAGCGCTTTTGGAAGAATGACCATAGTTTTTTAATCAAACGTCCCGCTACACTTAAAAAAGAAGGCATACGGACCAATGCGTACTGCCAGCTATGACGTTTGGATGCTGAATTCGAGAATGTTGCGTAAAACCCAGTGCACACAGAGAAGCATAGAAAGATGTATGCTTGATATAACAAGAAGAGATCGTAAGAGGAATACATGGGCAAGAAGCATGACCAAGGTGGCAGATATAGCGGAACGTGTGAAAAAGTTGAAGTGGACCCATAGCGAGACGAATAGATGGCAGATGGACGCGAGAAATACTGGAATGGTATCCGAGAGGATGTGAAAGAAAGCAAGGTAGACCGAGTGGACGATGGGCTGATGAATTGAGAAGAATGTGTGGAGTCAAGTGGATGCAGATTGCTCAAGACAGACAAGAATGGAAGAGGTTTGGAGAGGCCTTCATCCAGCGGTGGATGGTGAACAGCTGAAAATGACGATGATTAGATCATTCCAATGATTTTCCATTCCAATCATTCCAATGATTCCATTACAAGATCAGTGATTTTAAAACAGTTTTACGCATTAGCATTTATGAAGGCGAAGTAAATATTTAGCTCGAGTGTTCACACATGAACCTCAAAGCTCGCGTTTTAACTAGAACGGTCGAATAAAATTTCCCAGATCTGCGGCTAAACATATTGGCGCTCGCTAGCTTTTTACAACGGCAGGTTTTTTTTGAACCTCGGCGACCAGATAGATATACAGGTTCCAATGGTAAGTATTACGATGTATTAGACGATGCGATTCTGAGTTGCATGAAAATTTCTTGGAAGTCAATGTTCGACGAAAAAAACCTTCACCAAAAACCTTTTTCTGACCTTTTTTTTTGCATCGTCGTACTCAATTGTCAACGCAACGCAACGTCAACGCAATTGTTTCGAAAACAATGAAATTCAGAAAGAAATACGAGAGGTTGAATTTTATATATTTTCTACGTCTACATAGACCTCTTTTTTATAGACGTCTTCCTAGACGTATTTTTTTTTTTTAATATGAAGATTATGAGATGAGCAGGTAGCTTGGTGAGTGAAAAGTGGTGCAATGTAATAAGATGCTCGCCACCGCCAAAAAAAATCTGGTGTTGGTTTTGTTGCTCAATGTAATATCGCTCTAAGGCTGATATTACACTTGGCCACTCCATCAACACCCGATTTTTTTTTACCGTTACCAGCATCTTATTACATTGCACCACTTTTACAGTTACCAGCTACCTGCTCATCTTCATACAAAAAAATAGGGCTACGAAAAATACTCCATGTGGTTTAGTGTAAAAAAAACTGCTTTCAGAAAGACGATTTTCAGCTAATTATCATCGTTTTCAAAACCATTTTGGTTATAAAAAATGGGTCCGAAAACACATATATCACATAGCACGCGTTCTTGAAACAATTGCATTCGAGTCAGACGACGCAAAAAAAGGGTCAAAAAGGGACTTGGTATCGATTTGTACTGCAAACCTTTGACTTCCAAGAAATTTTTAGACACCAGTGAATCGCACAGTGTAATACGTGCCATCTAAACATGTATATCTATCTATCTGGTAGTCGAGATTCAAAAAAAATCGGGTGTTAATGGAGTGGCCAAGTGTAATGTCAGCGTAACGCGAAAATGCTCGAGTGACATACCCACACGTGGACGCTCGGTACTGCTCGTCAACGCTCGCCCAATGTGAAGTGGCGGCATTACAAGTCACATCTGCACCGGGTAACGTTTGAGTAATCCGCCTATACTAGATTTACTTTTTGTGACGTGCGCGCGTGAAAAATTCGCTGAATTATGACCGCCCGCCCGTTTGACGGATAGGGTGCGATTCGACAGAAGTGACGGATGGTTTCGGGGTCGACAGGGGGTTGGAAAATGAAAGAAAAGGGGGATGAGGGGATGGAGCAGACAATCGTCGCCCCTAATGAGCGGTCGTAAATCACAGAGGCCGCACGAAAATATTCGCACTTTTTATTATTCATCGGCCGCGATACGTCCCTGGAGTTGGGGTGGGTGAGTGTGCGAATCGCAAAAACCTTTCCCCGGCCATTTGACAACGTCCGCGCACCCACTTAAATTATAAAGCGCGTCAGGCTTGTTCCTTGACAGCCGATAAAAGCAAACATAAATCCCGCGACCGGGGCAAAAAGTGGCGATCTGCGAACTTACAGCGCGACCCTCCCCTTATATTATTCAAATCCTGCACCCGGCGACGACCCTCGTGTAAGGGTTGCGACCTTTCGTCGCCGGTCGAGTGTGTATCCATACTATCATCCACCTCCCCCTTCTGCTCTCATCGTAGTATACAAATACGCATTTCAAAATGTGATACACCATATTAGGGACTAGTAGATCTTTCTAGACCCCAAATTACAGGTTTTTTTTTTCAATGAAATTTTAAATATTTAGGAAAAAAAAAATGAATTTCCATCATTAGCACCCGTTTATACAGATGTGCTGTTTTAAGACTGCTGGGAATCTATCAATTTTGTTTATATTTCTGAGGTCTTCTGGTAGGCCATTGTATTCAACAACACACCTGTACAAGATACTTCTCCAGTTCTCCTAGATAGATAATTTTTAAAGCATACTGTGATAATGTTATAATTGGTAGAGTCTGCTCACAACAAATTCATAGACGAAGAAACTATTTTAACCGATCAAAAAGTAATAAATAGTCATTTTACCTCAGATAGAGATTTTTCCTTGCCACACTCAAGCTACACAGTGAAAATAGTGACATAAGTCTCTGCTACTGTTTGTGGTTTCATAAAAATGACACTCTAAATAATGCCTATTTTCAACACAAAAAAAGATTATTACCCCTAGTATTTAAGGTTATTTTTAAGTTTTTCTTGTGGGATGCTGGTATGATTTTTTCTATTTTTTTGTTCTTAATTATCAATTTAAACGTGTGTGTTGCTTGTTGTAAAATGTATTTTATCTGCGTTTTAATACCGCACACGAACCTTCCACTTTTAGTTAAAAACATATTTTTTATAAATTTTTGACCTCTTTGGAGCAGTATAAAAAATTAAAATATCAAAAAAATAATTATACCGTTTGTTTTGTATACCCATGGAGCAACTTTCCCAAGCCCAAGCATTTTGATTTTAGCAAAAAAAAAAATTTCGCTCCACCCTAATATAATATATTATACCCTCTTATTAAATACTTATTGACATATATTGGTAATAAATTCTTATT
Source organism: Parapsyche elsis (assembly GCA_022651745.1). NCBI lineage: Eukaryota > Metazoa > Arthropoda > Insecta > Trichoptera > Hydropsychidae > Parapsyche > Parapsyche elsis. Next base: position 8,535,843 of record JAGVSN010000002.1, on the reverse strand, counting down.
TAACTTAAAAATATATACCAAAATGCACATATTTAAGGTTCCCTTTACATTCATCCAATTCAATTCATTCAACATATGTATTTCTTGTACTTTAAATTAAATATACCACTAACGTTTGAACTTTTTAGTACAATCGATACTTTCATTTTGATAAACATTTACGTTTGATTTGTATACAGTTTGTTTTTGCGCAGATAGATTTGACGTGTTCACACGTCTCGCTTTCTTTTTAAAACTGTTGCCTAAACGCCCTAAAACAGCTTGCGAAATTACATCTGCTTAAAAAACCGTATGAAAGTAGATATATGTATGGCCGCATCAAGGGTGAAAATCAAACTGTTATAACCGAATCGTTTGAAATATTACCCACTGGATGTTTTTCACCGAGCTGCAATTTCGAATTGGATCGTTACGCCACTCTCGATAACATTTTCGCCTTTTGTTTGCACACCTTTGCACAAATTGTGTTTACAAAACATTACACAAACACTGAGGACACACATTCAACTGTCGCGTCAACCATTGTGATTCGCACGTCAAGCGTTCATCCCTCGAGCCCTCGGACTCTTCGCTCCCTTTTGTGAAAGGGGAAAGTATAAAAAATTATATATATATATTATAACCCCAGTTTGGTTCAATTGTGGCCTGTTAATTTGCTCCCCTTCGGGGTTGGGGTACCTTTACGCTATAATTGGCATGCAAACGCGCCATTATGATTCAAATACGTTTTTAAAGAGCGAAAGGTACTGATTCGTGTGAGAGGATTTTGAAAATTTGAGTTCACTACCTAACCGTCCTAACCCATTGTGTTCCCATTTTATCAAATCCAAATTTACTTTTATTTCGTCAATAACGAAAAACTACGTTTCGAATTCATTGTTGAAATCGTTCTTTTGAGACTTCGTTCGCACACTTGCCTAGATGTTAATAAAATAAGTTAATACTAGCTTTGGAACAACTTGTGATTAGAATTAAGTGGTTTCGAACCTTTTGAGCGCATGTCAAAAATACAATGCACGTTCGCACAAACGTGTAGTTTCTTATTGAGATATAAAATTAGGCATACGGCTGATTACAATATAATGCTTCGTCTATGTTTCAATTGTCGTTCGAATTATATAGTATTATCATCAGGGGTACACAATTACGAAGCGACCACAAAAGAAACGTTTGTCTTATGAAGAGTAAAATAAAAAAAAAAAAATACAATGCATTCGTGTAATCTTCGTTTAATGTTGTAGCTGTAGAACGAATGTTGCGCAAATAACACATTCACCTCTCCAGTCGTTTGCTATTCATTTTTTTTTTTGTTTGTACGTATGTATGCGTGTTTTGTTTTGATAGCCCGTTTAATTAACACGCTAAAATTGTTTACAAAACCTTTCAATATCTTTTGTGCGAAATCCGACAGACGTGTTTGTAAATAAAATCTATGTTTGCCATTTCGCCGTTTTATCTCAGGTTTACAACTGTGCACGCCGTATTTTTTTTTCCGAGCAAACAAAGAAGCTAGCGTACGTAGCTGAATATTTATTTGAATGTTCATTGCAGGGTAGATTGTGCACATTTTCCGCAAAGTTTGGCGAATATAAATACAACAACACAATTTAAAAGCATAGACTCGTATAATTTTACCTACTGCATAATTTTGTATGAGAAAATCAACATTTTTTGTCCTAATTACAACGTGCCGTTCTTTCCATTAAATCGTACACGACATTTCATTTGTATTCCGAAAGTAATATTTTATATGCACTATCTGTATTCCATGTGTGAATATTTTAAACGCATACACTTCCGCAAAATAGACAACATCCTATAATTTACCGCAGTGTCTTGTGCCATTTTTTTAGTTATACACTGTAAATTACATGCTGACAATGTGCTTATGCAATATTTCCGAGTAAATTCCATTCTACAATTCCGATTTATGTTGTCGCGAAGTCTCCACTTAACCGACTAGTACATAGCGTTAAATTTTTAACATGAGTACGAGACAGGTGTTACCCAGACCGAGCTATACATATGTATGTACATTTAAGTTATACACACGTACCTTCGGGTATAAACATAAAATTATCATTTTATAATTCGGTAAATATTGCATATATTGACACAATGTGGACAACCGACTTGCTCAATACCGAACAGTGAAGTAAAAAATAATGAAATTATTGCACAATTCACCATAAGACGAGTAAAAAGATAATAAGAAGGAATCCATGGCACATGTCATTTATTTTATTTGTGTCACGTCAAAAGAAAAGTTCCCAATTCAAATATTTAACATCTGTCTTCGGTTTAGACTTCATATGTACATAAAACGCAAACTACACGCAACGTGTTGATACATCAGTTTTGTAGTATTCTTTACAAATAATATACCCTAGAATCTAAAAAAATACCGAAGTGTGTCAGAATTTTGAAAAGCCAGGGTTTTTTTTAGCGATCAAAATCGTTTATCGGATCTAATTTTAGTGTGACGCTTGTTAATGCTGTGGTTTTATATTTTATTTGAATTACGTGCTCAAGGGAGATGTATCTTATGTAGTCTATTTAGTATCGTGTTTACTGTGTACCTACTTTCGCAATATGGCAAAGATCGGCTTTGGCTTCGATTTAAAAGTTTGTCATACATACAACTGCGACAAAATAACTTGAACCTTATTGGAAACGGGATGCTTGTCGTATTTTATACATCTAAATATCTTTGCTTGTGAATTCTTAACTTTCTGAGTAGTACATGATTTTGTTGGACATTAGTAATTAAATTATAAAGTTAAATTATTATTTAAATTTTTTTCTTTTAAATTAAATCATATAGTCCCTTCCCTATAAATAAATTGATTTAAAAAAAAAAAAAAAAATACCAATTGAACTAACCCAAGAAATCCCCCCTCCTACAAATACCCCAACTCTAAGCACTACCATAATTACTAACCTTTTTATACCGAATAAATTTACCCTTAAAGAAAACATAGTTCCTTTCTGATCACATTTTTGTTCAGTATCTCGTTAGCATAGGCTAGTTAATTTAATAAGCTATTAAGGTGGATATCCAATTCGCCTGATAGTGACAATGCATTTTAACAATCAGAGAGCTGTTCGCGCGTTTACAGGGAAACTTATCCATTCCGTTGCAAATGTGCATACGAAAATGCTTTTCCGATAGCTGTGTCATCCGGGAAATGTTTTTTATTGGACATTTGCGCTTTGACTACTCCGCCACCCGCCTCTAAATATATTATAGGTATATTTGGGAATCTTTTCTCGGCCGGCGGAGCGTAAGAACCTATAAAGTATAGCGGCGGTCGTAATGTGGAAGTAAAACGTTATTTATGTTACGTAGAAAGTAAACGGCAAGTCGCAAAAAGGCATATAAAAGTGTTACCGCAATATGACAGAGATCGTATATTATTTTTATGAGTTACCAACACCCAGGGCCGTAGATGGGGGTTGAGGGGGAGTATGGGCGCGAGACTCGCACGCTGCGAATTAACCCCTTGACTGCGGTGCTGCCTTGATATATGACGGGCATAAGGCCCACCCTTGACGCTCCATTGAAAGGGGGGGGGGTGGGAGGTGATTCTACGGAAAACTTTATTCGAAAAAATATTGCGCAATCTAGCCATATACGAATTATCCACTGTAATATACTGTTCCTGGCATGGCAATCTAATTAGTTTTTCAGTGTTAAATTGCTATACATATTACGTGTGCATAGAATTCACCGAGCAAGTCAGCGCCAAAGCTACCCATGTACCTACCTACAAATACAGACTAACATACACTAGCCGATTTGCCCGTCATATGACGGGTATATTCTAACACCAACCCCCAACTCCCACCCGTGCATGCTGGTTTTATTTATTTAAAATGCATGGGCAGGCGGCACAGCCGATGGACCCCAGGGGTCTGATATAATTTGTACATACAATTTTTTAATTATTTAGCTATTTATATTTTAAGGATTACAAAAATCCATTTATATTCAAAAACTTGTCGAGATGATTTTTAAAGAGATTTATATTTTAAGAAGTTGCTAGCTGATTTGGGAGGCGGTTCCAAACTTCAACCACTCGATTTGAAAAGAATGAGTCTCTGTCAATTTTGTTAGATTTGTCTTTTAGGAGTCTCAGAGTATGGACCTCTGAAATGGGCGCTTTTATTGAACGTGAGGAGATTTTTTTTTTGGACATTGATATTTCTTATTTATTATTATATACACTTCTATTAGATCGCCTTTCAATCTTCACGTCTCCAAAGAGGTGAGACTCATTATCTTCAACCTTTTGTAATAGGGTAGTCGTTGAAGTTCAGATGGCATTCTTGAAATCCTTCTTTGAACCCTTTCTAAACATACAACGTATGTTTTAAAGTTAGAGTTCCAAATATTTACAGCAAATTCTAATTTAGGTCTAATAAAGGATTTATAAATTTTTGACAGATACTAAAATTCTTAAATACACATTTGATAATACATATATACAAGTGAATAACACTTACATATTTACTAAAGAAGTTATATGAGTTTACCATTTAATGTCTTTTGTGATAACTTTTGTGATTTAAACAATAACAGTACAGCCCACAGCCAGTTTGACAGTACGTGAAACAATTGTATTGTACAATCTATTGTAATTGTACCATTGATTGAATGACTGTATGGCCAAAAATTGTCGACTCAAACTAGTTTTGACGGATAGCGGCATGTTGCCAACATACCGCTAAAAGGTTTTTGTTTGTTATGTTGGCAATATGAGCATCACCCAGCGACTCTGACAGGCAGATAGATTTTACGCTAATATGTACATATACATATGTATATGTAGGTAGTAATAACGCTATGATCTTTTCAAATTATCATTTGAATTTGTTTCAGCGAGGAATCTGTTGATTGTAATCAATTTGTAATATTTCGAATCTTTCATAATAGTTTTTGAGAAACACTACACAAGGTAGTAGTACCGCAAAGAATCCTATTTCGGCATGCTTCAACGACACCTTTAAACTATTTTAAACGAGTCCTTCGACGCCGTAATGCGTGAAAGCATATCCAATAAAAGTTAAGTAACTCGAGGGGCGATGTAGAAGAAGATGTTGGAGTTCCTCGTTAACACTTCGACGAACCCTTGTTGAAAGAGATAGACACCTATAGAACGACAAGTCAAACTCACAAATGTTTATACTACAAACATAAAACGCCCTGTCCCCTTAAACTTAAACTTTTAACTACCACACACTACTACAACTTTAACTTGGAACTATACCGCATCAATTTTGAATATAATTTTACATCTTATAGCTTTGGAGGGTACTTAGTAGGCCGAATGGAATAATTAACATCAAAATATTCGCTCGTCGCCAAGGAAGACTGGCGTCAGAGGAGTTTGTGATGGGGGGTTTCAGTTTGTGAGCTGAACGCACCCCTCTTTCCCGTTTTATTTATGGCCGGCGTATGCAAACGCGCCTTTTGAAAAATGCCACGTCGTAAAAGACTCATCTGGGTTGATATTAGGACATTTCTCATTGTCTAGCCGCGTAGCGATTGTTATTAAACCGGTCGGGATTAATGTCGGTGGGCGAGAGACCCATTTGTCGCACCTAAGACGCGAAGTCCTCCCCAGTAGGTAGGTACTGGTATTAGAAATATAGAAAAAGAATAATCGAAACAGGCTGAGGTTTTGGTCTTCGGTCTGATCTTTCGGTATGCGATCTACCTACCAATCTGACAGAAGGGGTGCATTTGGAACGCTCGACTTCGTTCAAATGAAAATTTAAAATAGGAAATAAGGGGAGTGAGAGGGGCGACGACGCACAGTGGGGTACACCGAAGAAAGTGACTGGAAATAAATGGTATATGCGAAGAACAAGAACTATTAACGAAGCGCAGGCTATGGCAAGCGCTTAGTGCAATATATTTCATTATTTTGGTCCTTAAAAAGGGAAATAGACTTGTTTTTGGAGTGAATCCAAATACAAATATTTAGAGTAAGTGTAACAAGTTGAAGCTAAATTACAAATGATTGATAACAAAAATCTAACATTTATACAATATCAAATACTCATACATATATCAAAAAAAATACTGTTTTTATATTTATAAGAATATGTATGTAGTAGACTTTTAACAAAAAAAATCAGCTCGAAGTAAAGATTTGACATCTATAAATTGTTTAAGTATGTAAAGTACACTTTTAATAGACAAAATTTTAATTAAAAATATGCTCAAATCGAAAACGCAATTCTTGAGAACCTAACCAGACCCAAACCTCACGTAAAGTACACTATTTTCACAAATATAGACACAAAAAAGCGGTAAACAAACACTTCTGCCAACCTAACCTAACCCAAACCTCACGAAAAGTAGAATTTTTTCAAAAATGTAGACAAAAAATGCGTTAATCGAAAACTTAATTTAAGCCAACCTAACCTAACCCAAGCCTCACGAAAAGTCGATTATCTATAGATAAAAGAAATGTTCTACCACGTGCTAATTTAATTGGAGTATAGCATTAGTGCGATGACTCTTGAGCCTAAGGTCGTGGGTTCGATCCCCCACTCGTTCTAGTGGTTTTTTAATAATTTTTCCTGAGCGAGCGTTATCAGCAGACAGGCAGACAGACGGATTTCGGCTATTATATATATATATAATGTATTGTATAATTGGTAATACAATTTTTTCATATTACTTAATGGCCACAGCGCATCCACCCGAAACCTCCATCTAAAATTTCTCGAAATCAATGATGAATAGTGCTTTCAGTTTTAACAATTTCTAGATTTTAAATCTTTTGCTCGGGTTGATTTTTTTCAAGAGTTTTGTGTGTTTGTAGAAAAAAACTGAATTTTTGATGTTTTGATTTTTTTTATTTATTATTATTTATCATTTGCAATTTCTATTCAACTTGTCAATATAACTAATAAATAACTAGTATCTCAATAATCTTATTTACTACAAAAAAGTCTATTACCGTTTTTTGGACAATAATAAACTATTTTATTGTTTCTTGTTCTTCTCGTATACCATTTATTTCCAGTTTCTTTCTTCAGCACGTCCGCGCCCCAATGTGCTACAATGCAGACACGGCACACCTTGAAACAGAATGAAATTCAAACCAAAAGTGAGGCGATAAGGCGCGTCTGAGAGGGTTTTATGTTTCGTTTGAGGGTTGGAACTGGGGGTTATCCAGGGGGTGGTTCGCTTCTCTATCATCGACCTCTACAGATGATCCCGCGGGATACATGGAGCTTTGAGTACAAAGGGGAACAAATATTCCACCAGCACCGTCATATCGTTAAATTTTGATTGTTTTTTGACAATCACTTCTATTACACGTACATATAATTCAGATCTACTATTTGAAAAGTGAATATTTTAATAATAAATCACGAAGCGAATACATACGAATAAATACGAAGCGAATACACTGCGACGAGTTCATTGAAAAAAAAAAATTGATATTGTTTTTCCGTGGGAAATAGATGATAATAAAACTTTATAAGCAATATTGAAAATGTCTATTTGATCCTTATATTGAGCATCGAAATCATGAGAAAATCCATTGTTTTGAGTCCAATGCAACAGCGATGAAATAACTTATCTCTTGGCTCTGTCAAGGGGGTCCGCGAGATGTCAAAGCATACAAATATTTCAGATTCAAAGCTTACAGTAAAGAAAATACATTTTTAAAATATGTATATATTTTTTTACATGGAATTCTAATAATATCGCAACAATTGTTGCGATATTAACCAAGCCCGAGCACATGTTTTTACCATTGAATTTCAATGCGTATGGAGCCGCGGCAGTAAAAAAACCTTTTAATAAAGTTAATTACTCGTGGAGTGAGGCCCCAGGTAGTCTGGCACGAGTTTTTTTAATATTTACCTAAAACTAAAGTCATTTTTCAATTGTACATATTCGCTATATTTATATATTTTTTCACTTTTGAATCATCTCAATCTTTCCTTACACAAAACAATATATTAGTGATAAAATTACAGCCTTGAAGAAAAAATTATTAATTTGGTCTGAAAGACTCACTAAAAATATTTACGATATGTTTCCAAAATATCATGAATTGATAAAGGCGAAAACTTTTATTTTTGATGAAAAAAAGACAGATGATGTAATAAAAACACATTTGGAAACACTTAATAAATTTGAGGAATATTTCTCAAGAATTAAGGATATCTCTGAAGACAGCTTATGGATTTTGAATCCCTTCGTAACTCAATCTAACAATAAGCTTTCACCAACGGAAGAAGATAAACTAATAGATTTATCCAATGACAGTCATTTTAAAATAATATTTTAGCAAAAAGCACTTCCTTCATTTTGGATTAGCGTTAAAACTGAATATCCTTCACTGAGTGAGAAAGCTCTGCAAATATGAATTATATTCTCGTCTACATATTTGTGAGAAACGGGGTTTTCAGTAATGACTACAATCAAACCATAAACAAGAAATCGACTTCAATAAGGTCTTGAACCATGTATGCGCATGGCCATTTAAATTCCATAAAACCTAGATTTGTTAACAAAAAATATGCAAAAAAAAAAAAGAAATTAAATGTTGTTGTTTTAATACAAGTTTTGTTATTTATTTTTAAAAATATTAATGATGTTTCAATGAATTTTTTTTTTTATCTGATATTTTTTTAATTTTGTTATTAAAATTTTAATAAAAAAGGTACATATTTAAATGGAATAAATTTTTATAACATTTTTTTTCAAGGAGAGGTCCGCGAAACTGCATGTACTTTGTAAGGGGTCCACGGTAACAAAAAGGTTGGGGAACACTGGTATAGATTATAAAACTTTGCACACTGAACAAAATATTTCTTCAGTCTATATCTATGTATACTCTATAGGTATGTATGTACATGCATAACAAAGGAATTACCACTTTCGGTGGACGAAAATTTTTGAAAGCCTTATACATACGTTTGGTACCAACCATTAGGTTACATGTACATACATACAACATACATACATATGGATAAAGTAAAAACAGCACTATTTTTCTGATTGGTCTCAATCTACTGTCACTGTCATAAAATCAACACGAAAATTGTAAGATGTACATATGTAAATTTTTTGGCGTTCGTCTATTTATTTGCTGTTGAAAATTGTATGAAAATTTTAGTTGAACATGCGGTACCTCATCGAACAAAATTCTCCAACTTTAGAGGATTATTTTCGAGTTCCAAAAAATAAGTATTAATTTGTTGAGAGTTAGAAGAACACTTTCTGTAAGCGAGAGTAGGTCGTGTTAGTCCCAAGGGACGGTTAAGTGCCATGGAAATAAAAATTGGACTCTCCACTTTTAAAAGTTGTTTTACGGCGATGCATTGGGAATAAGGAGTCCATTTAGCGTTTATTGGCGCCGCCGCAGACGTAATCGGATACACCACTTTGTCATTTTTATTGTAAGATGCGATAACTTACCTAAAACCGAAGGGAATGGACGGTACTTTGCCTCTGAAACTGTGTGCCGCCAAAAACCATTTAAAATTGTATCCTCCTTCGATATGAAAATAATCCATAAACTTAATAAAACATAAACAGACTGTATCCAATTTTTGAACATTTGAATCACTCAACAGTACCGATTTCTTATTAAAATTACCTATCAACATACACATATACATCTGTACATAGGATCATAGTGAAATCGACGTATTTTATATCTGAATACTTTCGTATAGAATAGATTTCGTATTTTGCTTATTAGGCGCATAAATAGAAAGCTTAGAAAGCGCTGGAAATTTCGTGTGTATAATAATATTTTACGAAGAAAAAAGTCAAGTTTTGTTAAAATAATGAAATGAAAGCTACCCAGTGAGTGGCGTACATTTTAAAGGAGATATTTCACTTCTTTTTCAGCATCACTTTGACGATAATGAACAGTGAACGATAGAAAGAAAAAAGTGTATTTGGTCTACTAATAAATTTCTTAAATTTTACATTTATTCCTCATAAAAATTTCGAATCGTAGTGACAGATAATTTTGCTATATATGTAAATACGAAAATGTATTAGAAAAGTATGTTAACATTTAAAACTTGCTTATTTACTGTCATTATTTGTGGTTAATGTACATATGTATGTAGGTATAAAAAAAGTAAAAAAAAGGGGGTAATAGAATTTTCTTGGCTTCTTGGTCTTCCAGAAAATACCAGAACCACCTGAATAAAAAATCGAATTTTATAAGTGTCGTATTTTTATAATTATTTTATACATTTGGTTAAATTTAAATTTTAAAATTAAAATTAAATTTAAAGTTAAATTTTATAATTAAAATTAAATTTAAAGTTAAATTTTATAATTAAAAAAAAAATTAAAGTTAAATTTTATAATTAAAATTAAATTTAAAGTTAAATTTAAAGTTAAATTACCGGTAATGACAATTTTAGTTCCGTCTATGGTTGTGTAACGTAAGTTCAAGGCTTTGGTTGTGATGATTTTTTCGTGCTTTCGGGAGCATTCTGCCAATCCATTGCGTACAAAACCAATCTTGAGCATAGTACCAGATCGTCATCGCATATTGGTCTCACTTGACTCGATGTAAACTGAAGTAAATCAAAACATCATCGGTTACAAACGGAGTCTTATAAATATTTCAAGTGATGATTTCGGGTACCTCTTTAGATAAAAGTTTCATTCGTATATATTTCAGAAGGTATTGAAAACGTAATTTTCTTTCAGACCAGTTATGTTGTGCCCACTTTTTCAGACCTTCAAAAGTTTGCTCTTCTGTGTCTATACTCAAATCATCCGATTGAAGAACAACTTCTAAAACAGGCTGATCCAATTCCAACCATTCATTTCCAGATATCAACTGTTGAGAAATTGATTTATTTACAAATAAAATAATTATGAGGCGAGTCGATGTTTTTATAAATAATACCCCTTTAAAATTGTCAACAATGAATTTTTCTATTTATTCCACCATCATTGAACTTTTCAACTGTCTGCAAGTTATTAGATGTTGCAGATAGTTTTTGTCATTCAACTGTGTCCTCAGTATATTGACACAGTTTTTTTCTAGCTGTGGCGTTTTAATTATTTGAGAAAGACGAATTATGACTGGACACTGTTCGAATTTCCAATCTGAAATACAAAATCAACTGTCATCGATAAGATAAATGTTACGTTAAGATAAATGTTAAATTACGCGCTAAAAATCTTACTGTCCATTTTGCCCATGTGTATGTATTCAAAAACAACTTGAACAACCGTTGGATCAATATCATCAGTTCCTGGAATCGTCACTTCCTCTTCACCTTGTTTGAATAAATTCAACAAATATATACTCTGAGCCGCCACCTTTTCTTTATTTGCAGGGAATCTGTTATTGAGAATTCATTTAAATTATACGATTTTTTAATATACAAAGTTAAAATCAAAAAACCTACCTTAAAGCACCGACATACAAGAAGACATCGCAATTCCAACCATTCTGGCAGAGTAGAGGACCACCTGTTGAACGATTAAATGTTATTTGACTAATTTTTATACACAAATTATTGATTTTTAATATGCACTTGTTAACTCACTGGGTTTACAGAATGGTATAGCCGCGTTCCAACGACCATTAAGACAACTAAAAGGCCTCAAACTATTATGACTATCGTCTCGGCTAATTTCGTGGAACTTTTTGCAGTCTGGGTAAATCATTACGCCGTTTACCATATGCTCACTGCATTCTATTTTTTCAACTTTGTTAAAGCACTCTAATACGATTGTCGGTTCTTTGATTGTTGGACATACATCTGTGCGGTTAAAAAAATTATTTCAACATTACTTGTGCTTAGAAGTTAATGCTAATAAGTTAATGTAATTTGCACGATACTTACTCGATTCGTCAGCATCGCAGCATACTTTTAAACGTTCCTTGATTTGTTTGCAGACCGACTTCACAAGGAGTTGTGTATCGTTGGTTCTTCTCGAGTTGTCTAGCTTAATTTTATTCAACGGGGACAGTCTTCGGTGAATATACAATATCCGGGACGATTCGATGGTGTGTTGCAGTCGGTTTCTGAAATATTATTACATTGAAAAGTGTCGTTGACTAAGTTCTATTTAACACATTGCATCTACATATGTATGTTGGTATCCACTTACCATTTGACCAAACGTAGACAACGAAATTCACTAGTAAGATTGTAAAAAATTGAAGATGCTTCCACACCATCATAACGATCGAGTTATTTATTTCGACTAACCGCAACATTTATCACCAGATTACTGCCTGTTGTTTTAGCGACGCACTGTGTCGCCGATTGAAGTTCTAGCTAGACAAGCTTCGATTTCAATATTTTCGAAAAACTATTTATGTACCACTATTTTTCATAATATTATATCTGAATTTTTAAATACTATTATCAAAATTTAATTTGGAAACGTCGCGAGCACGTGGTAATTTGACAAACGCGTGAAATAAAGACTGCAGCGAAACCGGTTTATACCAGTCACGTTTGGTGCGTTTAATGCAATAGGTATTTGTCACGCGTTCTGAAACGTCGTCGAGTTATTTTAAAATGGATATTACTAGAAAAGGTATTAACTAATATTTTTTATTAGAATTTTAACGAAAATATTAATTGCTTTTGTAGAAATTTGGATTAGTTTGTTTGTAGCCCGAATTTAAAATTTTTTTCAACAATATAAAGTTTCCTGAAACTTTTAAAATAGCACAGGGCACTGTACAGTTTTGATTTTTATATATATTAAAGTTGAACTAATGTACTTATAGAAACTGCAAAAAAAAGAATGGTCTGAAAGAATCATACTTTTATATCAATTTCATTCAGACCATTTTTCGATCGATTTCTTTCTTTTTTTACCTTTTACTGTTTATTTTGTATTTGAATTTGTACTTTTTTACTTTTTATAACCTTTTTTTATATTTCATATATTATAATAGTGTAGCGTTAGGATACCTCGGGGCGTAAAGATACTAAATGGATATCATTTTTCCCGCCAAATTAGACCAATGGCGCTGTGATCGCCTATTATAAATATAGGCACTGTTTGCCCCAGAAGCCATTCGGGCTCGGCGGCTTGGAGCGAACGGACCGTTCGGCTCCAACCAATAAACCACTCACAACCATACTGCTGCGTTTCTCTCCGTTTACGGAACAACACTTCCTGTCCACGCTACAATAGATATATTAATATTATTTATCCTAAGAAATTTCTTTTTTTCACATTATTTTTCAAATTCACATTCTTAATCAAAATTCTGCCACTTCCGCTTGATGGATATTGATGAATTTTTTTGTAACATATTATGATTCATAAAACTATAAATTTATAATAATATAAATCATTTTAGACCAAAAATGGTTTATATTTAAAAGTAATCTGCTACTTTCGGTTGTCGGATTTTTATCAAAATTATAACAAGTCGTGATACATTATACGAAAACTATGAATATTAATTTTCAGATTGATATATAGTGTAGTTTCTGAGAAATCGCGATTTAAAAAAAAATTTTGTGCATGTCTAGCTAGAACTTAAATCGGCGACACTGTGCGACGTTGAGATATCAATTTCACCTTCACTCGAAAGGTTATCAATAAACTTTTCGGTTGGTCGAAAAAGTGTGATTGAAGGAACAAAAACATGTGTATCATAGCTTCGTCCATATTCATTTATTTATTTTGTATATTGACTACAATTATAACTGCTTAAATTTTTGGTATTTTACGAATTTGCGAAAATATTTGATTGTTTTGACAAAAATGTGGTGTATGGACAATGAAACAAATTTAATGGGAACAGTTAAACCATACTTCAACTGAAGATGCAGATTTTTTCTGTTTAGTTTATTTAGAATCAATCATACAGTGCTAGTGAACCAGGATATATGTTTGTATGTACATACATAATGTAGCATCGGAGCATAATGTAGTATACGGAGCATCCAAAAATTGGTGTTATCCACGTAAAATTTTATGTCACAATTGCTTGTCTGAATAATTATTTTTTAAACTTACGTGTTTTTGTTATTACTTTTATTACTATTACTTTGTTTAGTGTGCTTTCTCATCAACTAAAATAGATATTATATTTTATTTCAACGCTGTTTCAGTTGTCCCTGGCACGGGTACAATTAAAACACGTTGACAACATTTAGTAATTTTATAATATCTTTTTTATACATCATTACTGGGCAAATAAAAAAAATATTAATAGAAACTAGAACATATATAGGTATGTATGCTCTTTACGTATCGCTTAATATTTTAGAATGTTGCGATAGCTACAGAGAAAAAAAATTAAGAATCCAAAATGTTTCAATTGTCCCGTCTACACTACTATCATTATTGATAGTTAATGTATGGTAATACTAAAAAAAGGAAGAAAAAACAACCGGTTATTGTTGTCAAAATATTCATTATATTATTCTTATAAAATAATCAAAGTTTGTCACTATAGAATATTAAACATAAATGCAATACGTACTGGAAACAAGTGAGATCACGGATCGGTCACACAACTGACAAATAAACTTTGAAATGAAATCGGTAGGCATATATGTAAATGTTCCACGTTCATTGCATACAAATTAAGTGTCTTCAAGTGCTAACTAAACTCTTGGGTACCAAAAGTGCATTGTGACGATGACGTTGGTAGTTGAGTGATCCCAATTGTCTCCATCTATCCGTATCTGGGTTGTATTCGTACGTAAAATTGGCACTACCAGAACCACCTGAATACAAAATCGATTTTTATAAGTCTCACATTTTTATAATTATTCTATGTATGTATGTAAGTAAAATTACCGGTAATAATAATTTTATCGTTGAGCACAACCGCCTTGGTTCCGTCTATCGCGTCTGGTAAATCAGTGCCTGTGGTCCAAATTTTGTTTATCAGATCATAGCGAAGCACTGATGTCAAACGAGTAAAACGTCTCAATTCAGTCGATCCTCCAATGACGAATAGTTGAGTGTTAAAAATAACTACCTGTAAATTGCATTTTGAATACAAAAAGTCTCAGATATTAATGTTACGTTGTGCAGTTTAGCTTACGGCGCACGATGATCTGCTGAATTTCATCTTTTCAATGGAAGTCCAGCGATTCACTCTAGGGTCATAAACATCTACTGTACTCAAAGAACTTTCTGGATTATCTGTAGCTCCTCCAACCAAATACATGTTGCCATTCCAAATAGCAGTAGCATGATCAAAGCGAGATTCGGGCATTTGGGCTACATAGCTCCATATTTGCGTTTCCGGATCATATCTGTTAATATTATTAAGACACTTCTATTACAGATTCAAATTCTCAAACATTTTATTTTGATATGTGAAAAAGCAGGACTTACTGTTCAACAGTATTGAGAGCAATGCGAGAGTCATTCCATCCTCCACTGACGTAGACGATTCCATCAATAACTACAGCTGCGGCTGAAAAACGTTCTCGTTGCATCGGCGGTAATGCAGTTAATTTTTTCGTACGAATATCCATAGACCAAACCTAAAAAATGTCATGACTTAGCAAAATAATTAAACAATAGTACATATACATATATGTACATATAAAGTCCTGAAGTCAAATATAAATGAGAAGTACCTCATTAGTAGTTCTCGTAGCCTTAATTCCTCCAAACATCATCAAATTTCCATTAAAAATGACAGCGGGAAAAGTGTGCGTTTTAAGTTTTGTATCTACGTATACAGACCAGGTGTTATCTTGAACATCGTACACCTCTATTTTACCGGTACTCTAAAATTGTACAAAGCACATCATTATCTATACACGTTTACATAGGTGTACATTATTTAAAAATAAGTTAGATTCACTTTAGATTCGCGTCCTCCGACAATTAGAATAGTTTGTTCAATGGCGTAAGTTCGTGGCTTTGGTGGTGATGATTTTTTCGTGTTTTCGGGAGCATTGTGCCATTCCATTGCGTTGAAAACCAATTTGAAGCATAGTCCAAGATCGTCATCGCATATTGGTTTAACTTGACTCGATATAAACTGAAGTACATAAATCAAAACATCGACTGTTACAAATCGTGTCCTCTCAATATTACGCGCAAGTGTTGATTTCGGGTACCTCTTTAGATAAAAGTTTCATTCGTATGTGTTTCAAAAGTTTTTGAAATTGTGATTTTCTTTCAGACCAGTTATGTTGTGCCCACTTTTTCAGTCCTTCAAAAGTTTGCTCTTCTGTGTCTATACGCAAATCATCCGACTGAAATACAACTTCTAAAATGGGCTGATCCAATTCCAACCATTCCCTTCCAGATATCAACTGTTGAGAAATTGATTTATTTACAAATAAAATAATATGAGGCGAGTCGATGTTTATATGAATATACCCCTTTAAAATTGTCAACGATGAATTTTTCTATGCATTCCACCATCATTGAACTTTTCAACTGTCTGCAAGTTATTAGATGTTGCAGATAATTGTTGTAATTCAACTGTGTCCCTAGTAGATTAACACAGTTGTTTTCTAGCTGTGGCACTTTAATTGTTTTAGAAAGAAGAATTATGACTGGACACTGTTCGAATTTCCAATCTGAAATACAAAAACAACTGTCAACGATTAGATGAATGTTTATTACATATAAATTACGCGGTAAAAATCTTACTGTCAATTTTGCCTGTGTGTATGTATTCCAAAACAACTTGGACAACCGTTGGCTCAATATCATCAGTTCCTGGAATCGTCACTTCCGTTTCGCCTTGCTTGAATAAATTCAACAAATATATACTCTGCGCCGTCACCTTTTCTTTGTTTGCAGGGAATCTGTTATTGAGAGTTCATTTAAATTATATGAATTTTTTAATATATGTATGTATGTATGTACATACATACATATCATCATCATCATCATCATTTTCAGCCGTTCACCATCCACTGCTGGATGAAGGCCTCTCCAATCCTCTTCCATTCCTGTCTGTCTTGAGCAATCTGCATCCACTTGACTCCACACATTCTTCTCAATTCATCAGCCCATCTTCCACTCGGTCTACCTTGCTTTCTTTCACATCCTCTCGGATACCATTCCAGTACTTCTCGCGTCCATCTGCCATCTTGCCACTATCTGCTACTTTGGTTATACTTCTTGCCCATGTATTCCTCACGATCTCTTCTCGTTATACCAAGCATACATCTTCCCACGCTTCTCTGTGTGCACTGGATCTTTCGTAGCATTCTTGAATTTAGCGTCCAAGTTTCACATCCATACGTCATAACTGGCAGTACGCATTGGTCGTACGCCTTCTTTTTTAAGCATAGCGGAATGTTGGATTTTGGATGTTCATTCTTCCAAAGTTCATACATATATGTAGATTTAAAATCAATAAAAATCTACCTATATGCGCCGACATGCAAGAAGACATCACAATTCCAACCATTCTGGCAGAGTAGAGGACCACCTGTTGAGCGAAAAAATGTTATTCGCTTAATTTTAATACGCAAATTATTAATTTCTAATACTTGTTAACTCACTGGGTATACAAAATGGTATAGCCGCGTTCCAACGACCATTAATACAACTAACAGGTCTCAAACTATTGCCTCGGCTGTATTCGTGGAACTGTTTGCAGTCTGGGTAGATCAGTACTCCGTTTACCATATGCTCACTGCATTCTACTTGTTCAGCCTTGTTAAAGCACTGTAATACGATTGTCGGTTCTTTGATTGTTGGACATACATCTGTGCGGTTAAAAAAATTATTTCAACATTACTTGTGCTTAGAAGTTAATGCTAATAAGTTAATGTAATTTGCACGATACTTACTCGATTCGTCAGCATCGCAGCATACTTTTAAGCGTTCCTTGATTTGTTTGCAGACCGACTTCACAAGGAGTTGTGTATCGTTGGTTCTTCTCGAGTTGTCTAGCTTAATTTTATTCAACGGGGGACAGTCTTCGGTGAATATACAATATCCGGGACGATTCGATGGTGTGTTGCAGTCGGTTTCTGAAATATTATTACATTGAAAAGTGTCGTTGACTAAGTTCTATTTAACACATTGCATCTACATATGTATGTTGGTATCCACTTACCATTTGACCAAACGTAGCAAACGAAATTCACCAGTAAGATTGTAAAACATTGAAGATTCTTCGACACAATCATAACGGTCGAGTTCTCTTGTGCGACTGAACGCAACAATTATCACCAGTCAACTATCCGGTTTTTTAGCGAGGTGGATCACCTTCAGCTTCGTAACTGCACTCTAGAGGTTATCATAATTCAGTATAAAGTTTGTTCATTGAATATGTAGATATGTACATAGATGTGTACTTCCGAGAAAAAAAATTCGGGTGTGGCCAACCCATGACTTTATCCATATATTTGAGGAATACAAAGAGTAACGAAATTAATTTTTTAAGTACGTAAGTAAATAAAACGCATGCACACCACCACACCAACCAACATACATAT
Source organism: Parapsyche elsis (assembly GCA_022651745.1). Classification (NCBI taxonomy): domain Eukaryota; kingdom Metazoa; phylum Arthropoda; class Insecta; order Trichoptera; family Hydropsychidae; genus Parapsyche; species Parapsyche elsis. Next base: position 8,517,414 of record JAGVSN010000002.1, on the reverse strand, counting down.
ATACATAGATATCATGAAATCACTGTGTTGAGTGCGCGTGCGTATGTAAAATACGATCTTTGGCATATATTCAAATAGAAAAAACTGCCACTTCCGGTCGTCAGATGTTGACTAAAATCACAGTATCTCTTACAGCTAACGTGAAAACTATGGATATAAAATTTCGACTTGATCGCCGACACAGTTTCGGAAATATTCTGTGGTTAACTTTTCGACAAAAAAAAAACCTACTTCCGGTTGACTGATTTTAATGATTTATTTTTTCGTAACTAGAAATTTCTCTCAGAAGTACAACATTACAATATTGTGACGATACTACATATTTAAAAGGCCGAAAAAAATAAAAAAAAACAACAAATCGTTCAAGAGTAAACTGCCACTTCCGGTAGTCAGATTTTGACCAAAATCATAGTATCTTTTACGGCTAACGTGAAAACTATAGATATGAAATTTTGACAAAATACCCGGTGCAGTTTCGAAAATACATATGATTTTGATATGATGAACGGGATTTTTGAATTTTCTGCACGAAAAAAACCCTACTTGCGGTTGAATGATGTTAACCAAATTCCTTATGGCTTTTACATCTTACGTTAAAATAATAGGTATGAAATTTCAGCTTGATAGACTTGATAGTTTTGGAGAAAATACAAAGACAAACACACACACACACACACAGTACACAGCATTACAGACATTTTCCAGAAATCATGAAAACGTGATCAGGCGATGATACCTGATACAAATCAGTCAAAATCTCTAGGTCGAATTTTCGCACGATCACAATACTTTATCCGATTAGGATAAAGTAAAAATCATCATAGTGTTGAAAAAAATCCTCAAATCTCTGTTTTTGAACCATTGATTTTGTTTCCCAAAATAATATTATCGAATAATTTTCTATACATTTATTTAACGACTCAATCGTAAAATATGTATAACTCTTAATTACTTTTTATCATTGAACATTTGTTTGTTTCACATATTAATGATATGACAACGTTTAAGCAAACACGACTGTTATGATTTGAAATGCTTAGGTTAAAGTTGAACGACAAACAAAAACAAATCGTCGAATAGATATCACAAGTCGTTGTTTGCTAAGAGAGCAATTTAATAAAAAAATATTTTTCCCCAATTTAACAATCAAATTGCTCTATTTCAATCGCAAGTTACTTCTATTGACTATATTTGACATAACTCGCATTTTATTTAAATTAATAATAAATTATTTTCAAAAGACGCATTTTTCTATTCTAATTTTATCTACACGTATGTACCTACATACATACATATGTATGTATGTACTTCTCTCTCTAGGTATGTACATACATATATACTTATTTTTATTTTTTCTGTAAATCTTCCGTGAAAGAAATTCGCGACGAAGAGCGACGCGGAAATTGGATTTTTTCTCCTCGGCTCCTTTTGATCTGGTCGCCGTCATCCGGCATCATTGCGGTGCGCAAAGGGTTAAAGAGGCCAGCTCGCAAATTGTACGACACTTCAGCGAAACGCGTGCGTTTGATGGAAGATGTTATTAATCAAAATTAAAAATCGACCGCACCCCTTTTTTTACTCAAGAGTATTTTTAACCCCTCATCCGATCTTTCAGACATCCCAAACTCTTTTCACCAATCATCCATTTTTCAAGGTTGACTTTGAATTAATTTGACGAAATGTTAATTTAGCAACTCAAAGAGACTTTTCTGACTTTTTTCTACGGTTTAATTTGAAAATGTTTCGTAGGCAGCATAAAATTTCATTAAAATATGATTTTATATGAAACATCGATTCATTTGTGATAAATAGCTATTTTTGACACTTACGTACATCAATTTTTTCCTTACTATCTATACATATGTATCTATATATAAACTCGTCATTGATAAAGTACTGTTATACGACGATTCGTAAATCCTTGTATAAAAATAGTAGGCATTACTTATTCAATTCGTTGCTACAGCGTAACTGTTATTTTCGAAAGATGGGCCATGGGAAAAAAAATCTCTCCCCACCCTTAAAATCCATCCCCGTTTCAGCCAACGGCAATTTTTTTCTCGTTTCAACGCGGTAATTAAGTCGCCCCCAACGTTAACATTTCATTATGAACGCGTGACTAATTTGTGTCAAGAGCCGAATTATTTTTATTCGCGCCACCGAGCCAGCAATGCAAATAAAAAACGAGAACGGCAGAGAGGGAAAAAGTATATTTTATAATACAAAAAAAGTTTTCTTTTTGTTACGTGACATAATAATGCAACCCTTTATATTTGTAGAATTTTAGAATCGGCACAAACAGACGTCTATCTTATCAGTGAAATAATATACAGTCCCACAATCCTATACGAACCCAAGTATGTTAATGACGAAAATGCGTTTGTGTTGGACATACTTTTGAATAATTTACAATAAAGTTTTAAAGTTAGAACTTTATTTAACATTATTACAGTTTAAGCTAATCCAAAAATATTATTTTCTGTTAATTTAAAGCTTATTACTTGTGTACATCAGTGTGCATCCAGCGTAAAAGGTTTGACGTATTTTAATTTACATCCGAGAAATCCGTGTTTAAAAGTACATAGATGAGTATGTACCTACTACTCGCGTAAATTTGCTACAGCTGTTGTTGTACATACTACCAATTAGATACATTCAAGGAGTTATTGCTGCTGTATTTGAACTAGCCGGTTTGATCGTCATATGATGGTGGATTTTAACCCCACCCCCCAACCTCCATTCATGCGTGCTAATTTGTACAATGACAGTACACCAAACAATTGTATAGTGTTCCGTCGATTGAATGAGTGTACGACCATAAAATCGCTATGTCGACTCGAACCAGCTTTGACGGATAGCGGCTTGTTGCCAACGCACTGCAATCGTTTGTTACGTTGGTAATGCTAGCATGACTCGACGACCCAGGCAGGTAGACGCTTACGCTAGTGTATATATATATATATATGATAATATATGTATATATATGATAATATATATATATATATTATCATACCTACATATGTATATTTAACTAAGCATGTGTGTATTTTTTGGACTTCTCGCACAATACTATGACACGGTCGAGAATAAACACCTCAATTTGTCGAGGTAATGGAGCGTGATGAATCACAACCCGGGGAATAAGCATAAATAGGCCGGAGAACCCTAAAACTCCCACCACCACCACCACCACCGACGTTCTACAAAAAAAAAATACGAATTCATGCAAATTAATTTAGGGGCTCATTTGTTCCTTTTGATGGCGAGATCAAAAAAAGGACTCCTTCTTAATAGCTTAATTTTTTATTTTCCGATGGGAGACGGGTGAGGGGGTGTGGGGGGTGGGCAAACCCGCGTGCAGATGAAAAATTAGAAGATATTAATTTAGGAAGTATGAAAATTGTTGGGGTGTGAGAAGGAGATGGAGAGCAGGGGAAGGTTCGAGAACAGTTTTTTGATCAAAGCGTTAAGAAAATGTATGGACGCCATTAGGTGCGGTTGATCGCACCTCAACTGACTGCCGTTTATTCTTATTAAAAAAAATCTGACGCGACCAACACAAGACTTTAGCCATTTAAAACAGAATGTTAACGCACATATATCATATTTAATATTTAATTTGTGTAACATTTATAAGGATGATTCACGGCTCACGGTAACATACTGTTACATTATTGAAATCAAAAGTAACCTTAGTTTTCATAAAATTTTTGCCCTTTTTACAATTTTACGTTTTTATCTTATTTTATTAAATTGGATCTATTTTACGTGCTTTATAATATATTTCATCATAATTTTCAGCCGTTCACCATCCACTGCTGGATGAAGGCCTCTCCAATCCTCTTCCATTCCCGTCTGTCTTGAGCAATCTGCATCCACTTGACTCCACACATTATTTTTAATTCGTCAGCCTATCGTCCACTTGGTCTCCTAGCTTTCTTCCACATACTCTAGGATACCATTCCACTATTTTTCGCGTCCATCTGTCATCCATTCTTCTCGCTATGTGTTTAGCCCAATGTCACTTCAACTTTTTCACACATTTCGCTATATCTGCCACTTTGGTCATACTTCTTATCCGTGTATTCCTCTTACGATCTCTTCTTGTTATACCAAGCATACATCTTTCCATGCTTCTCTGTGTGCACTAGTATATTTAGATTATTTAAAATCCTAACTTTTAATTGGAAAGATATTCAAAGATTTCTTCTACTTCGACATTTAATACTGCAAAACGCTATTTTAATATTTAATGTAGGTACTTAGTAACATCTACGCATTATCTGTAAGCAAAACGAGAAAAACTAGTTTTAGGAGTATTTCGAAATTAATTCTGTATCAAAGTGTAATACTGTAAATAATCTTAATATACATATGTACATCAAACCACCACATTGAATTGTAAGTGATGATTTCAAAGACCGGTGTGACATGTCAAATCGTAATAAATTCGTTGTCAATTTTGCAACTTGCTTCTGTCGAAGCTGTGTGATCTTGTCAAAATCAACGTACATACACAGTGTCGTCGTAGGGTTTCATGTGAAGGTACCATCAAGGGATGGGGGTGAATGGGTTGATACGTGTAAGTGTACGATGGGATTGGTTGGATGTCGAACAGAGGCGATAAGCGCTCGTTGTGGCCGAATGGCTTTATTGGCGGCCGCCCTGGGACGGGGCCTTACGATACCGCACTGATATCCAACTACTGTAATGAACGTGTCGCCACCGAAAGAAAACCATTCGAGAGACACTCTTTTCGAAATTGAACCGAGACCTCCACACCAGACTGTCGCCTCGTTACTTAATCCACGCGCTACGTATATATCCGTACATTCACCGGTGAATGTACACATGTACTAAACATTTTTAACTATTAAATCATAGTTAAAATCATCCGTTGATGTCATGAAAGGTCGTTACAAGTGGAATTTTTTTTATATAAACTCGTATAAATACAGTGTGGACATACGATACCAGGTTTATTTTAATAACGCTATGCATATAAAAAATAACATTTACAATGTCCTTTCTAATAAATATGGAGATTTTTGTCAAACAAAAAATATTAATTAATTAGCGATTCAAAAAAATACAGAAAAAAGGTACACGAGTAGTCTAAACTAGCCACAATTATACTCCGGCCGTTTTAGGAAGACTTCTGGGTAAAACGTACATGCTGTCCCTTTCGTTCACGCGATGCAACATTGTAAAGACGTAAAATAATTTCTTTGTTTTTATTTATTTATTTATTATTAATAGATAGAATATTATTAATAGTATGTTGTATCTACAACATACTAAAATAATAACTAACAAAAAACTCTAACTAACAAAATATTAACGTTAAATTCTACCGACGCACGCACAATGTTGTATCGCTCGACTAAAATGCAACATGAAACTGAAATGCATTGCAATTGGTCATTTGCGGGTGGAGAGGGGATGCAAAGGGACCCACCCTTTTTTACCCAGAAGTCTTCCTAAAACGGCCGGAGTATAGTTAAATTATCTTAAAGCCTAGTAAGCGATTTGTATTGTAATGAGCTTTCACTGTTTAATATTCTGAAACTTTTGGAATGAAAGCCTCACCAATCCTCTTCCATTCCTGTCTGTTTTGAACAATCTGCATCCAGTTGACTGTCCACTCGGTCTGACATGACGGACAACAGTCTTTGACCCATTGGAGTTTTGCGTCTCCAACTCTTTCCCACCTTCGTATATAGCGACGCCTTGTCCACTCGGTCTACCTTGCTTTCTTTCACATCCTCTCGGATGCCATTCTAATATTTCTCGCGTCCATCTGCCATCCATTCTTCTCGCTACGTGTCCAGCCTATTGCCACTTAAACTTTTTCACACGTTCTGCTATATTTGCCACCTTGGTCATCATTTTTACCCATGTATTCCTCTTACGATCTCTCAAAACTTATGTAGATATATATAATAAAGTTCGACTAACTCTGTCCAGATCAAGAAGGACCTATTACCGTTTTGGAGACGTTCTTCGCATAATGTTGCGCCCCTTTTCGGAACTAACCAATAACGGTCATTTTTCATCAAATAAACATTAATAATTATAGCCCCCCAACAGACGTAACTATTTAATTTTCTTACATACAGTTTTTTATTTAATGTACCGTTTCAAATATACATAGATACTTAAAAATGTAATATACTTGTAATAGTATTTGATTTCACTTTGAATTTCCTTTAATGAAATCATTGGAATTCGTTATCATAAGTATCCGAGTAAAATAAAAATGTAATACATAAATAAAATATTACTTGAAACCAGTTAGTTATGTGAGGGTTCGCATTTGTAAATCTTAAATCGTATTCGTAAATCTCGCACAGGGACTACCTTCTTTTTTTATCGCTGCGCGAGGAAGGTCCTTCTTGATCTGGACATATGTAGGTACTACCAATATAGTATTTTTATGTCAATTTTGTAAAACGGCGTCACATTTAGCTAATTAGTTAATTAAGCCGCGTACTCATTAGCGAACGCGAGCGCGTACTGCAACGTGTAATGCAATGCGCGCTCGCGTTCGCTAATGAGTACGCACATTGCGCGCCCCTTTGTCTTTGACCGACACCGAGACCGAGTGGATCGCCACGAACGTTGCAGAGCGCGCGCGATCGCGTACACATTTACGAACTTTGTTGCGTTATATGCGATAATATCTGATTGAACACAACGATACATTTATTATACGATGAAAATTCTTATACAGAACATTGGTGAATGTGGAAACCCATAAATATGATCGAAAACTCGTACGGTGAACGTAAATTTTCCCGGATTTGTCTCCAACGCCCGGATAAATCCGGTCCGGGTGTTCGTTAGGCGATCAGCGCTTATCCCGGCGGCGAATCTAACGCCATCTAGCTCGCCACGAAAAAGATCACGGTAAATGAAGGGGCCGAAGCTCCGCTCCTGAGAGGCTGTTACTGCTTCTGAGACGTGGAAAAAAAAGGGCGAACGAAACGGCCGGCATTTCCCCGGAGGGCCGTTCCGGAAAATCGCAGCTTTGCAGCCCACAAAATTACAGACAAGAGATCGTTCGCCCGAGGCTCGACAATCGCGTTAAGCCGAGCTAAGCTGGCCACGACCGCCCCCTCGAAAACCCTCACACTACTCCTATTTGATTGTATCTATGTACTTCTTGTGACCGTCAGGAGTTCTGCCGAAGTCTTTCGCTGGCAATATCAACGGTCAAAATCATAATAGTCAAGTGATTTTAAAATCGCGGCTCGCGCTAGTGAGATTACACTATTTTATACAATCTTAGTGAATGTGTTGCGATAAAAAACAGATCAAATAAACCGACAACAGTGCTAAGTATAATTATCTTGGTGAAACACGTAGGTATTACTGACTGGATGGTTACTAATGTCGATTTTACTAGAAGACGTAAGCTACATACATTTCCCTAAGTAGCCATGACTTACATCGTTAAAATATATCGATTTTAAGGATGAAATACTTAACTTAAGATTCCAATATTAATTGCGGACAAAGAATTTAAAATTCCATTGCATCTAAATTTATTATAGACAATCGGCACTTTCTCGTGTCATATTCATGTGAAGTAGATTATTGTATATACATATGAGTCGCCTAGTTCCAAATCCCGATAAGTCCACAATATATGAAAAACGAGGATAAAATATTTCCTGGTTCTAAGAATGTTTTCAAACGATGCCTTATTCTTGAATTATTCCAAATACCACCAAGTGCGCGGTAAAAAAATATTGAAAATCAGTGTTAGTTCCAAAAACTGACAATTGCACTATGATAAAAGCTGATAAAAGCCATATTTAGAAATAAACAACAATAAGTCCATGTTTCTAATCTCAATATTTTGTTTAATATCAACAAAATTAAGTTTAAATGAGTTTAAACGCCATCAAGCAAATAAGTCTGTAGCAGAAAAACCGCGTTTGCGAACAAGTGAGTTTTATGAACTTATCGAGATTTGGAACTAGGCGACTCATATGTACAATATACATACCTTATTTGTTAGCGTCCACGCTGACAAATTAGTAAAAAGTCTCGGTGATTACGATAGTGTGTCATTCCCTTTCAGGTATAAACATAGGCTCCCGAAACATAATCTGTTTTAAACCTTCAATTACAGTGTCACTAGAATTAAGACTATAGTGTATCTACATACATGCATACCATATACAATATTATGCACTGTATTAAAAAAATATTGTAAATAGGTTTTTTAGCTTCTTAAACTTTCATAGTTTAAAAACTAATAATAAAGTAAGATTATTTTTCTTATTATTACTAACACTCATTTATTATAAAATAGATAATGGCCACTTAGCCAAAAACCATTAAAATACGTTTTAAGTAAATAAGAAATACTATGAACATTAAACGGATAAATAAAAGTTTTTAAAAATTAAATTAATTAAATAATATCACAAAATTATGTTATCATACTATATTATTGCACACACCTATACTATATGTACAAAACTTCAGCTTAATTCATCTGATAGTTTTAGAGAAAGCATTTTCAAATAATACAGAAAATTGGATGACTTACAAGCGGAAGTACCATTTCTGCCAGACGAAAAATTTTGGAAACCTTGTGAATTGCAATGATAGGCATAATTATAAAAATGAAGTTTCAGTGTGATAGGAATAACGGTTTTTGAATTATAACGATTCTACACACATCCGTCCAACACTGACACACAGAAATTTTCCAAAAATCATGAAAACGTGATCAGTCAACATCTCGAGGTACAATTTTTCCACGATCACAGTACTTAAAGTATAGTAGGTACTACGTATTTACATATGTACATATATGGGATAAAGTAAAAATGGGCACGATGCAATGTTTAAAGGGAAATTCGAATACCGTAGGCTTAGGCAGTATCCATGTGTCATTTTCCGGTCCCGAGTGGTGACCGGTGGTGTGTAGTGCGTGATTTCGTTACTCAGAAAATTGTCCCCGTCGGGAAAGTCTCGGAAAAGATGAGCGCGGATAATCCGCGAGGAAAACGTTCACGTTAAAGGAAATCGCCTTTCGGCTAACGGTCATCCTGCGATTCGATTCCGATCCACTCTAATCGCCTTACTGCTATCGGCCGGATCTCGGATCCGGAACTTGGCCGGATCTGACGTCGATAAAGGAGGGAAAATCCGGGGCGACGAGCCCAATCGGAAAACTCTCATCAAATCGCGGCGAAATCTAACCGTTTTGTATGATTGGCCGCTCTTGAACTGAAAATACTCAATGTGATCATCATACATTTCTCCATAGGTATTGTAAGTATTGTAAGTATTATAAGTATTGCCAGTTTTCATTTTCTTATTAAAATTTTTTTTATCAATCTATGTTTATTCAACTTTCAACGTGCACTGTCTATGTATAGCTCGATATTCGGCAATAATCGCGGTTATATGTATGTATATTAAAAAAAAAAAAAAAAAAAAACTGTTAATTTTATGAGAACATCAAATGATAAATAAACGGAACTCCCGCTTCGGCGCAGTACCACATCGATAAAAATCGCATATTTGCGGTTTTATCGTTTACATTCAAAAATTATATGAAATAAACTCGTATAAAAAAAAAAAAAAACTCGAAGGTAAGATTTTATTATATACGTCGAGCGGCTGAGATGTAATAAAATCGAATAAAAATTATCAACACAATTTCGAATAAAAAACTGAACGATTCATTATCGCATTTATATTTAAATGTACCTATTACATATGTATATTCTATCAATTTGATTTAATATTCAATTTTTACACTAGATGTCACTTTGAGTTATTTTAACTAATAATTTATCAATCGTTTAAGTTTAATGTAATATATTTGTGACTTTCCATATATTCTACTATATTCGGTTATTTTCCTCCGATGTTAAATTAACCGGGCCGGGTTGAGATCTTAACGCCTTAACGATCGCGTTACGGCTAATTTTCACCTTGTGCGAATTTACTACGGCGCGGCTTGCGCTCAAAGGGTTTGCCGGCAATTTGCGTGACCTTCCAATTAAAATCCGGATTTTATTCCCGACCTGGTCCTGCGAATCGCAATCATCTTGTAACGCGGCCAATCGAACAACCGGATGAATCCGCACACGAAACTTTAAATTCTTTGAATCGAGTTGAAGGATCGCAAACATCGCATAACGCCTTTTGGATATCCATGACACGTTAGCATCTTCGATCGTGTCGATTTACGACGTCCAGGGCTGACACGTGGATAAATATTCGCAAAGCGTTCGTTCGTCATGGCTGTGCTTTGACCTCACGTGCATAATGAACCAATGCAGTGGAGAAACGGGGACGTTTACGACCCGTCAATTCATCTGCTTTATAGGCAGTTTCCGTTATTTGCGATGTTGGCGGCTGTAAAGTTGACGACGTCACTGCTTTTTTTAATGTTGCAATAATACCTTTAACCAGGACTGTGGAGTCGGTTAAAAATCTTCCGCCTCCAAATAAATGGTTCAAAGAAGGATTACAAGTATGCCATCTGAACTTTATACACTACCCCTCAACGAAAGGTTGAAGATAATGAGTCTCACCTCTTTGGAGACGAGGAGATTGAGAGGCAATCTAATAGAATAGGCAAATAATACAAAATAATTAATAATTAATATAAATGTCCAATAAAAACGCTCATCTCAGAGGTCATACTCTGAGACTCCTGACAAATCAAGCAAAAATTGTCAGACTCACTCATTCTTTTCAAATAGTGGTTGGTCCAAAAAGTTTGGAACCGCCTCCTAAATCAGCTAGTAACTTCAGAAAATATAAATTTCTTTCAAAATCATTTCGACAAGTTTTTGGATATAAATGGATTTTTGTAATCCTTCAAATATAAATAACTAAATAAATAAAAATTGTATGTACAAATTGCAACTGTGCTCCATCGGCTATGCCGCCTGCTCATGTGAATATTTTAAATAAATAAACTATTGAAATTATTAGAGATTTGACTCTTACTCGAAATCGAAGAAAATTTGAAAATGATTTCCATATGTAAAGGATGTGTGCCAAAAGAAGATTTACTTTTGGAATGTCACTGAGCGTCCACTTCTTTTATAATTGTATTAAGCTCTTTATTAATATAATAATACTTATATGCTAACGGTCAACCTTGCGAGTCAGTGTCGGGGCACTTTTTAATGACTCCAGCTCCGGCTTCAATTCCGACCATCAAAAAATGCCGACTTCAACCGATTCCGACACTCAACTCTGACTCTGTCTCCGACTCCAGCAAAAAAATGACGACTCCGATCGACTGACCACCAAAAATGTCGATCCTGACTTTGAATGACCCCGAATCCAGCTCAGACTCCAAATTCCTGGTTTTAACAGTCAAATGTACGTGTTATGGGCGCCGTAGTCCTACTGCCGAAATTAAGATGGAAACTGATGGTGTGGCCGTAGTAGGGGATGGGGGTTGTGTGTGATGGGGTGGAGGATTTTCCCCTCGTAGAGTTAGTATTATTGCGAACCAATCCACTCGTGGACCGCTCCTAATGTCGCTGGCCGTATATAAATCCTCATTAGATTTTACGGCTGGGTCCATACACACACACACACACATGTCGGAGGATATAAAATTTGTGTAAAGGCTTTGGACCGTTTCATTGGACTGGTCGACCTCCCTGTCGCGCGCTTTTACGCGTTTGTTCGCCCCTAAACGTTCTTAACCGTGTAGTGAAGATAGTGAAAAATTTGTACCCCAAAGAAATAGCTTTCAGTCTCAAATAAATGAAAAAAAAGTAAGCTCTCCATTAATGTATTCAATTAATCTAGATCCTTACATATTGAGAACTTTTGTTAAGATTAGTATATGTACATATATGTATGTTGGTGAATTTCCTTTTACGTATTGAAAAATGCTATTAAAACTATAGAGATTTCTGAAATTAGCCAATGAAAAATTGCATTGCAAAGAAACTTGTCGAATAAAACATTAATAAAGGTGGAAAAAAATCCCGAATGAAAACACATACATACATAGGTAGATACTATTGTCGTTTGATCTGAACTGGACGATTTCTTGGAAAATTTTGAACGCCGTAAGCTACTGCAATTGAAAGGTAAAAAACCTGACTATTGATTCCAATATTCATTTGAATTTAGATTTAACGTATACGTATAACATATATGTACGTACAATGATAAAGTATTGTGATCGTGCGAAATTTTGACTGATATGTATCAGGTATCGTCCTCTGATGATGTTTTCATGATTTTTGTAAAATGTCTGCGTTAGATGGATGTGTATAGAATCGCTATAACTCAAAAACTGTTTATTCTACTATCATATTCGTATTCAGTGAGTATAAATCTTTTAGTAAACCAGAAAAAGTTATCATTTTATAATAGATCTTGAACGGTTTCGAACAAAACTTGTACTGAATTGTACGAGGAATATTCTCGAGCGTAATTTATTTCACGCACGGTCACTTCAGTGTTGAAACAACTAGATTTCAGCGACGATTCGTAGCGCTTGAACAAATGTACATATACATATGTATGTATGTATGTATACATCTGGGGTTGTCGTTGCCCTCCCCGGTCGCGATACCATCTCAGTCGGTTATTTACTGTTAAACGCTTTGTCACACATAAACATGTCCGGAAACGGGGCAGTCGACTCGACGACTAATTGATTGCGTTGTCGGTTCGCGAATCGTTCGTTCTGCACACCAAACGAACAAAAGCTGCCACATACACACATACATATCTATGTACAAACACTTCGATTGCTTTTCCTCGATTGAATTTCCCGACAGGCGAATCTGACTACGATTTAAAAATACTACTCATCTAAATCCCTAGCCTGCAATTGACCGTTGGACGATCGCGCACTAAATAAGATTTGTTCGGGTGACAAAATATTCGCACGACGTGTATTGAATGTGCCTTCATCTTGTATATATGTCCTCCCCTCTCCCCATCTCCCATTTCGCTGTGAGGGGTAGGAAGGGAGAACGGTCACTATGTACTCCCCTTTACCTTCTTTTATTGTTATGGCGGCATCAAATATCGGAGCGCCATCATTCCTCGTTTTATTATGATTTTTATCGCGGGGTCGTGATCGTAAAATCGACTCAACACCCACCCACACCTCCCCCTCCCACATGATGCTTGCGTAAGTCCATCCCTTTCGCTGAAATACTTTGCACGCTCTTTAGTGACGTGAATTGGACCCAATCGTCGCTGTGACGTACGATAAGCGTCTTGAGGATTTAAAAATATTAAATTTGTACAAGTACTAGCTTATAAACATAGGTAGTATACATCGTATTTCCAGATACACTTTAGATTGCAAATAGTTAATTAATATTTTTTGGAGCAGTTTAGTACTACGCTCTCTCAGTCCAAGTTCAATACAAATGACAGAGTAGCTTAAATTTTAGAAGCTCTGGTCTAAATAGAAATTTGTACCACCATATCCAATATATTTATGTATACAAAATCCCCTGTCATTTGAATTGATATGTAAAATATTTTCTGTGTGGTATTTTTATATAGGTATATAATGAATGATAAATATAAATTTGTGTTAGTTAACAAAAAGAGTAATATTCTATCATACTCGTGTGTACTTTAGTAAATATTGTATTCTATTAATCAAACAAGTGTGGGAATGTATTGCATATTATGTATAAGAAACGAAAGATCTAAATCACAGATTCGTGATAAATATCCGTGTTAGTTGGATGTTTTAAGTTTTTCCTGCTTATTTCCAGGAGATCGTTACACAATTCAACAATGTGTGAAGTAATGTCGATTTCACACGGACCCAACGATGGTCACTTGCGATGCGATATCATTTGAAATTCCGACAGCGTCCCCCGTTCTGTCCTCACTTCTGTAGAGGTACAGCACTAAAGAATAATGTGCAATAAATAAATTCGTCAGACGTGTCGATTGGCGCCAAACTGCAGGCCGTCACCTCTCTAGACTCGATAAAATGAAACAATAAAGCTACCCACCTCCTCTTCCTCCTTCTCTCGTCCTTCCTATCAACCCGACTCCCCACTCTTATACTATTGTCGAGAATGTAAACGGGCGACAATGAGGGTTTCAAGGGGTCGATCGAAGAAAAACGACCAGGAGATATCACAAAGAAAAGGGGGTGCAAGTCGCCATAAATCCCGTATAAGATTGTTAGGAACTGCATCCCAAATTGCGATTTCGTGATAAATTGAATTTCATTACAAAAAAATCGACAATAGCCACAAATTTTATGTACAACGATTCACGGTTCCCTGCACGTATTAGCAAGATACTTGGGGGGGGAAAGAGATTCATATGAACATTATCGTTATTGTTTAGCAAACTACATAGATTCATAGTTCATGTGTCATAATTATGACACATCTTGCCAATGTCTACATACATATTATATTAAACTTTATACAAGGTGACGTCTTTGCATCTGTTTCTCGCTGAATGTCATGGTATAAAATATATTTTTATATGTAATTTCGTATTGTAGATTGTATATATGGACGTCAGGTATCCGAAGTTTAACATTGGGATTCAGTAAAATGTTGCTTTTTAACGTTATTGGACATTGGTATTTATGTGCTCTGCAAAGCCATTAGCGTCGCTGACAAACGGCGTCACTAACGCCTCCAGCGTCGGTGGCGTCGCGACGCTTTCTCTCAAACCGAAACAATTTATCACATTGGACAAGTCTCACATTTTATGCGGCTTGCGATTTCGACGTCGTTGAATTTGGATAACATACGTTTTTTTGAATCTTGAAATACACCAATCAGAGTTCAACGTTCCGCTAAATAGGTGCTGATATGCGAATTATCATATTTTTATTGCAATTCGTTGGTTACATTTGTTAACGGACACAATCACGGTGGTCGAAATTATTATTTAATAAGGTGATAGTAATAGTCCACGATACTCGCATAAGGAATTAGCTGAAGCTAACTCAGACCACACGCAAGACAATAACCATCAATAAATATGTAATTTGAAAGGACGACAACATCCTCTTGTGCGGTGAATCACAAACTGCTTAGATTTAAATTTATTCAAGCGCCGTACTTTGCGCTGTGACGCAATGCAGTTTGGGAAACTGCGGCTTATTTCGTTCCAAGGATTCATACATCATTTGCAGATCTATTGAATCATTCCCGGAGAACACCCACATCGTTCATTATCGATTCCGATCACAAGTTACGATTTGAATGCAGCTCAGGGACTGCGGTCGCTCGCCGTCAATAAAACATCGCGCGTTCGTTTGCCAAAAAAGTTAAAAGCAAAACCGCGAATGGAAACCGACGATTGTTTTACGAGGTTGCAAAAACTGCGACGGCGACAATGGAAACCGTATAAAAAAAACGGTTCGATACAATAAAATGAATTGATTCTCGTGGACAAACGTTGACCCAGTAGCACGTTGCATGAAGTTTAGATTGCATCCTATGCATTTGCACAGTAGGTGGGCGGGTTATTTCGACCGAGGTGATTCTCAACGATCTCGTCGACAGTTTTGATGACCAATACCAAGCTCTGTGGTGCAGCAGCAGGCACTTGGGTGGTCAAATATCGGCCACGTTGATGATAAAGACTTCAACAGCGGAAACGACGCTGTTCAGAGAGACCACCGCTGAAGAGGCGCCTCGGCTAAAACGCGACGAGAGCTTTAAACAGTCGATTTCTAAGAAGGTGGACTTTATAGGGTTAATCGGCAATGGTGTGGTTGTTAATCATGGCCGACGCATTTGGCGTGTGACAGCGTTTGCACCAAACCGCGACATGCAAGCCTAATTTATGACGCAGTTGATAAATGTTCATCAGTTGTGGACTCGGCAAATAAACCATAATGCCGGCACTTCATATTGGACGAGCGGTGCCGAGCGCCAAGGTGTGGGTAAACATTCGCGAGAAGGCCAACGTATTTTATAAACATTCGTGCGGTATCCGCAAAAGTTGAGCGAGCACGAGCGACGGCGAAAAAAGCAAGGTGACGAACCATTGTATATCAATGTGACGAACCCTTCCCCCTCCACATTCAGTGTTGTCTGTGAGTTTACTGCGCAATCATGTGGACAAATTCAATAACCGTTTTTTTACCTTCCAGGCATTGCACACCGCCAGATAGTAATTGTATGTGTTTATTGCACACAAGGTGGTCGCATAGATTACTGCGATGTCTTGAACGCTTGACATTTCTGTAGGCAGTGACGCGACACTTCGTTCGCTGCCGCTTGCTAGTTGACACTAGAGTGGCGCCACTAGCGATACGATCGTAGCGCTTGGGACGGACGAGCAACGGCAGCTGACCTCAACGCTACGGCCAATATTTCACGAACATTCGAAGAATATTCCACGAACATTCGCGCGATGGTGAAGTGGCGGCATTACATATTAATACCAATAGTGCTAATTTAGTTTTCAAATAATACAAATAAATATAGTTTTTGGCTAGAAACTCCATAATATGTTATCGAATTCGTCCAAGTTCATTTGGAGAGCATTAAGAGGGGCCGATAACGATCACGGTAACGGCCATCTTTGATGTTGATTTTTCAAGATGGCGGCTCGATCCCGTCGACAAATTGATACGGCACGCGCTCTCCCCGTGCCAGAAACGTCATAGCAGGGGAGACATCGGTAATGGGAATCGTTGTCGTTAAAATACGTGTCAAACTAAACGGGGTTGGGTGACATAGTGCTGAACAGATGCTCGCATCATGGCTGCTGTATTTCACCGCCTCTAGCGGCTCTGTCACAACAATCTTGCCTTTTAAAACGAGACGGACAACCGGACAGACTCTCTGGCTTGTGTGGGGCTTAATCGTTGCTAACACCCTCGCGAACAAGAAACATTCCACGGGCTCTTTGACGACGACTGCGAAGCCGCTCGTTACCGATAAGTCACTCGGTTCAAATAAGACGGGAACGTGTTAAGCACGCGTGCCGGTGCTCCTCAAACTTTTTTCAACGGGTTAAACTATTAAAGGATCGCGCGACGTCTTCTCCAATTTGGCATTTGTCAAGTTGTGAGAAATTTGTGGCCATAAATCGCGCCAACGCAATGCCTACCCCCTCGACTGCGTCAACTTATACGTTGCTTGCTCTAATGTCTAAAGTCTAAAGTCTAACCCCCTAAACACCCCTTCCTGAATTCAAGGCTAAATTTATCGTTCAATTAGTCTTGTTTAATGGTCAACGCGCCCACTGAACGTTACTGCATTTTTCCTCGACCTAAATTAACCTTATACGAGAACGTATAATGAAATGTCTTTTTTATTCAATTTTTTGCATTCCACCCTCGATTTAAAAATTATGGAAGTGAAACAATGAAATTATTTATATTTATACAAAAATACAATGATTTAAACTGTAAGAAAATATTAAACTTTATTTACTTCCAAATAAATTGATATTATCATCATAATTTTCAACCGTCCACTGCTGGATGAAAACCTCTCCATTCCTGTCTGTCTTGAGCAATCTGCATCCACTTGACTCCACACATTCTTCTCAATTCATCAGCCCATCGTCCTCTCGGACTACCTTGCTTTCTTTCACATCCTCTCGGATACCATTCCAGTATTTCTCGCGTTCATCTGCTATCCATTCTTCTCGCTATGTGTCCCAGCCCTTTGCCACTTCAATTTTTTCACACGTTCCTCTGTATTTGCTACTTTGGTCGTGCTTTTTCGGTCTCTTCTTGTCACACCAAGCATACATCTTTCCATGCTTCTCTGTGTGCACTTGATCTTACGTAACATTCTTGAATTCAGCATCCACGTTTCACATCCATACGTTTATAACTGTCAGTTCGCATTGGTCGTGTGCCTTATTTTTTAAGCATAGCGGAATGCTGGATTTAAAAACTATGTTCATTCTTCAAAAAGCGTTTTCATTCATTCTTCTTCTTTACATCCAGCACAAATTTATATATTTTCAACTTTGATAAAATGCCCTTATGCACTAATTGTTCACAGTAAAAAATCTAAATTAAATACTGTTTAAAGACAATTATATAAAAGTTTATTTTGAATGGATGCATCGTATCCAACTTTCGGTTGACAAACTTTTTCCGTTGCCGACTTGGTCCACTTTTCACTAATCATTCTCAAATTAAAACGCACATAGACACATATGCGCTCGGTTTAGTTTAAATCTCAACTAATTTATTAGCCCAACAGACGACCCATAGCTGTGTACAGAAAAAAATATACGTTTTATTTTAGGCGAGTGCGTGAACAAGTCGCTCGAGTAATTCTCGCTCGTTAATCACAGTCTCGTTTTAACCCTTCATATATTACTATTATTTCGTTCACACGCTTTAAGCACCATGCGTTGATATCTCCTATGCCAATGACGCGAACATCGATTGCTCACCTATCGATCTCTTTATAGACTTTGCTTTGCATACCGGTTGATAATTTCATCGAAGAACTCACTCACCGTTGACCTGACAGCCTCTCCCCCGCATTTTAACATCAACGAAAGTCCATCCATCCGTTGCGCGTTGTTATTTTCGTCATGCGCACTCGTCGTTCGAGATAAATCAGGACCACTGTGAGCTGGTTCAGTCCATCTTGGCATTCTCGTGACGTGTTTATGTGCTTCGAGAGGCCAGGACGCGTTGGCAACTCTTGCCGAAGCACAAGAATGCTTTTGAGTGGCGGCTGCACGACTCCTGGTTGCAATGGAGACGATTGATGATGATGGCTCCACCAACGACGAAGAAAGACAACAATGGAGATTGTTGTGTGTGTGTGTGTGTTTGTGTGCAATTTATTTTGCACGATCTGATATACATAGTTTAACAAATTGAAATATGATTATGACGGGTGCATAACAATGTTGTATTTCCATTGTTGCGCGAGATCCGTTGTTATACAGTCGACTGCTTTCTATTCGTTGTGTATTTGCCTAGTATGGTGATTATCATCTGAAGTCTAACGTATCAATCAGTTGTATTACGATGAAATAATACGCCATTACTACTTTGAATGGACTCAATATGTCGAACGGCTCGTCATATCCACTTGCTTGGTTAATGAGGCAAAATTAAAAGTAAAACTTTTTATCACCAGTAAAATGTAAAAGCTAATGCTATTGTTAAGGCATTGTGACATAAAATATCATATAAATAAATTTACCTAGTTACATTTTCATGGTGACAAATCTAAGCTAATTATTTATTGGGTTATGTTAATTTTGAAAATTTTCTTTGTATTGATAGTGATTTTGTTTTGATTTGGCAGTGTGGAAACACAAATCTGAATAGAATCTGAAGCAGTTACTTCACCGCTCGTCCGATCGTTCAGTATACGACCCGCAACTACACAGACATCGATCGAACCGATTAATTTTGTTCGGATTACGAAGCTCCGAAGCGTGCTCGTTTATTCGCGTCGGACGTAAAAGATAGTGTTTATTTGAATCGGTTTGTTTTCAATTTGGATCCGACTAAGACTGAATAAAAAAAAACATCAAATAAAATAAAAACTCAAGTAAAAATACGCGTAGGTATAAATTAAGCGCAACATCAACAGAATCGGCATAATAAATTCCATGAGGAATCTTAATTGGTGTTCCCCAATAACAATTACATAAATATACTCGGACCGCTTCAAAACTAACAAATAAATCTCGGAAAAACGGCATAAAAGCCATTTTAATTAAATAGCGAGACGCTTTGTTTTACAAACGGTCCGATACGCAAGCATAAATACACGAATAAGGGGGGGCCGAACAGAGGCCAAGTGTTAAAACGTTAAACGTTAGAACTTTAGAACACAACACAAGAATGATACATTGAAAATTGCATTCAAATGCCATACATCACATGTCTAGTCACTTATACAGCTTTAGATGCTCTATTCAATTTATGATACTATTTATTTGTTAGTTTTTCCCAAGGAGAAAGTTAGTTATCCGTTTACTTCTTCAATGTGTCTAACATTTATTATACAACTCTGTATTAAAAATCCTTGTTTATGGCAATTAGCGTATACATTTTATTCACTAACTAGCGTAAAAACCGCAGGTGATAAATAAATAAATACTTAATGATAAAATACTTCACACTGACCGGTCGATTTACAAGACGTCGGTCGTAACCATACGACTGACAGTCTAATTTGAAAACACGCGTTTCAAAATCGCAAAATTTGAACGTTCGCCAAACGAATGCCAATCAAGCGCTACAAGAATTATAATATCTTAATCCGAAGACACGACAGTCGCTCCACAATTAGGACAGAAACGGGAAATTTTTACTTGTAACGGGTCTGCAAAAATTGTCACCAGCCACCCATATATCGGTACAACAATTTGTTTCCTATTCACAGATATGTATAGCATAAATAGCTGGTTTGCCCGTGATATGACGGTGAATTCTAACCCCAACCCCCACCCGTGCGCGTTTATTTGTACATTAAGAGTACAGCTCGTAGCCCGATTAACAGTATGTGAAACAATATGTGTACCGTTGATTGAATGGATGTATGGCTATAAAATCGCGTTGTTGACTTGAACCAACTTTGACAGATAGCGGCTCGTTGTCGACATACTTTTTTGTTATGTTGGCAATGCGAACGTGACTCAACGACCCAGGCAGGCATCTCAATGATATCTATGTTTTTGTTTTGATAGAATTAATGATATATCTGTGATGTTTGTATACATTTTTTTGGGGATGTAATATTTTCGTTATTTTATTTTGGTTCGCTTTGCGAATGTCTGTCGTCTCGAGGGACGTGTCGGAAGTCGACGGTAATAACGCGAAAGCAATAATAAAAAAAATAAATAAAGCCGGCGATTTATTAGAGTGTCCCGCAAGTGTGATTTGTGTTTACACTTAGCGTTTCATCGCTAATTCTTCGTGAGATATTTACGAGCGGCATCCGACAAAAGTTTCAGCATACACATCACACACTTTGGCAAACACTTCACGACGAAGATTTACTAAATTTATACGAGGTTTTATCTACACAAAACTCACCCGGAAGACGGAAGACACTCGAATCCTTAATTTAAATTAAAAAAGATTAACTACACCTACTAGTTAAGATATGATCAAACTTTATACATTGTTTAATGTGACCAATCATAAGTTCGATTATATTGAAAATTATCGCAAAAACTACAACATTGTAAACCTGACATAACATTCTTTTTTTATACTACTCGTCGATGTTAAAAAAAATTATGTAAAATTATACGAATCGCACGTCGCGCTAAAATGAACGTCGGATGAATAATTCGCCGTAATAATGTGACGTGTGATTGATATAAATTGCTCGTTTCGAAATTTCTCACTTTATAGGTCGTTCTTGTGTATAATAACGTGAGTGTGTGTGTGTAACGTCGACTTGCGGAACGGACTATAGACAGCGATCGTCAACCATTATTAATATTTACTTTAAAAAGCTATTCAAGCGTTGCTGTACCTCACGATTCGAACAACGAAACGACATTTTCCAGAGAAGTCTCCTTTATTGATGCAAATAAGAAGCTCACACCCCAGCTTTCAACATCGATTCCCCTGTCAATTACACCGTTTCGTTCGCTATTCGATCCCTAGTCTTGCACGTAGATCGGAACTTGTACCCTATCTCGTTCAATTCAATTCCAAATGGATGTTGTCTAGTATTAATCTAATGCGATCCTGTCATTGATTTGGATACGTAGTTGTATTAGGTAAAGGTTAACGTAACTATTCTATGTTATAATTTGAACTGTTGTAATAATTTTTATAAGGTGGTGATTTTAGGCGAGTGCTACCGGCAGTTGTCAATCTATGTATGTAGCTGGGAATAAGACGATACCATTTATTATTTAAATGTGGACACTTTGTCTTTGAGGAGATGTTTATACATTTAACGAAGATTAATGGCGGTTTTTCTAACGGCTGCCGCTCGGAATAGAGGTCGTCAGTGTAGTAAACATGATTAAAGTTCTTTCAGGATTTTCACATTGGTTTGAATATGAAAATATTCAAAAATAATCTGAACGTCGATTCCAAACGAATCATCGCTTAATACTATTGAATTTTCCATACGATATCATTCAGTAGTTCTGCGCATTTTTACTTCAATTTAAATGCATACATATATATCTTGATAGAAATAAAAATAAGAAAATTTACCTATTATAATTAGTGCATAAGTGCAATATTTCGCATGAATGACAGGCGATGTTTTAAAAGCATAAAAATTCTAAGTCAAATGTTTGGGATACATATGAATGTACATATTTCATATCCCTCGATGAAATTTCATACGGTTATAGTGAGTGGGACTTATTTTTCATTGAATTTTCATTAGAAGCTATACTTTTATTACTCAAATCAAGCCACTCCTCACATAAAAAAACCTTTTATTTATTATTTTGCATCTTCTACAGAAAAGAGTGCGTGTTTACATAGTATGTACATCTATGTACCCATCGAAATGATCACATAAATAAAATTGATCGAAATTTTGAATAATTCACAACTTCACCTTGTATAGTCGTAGTAAGCTTGTAGTATGGCATGAAAATTACTTTAATTTAATTTTATAAATTGAAGAAGCTAAGTACTATTTAATTGGGTAGCGAGCATCCAGTCATCATTTTAAAATGCGTAGCAATGTTATAAAATAAAACGTGGCATTTGAGAATGTCGGATTTGAGATTATTAATGTTTCTACTTCTGGTAGCGTGTATTTCATAATCGCTCGATAAATCAAACGCGCGTCCGTGGAAAACCGTCCATTTTTCCGCGTCTCAAAAGCGAAGAGCGATTTCGCCACTACACACTTACGCTGTAAACTACCCACAGAATATGACAAGTCTAATAGACCGAAAAGTCTGACAGTCGGTATGTCAAACAGTCTACTCGCCATCTTCAAACTGTACATGTTAAGAATTGCGCAATCGCAAAATCGAACGTGGGCTTTGATCGATACGAATATCTCGAAAGTGATGTCAAATTCAGTGCTTTTTTATTTAATTTTTTCGTCGAAGCAGATGTTTGTAGTTTAAATTTTTTAAGGTAGAGTTCGTTGGGGGTTCGTAGTGTGATTTACGATCGAGTTTATAACGGCGCCGCCACTGGAATTTATGTCTTATTTATCCTTCGAATAGGGCGTGTTGCCGCTTGGCGTGGCTCACGCGAAAACCATAAATCTGCTATACCGGCTTATTAAATTCGAACGAGAGTACAGTGCTTTTATTGATTTAATGCGACGTTGGTCAACCGATCGCCGTTTGAATCCCATATTATTATACGCTATATAAAACGTAATAAGAAAAGCAAAAAAATAAAGTTGTACAATAATAATAAGGCACGTAACTGCATTGTACAGTTACAGGTTACATTCCTGCCAAGATATTCCACAAACTTGATCTATGTATGTATGAGGGTACGTTATTTTTAAGCTGGATGAGGAAAGAATCGTCGAATTTCTTTTTGGAGTAAAGTGTACAAACTTTACACTCAAATAAATGCATTGATACAATTTCAAAATGTATATAGCGCATTCATGCACATTCAATCAATCAAATTTAAAGAAGAAAAAAACGACTTGGATCTCTCCAGTGGTCGTTCCCCATTTTTCGAACATCCTTTCCCCTCGCTCGCGGGGTTTACATCAATTTATCCATGATATTTTATGTCGCGCCATTACGTGTCGAAAGTGCCGAAATAAATTCTTATAATGTAAGTAGGGGCGTATAGCAAATATGAAAGGCATTCGCCGCGATCCAATAATCTGCCCGAACCCTTTAGATCCGATCGGGGTGAAAGCGGACACCGCCTCAACCCCTTTTCTTCCCGCTTTCCCCTCAGATAAAGAAGGAATGGGTTGAGAAGATGGGGGTTTACATCCTCTAACTGCACTAAATTGAGGGATGACACGGCCCGCTCCGAGTTATGGTCATTCTGTCGAATTTCGTGCCCCGTCTTACAAAAATATGCAAAAGGGGATTTTGGGCAGAGTGCGTTCGAATACAGGCCTGTACAAAAATCACGCACTAAAATCTACAATGAGATAAATTTCTTATAATATAATGTCACTGTTGCTAAATTCACTCAACATTAATTACATAAAAACGAAACGGAGTTATAGTATATGTACATATATGTATATTATATTATGATTCAAAACGAAATAAGCATTTATCCCATTCAAATAAGATTGACTACTCCTATAATAGCTAGAAGGTCGGATTGATAAGATTTTGAATGTTGAATTTTCTGTCCAAAAACCAAAATGTACGTTTTAAACTTCAACTATTTAACAAAATGGTTTAAAGCTTCAGTCAATTTTGATAATAGTTATTATATCAGTTTGTGAATAAAATTGAATAGTATATTTACTTCACGCTTGAGCTGCTTAATGTATGACATTGTCGAATTTTTAAGCAAAACTGTCTAAAAATATCGAGGACTGCATGCTTTTCTAACTAATAAACTGACTACCGTTAAAGGAAAAACTAATGATAGCTTGAATTAGTTCAATAAACCTCAATTTAGTTCAATCTGTAGCAATTTGACATATATACATATAACTACATACATACATAGTACTTACAATATAAAAAGTATTATTTTTAATTCACACGCATGAACGAATATCGCCAACCACTATGTTTAGGTTTCATCGACTACGAGAAGGCGTTTGACTCAGTCAGTCAAACAGCCGTACTGGATGCCCTCCAGAAACAAGGCGTTGTGCAACCGTACGTCAGCCTGCTAGCTGCCATCTACAAAAAGGCAACAGCCTCAGTTCGTCTCTTTGAAGACACGGAGCAATTCGGTATTGAGAAAGGTGTTAGGCAAGGAGACACCATTTCTCCTAAATTATTCAATGCGGTGCTCGAGGACATATTTAGGTCGCTGGAATGGCAAAAATCAGGGGCCAAGATTAACGGAAGACATTTGAGCCATCTAAGATTCGCTGACGATATAGTTATAGTTGCATGTAATTCAGTAGATTTACAAAATAGATTAAAAGTATGAAAGTAGGCTTAAAAATTAATTTTAACAAAACTAAAATTATGTTTAATGAATTCTGCACGCAAAACGTAGTCACAGTAGATAATTACATTGTAGAGATAGTTGATAGTTATTTATACCTAGGACAATTGGTAAATATGACTGGATGTAAAGAAGAAGAAATAAAACGAAGAATGAAACTAGGGTGGAGTGCTTTTGGAAGAATGAACATAGTTTTTAAATCCAACATTCCGCTATGCTTAAAAAAGAAGGCGTACGACCAATGCGTACTCCCAGTTATGACGTATGGATGTGAAACTTGGACGCTAAATTCAAGAATGCTACGAAAGATCCAGTGCACACAGAGAAGCATGGAAAGATGTATGCTTGGCATAACAAGAAGAGATCGCAAACGAAATACATGGGTAAGAAGTATGACCAAAGTGGCAGATATAGCAGTGCGGGTGAAAAAGTTGAAGTGGCAATGGGCTGGACACATAGCGAGAAGAATGGATGGCAGATGGACGCGAGAAGTACTGGAATGGTATCCGAGAGGATGTGAAAGAAAGCAAGGTAGACCAAGTGGAAGATGGGCTGACGAATTGAGAAGAATGTGTGGAGTCAAGTGGATGCAGATTGCTCAAGACAGACAAGAATGGAAGAGGATTGGAGAGGCCTTCATCCAGCAGTGGATGGTGAACGGCTGAAAATGATGATGATGATGAAAATCTTAGCTCGCCTTACTTTCGCTCAGCTCTGTACACATCGCCGACCCCATCCAGCAATACGTACAGACGATGAAAATTTATACAGACATAAAAATAAATGATCGCCGCCATTAAGGCGGTCTGTGGATATGAATGAATGGTGAAAGGGGCCGAGTATATCATAACTGCCTTGAGAAAAGTGCTCCTGATGTACGGCACTGTAAAAACACGCACACACACGCACCGCACATAGCTTTACAGTTACTAAAGTATACCACAGGTTCAAAATTCATACTATTACGAGATACAAACACAGAAGTTTAATGAAAGTGTGCCGCGAGCTGAAGTTTGAGAATCTCTGATGTAATAGTAGGTAGGTAACGTTTAATATAAACGTCACGAAAGGTGTCGTTTGCGTTCAGGAATTCGCGATTTCACGCGACCAAACAATAAAGACCCCGCGTGCGTATGTATATTATACTACAAAAATACTATAATAACCCTTTGCGTGCTGTTATTTTTTTTTTTACACGTCCACCTTTTATTTACGACCGTTTGTTTTCTCTGCAGAGCGCGGAAAACGTCCAATAAATTATTTTCTACCAGTGCGATAAAGAACCGCTATTGCGCCATAATGTGTAATTGAACCGGGCGTTGAACGCACGCGGAGTAATTTAACCCTTTCATTGCCACCGCACTACAATACGGACGCTACGATTCAGCCACGGCGAAATGAGGCTTTTTTTATTTATGGGGATAAAAATTACACTCGCACACAAACAGATGTACCTAGTGCTTATCTGTTCGCCAAAATGTATACAGGAAATTAAATTAACATGGTTTTTATTTTGAAAATCTATGTATCTGGTCGTTCCTTATACAATTTACATTCACACAACCTTTGATTAATTGCCACCAAACTTTTCACAGACTACCCATGATCCTGCAGGTCAAAATGTGAATGAATAGTGAATTAATTTTATAAAGCTTTTCAGTTAGCCGAGGCCACGTACAAGAGTGACTGTTTTCACATTTCCCGGTACATTTTCAGGTAGTGAGTTGAGGCTTTAGGGGTTTTCGGATTGGGGTGAGAAAAGGAGGGCAGGGAGAAGAGCGCGTGGCACAGACAGGTCATTATATGCCGTGGCCGCTACCATTAGTCATACGGATTGCAACAGCAGCTTTCACAGCAAAGGCTTTCAGGTGTCAAATAATAAAGTGACGGTCGAATGACGCGATATATATGTACAAGAGTGAGTCGATGATTAGCTCGAACACAATAGATACCTTTCAAAGACATGGTTTTCAATATAAAATCATTGTTCTTTGAAGTATTTCATGATCCAGTTATACATCATTATCTACATAGTTAATTCTAGCATTAAACTTGTATAGCTAATCTATTTGTGAACACTACACTGTAATAAGACAAACCATTTATATAAATGCGTTTCAATCACAAGGTACAATTTACTTGAAGGGTAAATATTACATTATACTGAGTAATACTATGAAAAGAAGACACGTTGCTAAACGTATTTGAGAGAAAGTGCCTGCTATGGACCTACTTCTGGTTGACAACATTTTTTGAAAACCTTATGAATTGTAGTAGATAGTATCAAACTTATAAATATAAAGTCTCAGTGTGATAGGACAAACGGTTTTTTTTAGATACCTATAGCAGTTCTACACACATCCGTTTAGCACACAGACATTTTCCAAAAATCATAAAAATGCGATCAGAGGAAGATACCTGATCAGCCAAAATTTTGAGGTCGAATTTTCACACAATCACAATATGTACTATAGGTTTCTATACTCTGTCCAAGTTAAGAAACACCCTAGTCTTGGTCGATTTAGAATCGATCTGCCCAGACTCCCTGGGTCTCCACCAATGAGCTTCGTCATCATCTCGGCTTCTCGAAATAAACATTAACGGATAACCAACCAAAGTCGTAAATCTCGGACAGTCACGACCCTCTTTTTACTTTATCCTAATCGGAAGTATTGTGATCGTGCGAGAATTCGACCTCGAGATTTTGACTGATTTGTATCAGGTATCATCCCCTGATCATGTTTTCATGATTTCTGGAAAATGTCTGTATGCCTGTGTGTCTGTGTACCTGTGTGTGTGTGTCTGTATGTATGTGTTTTTCTCCGAAACTATCAAGTCTATCAAGCTGAAATTTTATATCTATTATTTCCACGTAAGGTGTAAGAGACATAAGGAATTTGGTCAACATCAGTCAACCGGAAATAGGGTTTTTTTTTTTGTAGAAAATTCAAAAATCCTGTTACCACAGAATATTTCCGAAACTGCCCCGGCGATCAAGTCGAAATTTCATATCTACAGTTTTCACGTTAGCCGTAAGAGCCGTGATTTTAGTCAACATCTGCTTGATTTTAGTGAACATCTCTTGAACGATTTGTTGTTTTCTATTTTTTTCGGCCTTTTAAATATGTAGTATCGTTACAATATTGTAATGTTGTAATCCTGACAGAAATTGCTAGTTATTAAAAAATAAATCATTAAAATCAATCAACTGGAAGTTGGGTTTTTTTCTTGTAGAAAAGTCAAAAACCCTGTTACCACGAAATATTTCTGAAACTATTTAACCGATCAAGCTAAAAATTTATATTTCCATATAAAATTTAAGAGTTTATAAGGTTTTGATCCAAATCCGCCGATCGGAAGTGGTAGTTTTTCCTATTTGAATATATGCCGAAGATCGTATTTTACATACGCGCGCGCACAGTGATTTCATGATCTACTACATATATAAAATTCAATGTTTGTTTATTTATTCCGCTATGCAAATCTACAGTTTTCAACTTAGAACTGCCAAACTTGGTATACTATCTCACGATACTCCAAGTCAGACCGTAGGTGGGTTTTGGAAGGGGTCGGAGTCCGCGGTCAAGGGGCCCCATATAAATTTTTTAATCTGAAAAAAATTTTGTACTGGAAAATAAATGTTTTCATTTGTTTCAATTTTACATTCAATTTTTTTTTGTACTGAAGAATAAATGTCACCCGCACGAGCAACGCCGGGCAATTCAGCTAGTATGTACA
Organism: Parapsyche elsis; assembly: GCA_022651745.1. NCBI lineage: Eukaryota > Metazoa > Arthropoda > Insecta > Trichoptera > Hydropsychidae > Parapsyche > Parapsyche elsis. The sequence continues at coordinate 8,488,655 of JAGVSN010000002.1, read as the reverse complement.
TAAATATGTTGGTTGGTGTGGTGGTGTGCATGCGTTTTATTTAATTATTTATTAATTTCGTTACTCTTTGTATTCCTCAAATATACGGATAAAGTTATGGGTTGGCCACACCCGAATTTTTTTTAGTTGCGTGAAATCAAGATGCTTCTTAAATTGGATCGAGTATATGTACATACATATGTATACTACGTATGTACATATATGGATAAAGTATAAATATAATAAAATAAAATCAGCCCTTACTATAATATTTCTTCATCTGTTATAACTTGCAACATTCTGAATGACGAAAATCTTTGATGCGCCGGCCAAAAAAATCCCCGTTGCTGTTTTTCTTTGATGTGAAAACTACAGTGGAAAAGTGTAGGTACCTACGTCAAAAGCAGACAAACTGATGGATTAGGTCAAATATTTCGCTATGGAACGCGACAGATATATTTAAAACTACCAAATTAGAAATTTTGACGATAATGGTCAGTATTGACGCGTTATATCGAAGAATACGAAGCGTTGACGTTTTAACACGATCAGCTTGGCAAAAATGCGACGGGGGAACACAAACGAATAAGCAAATTGAAGTCGTGGACGTTTCCTTCCAGCAACGACGCTAAAGGGCTAAAGGTTAAAGAGTTTCCCTTCAGTGGCGTCTGTTTTTGCAGGACGCCAGAACCCTTGGAGACTTGTCAAGCTGTCAGACAAAGATTGAACTGGCGACGGGGCGCACGCCTGCGGTCAAACGTGGGGGTGGCGGTCAGGGGGTCAAAGGGGGAAGAAGAGGAGGAAGAGGAGGTCATGGAGGGTCTGAGAGGTTGAGGTGCCCCACGAGAGTGGACTTCGTCCACTTGGTAAACTTCTTTCCATTGACGCCACCTCTGATTCACCCACCCCACCCACTCCTAACTCGTTCTCGTTTATCCTCCCCTTCCCTCTCCCTCTCGCCCATTCCCAACTTCGTTTCGGCCGCCACTCTATCTTCTTCCAAGGGGAAGCTGTCCAACTGCCTCGTTTCGCAAGCCCTCGCTCAATTTGCAGAGTGGCCGCAAAAAAGGAGGAGGGTGACCACATTTGAATTTCAGACATCAAAAATTATTTTGTTTTTCACCCTCCCTCCCCCCCGCGCTTATCCTCTTCTTAATTAGATGCGCTTTAAAAAGCATGTAAAATATGGGATTTGTTTGGATATTGTATCATAAAAATCCACCGTTGGATCTACATAGAATGCTTGCAAGAATGCAAGAGTGCAAAAATGCTCCAAATATTTTATAGTATTTAACATTTTTATATTCTGTGTACATATGTACATATGTACATGTACATGTATTTATCTAAGTAGAATTCGTAATGTTTATACTGTATTTAGCATAGGTATTGTTAGAAATACATAGAAGAAGGTTAGGTTGAGGTTAGTTGGAAATAGTTAATTACTTTCCTTATTCTAAAAATTGAGTAAGGGAAATCCTTCGCAGTGTAGGTAGCGTACCGCTATACGAGCGAAAACGCTAGTATAAAGAGCTATTCATGCAATGCCACCCACGCGTATCTCACTTATTTTTTGCGAATTTGTTTCAATTTTATTAATAATCAATTGTTTTTGCACTACTTTACGTAATACATATATCTATTATAACAGCTATTATATAATGGACGTATATAATCGCCCCCGCCACCCGTTTCAAGGCTAACTAAAGTTTTCATCACGTGGTTATGCCCGAAAATTTAGCGGTTAAAGCCAACTTTGCTGTCATGCACTTTTTTCTCTTTTCCTAGCGAAATTCGCTAGGTTTGCCGTACTAGGTTTTCATACGCAATTTCGCAGCTGTGTATGAGAGCCTTTATGAATAAAATAATATAATTAGAGTATATTTGCAGCTACGTAATTCTCGACTGCAATACAAATATAACAAAATTAAATATATACAGAAACTAAATTTGAAACACAAATAAACGTACTTTTGACAATTATAAATTCAAATGAAATATACCTTATATTTTAATAAAATAATAATAATTATAATAAAATACACAGATAAATTGTTATACAATATAAAATACTTCTGAAGGTAAGGTTGTCGTTTCACTATTTAACAAGCATTTAACGGCCTGTTATAGAAAAGTAACTAAAGTAAGATACTCTCCAGTGGTTTCCCATTGCCTTCTGGGGAGAGAAGGAATAGAGTTTTTGGTATGGAGAATGAAATTCTTTTTTTGTTTTGATGTGAAACATCTTACACCGCGGCCTGTCGACAAAGTATGGGTGGTCTAATGCAACGGATATGACGTCATGTTGGAGCTCGCTGATTGGCGGACGGTTCGACATCGCGCTCAGCGATATTTATAAATAGACTACAAGCCAGTGCCTGTTGTTTGCGTTTATATATAATATATCAGTATTATATTATATTATATTATCAAATAATATATTATAATATCAAAATTTTATTATATTATATCAGTATTATATTATATTATATAATATATTATAAGGGGGCGGCGGGTGGGAGGGGAGATTCTGAACACGCGGGCTGAGGTGTAAGATGTTTCACATCAAAATCTATGGCCGTGTAGACGACACAGCCCACCCGGTGATTTTTTTTGTTTTGTACTGTCATTTTGAAACCGTCTGTGGAACCGTCTCACAACTAAGTTAGATAAATTGGCAAATTCATTACATTAGTCGGCTGATCTGTAATTAGTAATATCCAGATCTTGCTAAGGGCGATAATTAAGGTCAAAAAACCGTATGGAAAATCAAACCGCTGACCTTGACTCGAGAGACTAACGCTATAATCGTCTAACCACTGAGCTATCGCCTAGCTTCAGAAAATACTACCGTTGTATAAAAGCAATGTAACAATCGCCAATAGATAGCTCACAAAATTGTCACACACAGATGTCATAAATACAACAATACACGCACACGTTTCTAATCACTGGAATGAGATTTGAGTGTTATAAACTAGTGATGGGAATGAGAAGGGGAGAGGGATGAGCGTCGACGACGTCGGCGGTCAGGCGTCGGTTCCGGGTGCGGGTTACGGGTTCGGGTTCGGGTCGGGTCGGGGCGTAACAGGTGAGGTCTCGGGTCAAGTGATGTATGTGCGGGGTCGCACATCCGTCTTGACCCGATGCCAACCCCTCACTCTCCCCCACCCCCTCACCATCCCCCTTTTATTTGTCTCCCTTCTCTGCAAAAGGTCGAAAAAGCACAAATCGCCAACACAAAAAAAATCATATCACACACACACTTAAAATAATGTAAAAAACGTACCATGTAACACGTTATACCAGTATAAGGGTGGTTACACACTAAGATGTAGTCCAACGGTAGAATTAAGTTTGATTCTCAACACTGTGGAAAACTTTTCATAGTGGTTTTCGAACGTTGTTACAGCTCTTGGCAAGATTTGGGTTTTAATAAATCTACATACTATATATAATACAGTTCAATACTATACTACTACAATACTATATACAATACAGTTCGATTCAACAATGCACAGGAAATGCTTTGGCACTGTGACGGGTGGTGTCAGATAATCCTAGCACGCATTCAAGTTATTGTGCAAATTAACAGCATGAATTTTCTGCCTATAGTGGTTTTCGAACGTTGCTATAGCTCTTGGCAAGATTTGGATTTTAATAAATCTATATATGTACATATGTATGTACAATACAGTTCGATTTAACAATGCACAGGAAATGCTTTGGGACTGTGACGGGTGGTGTCAGATAATCCTAGCACGCATTCAAGTTATTGTGCAAATTAACAGCATGACTTTTCTGCCAACAGTCAATAAAATGTTTGCAAATATGAACGATCTAGCTATCGCTCTTGGCAATATTATAATATTACCAAATCTAGATCGGCCGTCTTCTATCAAAACTTGACAGTTTATGCCACTAACGACCTCTTCCAGAGAGTATCTTTCCATGGTTATTTAACTATGACAGTTGATAAAAAAAATCGCAGTGTGTAGCCGTTACTCACTAAGTAAAACTTCTTTGCAATTTAAAGCAAGCGCAATGTACAAGAAGGAATACAGATGTGAATGTGAACGTCTAGCCGAGGAGTGGGGGTGACCGCTGACCGCTGGCCGTGACTGGTTTTCGTGCCGTGCCACGCTTCGATGACACGTTTTTAGTAAACTGAGGGGACGCTCGAATTTTCGAACGCGAAAGAGCAAGAGAGAGGGCGATAGCCTAGGATATGCGTGACCACTTACTGACATGACGGACAACAGTCTTTGACCCATTGGAGTTTTGCGTCTCCACCTCTTTCCCACCTTCGTATATAGCGACGCCTAAGGGACTACGCTCTGCCGAAGGGACTCATGAGTTTAAAACTGTACTTTAAGCTGCGCCACGCGCGAGCTCTCCTCTATGCGGAGGGGTGCTCGCTCGTCACGGTATTTAATATGTAGAGGGGGGGGGGGCTTTGCAAATACTTCCCCAGCCTCATTGCAAAAGAGTGATTTTAATAGACTGCCTGGGAGGATTCCACCCTCGGAGAACGAGCGGGCCGATCTGCGAGGACGGAAGCCTGCCGGTCGCGGGTGTTTAGTGAACTATATTTACGGTTATAACTAGGTTAGTTTAGTCTAACTACTTATTGCTAGGTTAAGATTTATTGTTAAATTAGTCTTAAGCTAGCGTACAGTGGTGTTAGTAGTCCTGACGTCGACCGCTATAGCCGACGACCTACTCTTATTGTTTATGTTATTGTTGTGCACTTACAACACCACGCTTAAAGCTAGAATTATGGAAGAGGCGGGACGGGGAATCCTCGCCTCGCTACGTAATGGGCTGAGCCCGGAGCGGGCGGTTTTGGCGGAGTTCGGCGCCGGAGGTTGGAGACTAAGTCTCCGAAGGAAGTCGCGAAGCGACGGAAGGCCCTGAAGGCCCGCGGGGAGGACACGAGGTCCTCGTGGTTGAGCGACCTCGCGCCCGCTTCAAGCTTCTCGTGCAAGACCCTCCTAGGCTCGCTCAGGAGCGGGCACACCCACAGCATGTGGTCTGCACTTTGCAGGGGGTGCCCGCACTGACAGGCTTCGGAAGGCTGCAATTTGAGGCTGAAAAGCTTCGCATTGAATGCCCCGTGCCCGGTCACTGGTTGAGATACCCAGTGATCGGGCTCAAACCAGCTGGCCGACAATCGCTTCTCGACTGTCGGGAAAAAGAGGCGGGTGTGGTGACCCGTCTCAGAGGCCAGCCACCTCGCCCCCCAGGCGGCGATGGCGGCCCCGTTGACTGCAGTCTTGAATTTTGCCAACGTGTATCCCGTGGGATCGCACGTGACGTCGAGGAGTTGTAGCGGGCGAGAGTTCTTATGATAGAATCTCGCCGCGACAACGGGAATTTTTAGGTCTAGCGGGAGGGTACCGGCGATTATTTGAAGCGCGTTTGTAGACACACTTCTGTATGCCTTGGTCAGGTTGATTAGAGCTCTCCTCTGACCGGTGGTCAGTGGGGATCTCAACCTGAAGAGGTGACAGCGGTGAGCCCAGCAGCCTGCTGCGTAGGCCACCTTGTTGATGAATATCGCCTCGTAGGCGAGTTTACGAGCTCGCCATCCGAGGCCCCAGTGACCACTTACTGCTCGCTCCGTTTGTATGGAATGTTGGATGAACCGTTTTTACTCTACCGAGCGAAAAGAAATTTTACTTAAAAAATTGGTGTTGGCCAACAGACGCTAAAACATTTGACAAAGCGTGAAAATCTAACTATCGCTATTAGCATAATTTGAACATTACCATATCTAGATCGGCCGTCTTCTATCAAAATTTGACAGTTTATACTGGCGTCATCCTTCAAAGAGTATCTTTCCATGACTATTTAACTACTAGTGTAAGCCCGTTGAATATCAACGTAGGGGCTTTCCCATCACCCTTACTGAAAAATAATATTACCTTTAATAGTTTTTATAGTTGTTGCATCTATGCAACAATGCGCCATTTATGGCGCGTTATAATAACAACGTAACAATTTAGCAAAGTCACGACCCATATTATATTCGGCTATAAATAGTCACGTTGAAGCCTGCCCTACATCTTCTGGTTTGGCTCACCGCGTAAGCGCTCAGTGTACCGAATCAGTGGTACTGGATTCAAATTCCACTCGTGCGACGTTCTGGTTTTTTAATTATTTACCTCAGCGAGCGTTATCAGCAGACAGACACAGACAGACGGATTTCGGCTATTATATATATAACTAGTGTAAGCCCGTTGAATATCAACGCCCGCTGAATTTTAAATTACGTAAAGCGCTTTAATAGAGATCCCCACTAATTGATCGAAAAAAAAAAAAAAAAAAAATTTTATCGTGCAATCTACATATGTATTAAAGCAATACCCACTAATTGAACGCTATCGATACCCACTCAAAAAAAAAAATTTTTTTTACTTTACTATTTATGTATATTATAATTATTAATTATTTTATATAATAATATTTTGCTATTTTGTGAGTTGTGAGTTGTAATAAAAGTGAGTTGTAATAAAAAAAATAATAGTTTATAAAGCGCCATCTAATTGATCCAACGGAGCGATAATTTCGATAATTTAATTAATACCCAGTTTTATTTTTATTATATTATAATTATTAATTATTATATATATAATAATTATAATTTTGTAAGTAAAAAAACAAAAAAAAAATTATAGTTTTTATAGGTAGGTAGGTATGTAGGTAAAGCAGTCTAGACCGCTTGTATGTATATGGGTAAAAAAGGACTCTCTTAGCAGCGGCCGTGGCTCATGCGTCTACGTTCTCAGCTACCGACTTGTCGTTCCGGTTTCGAACCCCACTCATTCTGGTATTTTAATTATTTTTTCCTCATTTCCTATTTATTTTAACTATAGGTAATGTTTAAAAGGACAAAATCATAGAAGGCCGATAGAGTGAGCGTTAGCGCGATACCTCTTGAGCCTAAGGTCGTGGGTTCGATCCCCCACTCGTTCTAGTGGTTTTTTAATAATTTTTCCTCAGTGAGCGTTATCAGCAGACAGACAGACAGACAGACAGACGGATTTCGGCTATTATATGTATATATAATAATGACAGTTGATAAAATGTTTGTTAAAAGGTGAAGAGGCAACGTTTGGTATCAAGTAGATACGCCACTTAAGAAGAAGAAGATCACTTTTACAATACATACTAAAAATCACGTGTAATATTGAATGCTTATCAGTTCATAGTATACTTACATACATATATAGGTATACATACATAGGTACATTAGGTATTGCTGAGAGTTGTCGATGAGTCAAAATGAGATAAATTCGGTGCGCACTTCAGATTTGACTGATGCGATCACATTTTCCGTGCGTCCACACGTTCATCCATCGTAGCGAATGGGTGGTTAAGGAGTTGGGAAAATGGGGGGGGGGTGGGGTGTTAGAATGTTAGAATGAGGAGGAAAACCATCCGCAAATACTTTTCACACAATAATAAATGTGGTGACACGGTAATGGTTTCTTCTCACGCCAAGTCGAGAGACGGCCACATCAATTATTTTGGCTTTGTTCCGGCGACACATCAATATCACACTTTCCCGGCAAACACCAGTTCCTCCCCCTTCTACCCCACAGACGAACCCCTGTCGATCTTCTACCTCCCCCCCCCCCCGGTGCTCTTCAGAAAACCGCACGATTTCAATTAATCATCGGGAGAAGCTCGCTAGCATACCCAGCACTTTCACACACACATACATACACACGAGAAAAAAAAAAAAAAAAGAATTCTATCCCTCATATTATTTACACTCGATGATGATTTATTTCCCGAACATTACTCATCTTTCTTTAATATTTTGACGATCGCTTTTCACAACTCACTCGAGTTCGACTATGATGGGTTGTCCGTTTGAATAAAGCACTATAGTGAATTGTGAGATTTTAAAAATATTCATTTACCCAGTGAGTATCAGATACAAGTTCACGTCGAATCTATGTAGCTGCGACTTCAGTCAAAGTACGTTCAAATAATTTTTTTTTCGGCCACGAGAGAGAAATGGGGATATCGAGCGTCCTTTTTTATGTTTGGTCAATCGTGATTTGCGTCTGGTGAGTCCTTAAAGTGCCACGTGTCCGACGCCTGTGACGCACTAAATCTAGCACGTGACGGCGTCGGACGCGCGTGATGACCGCACGTGATGTCCAACGTGAAAAAGGGAGGAAACTCGGAAAACTCAAAGTTGCACAAGCGAACGATTGGATTGTCTCCTTGGCACCGAACGACTACATCGAGCGATTGCTTTAAAACAAGTCATACATATGAATGTATGAGCCGTTTATTTTGAAAGTGCAATAAGCCTTCTACGGACAAATTTTCCCATCGGAAAAGTGTTGCGATTTGTGAACCGGTCGCGGGTCGCTTTGTTTCCGACCTCCAGCGACCCAACAACCCAGTGGGGAGTCTCGTTTCTCTCGTGCCTCTCCCTTCTTAACTTTCCCCGTTTCTTCGTCCTCTATTTAAGGAGGAGGGGTGTTGGTGGTGGGGGAAGGGGTGGAAAGCAATCTTAAGAGCTTTCGGCGTCAACGCGTAAACAGCGCGATAAAAGTGACTTCAAAAAAAAAAATAAAGAGGCAATAACAATACGTCAGCCGCAGGCAGTTGTAATTTAGTCGACACGAGCCACCCTTTGACCGGGGAAAACCCCCACACCCTAGCCAGACTTGCTTAAAGGACGAGGTACACACTTTAGTCTTTCCACGTGTCAAATTCCGCATTTAGCAACGACAAACTGAAACTTATATCGCTGATACACTGTGGTAAAAACGTTTGATCTATTATGCTCATCAATAGTAACATTTAAATGTACCCACATAGAACAAAATGAGCAAAGCGAAATGACAAGTAGGTAATACATAGAAATACTTGATTACGGTAAATTTATCAACTTGTAAGTTTTTTTACTATAAAAGACTTCCTATGTTCCCGTAATGCATATCACCCGTTTAAGGCTTAACTATGGTCTTTTTTACAAGATCTAGCAATCCTTTGTTCAAAATGAATATGAAAAGTAGGTAATCTATAAACAATTATTTCACCTGTTATTTGTTCTACATACATATATTGCAATTTTACAACCTAAGAAGAAAATGGTCCAGCTTAGATCAAAGCCCAAATTTGTAAATTAAAGAAAACTTGGGTCTAACCAATCCACCAGTATAGCTTGAAAAACGACAAACGCGTGAAATTAAAGTTTCCCCACCGCAGCTTTCAAACTTCTTCTTCCTCCTCTTCTCTTCTATTCCTGGCTGTCTTGAGCAATCTGCATCACGTGACACATTTGGTCCACTTGGTCTACCTTGCTTTCTTTCACATCCTCTCGGATACCATTCCAGTATTTCTCGCGTCGATCTGCCGTCTATTCTTATCGCAGTTCATTGCCACTTAAACTTTATCATACGTTCCGCTATATTTGCCACTTTGGTCACACTTCTTACCTGTGTATTATTTTTACGACCTCTTTTTGTTATACCAAGCATACGTCTTTCCATGATACTCTGTGTTCACTGGATCTAATGTAGCACATCTCGTTTCACATACATCCGTCATAGCTGGTCGTATGCCTATGCATAACCCTACACGTGTTAAGTCTTAATCATCATTTTCAGCCGTTCACCATCCACTGCTGGATGAAGGGCTCTCCAATCCTCTTCCATTCCTATCTATCTTGAGAAATCTGCATCCAGTTGACTCCACACATTTTTCTCAATTCAATTCAACCCATCCATTCTTCTCGCTGTGTGTCTAGCCCATTGCCAATTCAACTTATTCACACAATCCGCTATATCTGTCACCTTGGTCATGCTCCGAACCCATGTATTCCTTTTATGATCTCTTCTTGTTATACTAAGCATACATCTTTCCATACTTCTGTGTGCACTGGATCTTCGGTAATATTCTTGAATTCAACGTCCACGTTTCACATCCATACGTCATGACTGGCAGCACGCATTGGGCGTATGCTTTCTTTTTACCTTACCCTAATCGGATAGAGTCACGTGATCGTGCGAAAATTTGACCTCGAGATTTTAACTGATTTGTATCAGGTATCATCCCCTGATCACGTTTTCATGATTTCTGGAAAATGTCTGTACCTATGGCTGTGTGTCTGTGTACTTTTTCTCCGAAACTACGAAGTCTATCAAGCTGAAATTTTATATCTATTATTTTCACGTAAGGTGTAAGAGATATTATGATTTTGGTCAACATCCACCATCCAGAAGTGGCAGTTTACTCATGAACGAGATTTCGTTTTTTTTATTTTTTTCGGCCTTTTAAATATTTCGTATCTTTATAATATTGTAAAACTATAATAATTATGCTAATTACAATCTGTGAAAAAAATATCATCAAACTCATATTTTTTTTTTGTAGGCGGTTTTTTGACTTTTTCAGTGTTTGGTTATTCTTCATATTCCTCAAATATACATACATATGTATATATGTAGATAAAGTCATGCGTTGGCCACACTCGAATTTTTGAAGCATAGCGCGATGTTGGATTTAAAAACCATGTTCATTCATCCAAAAGCGCTCCATCCTAGTTTCATTCTTCGATTGTTATTGAATCATTCTGTATAACATTTTCAGTTTTGAATGCTTGGAAAAGAGAGAGGCTTGATGGATTATTATTATCGACTCGGATTGAACGCGGTTCGCGCACATAACGAATCACATTTCCCCCGAGCCGTTTTGACAAAACGGCGGCGTGCAGGGCATTTATAATATTTATCGCGAGTCGGCCGGTAATTATTTTGGCGGGGCTTTGATTAATGAGCTCCGGACGCCGGCGCGAGGTGTAAGAGATTAATCATCGCACAAAAGAAATGGAGCGTCGGCCATCGGGGAAAAACACCGCCGCACAAATGGCCGCCAATTCTTTTAAACGTCACAAAAATAAAGAGAAGAAAGAATAAAATAAAGTAAAAAAGGTGAGGAGGAAAGAAAAATAAAGGACGCATTTCGCAGAAGCGCGCGAAATCGACCGTGAACGCCTAATAATTAATTATCCTTCGACACGATCGGCAGCGGGTTAATCTATCGTTAAATATTCGTGTCGACGCGACGAAGTCGCGTGTTGGTCACACTATAAAATATCGAATCCAACAGTTCACTATCACACACATATTAACAACATCCTTATCATCAATTTAGAAAATATTTGAACACGATCGTTCGGTTCGATCGCTGTTTATCTACCATTTACTAAACCGCTCCATTCGGATTTACAAAATTGATAACTTTCAGTGAAAAAATATTTGTACAATATTTTTAGACCAGTAAGCATCGAATGTATGTAAGAAGGTTTAAAAATTAATCTCAATAAAACTAAAATTATGATAAATGATTTTTGCACGCAAAACGTAGGCATAGTAGATAATCATATTGTAGAGATAGTTATTTATACCTAAGACAATTCGTGAATATGATTGGATGTAAAGAACAGGAAATAAAACTAGAATGGAGCGCTTTTGGATGAATGAACATGATTTTTAAACCCAACATACCGCTATGCGTAAAAAAACGGCATACGACCAGTTATGACGGATGGATGTGAAACGTGATGTACTACATTAAGATCCAGTGAACACAGAGTAGCATCGAAAGACGTATGCTTGGTATAACAAAAAAGGGTCGTAAAAGGAATACACGGGTAAGAAGTATGACCAAAGTGGAAAATATAGCGGAATGTGTAAAAAAGTTGAAGTCGCAATGGGCTGGACACAAGGCGAAAAGAATATATGGCAGATGGACGCGAGAAATACTAAAATGGTATCCGAGAGGATGGGAAAGAAAGCAAGATAGACCAAGTGGACGATGGGTTGATAAATTGAGAACAATGTGTGTAGTCAAGTGGATGCAGATTGCACAAGACAGGAATGGAAGAAGATTGGAAAGGCTTTCATTCAGCATTGGATGGTAAACGGCTGAAAATGATGATGATAATTTACTTCATATTAACTAGATAATTTGCCTGTCATATGACGGTGGATTCTAACCCCAAGCCCCAACCCCCATCCATTAGCCATGGTTTGTACAATATATGTAAGTATAGCCCCTAGCCCATTTGACAGTAGGTGAATCAATTGTATAGTGTAACGTTGATAGAATAAAATCATAAATCCTTAATTGAATTTCCAAAATTTTCAACAATCTTTTGACCTACGCATTCTAAATAACTATTTTGTTTGCCCGTCATATGATGGTGGACTCGAACCCCGCTGGTTTGTACACTAACAGTACAGCCCATAGCCCGTTTGACGTTGATTGAAACAATTTTATAGTGTGCCGTTGATTGAATGGGTGTATGGCCATAAAATCGCGTTGTCGACTCGAACCAGCTTTTTCAGATAGCGGCTTGTTGCCAACATACCGCTAAAATTGATTGTTTTTTAACGTAACCAACATTGTGCAAGTATGCATATGTAAGTAACGTACGTTCTCATTTGTTTACGTAACACATTGTTTGCATAATTGTATTGCTGACTCGCCCTAGTATTTTATCATACACAATGAACTAAGTACTACCCACATAATATTTTAGTAATGACATATTTTACCTTTCGAAATATCATACCTACTACATACATATATGTAATAATATCGCGTGACTTTTTAATCTAACGCGTAACATCTCCCCAGCGTGCGTATAACATTCAAATTATGCGAAAAGTTTTGCATTTTTTTTTATCCGGCAAAGACGTCGCGTTGAGGACGTGTCATTTGTGCGCATACCGAAGGTGCTCTTATCGTCCACTTATAAATATGTTTATTATGCAGATTCGCATGATAAGACGCGTTTTGTGCGCGCCTAAAGCGCGGGAAGAGCGTCGCTATCTACGCGTCAACTTATGTACTTCGCCGCTGCGCAGAAATAACACGGTTCCGGCACAAAAGTGTTAATTTTCCCTCCCCCACGTGACAATACCAAGAATATGTAATTTTATTTTAATTTAACGTTGCTATTGCTATCCATTGATGCAGATCAGATACTAGGTAGCTATTTTAAAACTGTAATAAAAATATTGACAAAGTAAAAAGAAAACGTACAGAAGAATAGTACCACTTGCGGTATGGCTGAAAATTACTAAAACCTATGTACAAAAACAAAACCCAATAGGTATTATTTATGTCAACACTATCAAAATAGAGCATTTATTTTTAAAATCACATTATATTTAACTCATCCTAAAATAAAAACGTTTGTTGAAAATAACTGAACAATTTATTCATACAGTATTAGAAGATTGGCGATTCAAACTTGTATTGCATTTTTCAGTGTATCTTTAAGTTAATATGATTTAGATTTGGATTTAGTATATTGTATATATCCAACTTAAGAAGCATCTTGTTTTCGCGCAATTAAAAAAAAAGGGTTGTGGCTGTACGAGATTTATGACTTTGATTGTTTGATTGATTAATTGTTGTTATTCCAAAAAGCCGAGATGGTGTCGAAGCTTATTCGTTGAAACTCAGGTAGTCTGCGCAGATCAATTCTAAATCGGTCAAGAATAGGATGTTTCTTAAGTTGGACAGTATAGATAGAGTATTGTTGCTTTACACGCAACGTTACTTTTCGAACATGCTGCACATTATAAAATTCTATGATCGATCGAAGAAAGCAAGGAAGAGCAAAACGACGATGGGATGTCGAATTAAGAAGAATGTGTCAAATGGTCAAATGGATTCAAATGGATGTAGAATATGTACAATATGCCGCCTTGATGAGAACACTTCCATCTCCTTTCTCCTCAAAACCCTCACATGAAGCCATCACCCCAACGAATATATTTTGTTGACCTTTCCGTTGGGCATAGATGGTTTTCCAGCAAGGCCTTAACAACCGAGCATCACCGCTAAGATAAATAGAGAGAAGACACAAAGGGGTTATTTTTTTAGGGAATTTTTAGGAGACCATCCCCATAGTACTTCTTCTTCTCAAAAGATTGGGTAAAAATCTCATCGGCCCTAAAAAAATCCTTATTCAAATTGCAAAAAAAATCAAGGACAATCTGATAGCTCCAAGGAGAACACTACACTCCAAACCCATGCCCGGATAAGACCACAGAATGTGATATGTATCCTGCTCCGGATGTAGAATTGGAGATTGCTTAAGACAGACAGAAATGGAAGAGGATTGGATCGAGTAGTCGATGGTGAATGACTGAAAATGATAATGATGATGATGAACGATCGAGAAAATTCTTTCATTTTTTAAAACAGCGATACTTTGTCGATTTCACAAATTGAGATACGATGAAAACTATACACGAACCTCTTAAGAATTTGATAATAGTAAGCAAATTTTACAAGCTTCATACACAAAGCACGTAGAAACGCAGATGAACACTCGTGTGAAACAAGCCTTATTAACACATAAGTCTCTGGAAAAGCGGGGCGTGGGATCCGATTTCCCGATTTTCCTTTCGCACATACATACGCACACACACACACACACACAGATAAACATGTGTGTTTTGTAATGGCGCTTTCGTTATTTTTGTGCGTTTTATTTACGCGGCGGGCCGTTACGTTGCGCTCTAGCCCATTATTTATATTGTTGGCCGTTCGCGGCGTTCATTAGATAGACATTAGAATTTAAATGGGGCTTATCGCGCTCTTTATTGGCCGTTCGGCATTGAAAATACGAATATAACACTTGAGCATAAATCTCGACCGCTTTCAAAAAAAAAAAAACAGCAACGTAGGTATTATATACACATATAAAATTTATTGTGCGCACAGTCGCATAAAAAATATTCAAATATTCGCGGGCGATCGCGTAAATAACGATGACTGCCGTTTCTTTTTACGACGACGATGATGCTTATGGAAATTGAATTTGTGTAATGGGACAATCAACGGGATTTTCACTGATCGTCGACCTTTATACGGTTGTAGTAACAGTCAACAAAACATTTCTGGCAAATGTGTATGAGACAAACGAGTACTCAGGGTGAGTTGTATTGTTCGGTTGCGTGACAAACGGTTTTTTTTTTTAATTTAAGTATATATTTAGATACAAGCTCGAGCTTATGTGTTTGTGTGTGTGTGTGTGTGTGTGTGTTTGGAGTTATCTTGTCTTGGCGATTTATGAGCGCCAATAAAATGTAACAAATAGCGCTCTCGGTGGCGGCAACATAAATTTTCATACGAGCGCGAGCTGCTCGCGGACGAATTAGCCGGGGAAGTTCAATTTAGCGATTTCCCTTTTAATTTTACGATTTTTTTTTATTTTGTGGCACGGCCAAGAATGCGAGCGACCGCTTGATTAACGGCCCGTCCTGTATATTTAATGGCGGCGACGCCCCTGCGGCTGTCAGCGCCCCAAAGACGAAGTCTTTCGACTTTGAGTTGCTCAAGATTAGCCATTATGTCGATTTTTGCTCGGTTCTAGAAGAACGCACGCGATAGAATTTGTGCTGTCAAAATAGTCGAGAATGTAATTTGTATGCTTTTCATATTATGAAGAATCGAATCGACGTCGTTTCATAAACATGTACCAACAAGAGCGTGAGAAACGTGCTGCTAAAACAACGTGGTCCAAAACTTATTCTGAAACATGCTGAAAGGTCAAAATGTTGAAA
The DNA here is from genome assembly GCA_022651745.1 of Parapsyche elsis. Taxonomy (NCBI): domain Eukaryota; kingdom Metazoa; phylum Arthropoda; class Insecta; order Trichoptera; family Hydropsychidae; genus Parapsyche; species Parapsyche elsis. Next base: position 8,473,059 of record JAGVSN010000002.1, on the reverse strand, counting down.
TTCATTACCTCCGTGTGTACAAGGTGTAATATACATACATATGTACATACCTACATACTTTTTATATCATACTAGCTGACCCGGCATGCGTTGCAATGCCCGATACCGTTCCCGTTCCTAGTACGTTTTCTGACGCGTGAGCAGGCCCGTTTCCGATCCCGTTCCCATTCCCGTTCCAGATCCCGTTCCCGTTTCCATTCCCGTTCCAGATCCCGTTCCCGTTTCCGTTCCCGTTCCCGATCCCGATCCCGTTCCCCCGTTCCCGTTCCCGTTCCCGTTCCCGTTCCTAGTACGTTTTCTGACGCGTGAGCATGCCCGTTCCCGATCCGTTCCGTTCCAGATCCCGTTCCCGTTCCCGCTTCCCGGTCCCGTTCCCGTTCCGGTTTCTAATACGTTATCTGACGCGTGAGCAGGCCCGTTCCCGTTTTTTCCCGATTTTTTTTCACAGGAACCATCCCCGGCATGATCACAAAGTTTCATCGCGATCGGTTGAGTGATTTAGGAGCCTATAAGAGACAAACAAACATTCATTTTATATATATATATATATATATATACATATGTAGATATTGATAGATTACAGTTGACTATAAGTTTTGCACAATTAGTTGTTTAATAATAGGTTTCAATTAACCTTGATACCCAATAAGAAAACCTTTTATACTTTTTTAAGTACGTTTTCACTTCTGATGAACATTTTTCATTTCATAATATTTCAGAACATTTTTAATTTCATGTTTTTTGTCTTTTCTTTTCTGTTTATACTTGTAACTATTTGTCTTTTTGCTTTCAATATCATTTTGCATTTTGTTTCGTTGCCATTATTTTGCTTTTACTTTTTTTTTTCTGCTTTTTTGGTTTTGCCAAAAATTTTACTTGTTTTTTTAATTTTACTTTTACTTTTGCTATTTTTTTAACTCATGCTGTTATTTTGCTAGTATGCTATTATTTTATTAGGCTATGAGATTATTGCCCCCCCCCCCCCCCCTCCCTCCATAAATATATTTTTTTTAAATAAACGTTATTTTTATGCAAAACTCGAAACTGACACACATAAAATAAAAAAGAATTGTAAATTATGTTTGAATAATTGTTTCAATTTGTGGCTGTTGTGCTTCTAAATATCCGAAGTGCAATGTTTACGAAGTGCAATGTCACGCAACCAATTGCACATGTTTGATACAGACACAGATAGATTTTCTTTCAAAAGTAGATGCTCTTGTAGATGTAAGCATTTTTCAACGACACATTCTTCAATATATTCTGGAAAACTTTTGTAAATAAGGGTAGCATGTTTATCCGCTGAATTTAAGCTTCTTAGTTTAATAAGGACGGAAAATTTATCGTAGTATAGCTGATAGGCTGAATAGCATTTGGTCAATTCAACTATTAAGGTACATATCTATGATAACCAAGAATGATTTTACTCTAAACTTATCTTGGTCATTCATAGTTTCACTGGAATCGCTTCTTTTTCGTTTTTTTTATGCTTCATACTGTTCATTACTAATTAATTTAGCCTGCGTTTCAAATTCTTCGAAGTCATCTCTGATAGTTTTAATGGAATTAATAATAGAGGAATATAATTCCATAACGATAGAAACGTGATTGACACTTCGTAATGTTATTGACTTTCCTCGACATGGTCAAATTTCAACAAGCTGATAGTTGGCCAAGAACAATGGTTTAGTGTAGAATGTGGTTTTTATGACTAACGTGTCAAAAGAGTTTCAGTGGACTCGCTAGGTGATTCACGCCTGGAATTTATTTTTCAAAGAAAAAAAGTCATCAAAATTTCAGCGGCAAATTTTCCGCCTCTCAAATCTGCCGCCTTAGGCCCGTGCCTACTCTGCCTATTGGTAAATCCGCCCCTGTCTATGTTCTACATATGTTCTAATATTGCTATGTACCTACATACTATATAAATACATACTGAGAACGCTTCTAAGAGAGTGCCAACCTGTATTAATTTGTCATAATTATGTAATCATTAAAAATGTATTGTTAGTAATCTGTTCCTATATAAAAATTAAAATTATATGTAGTTAAGTTTCGTGGAAAATATACTGAAGCCTACTTTGACTTTTGAAGGGGAAAGTAGGAAATAAAAATAATAGCGTATACATATGTATATGTATGTATAAAGAATAGATATTGAATTAACCTAATTTAACCTAAGCTTTTCACTTCTGACGAAAATTTTTCCTTTAATACTAATTTTTCATATTTATGTACCATAATATGGAAAATATACTGAAGCATACTTTGACTTTAACGGCGAATTAAAAATAATAAGTTATACACCTTATTCTTAGAATAAGAATAGATATTGAGTTTTTAATTGATTTAAACTACAATTTACCAACGAATAAAAAAACTTCATTGGATTTTTATGTGTTTCAACATAGACAAAAAGTCGTACAGAGAAAATATACAATTATAATTCACTTGCATGATGCATCTACAAAATGTTTATTTACTAACAACTCTAACTAAATCAAATTTCGGAAAATTCTCCATCGCTTAAAACCAGAAGATTGAACATTTCTCGCGTACAGCGGGACAGACAAAGTCGATCCTAGAGCGAGAGTTGCGAACCCGCCTAATAAATACCGAAAATGAATTATTTCGCCACTCTGGCGGATGATTTAATACGCTCGGATGTTAAATTTATGAAGCGTAACGGCCGTAATTGGATTTATCGTGCCGTGTATTATTGAGATTTAAAGACGTCCGTTACACCGGCTGATTCCGCTTCAAAAGAACAAAAAAAAATGATAACGATAAAAGCACCACTCGAACCGCGAACTAACTAATGCAACTAACTTCCGGAATGAAATCGATCATTAAGATATACCAATCTTCAAATTCCGGTATTCGAGAACGCCTGTGTGAATATTTACATTACACGATCCGTTCAGTCCACATATGTAGTCTCTATAGGTACATACTATTATACATACATACGACACGTCTGAGACGATGCTATGCCATATAAACACGACAAAAAATATAATGTCCGTTCGGATACGACGCAGTAGCTGTCAGTAGGCGTTTTCAACATACGCAAGTTCAAACTTTTACAGTGTAAATCCATAAATTAGCGGAGGTCTCCTCGTAAAACAACCTCGGATGTAAATAACGCGGCGGGCGGTCGCGTGTGGTCGCAACTTTACTTGCATACAAATACTGAGAGCCCAGGCTCATTGTATCCACCGATTTTGATTTTCAATATTTCTACCATTTTCTTTTCCTCTTGTAAATATTGGAATGCATACAATTCATTCATCGGAAATTACTGAAACTCGAAAAATTTGAAAAAACGGAAATTACTGAAAATGTATTGAAAAGTCATATCTGTGTACATACTGCAAATTTTTTTTCATAGTATTAGGTACTCTCCTATTACCTGCAATTATTATCGATTTGTATACAAATTGTCTTAAGCAGCTTTCATTTCAGTAATTATGTGACGTTTTTTGCACATGCAATAATATGTGCATAATTTTAAAGGTTTTCCAATGTACATATTCTTTATAGTCCAATATGTATTGTAACTATGCGCAAGGTTTGATTTATTATTCAAAGGTGTGATATTCTGTTGGATTGTTTATTTATATAAATAAAATGACTTAAAAAGCAAATCATAAATAAAAAAGTTACTTAAAGGTAAAGTTACAAAATAAACTTAATTATCTATTAGCATTTGTACAGAGGTGTTGTTTTAAGGCTGCCAGGAATCTATCAATTTGGTTTATTTTTCTAAAACCTTCTGGCAGTCCATTGTATTCAACAACACTCCTATACAAGATACCTCTTCTAGGTCTACTTACTTTCAAATTCTTAACTATTAACTTATTCCTACCCCTAGTATTATGACTAATTGACTATGTATATTATATCTCCTTATTAAATACTTATTCAAATAACTTGGTGATAAATTATTATCTAACTTAAAAATATATACTCCGCATAATATCGTGCAATTTTTGCAATTTATCTTTAATTAACCTTTTTTTCTAAATTAAGAAATGAACCACAATATATATAATGAGGACGAACAGGAATTAAATTAGGATAGACAGCAACTCATCTATTTCGACAAAATGATAAATAGTCGTATTACAAATTATTGAAAAAGTAAAAATTCGCCCAATTTCGAATTAAATTATATATGGGTTATATATTGTTGACGATAGTAGCTTATCTGAGGTGGCGTCAAAATAAACATGACAAATAAAATAAAAGCGTTTTCATTGCATTTTCATTTTCGTCAGATTTCAAAGAAAAGCTTGCTAGCTCGCGCGATCGCATAAAACTCGGAAAAGTTATTAGCTCATAAGCTCGGAATAAACTCGTAGAACAAGACACGGTAATTGATTATTGGAAATAAATTTTACACTTATTATTTTTAATGGACACGTACCGCTCGACATAGCGGAGATGTTTACGAGAGAGAGAAAAAGAGAGAGATGAAAACAGTAGAACAATTATAAAGAGATCGACGCTTGTCGAACTACGGAAAGAAATTAAACGTAGCATACGCAACAACGGAACAAATTTTAACAGAACACGGAAAAACTTAAGCATGTAGGCATCAAATCTTGCATAATACCTAGTCTAATCTAGTATGTTTACATCCGAGGCCAGATTTGAACATCAATTGCGGCATACAGTTTGAGAAGGGCTCACGTTGTCGGCGCTTCTTGCGCGAAGACAGATTTACAGTGAGTGTATAAAGGCCGAGTCTGATAGAAATATGAACTCTCTAGCTGTAGCTGCCACATAAATTAACGCACTAATGTTTTAGTCAACAGATTCTTTCGTTAGCCACGATTTTATTAACTGCCAGCGATGACAGAGGTGTGGGCCTTGTGTAAGCCAGGGGTCGCCAACCGAAAATCCCCCATTCCGGAAACAAGCGTGTCAATATATCCGTGACTCGGATTAACCGGCATGGCAAGGAAGAGGGGGGGAAGCCGTGATTTATAGTCTTCTCGAGGTGGAGAAAATGATTGAGTATTGTAATTTGGTGTGACGTGAAATGTGAGAGCGAAGAAAGTTGATTGATGGGCGTAGAACCCCCCCCCCCTTACGGTAATGAATACGTTAACGCGGATCGTCAAACGAGCGAGTTAACGCTAACTCTTCAATTGACTCGTTGAGCTTTTCTAGATGGGGTAAGTCTTACCAGATAAACGAACGGCACCTGCGATGTTTCAAAGATCACTAAATTAGCACCGATCGCTCGTCCGACTAATGAGGTGTCCGACATTTTTTTCCTCAGCGTCGCAAATGGGTTATGATGATATGTGTGTGTGTGTGTTTTTATACTCTTCACAGTCGTTAACATAGTAAATATTTTCGTTTTAACGGCGACTCTCGTATCAAAGGGGAAAGACGCGTTTACGACGATAGCCAGAACGATCAAAAGCTCCCCAGTTTTAGTTGCTGGTGTGTGGTCAATTTTTAACGTTTAATACAAGGTGGCTCATAGCCGATTTACACAATTTGGAACGTTTTCCTGTTACATGAGTGATAGTTATGAGTAGAGTTTGTGATTTCTCGACTTTTATCGATTCTCGAGAATTCCATTTTCTCGGAAAATTTGGATCTCTAGAATAAGTTTTATTTTTTTGGTTTCTCGAGATTTTTGAGAATTCTCGTGAATATACATATGTATGTACATATACTGATTTTTTATTGTAATGGTAGGTGACTGACAACATATTTAAATCAAAAGTACACAAATACTATATTAAATTAGAGGTATAACTATTTTTTTAAATTTTGATATACATATGTATTTATCATAAAAAACAGAAAATCTATCCACTTGATTGACAAGGATGTTCACCTTTTTGATAAAAAATTACCGGACACTGAAAAATTTCGTTCATTTTGTGTGGAAGTGGGTCTTTATTGTACCTAGTGCGTTTTTAAATGTTTCAAATTATCAGTTCATTTTCCCGTTGCTTTATATAGATTTATTTCTTTTGACAATGTCCAATAGTCATTATCAATTAATTGGGATGAATTTGGAGTTACACTTTGAAAGATAGATCATTTCAGTTCTTTTAGACTTAAACTATCTTCTAAAAATTGCAAAATGCGGAGTATTTTAAATGTAAATAGATTGACCAGTATAAGAAATAGGTTGAATGAATTGAATTGGATGAATGTAAGTGAAACCTTAAAAGTGTGCATGTTAATATATATTTTTAAGTTATATAAGAATTTATTACCATGTTATAGTATTTAATAAGGGGATACATATCTAGACATAATATTAGAGGTAAAAATAAGTTAATAGTTAAGAATTTAAAATTAAGTAGATCTAGAAGAATGTTGTTGAATTCAATGAACTGCCAGAAGGTCATAGAAATATAAACCGAATTGATAGATTCCTGGCAGCCTTAAAACAACACCTCTGTACAAGTGCTAATAGATATGTAATTAAGTTTATTTTGTAATTATAGCTTTAAGTTACTTTGTTGTTTGTAATTAGCTTTTCAAGCTATTTTAATTAAATAAATAAATATTATCTTTTGGTAAACGAATAACAAAACACTATAGCGCATACTTTGTAGACAGGACTTCGTGCTGAAATGCGTTAGTGAATCTTGCGCTACTCTGTATGTAGTTATGTATGTATGTATGTATCTATCTATAGGTACCTACATAGCAAAAATATTGATTGATTACAATTTAAGGAACAATGCACAAATTATACTTTGGTAAAGTTGTTTCTTGCACAGTTTGAGAACGGCTATAGGTTCTCAAACGTTTTTTAACATTAAATCCGACGGCGTTCATTATATTTTATTCTCAATTTATAAGCGCGTTTTGCGCGCGATATCGCAATCGTTGCCCGCGCTTTAACCGGCAACCTTTCCTTATCCGCAATCTTGCCGACGGCTCGCTTTATTTATAACGCACCCTCGTAACACGGGAGCTTTTGTGTTTTAATAAAAAAATAAAAATAATAACAAAACACACATAAATAAATTTATATACGTATAATGTAAAAGTTTTCTTAAACGCGAGACCGAATCATTATTACGGGCAGGCGGTCGAGAGATCCTTTTGATGATTAAAAGATCAAGGCGTCGGATAATTTAGCGCGAATTTAAATTTGTTCGAAACGACGACGACGACGGGCCACTGATCTAATTTAAATAATGGCCGAGAATTCGCCGATCATTATGCTCTATACTTACGGCGAGAAAAAATTTAAATAATAAATTATTGCAACAAATAACTATGTTTATGATGATGCGAATTGGGAATTTAGGAGTTCGCGTCGTAAAATTCGAGTAACACGAATCGCATACAAAAAGATTGCTATCTTCACTTTTTACTATCGTGCTTCGAGATATTTTAAACGATTGTTTAAAATTTTGAACGCTCTTGAAATTATCAACAATGAATGATGAAATTTTAATTTGCATTTAATTTTTTTTTAATTAATCTAATAACAATGTATAATCACAGATTACGATACAATGAAAATAGCCACATTATTCCAAGGTTGTAAAAATATTTTGGCACGCGTTTAAAACACACCAATTTATCCAAACAATTCATAGAGACAAATTATGACGATCGCTTTGTTCATGTTTATTGTAATAGAAAAAATATATAACAATATAATACATCAAACACGTATTATATTATATGTATTTATCTACGAACTCATGTCTATATTTATGTAGTAAGTGTTGCTCTTCGCCCGCGGTGTTACCGACACCTGTTGACCGTATATCTTTCGAGAAGACGACCGACGACTGGTTTAACCAATTTTAAATTCCCTGTGTGAAAATTTCAGGGACTATAATACATATAATATAATATTTAATGTTACGCGAGACAGTTATTTGAAGTCTTCGCACACGTAACACTATTTTCAGAGCATTTAAAATTATTGCTCGAATATATGCACATTAATTTATTTGCACATTACGTCACCAGCTAGTGCAATCTCGAGAGCGTACTACTTACTTTGAACCCTGTATGATATGTATATTCAAAATGTACGACAAGTACAAAAAGTACGATATGTGTTCAAACAAATTCCGAAAAAAAAAACATGAAAATTGTACTAAAAATCATCATCATTTTCAGCCGTTCGCCATCCACTGCAGGATGATAGTCTCTCCAATCCTCTTCTATTCCTGTCTGTCATGAGCAATATACATCCACTTGACTCCACACATTTGGTCCACTTGGTCTACCTTGCTTTCTTTCACATCCTCTCGGATACCATTCCAGTATTTCTCGCGTCCATCTGCCATTCATCTTCTCGCTAGGTGTCCAACCCATTGCTACTTCAACTTTTTCACACGTTTTGCTATATCTGCCACTTTGGTCATACTTCTTACCCACGTATTCCTCTTACGATCTCTTATTGTTATACCAAGCATACATCTTTTCATGCTTCTCTGTATGCACTGAATCTTACGTGGCATTCTTGAATTCAGCATCCACGTTTCACATCCACACGTCATAACTGGTAGTATGCATTGGTCGTATGCCTTCTTTTTTAAGCATAGCGGGATGTTGGATTTAAAAACTATATTCATTCTTCCAAAAGCGCTCCATTCTAGTTCAATTCTTCGTTTTATTTCTTCTTCTTTACATCCAGTCATATTCACCAATTGCCCTAGGTATAAATAACTATTAACTATCTCTACAATATGATTATCTACTGTGACTTCGTTTTGCGTGCAAAATTTATTAAACAAAATCTATTAAAAATAGCGACCTTAAATCAATTAAATTTATTATTGTAATTAAATTTAAAAATTGGCACAACCCTGACGTGACGTTCTAGTCTCAAACGGCAGCCGCTCAGTTATCGCATTTGTAAATGGGAAACGTTTTGTCACTTCAAATTATTTATCTTCTAAAACTTGATTTAGGCGTGACTTGAGAATCTAACCCACCGCACATATGTATGTACATATGTAGTGTTTAAAAAAAATTTCAACATACGTTGTCAATTAAAATTATACTTTATATCAGTAGTGGAATACCGTAAAAAGTTAAAGTTCATAATAACAATCAATAACGCAAAGAAGGGTCGTTTCTTACGACATGTCATAATTAGGCACGAAAGCCGCGTTAACTTCGCCATTACGAACGGTCGATGAAATTAAATACGCAGAATTGAAAACCACGACTTGGTAAAATCGAGCTTTGCGTTGAAGAGAGAGGGCACATTGGGCGAGAGTGAGAAGCCGATAGTGAGAGCGATGCGCATAAAGATATTTCCATAACCTTTCCGTCGAAATCGGAAACATAAACGTCAAAGTGTACACGCGATTTATATAAATTATGAGCTTTAAACGTATGAAGGCAGATTTTATAGCTGCGCACGGTACCGTCAAAAAGCTCACGGATGTATTTTTCTCGAATAAAACCTGGGAAAAGATACATAAAAGTTTGTCAAACTAATGAAACCGATGCCAATTAGCAAAATTCATGATTCAAGTAACCTGCAAGCAACTTGACGTTAGTGTCGTTTCAATATTTATATATATGTATGTACATATGTACAATATGTATACTTAAATTAAATTTTTGTGTGTCTGTTTATTTCTAATTTTTCGTGTATTTCTTTCTTTCTATTTTCTGTCCGTCTCTTTGTCTGTCTGTTTTTAGATTTCTGTATCAGTCTTTTTGCCTATCATTTTCTTTCTCTATCTGTATGTCAGTATCTATGTGTGTTAATCTGTTTGCCAATCTGTATATCTGTAAATTTATCTGTGTGTCAATCTGTCTGATTTTCTGTCTCTCTGTCTGTCAATCTTTATGTGTGTCAGTCTCTCTATCTGTCTATCTGTCTGCCTGTTTGTTTCTCTACATATATGGCAGCCTCTCTGTGTGTCAATCTGTTTGCCCGTCTATCTGTCTGTCTCATTGTTTGTCAATCTCTCACAATTTGTATGTCTGTAAATCTATCTGCTTGTCTTTCTATCTTTGACTTTCTGTCTGTAAGTCTCTCTATCTGCCAGACTTTTGCTCTGTTTTACAAACAGGTAGACATAAGTCTGCCTCTCTGTCTCTCCATCTGTCAGACTTTTTGAGTGTCAACCTGTCGGCTTATCTGTTTGGTCTGGTTCTGTCAGTATATCTCTCTTGTTTTAGTATATCTGTCTATCTGTCTGTTAATCTGTCTACTTGTCTGTCTGCCCGTTTGTCTGTCTGTCTATCTCTCTGTGAGTGTCTCTGTCTGTCAGTCTCTCTCTCTTCGTTTGTCGGTCAGTTTCTATTTCTGTCTATTTATTTATTCTGAGACTGAAATTTTTGGTATTTCTTTTGATGTTGCTGTGCTTACTTACAGGTTACAGTTCTTAATTGCTGTTCTTCTACGAGTGCGTTCTTTGAGTAGTGGGGGGGGCCTCATGTGAGTGTCTTGAGGAGAAATAAGTTGGAGATATTCTCCTTAAGACGGCTTATATTATATACATATATATACAAAGTTAACGACAGCTAATGACAAATGGAGTGTTGCCAGTCGAAAACGATTGCTCACCAGCAAAAAATCCAAAAACCCCAAGAAATATATTCCGACCAGAGAAACGCCTGGCATTTGCCACTATGTAGAAAATGAATCACATCCGTGTGGTCTCTCTGTATCTGTGCATGAGAAGCGGCAGCAATGGAACAGAACACGCCGAGCGCGTTCACGCACATAAACACAAACATAAACACGGCGAGTTGTTGTATGCGTATATTTATTTGCATCGGGGGTTCAAAACCGGCCGCAAATGTTTACGACACGCCGAAGACATTTTAACGATAATGCGTATTTACGTCGGATAGGAGAGGCAGTCGGATTTGATTGTCCAATAAAAGGAAATTTACGGGTCGGTAGCCGTGTTGGCCCGTTGGCGTTTTATGTACTGTCGTTCGATGTCGCCGAAGACACCTCGCGCGACAGCTGCGCACTCTAGCGGTTATACCAAGTGAATTCATATTCGCAGTGCTACTTGGAATTAATGCGTGATGATGTTTGGACGTTAATGACCCGGGGAATGATTGAAGTTTGTGTGTGTTTATCGTGTTCTGTTCGGTTTTTGCCAGCTTTGATTTGATACAGGCCGTACGTTGCGTACGGCAAAACGTACTTTGAACATGTTAGTTTATAAACAACTAGTCGAATTGCCCGGCGTTGCTCGGGCGGGTGAATTCAAAAAATAAAACAAATGAATATCGAAACATTTATTTTCCAGTACAAAAAAAATTATTAAAAATTTTGTATGTGGGCCCCCCGACCCCGGGCTCCGACCCCTACCAAAAACTGTCTACGGCAGCGGTTCCCAAACTGTGGGTTGTGAAAAGCTTTTGAAATGTGAATGTTTATTTTTTAATTATTTGAAAAAAAATCTAACTACATATTTTAAAAATCGTATTTTCATGGAATAGAGACGAGAAATATCGACAGGCCACAATGCGTTATTTTCTGCAATGTACTCGCAAACGAGAGCATGCGACCGAACAAATTGCGTTGGCATATTGAGATGAAACATCCGAATTTTAAAATCGTCACTAGAATTTTTTGAAAGACAACTTGAACAGCTTGTCGAAAACAAAGTTTTCGCATTATACCAGTATTCATGAAAAATCTCTCCACGCCTCGTACTTGATTAGTTTGCGAATCGCGCAAGCTGGTTGGCAAATTGGCAACTCTTTAATGCTACCAGCAATAAAATACACGGTTGGAGTTATGTTTGGTGATAAGAGCAATAAAGAAGTCGAAACGATTTCGCTTTCAAATAACACGGTTGCACGCAGAATCGATGAAATGTCCCCGTGGGCAGAAGATGAGCTGATACAAAGAGTTGGTGCGAGTACATTTTTCTCATTGCAATTGGACAGTCCACGGATGTACAAGGTATATCCCAACTGCTTATTTTCGTTAATTGTAAATTAAATAAAAATAAATAAAACTCTGGATATTGTTAAGTATAAAAACAGTATTAAAAATATTGTAAATACCCCCCCCCCCATGTCCATTGATGCTAGATGAGCCGCAAAAGCTAGTGGTTCTACAAAGTGGGTCGCGACACTAAGAAGTTTGGGAAGCACTGGTTTACGGTCTAAGTTAGAGTATTATGAAATAGTATACCAAATTTGGTGGTTCTAAATTGAAAACTGTAGATTTGCATAGCAGACAAACAAACATTCAACTTTATATAGTAAATTCAATACATATTACAGCCAATATTTTGTCAAAGTGATTATGTTTAACTGGCAGTACTTGAATATATCATATACCCCACCTTTTCTTATGAATAGGATGAAAAAATTAATATATCTCAGTGGATAAAACTTCTTTAAACAGCGATGAACGATGAGTTTTGTACACACTACATGTTTACGTACGTACACGGAATTTCCCGAGTTTTTCATTCACAAAATGCCAATGAAATGAAATGCCCAACAATAAATCTACATTTAAACATCACCATTTATTTATTCGCGTGTATAAAAATATTCAAAGCGACTGCTGTATTATATCTTTCGGTTTGTATTTCAGAATTTATGTATGCAATATCTACTGTTCCAAATCCCAGACAGTTCTATAAGTTTACTGAATTACAGTATAAATAGCTATTTAACAACTGTTAGTTGTTTCACGGTTGAAAGGTGTTTCATAATTTTCTGAAACACTAATGTAATTAATATACGATAAAGGTAATATAATCTGAGTTGAGAGACATTGCACCCAGAATAGCATTATATTTTCGCGTTAAGCTCCAGCTAATTAACTTTTAATATTATTCAACTGTTCCACTATCTACCCACATCTTAATTCACTGTTGAATGAAAAGTCCTGATTTCATTCAAACAGAACAAACTGATCGCTATCGCACGCCGCCGTTTCGCATTAATTATAATTTATTGTCCACGGGCAATACTTTACCAAACGATCCATAAAACACGATTCGCAATAAATAATTATCGATGTCAGTCAACGGCTCCGTTATTGATTACGACCGATAACGATCTGCGTTGTAGAAATCGAGCAAATTGATGTAGACAACTCGTTCCGACGATTGCGCCGCGATTTCTGCTCAAATCACCTATCGATATGCACAATCTCAATCAAAACATATCAATCGATAAAATTGCAGAGTGTAACGAGCCGCAGCCGATTAGCGAAGAAAATTGATCGATTCACCTCATTTGAATACGATGTATGCCAATTATAATTAAAGGATGATTTTCAGAATGATTAAAACAGTTTGATGTAGGTTGGAACGTTGGAAGGTGCACGGGGGCGTCCATAAATGTCTTCGACATGTCTCTTTGGGCAATCTAACCCTTTGGCTGCCGTCGGACACAGTGACAAAAGGTCTTTTACGAGCGGCCGGAGCAAAGTCCCGAAAGCTCGCTGCGGCATTGTTGCGCCGAACGTTTTATAGTCAATCTCGATGGCGAGATAATCATCTAATTTACGATCGAAAACACGGGTATTATTTCCGAGTCTCGCCTCTGGTAGCCGCGGATAACATCGCAAGAGTCGGCGCGTGGGCGACTTAATTATTGTTGTTGTGTTATCTTTCGAGAACGAACGGAAAAAATAACAGTTTACGGCATCGCGCAGACACTCACGACAGGGGTGCTCACTGCTCACGTGTGGTGTTCAGTGATCACCAACAGGTACTTAGCGAAGGTGATTAAGATCCTTCTGATGATGATTACATTAGTTCTTTTGATAAGAATGACAAAAAGTAGGTAGGTAGGTATAAGATGAAAATTTCATACAGTCATCAACTCGTCTTATAGCATACCTATCAATTTTAATGCCTTCAATACTAACCAATCAAAGCTTCAAGTAGTCCAAAATAAATCATTAAAAATCATTTATAACACGCCCATATATACTAACCTAAAAAGACTACATTCCCAGTATAACATCCCATTAGTCGTAGATGTCACTAACAGATTAACCAGTAGATTCTATGATAGAATTACCAATAACCACACTAACAAATTAGTGAAAGGTCTCGGTGATTATAGCAAGATGTCTTTACCCTTTAGGTATAAACACAAATTACCTAAACATAATTTTATTTAGATCGCTGACTCTAAAAAGTATTTAATTATGTAAAATATATTATAAACATTTGATAAGAATTGTAAATGTAGCAATTTCTATTAGAATTACAATATTACAATATGGTGACGATACTACATATTTAAAAGGCCGAAAAAAATAAAAAAACAAAAAATCGTTCAAGAGTAAACTGCCACTTCTGTCAGACGGATTTTGACCAAAATCACAGTATCTCTTAAGGCTAACGTGAAAACTATAGATATGAAATTTCAACTTGATTGATGAGACAGTTTCGGAAATATTCTACGGTAAACTTTTCGACAAAAAAAAAACTTACTTCCGGTTGACTAATTTTAATGATTTATTTTTTTTTAAATAGCAATTTCTCTCAAAATTACAATATTACAATATGGTGACGATACTACATATTTAAAAGGCCGAAAAAAATAAAAAACAAAAAATCTTTCAAGAGTAAACTGCCACTACTGTCAGACGAATTTTGACCAAAATCACAGTATGTATCTCTTAAGGCTAACGTGAAAGCTATAGATATGAAATTTCAACCTGATCGATGAGGCAGTTTCAGAAATATGATTTTTTACAGGATTTTTGAATTTTCTGCACGAAAAAAAACCTACTTCCGGTTAGATGATGTTGACCAAATTCCTTTTGGCTCTTACACCTTACGTGAAAATAATAGATATGAAATTTCAGCTTGATAGACTTGATAGTTTCGGAGAAAACACACAGACATATACACACACACATAATACACAGACATACAGACATTTTCCAGAAATCATGAAAACGAGATCAGGGGATGATACTTGATCCAAATCAGTCAAAATCTCGAGGTCGAATTTTCGCACGATCACAATACTTTATCCGATTAGGATAAAGTAAAAATAGGTCATACGACCAATACGCACTGACAGTTATGACGTACGGATGTGAAACGTGGATGCCAAATTCAATAATGTTACGTAAGATCCAGTGCACACAAAGAAGCATGGAAAGATGTATGCTTGGTCTAACAAGAATACACCAAAAGGCATGACTAAAGTGGCAGATATAGCGGAACGACTGAAAAGGTTGAAGTGGACACATAGCGAGAAGAATGGATGGCAGATGGACGCGAGAAACACTGGAATGATATCCGTGAGGATGTGAAAGAAAGCGAGGTTGACCGAGTGGAAAATGGGCTGATGAATTGAGAAGAATGTGTGGTGTCAAGTGGATGCAGATTGCTCAAAACAGTGGATGGTGAACGGCTAATGAATTATAATTATGATATGCAGTAGCGCAAGTCACTACCTGACTGTTTGGCAGGCTCCCCAGGTAGCCGCGGAACGCTCGTATACACTCACAGCACGGGTAGCGCCAAGCACTCGCATTTTTCAACTACCTACTACATTTTTGCTACATTTTGTAGTATTAAATACACTACAGGTATATACATAATTGTTACCACTCGATGACACTGTCAACGGATTCATCGAAATTTGTTTAGAAAATCATCAAATTCATTCACTTTTAGCATTTGGCAGTTTTGGTGCATAGCCTGTGAAAGTATCAATTCACACTTGTGGTTTTGAATAAAACTTAAATAAATGTCGAAATATTCAAATCAATACGCTGTAAATAAAGTAATGATATACATAAATCAATCAGCAGTAAATTTTATATGGAGATATTTGGGTTTGGATATTAACCGTTCGTTGAAGTCTCCAAAAAAAGTTATTTTCGTATCATTCAAATTTCGCAATTTTATTACTGGAAAATATTATAATTTGATACTTTAATAGTCTTCTGCGAATTTATTGCGATATAATTTGAGTTGTATTTAAAAAAAATCAACCTCTTTTTCCACGCTTGAAAATGCATCAGAAACACAATATTGCGAACTCTTCTGCTTTAAAACATTGTTCTTATATAATATTTTGATTGGAATAATTACAATATAATAGATACATAAAAATTAGCCAAGAGAAAGTCGAATATTTATGAGAGATCTTTGGAATGAATTGAACCGCAGTTCGAATTCGATTAATTTGTGAACCGGAAGTTGAACGCGACTCATTAAATTCGACATTTGTAAACATCGCGGCTTATCTTTAAGCATTTTAAAATTTAAATTTTATAACTTTCATTTCACTCAACATACTTTGATTGTGTGCAATTGAATAAATTACACTTTAAACTGTATGTACATACATATGTATGTATGTATATAAATCATAACTTGCAAAAAATATCGTAACGGGGTATCGGGTGACCCCATCGGTCTGTCGAATGTTGAGATATGAATCTAATACTGAAATCGCAACGGTGCCGTATCATAAGTACGACCAATAACGACGACAATAAACATAAATATCGTTTTGTCGACGGCCGGCCATAAAGGCGCATTATTAGCATATAAATTATGTACACGTCTCTGATTGAATAACGAAACGGAAAACAGAATAATAATGTCGAAATAATAAAAATTGGACGTAAAGATAAGCAATGGCCGCCTCGTGTATACTTAGCCGCCATTCTGAACGCAATTTGTATGCAAAATGTCCAATAACAAATTGTGTGCATTAGCATAATAGACCGTAATGGCGCACGGCCCTGGCTGGGCTACAGGGCGCCAATTACATTGAAATGGGCGCCTCGTTCAATGTTATAATTGGGAACCTTTGCCGGTGCAGAAAAATGCGACTTTGCAGCTACCGGAACACTGTAAAGATACACTCTACTCAAGCTTTCGGAAAAAGTTATTTGAACTCGTGCTAAAGCTTTCGAGAATTTGTTTTTGATGGTTCATATAAATTTATTTGGCAATTTTGAGCGATAAATTTTGCCAGCGTTCAAAAGGCTGACAGTAGTTAGGTATGTATGTATGTAGGTAGAGGTGCATATACGTCTTGATCGTATCTTGGGAGGCTAAATTGGACACTAAATCATTGTTATATATTGGTGTTTCGAAAATGCAAGTGTCGAAACTGGTTCCTCTTTCACTTTCCGCATGAAAAAATATATATTAAATAAAAAGAACTGACGCAGAAAAACATGCAAATAATGTCGGCAGGAGTATTAAATTTGTTTTAATTTATCACGCATGTCCGAGGAATAAATCGCGCACACGTTTTATAATATCCGATAGTAGCCTGAAATTGTGCATACATATACATATGTACATAAATATATACGTGTAACATTGACATTAATAAGTGTAACATTATTATGCGATGAAAGTTATTTTACTCAGATAAAGATTACGATTTCAATATTTCTAAGAGTTTACTTTAAATAAAAATCATTTCAACCATACCATTAGATACTGAGAACAACAGACAAAACCATCACCCAAAATTAATGATCGGAAAAAAACTCATGCACATTACCTATACATTAAGTATAGCATCGTACATAGATCAATTCAGAGAATTTTCTATTACATTATTTTGCCGTAATTAGAATTTAGGAAACACAAATCAACGTAGTTTATAATGCGTTAAACCCACCAAGCAACGATTTTACATTCAAATTCCTTGATTTTGACAGTTGAAAATAATATGCTTGTTATACCTACTGAAAATTCATTGAGGATATCGAATTTCCATACAGACTACGGGATACTTGGTATAGAATTGTTTTATTCATTATTTTTAAATCGTTTTTCATGTCGAAACAAAGTGAGTTGCAGCAGGCACATTTAATAGCTTTTTCAAAAGCATTAAACATTTACATCATTTCCCTTAATAATAGCTAATAGCTATGAAATTATATAGACTTTGAACTCCGAGACCCATTTGAGTTTTAGCTATGTGCCTATTGATTTAAAAGCACTGATTTAGAAAATTCGTACACGTACTAACAAATTATCGGAATCAGATCGAAAGTCTCTTATGGTAGCCACTCACGGTCCGTATTATTCGAAGTATGTACAAACGGACGTATTATTACAATGGATTGTGAATCTACTAAAACGATCGTACTGGTGGGAATTGCCACACTCACAATCCGGTTAATAATACGTCCGTATGTACACCTTCGTCGAATATTACGGACCGTGAATGGCCACCATTACGCAGATAAACCTATATTGTCGTATCATGGTGATAAAATACTGAAACATTTAGACATACTGTAATAAACTAGCAGTACGAACAGTAGTTACTGCTATTTGTAGAACTGTTTTCAAAGTTAGACTTTTGCTATTGACACACAATGTAAATATGTTTTGACTATATGCATATAGTAGCGCAAGGATCTGCCTGACTGGGTAACCGCGGAACGCTCACATGGCACTCATGGCACGGCACATACTCTCACTTAGATACACATACATACATAAACACTCTCACATACACTCGCGGCACATACATATACTTCATCATCACTTTCAGCCGTTTACCATTCATTGCCGGATGAACGCCTCTCCAATTCTCTTCCATTCCTGTCTGTCTTGAGCAATCTGCATTCACTTGTCCACTCGGTCTACCTCGCTTTGTAACGAGTTGAAATAGTAAAGAGTAATTGTAAATATTGTAACGGGAACCCCCCCTCCCCCGTTTTGTTACGCGCGTAGTCGTCCTTACGAGCTGATTTAAACAAGATTGCATCGATCCGGCGCCAAGGACCATTTCCTACGCACACTCCGATAACATAAAGCGGGCGATGCCGCTAAGCGGCGCCCGGTAGCGATGATGTTGTTTCGCCGGGGCGTCGCTTTTGATGTGTCGATATAATATATAATATGTGTGAGTGTGTCGATTTATCGTGTGTCGATTGCGGTCGATTCGCCCGCGCCCGATTAACAGCCCATTAATTATTACCGAGAGACCAGGGCCGAACTCAACCGATAAATCGCCAGATCGCTATCGACAATGTGTGTGTGTGTGTGTGTGTGTGTGTGTGTGTGTGTGTGTGTGTGTGTGTGTGTGTGTGTGTGTGTGTTGGTGTGCGTGATCGCACTTTATTACGAGGCATACATTGATATTTATTGCGGCATCGTCGTTATTTATGCGGCTATTAATTTAACGAACAGCCTTCTTAAAAATAAATTATAAATAAAATAAAAATATATATATATGTATGTAATAAAACGTTCGCAATGTTTCACCGCTTGTACGTTTGTTTTCGCGCGTGTGTATGTTTGTGTGTGTGTGTGTGTGTGTGTTGTATTGAAATTGTGACAGATGATGATGTGTTATGTGTGAAGCTTTTCCGGTGCGACAAATCGCTTGTTTTTTTATTAAAGAATAATACAAAAAAGTGTATGATAATAATAGTAAATGTCTGTATTATAAAATTTTAATTAAGTCGTTCATCATCCACCGCTGGATGAAGACCTCTCCAATCCTCTTCCATTTCTATCTGTCTTGAGCAATCTGCATCCATTTGACTCCACACATCCTTCTCGGTTTGATGAATCGTCCACTTGGTCTTCCTCGCTTTCTTTCACATTCTCTCGGATACCATTCCAATATTTCTCGCGCCCATCTGCCATCCTTTCTTCTCGTTATGTGTTCAGCCCATTAGCATACTTCTCATCCGTGTATTCCTCTTCTTGTTATACCAAGCATACGGCTTTCCATGCTTCTCTGTGTGCACTGGATCTAACGTAGCATTCTTTAATTCAGCATCTACGTTTCATATCCATACGTCATAACGGGCAGTGCGCATTGGTCGTATGCCTTAGTTTTTAAGCATAGCTGGATGTTGGATTTAAAAATTATGTTCATTCTTCCAAAAGCGCTTCCAGTCATAGCCACCAATTACACTAGGTATAAATAACTCAATTATCTCTTCAATATGATTATCCACAGTGACTCCGTTTTGCGTGCAAAATTCATAAAACATAATTTTAGTTTCATTAAAAATTTGTTGCAATATTTCCGATTGAGTAGGAAGAATGGCGTCAAAGTTGTGCAAACTATTTTATATATTAAAATTTCAGTCAAAATAATCACAAGGATTCGGAAAATCTGTGGTAAACTGTCAAAAGTATAAGTTCATACATTTTCATTAAAATCTGGAAATTCTACTTATTCCAACGAACCAGATCTCCCCTGAACCATAAGAACTGTTTTTGAATTTAGCTGAGATAAAAATGTCATAAAAGTTACAATAAAATTTTTATTATTCATTAATTTTTCACTGCTGCATGAAACATTAATTTGGAAAGTACATAATTTTGTGGTAATTTTATTCTCATTCAAAGATTGTTCTCGTTTAAATTTGCTTCTTAAAACATAAACTAGCACCAATTTTCAACAATAAGCAATTTTCCAATACTAAATGAATTCAACGTACCTCGTAATAGACAAACTAAATGTATAAAGCCGGCTCCAGACGATGCGTACACCTCGTCTTACACTCTGTCC
The DNA here is from genome assembly GCA_022651745.1 of Parapsyche elsis. NCBI lineage: Eukaryota > Metazoa > Arthropoda > Insecta > Trichoptera > Hydropsychidae > Parapsyche > Parapsyche elsis. Next base: position 8,452,614 of record JAGVSN010000002.1, on the reverse strand, counting down.
AGATCAAGAAGGTCCTCCTTTTGCGCACCTAAAAAAAAAAGGTAGTGCCATCCGAGATTTACGACTAAGTCACATAACTATTTTATTTTAAATAATATTTTCTTTCACACTTTATTTATGTATTAAATTTTTACCTACATAACTGAGCAATGATGAATTCAAGTTATTTCGTTAAAGGAAATAAAAGGAATATTTAAAGTGAAATAATATACTACGAATGTACCTTACAATTATGCATATTAGAATTCGGTCGTTTATGCACATGCATACATATATTTCATGATAAATGCTATATAGATATGTATATGCTAAAATTCTGGATATATGCGATTTTATGCTAAAATCCTTTTTTGACTTTTTTGGATTTGGACAGATTAAAAAGGCTAGTATTTATTTACTTTACGAATTTATCATTTTCATAATTTGGTTTAACTATAAAATTCACGAAAATCGACGGTAATTTAATACTAAATTTTATTAAATTATCAATCAATGTTCAGAAATTTATTAAAATGTAAAATAATTTTTTTTAGCTTCAGTATGGGGCGTACTAATATTAATATTCGTGACAGAGCAAATCCATACAAAGCCCATTTATTTATATAAATTATGCTAACATTTTAATGTGCAGACATTGTAATTGTCGAGTAGAGTGGCAGAAAAAAGAATAACTTGGAAAAACATCTGAAATCTATAAATCATCGGAACGCAATTTCAAAACTTACTACGAACAATACCATTCAAGCATTTTTTTAAACAGCTTGTAGTAAATGTAAAAATGGGGTTAAAACCTGATATACTGCAATTGTTAAATGGCCACAAAAATTAAATATGAACAGTTTGGTTCTGCTGCTATAAATCAATTTGGTGTCCTGTAAATAGTGTGGATGCAGAAAGATTTCTTAGTAAATATAATTTAGTGGTAACTGATCGTCATTTTAACTAAAAAGAGTCGTCTGTGGAAATATGTTCCATGCTTAGTTATAATAAATTTTAAATTAATGTTATATTTTATTTTTTAATTCATGATTTTTATCTCTGCATTTTTCCATATTGCTATTTCTTAATAATTTTCTACTATTTTTTATTTGTCACGTTAGTTTTAAATTGTTTGTATATAATAAATTGTGTTACAGAGTATTGAAATTGATCTGTATTAAAAAATTATCTAATAAAAATAAATGCTAAAGATATGCTAAAATCAAACACTTTATTCGCTACAAAATGCTAAAATGACAAATCAAAATGAAATCGATAAAAAATATATGCGAAAAACACGGGTCTCTACATATATCGTAAAATTAAATAGTTGCATCTGTTGGAGAATTGTAGTAAGTGTTTACCGTATTACAAATGACTATTATTGGTCATATCCATAAAGGGGCGTAACATTATGCGCAGACGGTCTCCAAAACTGTACACAGACAAATATTCACACAACTTCTCGAACGACCGTCCATACCATTCGACATATGTCTGGCCTGGCGAATGTTCGGCAAACACCCGCATTGTCTGGAGCCGGCATAAGATTTAAACAAATAAACATGAGACTTTCTGGAAGGGGTCTGAATAAATAAATGAATCTTCGTCTCGCGTCAGTCAATTCGTGGCACGTTTTGAGAAGCTACGAATACGAAAGTCACCTGGAGGCACGGATTCGAGAGAAGCACATCAAACGACCGTAAACCGATTTTATTGGTCTAATTGCGTATACAATTGCTGCGGAGTGGCTCGGTAGCGCTTACGGTTTTATTGTTGAATTTATTATCTCGATGACATTTACAACAACGAGCGAGCGCCGTTTAGATGGGTGACCCGATACCGACTATTTATTATACCACAGCGTATAAAAAATACTGCATAATATAAAATACACCAACCTACGTCGACGACCGTACGATGCATCGATACCTCTTACCTCGCTCGACCTTTATCCACTTTCCCCGGTGCCTTTAGGTGATTGTGCACATATTCCATACCTTTCCAATCTGTGAGAGTAGCTGTATGTTTATTTTATATTGACATTTAGCGATTGAAAGCGTTTCGTGGGTAAAAAAGAAGTGTGTTGTCGACCTCTGCTTATATTTAGTTCGCGTACGGGGTCTAAGCGCCGCAACTGGAATTTCAAATTAGAAAATAAGACGTTTTATTGGCCATTGTTGACCGGACTAGGGCCGTACTCGCTCGTTTATTGCCCCTAATAAGTTTCAATTTCCACCGGCCGGAAGGGCGAGGGAGAGAACCTTAAATCTTGCCGCTCAAACGGTCGAACGTCCGAGCTTTCCGTTCTTTATTTAAAAGGAAACGTTTTAAAATCGACTTGGGGAAATTCCCCTTTAGCACCTCAAGAACTTTGAACCCCCTAAGAAAAAAATCATACATATATCTGGAAAATATTCAAAACGGAAAATTCAAAACTATTCCTAAATCTATAATTTTCAACAAGTTTCTTAAGTAACAAGCATTACAATTAACCGAATTCTCATTAATTTATCCAATTTCGAATAAAATCATTAGAAAACTCAAAAGCATTCTTTCAAATTGAATAATTTTTTCATCGAGAGTTTTCCTCGGATTTCCAACTCAATTTTCTTTATAATGCAGACTCAAAGTACATCAATTAAAATAATGATACTTATCCATAAAATCGTTAAGGTTATTAAACTGCATATAAATGAATTCCCATTACTACGAATTAGTAAGTTTAGGCATTAATTTAATAAGTAACCATTTTTTTGGCGCTCCATCAATTCAGCACACCTACATTGTAAAATGCAGGAGATCAAAGTCACACGAAAGCTTTTGATTTACCGCATCCACAATGAATAATTTTATAGGGCCGCGCCGTAAAACTGACAGGTATAGAAAGACTTAAATTGTGCACGTATATTATACACATACACATACCTGCCGATTTTCCTTTTGTGTCGTATATGTACATATATAGATTTTATTAGGGGGAGGTTGTGTATAGGTGTATATATCGTATAATTGATTTGTCTCCTTCCATAAACGGGGCCCCGGCCGTATTTTATTTTATAGCCTAATCATTTTACGAGCGGGAGAAAAAAGGGTTCCATTAAATTTATTACCTAGAACCAGTCATTTCGAGCATAAATCAAACGGCTTATATGGGAACGGCCCTAATAAAAGTATTTGTTACACGTTATTGCTACTAAACAAGCGGCTCGGCTCGATTTGCACCGATTCCACAAGTTTTCTTCGAGGCACCCCCTCGTGTGAATCAAGACTATTAGGTATATCATTTTCTAGCTAGTCCAACTGCTACTACATATAAATGGCAGTAGGTATATATTTGTATCATTGACAATTCATACTCTACGGAAGATAATCCTTACTTTATCTTCTTTTACTTACACTTCACTATAGTTTCGTGAAGTGAAGAGGCCAAAAATTTCACGTTAGGAATTATCTCCTTCCTTATTCGTCAATATGGCAACACAGCGCAGCATCCTCAAACCCAGAGTGGGGAAACTCCCTTTAAATATCAGCGCACACCATTGTTCAACAGCTGTTTCTATTTACGCTCATACAGACTTCTTTAACTCATATTATAATATATACTATGTAAAGTACTTCAATAAACTGCAAATCAAGTTTAGTTAATAGGCAGTGGATCCCACACTACGCTATGAGCCGCTAAACCTAAAAACTAACTGAAGTTCAATTGAATTGAACTACATATGTATATAGTTTTTCTAGATAAATTTTGTACATGTGACGTCACATATATAATACAAATCGTATAACGAGCCGAAAAATGAGAATTGTTACTTTGGAGAGGATTTGTTAGCCACGATCCACGAGTAGGAGTTAAGTGGTGTTCCGCTTTCGGTGCTCTCGGTTTTATTATATTAGGAAAGTTTAGCAGTGTATCCTGGCGAGAGACGCGTTCTGAATTTTATTAGCTAGGACCTTCTACACCCCCCCCTCCTCTTTCCTGTGTGACCTAGGTTGAAATATTCGGTCACTTGTTATTCGTCGGGTGCGAGGGACCCCAGTTCTGGGCCGATTGTTTTATTGTCGACGCGTCCAATAAAACGTTGTCTTGTCTTCGTCGGTAAGTTATACGAAACGGCACAGTTCGCATTATTTATTCATGGACACCCCGCTTAACGGACTTCGTGAGTCGAGGTGTGCCTGCGATGTAACCACCTCCACTGAATTTATGCGAACCACAAAAGTAAGCGTGTGTAAAAATTCGACGTGGCATCAATGTTCACTTAAAATTTTCCTGGTGTAAACAAAATAACGCTTGCGTTACACCGGTACTGTGTTTACTAGAACAGTTAATATAAACTAGGGGTAAAATGGGTTAAATATACAAGTTAAAAGACGATATACTCAAATTATATTTTTTCCATTTTATTAATTTGACTTTAAACAACAAATAATAATAATAATAACCATAAATTATAAAGTATAACGATAAACTGTGCTTAATTATTTAATCGTTCAAGGTAATATAGTTTTAGGTTTTTTTTAAATATAATTTTACTTCTGTTTTTTTGTAACTTTGTGAAAATAATTGTTAAATTTAAAATATTGTGTCTAGATTTTTTTTATATAAATTATTTTCAAAATCAAAAGTATTATGTATATTGTAAATTTTTTGCATTGAATTAATTTTCTTGATAGTATGTATCGCATTTGTGAATATAATTTACAAATATTGAATGAAGGCCCTGCCTTTATTAAATGTCCGCATTTCGTTACGCGTGACAAATATGTAAGTGAGCCCTAAGCAGTCAAATCAATACTCACAAACTTATAGGTATGTGTATATATGTATGTATATATATATATATGAAGATTGATCAATTCTTTTTTTTATTTAAATGAAACAATGGAAAGATTTGTAAGATGATTAAGCTCAAATATGCCCTATACAAATATTTTATGTCGCTTGTTTACAATAAAGAAAAGTCTTGGGGCACATTTGAGTTTCAACAATGAATTTGATTGCATGAACATTTTCATCAACACTTTCTTTATCGAATAACAAACAGTTTTGTAGACACACATAGTACGTTTTTAAATATTACAATTACGCATACAATTTTCACACAGATCCTGTCAATTTCGTCCGTTTATAATTATTGTGTATTATAACATATATATATAATTAATTTTCCATAGCACATGTTTTACTATATTCAGTTACTTTCGCACGTTACGTGTCAAACAATTGAAAAGTTTAATACAAAAGAAAATCTTTGCACACTAACAGTGACCACAAAAGAATATATTTACATATAAATAAAAACACCACACGTCGATTATACTAATCAACAGTTTGGGCGAGCGAAAGATCACAACAAACACAAATCAGCACAGGTGTACACGCCTGTGATTTGAAATGAAATTCGCACCTAATATTTTTTTAGCACAGGGGCAGATATGTCATACAGTGAATGTGGAACGACGATAGTGGTACGAGACTAGCGGATGTTTCGAAAAAGATGTGGAAACAAACGTCAATAGGATTTCCTTAAAAAAATTTGACCCACCTAATCCTCAGTGTCTAATTACATTAAATTAAATAAAAACTGAAAATATCATTTCTTTTTAACCAGTAAAATCTGGTTGAAAACATCCGATTTGAAGTCGAACACTTCAAATCTTATAGAGCGATACAATTTTTCCCCCCCTCACGATCAGAGACGAACGAGTTTGATCCGCTTTCAGATCGAATTCGCAGGTAAATTCGAGTCTGTTCATTTAATTTGATATGAAGCAATAAAGCTGCCAACGCGTACACTAATTGAGAAGCGTTGATATGCGGTAACCATAATATTTTAGCACCTAATCGATCAGTTTTCAACCCTTTCCGCGCGTTTGATTCAACATTTCACGCGTTCGAAGCGCGGAGAGGGTTTTACCCCGACAGGACATTCACATCGACTTTTTATATACATAAATATACGAATTCAATTTGCTTTTCGGCGTATGTACGTTGGTGTGAATGCCCCGCGTGAAACGCGCACGTTTCAGTAAACACAGTGCACTCGCGCTATACACAATCGAAATTAATTGGTTTTTCGAGCGAAACATTTGTGCCAAATTTATGAAATAACATTATAAAATAAATAAATTATCACCGGAATACAATCATCGGATCCTCCCCTTCATTTTCTAGTACAAACCAATCTAATTTAAAACCTACGTCGACAATTTTGATGAACCAAGGAAAATCGAGCACAACAGTTACCACTAATTTATTTGAATCCGTGAGTTTACTTGTAACATCCAATCAGAAAATGAAGGGTATACTTAAAAAAGAGCACTTTATAATAAAACTATTCAAACCATTTATATTATAACACTCATAAAAATAATCTAACAAAAATTTTCAAGCCTGGCAACGATTCACTTTGCACACGGAACTGTGTATAATACGACGAACACTATAAAGAAAACGATTAATAAGCTCCACTAGCAAATATTCAACACATTCAAACCATCTACATATATAGATACAGTTCTGTCGTATAGTACCGAAATGACATTATTATAGACAAAAGTAGTAGTTTTTAATCATCTGAAAGCCTGAAGCTAAGCCTGGTACTATAAAACAGAAACACTATTTAATTTTAATGTTAAAGAAAAGTTATAATATACGACGAGTGCACTGTACTGTAATGATCCATCGATACGCGATGACGACAACGACGAGTTTCCACATCCTTTATCGATAATTGCGAATAATTTTCACCGATTACCGAATAGTGAACAATACAATATTAACATCATACACATATTATATTTATATTATACATAAATTACTTAAAGCGAATCTTCATCAATTTGATAATAATTATAATAATAATCGATCAATATGTACAGAGAGGTTCTTTGTAGAAGAGTTTCTTTTTTTTTTTGTATTTTTGTTTAGTTTTTTTTTTTTTAATTATTTGTTTGTTTGTTTTAAATTTTCGTATATATCTAATATACCACAGTCACGTTTTATTTGGCTTGCGTTCTGATGGTCAACGCGCGGCGCCCCCCTCTGCGGCGAGACGGAGCGCGCAGGGTCCTCACGGATGCAGACCCCTGGGTCCAAACAGAGGATACGGAGGGAAATAAGCTGCCAGAGACGGATGCGGGGGCAGGGGGAAAGGCAGCTGAGGATGCTGCATTAGGTGGGCCGGTTTGCTGTAAGGATGAAAGCGAGGAGCCAACGGACTCAAAGGTGGAGTCGGATAAGCTCTGGGTAGCAGAGGATGTGAAACTCCCAAAGCGCTCAAAGCAGACCCTCCTCCAGCTTCTCCTAAAGCTGCTGCATGTCCTCTCAAGTGCTGCAGAAGCTCGTCAGACCCCGCGAACCTCTTTCCACAATACGCCGAATCTCCAGCCACCCAACTGCAAACGTAAGGCAGTTGAGAAGCAGCAGCTAGAGCAGCAAGTTGAGCGTGGGCGTAGGCAGCAGCAGGGTGACCAGGAGGCGGAAAAGTCTTAGCGTGGTCGCATTGAGCACACCCAGCTGGACAAGCACCAGCTTTGAATCCACCCAAAAGATGAGCACTCAAAGAACAACCAGTACAATAAGGATCGCGACAGGCGTCGCCAGCTTTCAAGCGAGCGTAGCTCAAGTAAGGATTGAGAGCTCCAGTTTTGAGCGCATGATGTTGAGCGGCCAAAAGTCCGCTAGTCATCAAATCGGCCGAAAGTGGAAACCCATGAGTCGGAAGTCCACCCAGGAAAGCCGACGATGATACAGGGATTCCCTGTGCGTGTTTGAACGTACCCAACGGTAAATCTTTAGCGGTTAGATCATTATGAGTCGAAGTGAGCACTGTAGGCGTGTATCCTATTTTGTTTGGACTATCTCCGTTCGGTCTGGGTGACGCTTGAGATGGACTCGATCTGTCTGTCGATCTTTCCGACGGGGATTTCCTTTGGTGCGGCGAAGTCCTCTGTGAGGATGAGCTGTGGTTGCTGGCGCATCGTGGCTGTACTGGTGTTGTGCTTTTGGAAGATACTGGTGTTCTGACTCGAGGTCCACTCGAGGTTCTCTCGTCTGGCGATCTCGTTTTGTCCCTCGACGTCAAGCATGACTCGTATGGTTTGAAGCTAGCTTTTACGGGTACTTCAGCCGCTGTTGTGTTGTTGTTGTTGGGGGACGATTTGTCGCGATTGCTGTCCGAGTTGTGTTTGTGGCTGGATTTGAGGCTAGCCTTTTCCGCGGCCGATATGAGTTTTGGATTAGGCGAATCTGCACCAATAGCGCTGCAAGTTTGCGCCAAAAGTGCCAATGGACTCTTCTTTGCGTCCAACTGTAACAAACAAAACGCAAAGGTTAGCTGTTATGCAAGAAAAACACGCGATAGTAAATAATATTTGTTGAAAGTAGCAATGTGTCATACACAATAAAATTAAAATGTTCTGAACACAACACTATAACTTCACATTCATTGCAAAGAGGTATTATGCAGTAGCACAAGAAAAATTATCATAACCCCAATGGTCCATTAGTAAAATTTAAAGTTAACTTTCCGGTTTGCAATCAAGGATGCAAAGTAAGACTTTTAAGCTTTATATTATATAGAGGTAGTCGTGTGAAATTTTGGGATACATAAAAAATATATAAAGTTTCAGTGTGATAGGATAAACAGTTTTTGAGTTATAGCGATTATGCATACATCCGCCCAACACACAGACACATACAGACATTTTCCAAAAATTATGAAAACGTGATCAGGGGACGATACCTGATACAAATACTAAAGGTCGATTTTTTTTTTGAAACTTTTGTCAAAATCATACGTTATGGTTGTCATAAATACCTACAGCTAACAGTGTAACTGTACATACATATGTACTAAGTACTAAGGTATAACTCGAGCAGTTCGAATACATTCGATGAAATTAAACTCGAATATATTTAAACTGAAGATTTGAATGCAAAGCTTTTATTATCTTCCGGCGTGACTTGATAAGGTTCAATTCCACTTCCTTTCCTCTTCTTCTCCCTCACCCTCCCCTTCCCCAAAACCCATGTGTATCAGATTAAAAACAATGTAACGAAATGTGTAGAAGTGAGGTTATCCAACGTCTTGAGCAGACGTGGTACAATCATGCGGGGAGACATTTTCATTATCCACACGTCTCCCTTCGGAACGGTTAAACGCGCGGTAAACACGCGTCAGCGATACCAAACCATTCCTCGGTACGAATTTCGAATAATAAAATCACACACTCGCACGTACAGATACAGACGTCGTAATGTTTAATCGACATGCGGCGAAAAAAATCACTAATGATGTTATTATGTATGTATATTATTCCATCGAGAGAATATAAAATTAGCCGAGTGGGGAAAATATCGGCGTGCGCAGGTGGCATATAATATATGCGTTGTTAAAATAGCGATATAACCAATGTTGATTTGAGAACAGTGATAAATTGCTCGTTTAAGTCGGTAGTTAATTATCCGGAGGTGATTCCTTATAGAAAAACGTGTCACGGATAAACATGAAACATGGCCGACACAGGCTCGAGATCGTTGTTATTTCCGAATGAATTATCGCCATAATTCGAAAGACGAATGTGTCATATTATTTTGAAAATTCGAAATGTTGAAATTTTTCGCGTGGTGGTTGTGCTTGAAATATCGCGTCGCATTTTTCATGCAATGTGCGGGATCGATTTTGCATAAGATTACAATTTATTATATTATTGTAACAATCGCCGGAACTGGAACGAAACGATATCTATTTTTATACACACGGGTATAAAACGTTAGGAAATGTTGACTGTATGCTAAAATCTGTCGCGGAACTAAACTCGCATCAATTTTATTTTGTACAACGATGATAGAAAACTGCCCAAAACATAATACATAGACTTTAAACAAGTACGAGTATATTAATATCAATTCTACATAATTATTGTATCCACAAGCTACGAGGTTTCAAATTAAATCATTAACATTTTAAATTACTGTGAAAACAAATTATTGTAAAGCAATCCATTACTGGAATAAAAATTTTTGCAGCTTTAAATGAATGAATCCATATTATAATAACTCAAATCCTTTCGTCTAATAAATAATTGGAATTATCAATTTCTCATGATTTTATTCACATTTTATTTGATTTGTCTTCAAAAACTGAAAGTTATATATACAGAATGGTGCTCAGGTGACTGACATGTTAGAAAACGCTCTCCTGCTCAAGGAGTAGAGGCGGAACTGCACTTTCGGAAGTGCGGAAGTGCGACACTTTCATACAAACAAATTTTGCCCCGTCGTGTCGCGCAGTGCAGTTGCATCGCGGTTCCACATTCAAGGGTTAGAGAATTCGGCTACATGCCAATCAGAAATGAAATGTATGCCATTTTGACTGTTTTTATTGGAATTTTTGTACAATGTAATTTTTTTCAACACAAATACTTACAAATTTTGTACAATAAAGTTTGCCTTAAAATTTATACGAAGGAATAAATACTTGTGAGTATGAAAATAGTACTTTACAATGCGATTAGACTCAGAAATATGATCGAACGTCACATTAACCAATAATAAAAAATGTTGGCCACCTCTGACGGCCAAGTTAAATCTTCCAACGCCGCGCTTGACATTTCACTTTGCCCCGCGCATGATGTAATCTCTTGCGAGACAGGATGAAAAATAAGGTAGACAGTCGGAAAATTTGAACACAATGTGACGTGCGTGAACGTGGCAGGTGGGTTTAGTGGGGTGCGGTGGTGATCATTCATCATAAGAAAACGGGAGAGGAGTTCGGTGGCTGTAGGGGGGTTGGAATGGGAGGACGATTTTCATCCACCTATAACCGTTTTGTGTAAGAGCAGTGGATTTTCGTCTCGCATTTGTGAATCGACACACATCTACGTGCCAAGGTTGTATTGTTCCGACACGAATCGTAAAAAAAACCTGACTAATTTAAAATTAAAACTTATCACTCGGTGTTATAATAATTAAGTCGTAAAATGAACAAGGCGATGAAACGCGCCGCCGCTGGATTTCAGCGGCGGCGTTTGAAAACGTTTTTCGTTTAATTATTAATTAGCAGTGTGTGAAATGCGCACATCTTTCCAAGTTGCACATAAAATTTACGAAGTCATAAAACGCGTTCGAAATCGGCATACACTACTAATTTACGAAATTGCAAGATTTCAATACGCGTAAGTACATTTAAATTAAATTTAAAGAAAAAAAAACCCGTCGAAATTGTGCAATTATTACGTTAATAAAATATGTACATTTAAATATACAACAAATATGACGTTGTTTGTCATATAAATGCGAGTTCAAAAATAAAAACATAGTACGTCGTATAAGTAATGTGAAAATTATCACATTTTTTTACATATCTTTCGTTAATTTTATAGCGAGGGGAAAAGATCACTCACATAAAATACGTGACGATAAAGAGAAACACTGATAAGTGCTGCTTTAGCGGAACCGCAAACGACCGGGTTGAAAAAAAAAGTGAGATAAAGTCGAAAATATACACTCGTTTGATATTCGACGCGGTAATTTCGTGCACGGCATCCCAAAATTTCGTCGCGATAGTGTCACTTTATTGCGTCAAAACAATAACATTATCAACGCGAAAGTCTACCACTTATCTCAATGTATAATTACGTATTAAATAAAACAACCTTTCCTCGATTTACACGGTAAATACATGCCGAAAATGAACCGTGCAAATTAAAACTGCAAATATAACTTGTATCGTAAAATGCTAAAGTATCGCCGTAAGACAATCAATGGGTGTTTATTATTGATATACAAGTGCCCTAACAATAGCGTCAACTATTGAATACATCTAGTGTCGAGCGTTCCTAACTAAAAGTTTTTAAATACATATGTACATACATAGGTAGTATTGTACTACCCAGAAATTTCTACATAAGCTAAAGATAGGATTTGTCTTAAGATTAAAACGATTGTTTGACTTATCCTATTATTTTTTGCATCTCAAACGTGTAAGCCTAAGCTTTAAATCATCACTTTATCTAATCTTCTATGTATAAGAAATTATAATAATCATAGGCTTTATACATAGTACATTTAATACTGCCTATTAATAAATTATTCAATGCGGTGCTTTTATTTAGATCACTGGAATGGCATAAAACAGGGGTCAAGATTAACGGAAAGCACTTGAGCCATCTAATGCTCAATGCTCGACATATGACTATGTCGTCAGCGAATCTTATGCTGCGTACACACCGACGAACTGAACAGCGAACGACGAAGGGTTGCTATTGTGTGGACGTTCATAAATCATCGGACGTTATTGTGTGGAGCGGTCCACACGACAGCAACCCTTCGTCGTTCGCTGTTCGGTTAGTTGGTGTGTACGCAGCATAAGATTCGCTGACGACATAGTCATATGTAGTTGTATGCGACTCAGTTGATTTACAAAATAGATTAACAGAATTAAGCAACAAAAGTATGAAAGTAGGCTTAAAAATTAATTTTAACAAAACTAAAATTATGTTTAATGAATTCTGCACGCAAAACGTAGTCACAGTAGATAATTACATTGTAGAGATAGTTGATAGTTATTTATACCTAGGACAATTGGTAAATATGACTGGATGTAAAGAAGAAGAATTGAACTATGTATGTATGTAGAATGGAGCGCTTTTGGAAGAATGAACATAGTTTTTAAATCCAACATTCCGCTATGCTTTAAGAAGAAGGCATACGACCAATGCGTACTGCCAGTTATGACGTATGGATGTGAAGCGTTGATGCTATATTAAAAAAATGTTACGTAAGATCCAGTGCACACCGAAAAGCATGGAAATATGTATGCTCGGTATAACAAGAACAGATCGTAAGACGAATACCTACATAGGTAATAAGTATGACTAAAGTAGCAGCAATAGCAGAACGTGTGAAAAAGTTGAAGTGGACACATAGAATGGATGGCAGATGGACGCGAGAAATACTGAAATGGTATCCAAGAGAATGTGAAAGAAAGCAAGCTAGACCGAGTGGATGATGGGCTGATGAATTTAAAAGAATGTGTGGAGTCAAGTGGATGCAGATTGCTCAAGACAGACAGGAACGGAAGGGGATTGGAGAGGCCTTCATCCAGCAGTGGATGGTGAACGGCTGAAAATGATGATTAAGACCTAGCACATGTAGGGTTTCAATATGAAAAATGATTCTTGAAATTAATTTCAATGTACTGAAAGTTTCAATTATGGCAAATTGCGATGTTCTAATTGCTACACAGTTCAGCCAATCATACTGCGAGTAGATTTTAAGCGAAATTTCAACGATCGAACGTTTTGGCAAGGTGTCTACAAGTTAACACGTTGCGCACCGGACGCTCGAGTTCAAACCGTGTCAAATTACTTGTACCGCATTCGAGCAAAGAGAAAGAGGGGGAAAATTCCCCGGTATATGCTCACGTAATGGTGGTTCGTCGGTGGGTGGGTAGGCGGTCGAGAAATAAATTTCGCCGCATTCGAAAGGCATAAAGCAATCATGGGTCGTAAACCGCCGAGTCGGCGAGCGGCCGAATTATATACTGCGATCGTAAAATTGATTGCGATTTCTGCGCCGACATATAAATGTGTACCTATACGTATGATGATATATATATACAGAAGGGGTTGTTGGTAATTTGGTCGGCAATTTGGTCGGCAATTATGACCGCCGACCAATATCGTTATGACCATAATATAATATACGACGTTTCAAATTCACACCCGGTCCGATCGAAGGCCGTGTATTCGAGTGTAAAATAAATTGATTGAAAAAAATGTATATTTAGGTATGCAATGTGTTAATGGATGAAATATTAGGTGTGTATAAATAATATTATCTGTTTACGTATGCATGTGTTAAATGAACGTTAACAAATGTATCTAGCTGTCATATCTCGAACGTTTCCCGTCCTTTAATGTTTAATTAAATACGGCAATGCACGGACGCAAATTAAAACGCGATTAGTGTGAGTGTAAACATTTAGTCAGTGGTCGATGTATACCTTGATGTATAAAAAGGTAATATAAAAGTTGTGTACATTCCATATTTGAATATGAATAATTTTAATTATTACAGACGATTCTAGAAAAATCTATGTACCCATTCTAACAAATATGAAAAAACACTTAAAATATAATTTATTTTAATTGACCTGCATAAAAATCAACTATCACATAACATTTATACTTATTTTGTATGTAAAACATAAAATTAACATAACATAACCTTTCCAAAAGTATTATGCTGTAAATTGTTTGAATTTAAATGAATAACATGATTTTTATTCGGTAAAATTGCATTTTCATTGCGATAACCTGTTGCATCTGCACGATGACTTTAACTACCATTATAAAACTACACTGATGATACTGTAGCAGTTCAAAGTCGAAACATTAAAGCGTATTTATTCCGAGATTATTCACTTAATTTTTCAGTCCGAATCTGCGATCTATATTGTAACAATAGCATTTTGATACTTATGTATGCGACAGCCGAAACAATAATTAGATTCATCGGTTTTATCTGTTCGGTAGATAAAACGATCCGTTTCAACAATCAATCAGTTAACTTGTGAACAATGATTGATCGGTTGTCTACGAGTCGAACTAAATGGAATCGATCGAAGTTCAAATTTTCCAAACGAAGCACACTAGTAGTCTACCACTGACTAACGAAAGAGTTCGTCATCAATTTCAATAAAGGTGATGGTGATGATGATAATGTGCAATCGGATGACGAACATAAATCAGAGCATAATACGACGACGATGACATTTTTTTATTGATATGGGAGTGTAAAATTAGGGTGTGTGATGGTGATAAGACAGACCATTGTGCGATCGGCAGGGTCGGACTGGTAAGGGCTGTCGGACAACGAGCGCAGCCGTTGACCATAAGGCGAATAGGCGGTCAAACAACCATGCTAGAAAGAGCAAATCGAACCATGAGAAATATACAAACAATCAATATTAAATACATGTGCAAAAATCCGACCAAACTCTACGATCGTAATAAAATGAAAACGCTAAGCTAAAAAGAAGGGTGTAAAATTTTTCAGTATCCAACAAGGCATACTTTGAACAATCGTTGAATTATTATATTGGCATAGGTCATGGATATGCTTTTTGACTTTGGAAGAACATGTAAAATTTGATATGACTTTAAAATTCACATCAAAACGTGCATTGGTACATTATATATGTACATATGTACATATATGTAAATACATAATATATAATCTGCTACAAAATATGCTACAGGGATTCAACTCATTGTGTCAAGGCGATTTTTCCATTGATTGGTTTCAAACTTTTAGATCATAAACGTATAAAAGCAATCTTGTCATTCGAGGAAATTCTAAATTTTAAATAAATGATGATTTTTTTAAATCTAAGATTGGAAAACTAAAACACCACTTCAATACATCTAACTAACTAACTAAAACTATATAAGTAAAAAGTGTTTCATTTCCATTTGCGTATTTTATGTAATAAAAAGTTAATTATAACAATTTTTTAATGCCAACCAATAAAAATAATGAAATACGTGGTATTTTCTATGTTTTGTAAAATAAATACAGTCATAAAAAAATGAAATGAAAAATACCGTGTTACACACTTTTTTAATTGCCTTAATTATAAATGAACTAAAACAAGCTAAGAGCCACTGGAATAAATCATTGTACATATACTCTGTAGCTTTGGAAATAATGAATTGAGTGAATTCTCACCAGTTCCCATTAGAATCCTATTGGATTATCGACTAAATACCTAATAAATCATTCTATCGAAAAATGTATTGGAAAGTATTTTGCTAAATTGTGTCAAATGTTTAATGGGCTTAAACTTTCAATTGATATGAAAATTTGTGCAATTTTACCTCGTATGTGGTAGCCCTATATTTCTTTGAGGAAGAACACACACACAAGATCACAAACACGTAAGCGGGTAAGATTATTTACAAAGTGAAGTTTTATGGCCCAATTCCTTATACACAGGCTACATAGAGCAGCCGCATTTATACAGGATGTCGTAAATTTCGTAAAACGGGTATGAGCGATTATGAAATAAAACACAGAGCGTCACGTACGAAAACAACACAATACACACACGCAACGCGGTCACCGAACGTGTCAATGGGAAATGGGAGGCTGAAATGTCGCGGGCATTCAAAGGGTTAAAGAATAATTACGGTACATTCGTTGACGCAGATGTCGCGCTCGCGTCAATCCAAAAGTCCAATATTGCAAACACACTCATACTCAACTCCACGTGGAATTTGGGTAAAAATAATAATGTAACAATGGAAAACAAGCACACAAGTGTGCGTTTCAACGAAGATTATTTCCCAATCGATGCTATTATAAATTCGTAGTTTGTCGCAACGTTATAAGCTATAATCCATCGAACTAATGAACTGAAGGTTCGTGGTTGAAAATTTACATACATTTTTCATGGATAATGTATTCTCTTTAAAATGAAATTTCCCTTCAAATTAGAAGCGCGTTTTACATTTTCCGACTCTCGATAATTTCTATCGATTGTATAAATACTAGCCAACGTGAAATCAATTCCACTCAATATGTACATTCAATGTTTATTTTTGGATTACACGATCCAAGTGTTACTCGATTAATTTCATCATATAATCATCACGTTAGACTTTTACAACATTAGCAGTGAAATTATACACAAAATAGCTTGCCACGATGAAATTAATTAGTCAGTGGTGTTTGCGGGGAAAGTTTTTTTGTATAAAAATTGCATATTTGCGAATTTAAACCACAACCGTGCACGTAACGCAATAAACACGACTCTTTAACGCGAAAAATTAACGCAATCGCATAAACAAGGCTCAACGTACCAAATGTCAACTTTAATACCATTAATTTGCATATAAACATCAATTTCGCATATTATAAACGTTTAATTTATCGCGAAAATTTGTCGCGCGATTGGTAAATGTTAATGATGCATTCGTATACGTTGAATAATGTAATAAATGCCATGCTACATTGTACATTGAATAATCATAAAAAAATATTCGTGTCTATAAAACAAATACGGAAATAAATAGAAAAGTTTAATCGTACACACGTAGATGCACACTTGAATCTGTGTCAATCGCAAAATTATTGAATTCAACAAGTTAGCATAATAATTAATGTCAAATCAATTCAGTTTATTGTGCTTTTATAAAGAGATTCGCGATAGATTGACTGAGCAGTTTTGGATACACACACAACGATATACAATCCACTGTCCAGAGTAACTAATGTTTTTCTGGAACTTGCAGAAGAATTAAAAAATAATAATTATTATTTTCCTTTAACAAAATACCAATACGTGAATCGAAACGAGGTAAATCGTCAATATTATGCTAAACCTCATTAAACGACAACGATATATCAACACAATTGACCTAAAAAGAATTCTTCGACAGACCTACATATTGTGCAAATTTAATGTGCATTCAAAGTATTCAAACATCAATTCATTTCGTACAAATTTCGCAATACTCAGTGATTAGACATAAGCCAACAACAAATACACCATTGAAAGTAAAAAATGTAGTTCTTTCGTATTCAAATTCACAATAAAACAAAGACCGATCATATGGTTTACTTGACACATTGACATAGTTTTGATTAGCAATAAATGAATTTTTCGAGTTTTGATTTTGGATTTTCAGAAATTTTCAATAAAATTCAATACATATGTAAGTAAGTTTAACGCCGTTTAATCCATCATAAGCTAAACGAGGGTTGTACGAAACAAATCCCGCCGTAGCTTATCAGTAGGTACACATTTCTTCCGATCCAATCAAATAGCTAAACAATTATACACTCTCACACGATCACAACGGGATTTTTGTTTAGTACAAATAGCACTGTAGGACACTGGAGACAGGAAGACACACTGACTGGTACACGGTTTTTATAATTCGTTCGGTTCTCGGCCGCTTACCGTGGTCGGCAACGGCGTAAGATACTCCGGTCTCAGGTACTGATTACTCGAAGTCAGCATCGTGTTCATCTTGACGATCACGATCACGAGAAACAACTATAACAACAATAACAAATATCCAATATGGGGATCACTCGCGGTTCGCCGGTTCGATTCGCGGCCAACACATTGCTGGCAGGAAAATGTGCGCGACTAGTATTTGAGTCGACAGCCGGCCGCAGACTGGCGGCTCGCCTCAAAGCGGTGTGACGTCACGGCTGGGGGAGGTCGGGGGAAATTGAGACACGAGAGAAGAGGGGAACCAGGGGAGTCGCTAAACGCGTGGCGCCGCCGCGCTGCACCGCCACTCGCTGCAGTCTCACTGTGGAGCCACTGTGCGACGACCACACTTTCCCAAACTGTTTTTCCAAATTTTTCCGAAAGGTTTTCCCAAAGGTGACCCATCGATTGATGATAATTTCATTCAATTTTTTTACACTTTCTCTAAATGGAAAATAGAATTTTCAGTTTCCGAACAATTTATTTATTTAATTAAAATTGCAGGAATGGAAGAGGATTGGAGAGGCCTTCATTCAACAGTGGATGGTGAACGGCTGAAAATGATGATGAATTAAAATAGGTTAAAAAGCTTTATTAAACTTTCTTCACGATCATTTTCTTTACTTTATTCAATACAATTTATTTATTAATATAAAATCAAAGACCAAAACTCTTGTCATCAATAATGTGCTATACTGTTTACAATGAATAATCATCGGCTTGTTTTATTATAGTCTGTTTCATTATTGTTTATTTATTTTATTAAAATAGCTTAAAAAGCTAATTACAAACAAAAAAGTAGCTTAAAGCTAAAATTACAAAATAAACTGAATTATTTATTAGCGCTTGTACAGAGGTGTTGTTTTAAGATTATCAGGAATCTATCAATTTAGTTTATTTTTCTATGACCTTCTGGCAGTACATTGTATTCAACCCCTGTACAAAATACTTCTCCTACATACATATGTATGTAGATCTCCTTCATTTTTAATTTTTAATATTAACTTATTCTTACCCTTACTATTATAGCTACTATGTACATATCTATGTTTATATTTTTTTTAAAATACTTATTGGAATAACTTCTTATCTAACTTAAAAATATATACTAACATGCACACTTTTAAGGTTTCACTTACTTCATCCAATTCAACATACTTCTTATAAGTTAATCTATTTACATTTAAAATACTCCGCATGGCTCTGTTTTACAATTTTTTCAACCTACCTTTAATTAAACTATTTAACTTTGATTTAATTAAAAAATGAACCACAATATATAAAATGAGGATGAACAATTGCATTATAAACTAATATCTTTGTATTTCTAGATAGTATATTTAATATTTCTTAATCTACACACAATCCTACTTTCTTCGCTACTTTTTTAATAATCATCTAGAAATAATGAATTGGAGGTGCCAATTTTTGGTGGAACAGTCTCACAGGTAAGTTAGACACATTGATAAATTATGACAGGAGACCGCCGATCTGGATTTAATTATGTCCTAATCTTACCAACGACATTAATTAATGTTGAAAAAACCGTTGAAAAGTCATTCAACTATATAGTTAAGAGCCACTAAGCTACAGGCCGATTTAAGCGCAGCCAGTCGATTAGATTAGTGGCACATGTGATCAAACCTAGACAATGTTTTGTGACTCGAACATGCGAGCTTATAGCTCGCATGATTTCAATGTATGTAATCAATTTCAATGAAATCAGTCATTCTGTTTTGCCGATACATATTTGCACAAGACACCAAAATTGTGCCATTCGCAAACATTTTGTGTTGAGAAGCTATGGCACACTCGACTGAAATGACCTAAAGAAGCGTGGATGACTACCAAATAATGCACCACTCAAACTAGCCCAAATGCTGGTTAGGCTTAAATCAGCCTTAATGTCATAAGTTATGTATATATAAGATCTACCTACATATTTCATTTTAAGTTTTGCCTCTTTATTTTTAGCATCTTTAGTAATGATACGAAAATATACTGCGGTAGTGTTCCACTGCCTTCTAGGCGAAATAATGGAATTTTATGTGCTTTGGACCAAAAGAAAAATTGAAAATTTAAGTAAATGGATAAGAAAGTTAAACGAGATACGTTAAGTACCCAATCGTATAATCAATCATCTTCATCATCATCATCATTTTCAGGCCTCTACAATCTTCCATTCCTGTCTTTCTTGGGCAATCTGCATCCACTTGAATCCACACATTCTTCTCAATTCATCAGCCCATCCTCCACTCGGTCTACCTTGCTTTCTTTCACATCCTCTCGGATTGCATTCCAGTATTTCTCGTGTCCATCTACCATCCATTCTTCTCGCTATGTGTCCAGCCCATTACCACTTCAAATTTTTCACATTTCCATAATCAATCATATACAATATAAACTCCGACTGTTGTTTCGGATAAAAATTTCCCGATATTTCACACTTTCCGACAAAATCGCTATCGTATCATTGTCCAATAATTTCAATTCACACGAAGAATGGGCCACGTTAATATGCACATAGCTTTTCATACGCCGCAGCATATTGCGCAATATTTTCGACATTTAGGGGATAACACGCTGCTAATCCGGCGAATGGAGATTATTTGTGTGTGTATAAATATCGAGCTCGTTGAGAATAAAGTTCCACAGGCGTTAAACGCGCGCTCGGCCTTTGACGGCGAAAGGTCTTTTAACACTTAGCGCGCGGCGCAAATTTCATCACGATCTCGCGTGATGTACGACCCTGTTAACGCCTCCGGCCGATCGCTCTCGCTCACAACTTTGTGTACAACGTATCATTATTATTTTTTCTGTTTTTTTTTTCACCTCCACTTGTCTCGAAAAGCGATTTACGACCGTTGATGGTGATAAACAAATATTCAAAGAATCAATTAAGCCGAAAGAGATAATTAGGCGTCAATATAGTCGATCTGCTGGCACAGGTTCGAATGATAAATTGACCGTTTAGCGTGAGAAGTCTATTACTACACTTAAAATAAATCTATTAATGAGAGAAATGCGATAATATTGTGCAAAGTTCATTCCGAATTCGTTGACTTTTGGTATGACTCATATGTATAAGCAATCAAATTTGAATAATTGCTATTTACTATTTCGCAATGTTTTTATCAATCTTTTGTAATCTTTCTAATCATAAGATTGCTGCTTCTTAACTAATGACTACTTCTTATGTCGGTTTCTTGATTAGCTTAGGTTAGGTTAAGTTAGATTTCTTATATCGGTTAGGTTTTTTCAATTGCGTTTTGCTGACAAAACATAACCTAACTTAACCTAACCTAGCATTATACTGACTAAAAAACTAAACGCAATCTAACCTAACATTACAATGAATAAAAAATCTAATTAACGAAATCTAATCCATCGAAAGCTTTAATCTATGACAACTAAATACAGAGTACTGCAAAATTATAGTGATGAATTAATCAATTTCGAATGTTTAAATATTGATTTCCACCTCCAAAAATTTTTGATAAAAATTCTAATCAAAATTTTATGTAATTTTCTTTTGTTTGTGTGCAGCTATGCCGTCTTACCACCACCCTACAAAAAAGAGAGCATTATGAAATGTTTTAGTGTACTTTTCACCATACTGTATACGTTTAGGTATGGGGTAATGGTAGCCGTATTTTTTCATTATCTTTTTCATACAAGATCGTATCTGTGTGTAGTTTGCCCAAATCCAAATGGATCCGTTTGCTAATCTGCCATAGACAGGGCGCGTTGTCTCTCATTGCGATGGCACAATGGCCGTTGAAACTGGATACTGTACAATGCGTAGGTCCATATGTATGTGAGAGCGACGATGGATTTGCCACGCTTAATCCCAGACAAGATGCTAAAGTGCATTCAGCGTCCGTGCATTCAGCCGCGGTGCATTCAACGAGCGGCAGATTAAATCGTTCACGCCTGTTATTTCCCCTTTGCGGCGGGATCACGTGTCTGTTAAAGGTTTTCTATAGGCATGTATATTATAGATACACGATGTGGAGTCGTTCATTCGCGTTGACGTGCTTTTGTCGACCGATTCGACCGGTCGAATGCGCATAATATGCGCTTGTGCATAAACCTTTTTAATTGAAACGTGCCAGACAGTGTAGCCGACCGACAATGCAACGCAACGGTGCATAATTGCACCGTGTGGATTTTTTTTATTCAATTTTGCTTCGACACTTTCCGAAGTTCTTTGGTTTGATACTAGGGATAAATAAGCTACGCCTTGCTTACAAAAGTATTATACAAGGTATTATTAAGTAAGACATGCATATAACAATTTATTTAGGCAGGCGTGTTCAATGCAAATATCGATTGTGAATACTCGAATTACAGTTGTTGAATAGTCATTGTTATCATAACGCTGAAATGCTACACTATTTATAGGTAGGTAGGTACACAAAATTTGTTTCGATTATGTTTTTATTAATGTTCAATAGTGTATTATAGATTTTAGAGGATTTTGATGTACATATGTACATACATATATGTAAACATATGTCATCAACATCTTCAGCCATTCACCATCCACCACTGGATGACGGGCTCTCCAATCCTCTTCCATTCCTGTCTGTCTTGAGCAATCTGCATCCACTCGATTCCACAGATTCTCCTCAATTCATCAGCCCATCGTCCACTCGATCTACCTTGCTTTCTTTCACATCCTCTCAGATACCATTCCAGTATTTCTCGCGTCCATCTGCCATTAATTCTTCTCAATATCTATGTGTCCAACCCATTGCCAAATTTTTCACAAGTTTCCCTATATCCATTTTCCCACTATAACCACTTTCCCATGTATTCCTCTTACGATCTCTTCTTGCTATATCAAGCGTACATCACATCCATGGTAACCGGACAAAAGAGAACATGATAAAAATTTTGTCGTATCTATTTATTAATTAAATACATACAAAACAAAATTTAAAAAAAAATTATAAATATTATAAAATATATAAATATATAAAAGCATCCTGTCGAGGGTATCGCACGGTGTTCGATGTGACAAATTTGTCAGGGCATTGAAATTAACTGCCATGATTTTTTTTATGGCTTGACATTACATAAGCTTAATGACAAAAATAAATATTTTATTTTTCCACTGTTCTGTTCTTCGCTGTTTTGTTTTGTCACTGTTCTGCTTTATCGTGTTCTCTTTTATAATGTTCTGTTTTGTCATGGAACCCACATCCATACGCCATAACTGGCAATACGCATTGGTCTACCTTCTTTTTTAAGCATAGCGGAATGTTGGATTTAAAAACTATGTTAATTCTACCAAAAGCGCTACATCCTAGTATCATCCTACTTCTTTACATCCATGTAATGTTATTTATATATATATGTATGTAATGGATACAAAAAAAATAGTTGTATAAAGTGAGGTGACTTATTTTATACGCCTTCAAGCGTTGCGCAAAGTACACAAGCAAAACGTGTTTCAACTTTGTCCTATGAATGATACAAGCTTCCTTACATATTGACCTCATTCAATAAATAGGTATACCTCCAAAGTTGTCGGCCCCTTTCTGTCATGCGAAATAGAAAAAGTCCCATTGTTTGAATTAGGGCTAAACAGGCGTCAACCCATTCCTCTCTCTCCCCATTGTGCTTACGATCCATTATCGCGAGAGCCGCAGCAACCCGAGAAGACAACAATGAAGTAGATGGCGAAGGCTAGGGAAAGAACGACCAAAAAGAAAATGGAAAAAAGCAGTGAAGCGGGAGAACACAAAGGATGCACCGTTTGTGGGGGCGCGACGCGAAAGAAATGTTTGGCATCGGTGTCGTCTGCTATTTATTGCATCTGCATTGTGTGCAAAGTGCAATGTTAGTAGCTGAGGACGTTATCTGACGACGGATCACTCATAACTTTATTCAGACGCCATTATAATCACACTGTACAGAAAAAAAAAAACAGTATCGATACACGATATTTGCCTGATTTACCCCTTCAAACTTAAAATCACTAAGCAAATAATTTTTATACTTTGACTGGGACTCTGCCTGTGTAATTAAGTTCATTGAAACATTAGCAAAATACACCGAAATGTCCCATTCACAAGCTTTTTATCTTGAGAAAATATGGCACACTACTAGTTCAGTACCAAATTACTATCAAATAACGCACCAATCGTATTTAAATCAGTTAAAATTAAACTTTGATGATTTAAAACTATACATGTATGTAGGTGCAGTTAACTGCAATATTTGTCATTAGTCATAATTCCTCACACATGCTACTATTAACTAAATGTTGAAACGTTTTAGCTTTACATTAATCTAACAAGTTTAACTATCAGAATATTCCATCTATGTACATATGTACATATCTATGTATGTAGTAATTTGACTCGAAACACAATTTTAAAGCCCTCTGTCACGGCCACGACTCATTACTTCATTTATCGACTCGACATAATTTTTTTTTTTTTTTTTTTTTTTCTTTATGTTTTCTCCAATATAATATATTGTGTATTATCTATGCAAAAGCCCCAACAGGCGTATAATAAATAAATAAATAAACTAGTGCGGAAATCTGTTTTAAAATAAAAATGTTGTCTGTCCTGTGTGTATTGAGTATAAAGCACTATCGAGCTTATGCGCAACACTGAAAGTTTTTGTACGTGTTTACTGATAACAAAACAAGCTGATGATACCTGAATCACGTTGTATATGAAAGTATAATTTGAACTTAACATACTTGTCCGGCAAAAGTGTAAAAGGCAAAAGTGTACTCTAGTACAAAGTGTGGCGGTGGCAAAGAGGACAGAAGGGGGTAAGTGGGTGGGGTGCGTATGGTGGCAGGTAGCGCGATAAGCCGACCCCGTACAAAAGCGAGAAATTAAAATTGTTTTGTTTGCGCGGTTGGGGCTTTGCGCCCCGTCAACTGCTGAGCCCTGGGGCTTTTGGGGGCTTAGCACCCTCTCGGAGAGACCTCCACGACCCCATACTCCCAACACCCACACACAGAACTCCCACAAGAATAATGGCCCGCACGAGCCCCCGACAAGCAGAGATTGAAAAATCTCACTTGATCCGCCCTGTTGCTGAACAACTTGATTTTTCACCCTTCGCGCGCCGACACTGATTTTTATCGCGGAACACGTACAAACTCACAGCTACCCTCACGTCTTTTGACACACGCTAGAAATCTTGATTACGCTTCGTGCCATCGAAAAACAATCTTGCGACGCCATCACACAACTTTCTCACCGTTGGAATAATTATAAACATGTACATATACATAGAATACCATAGATAGGCCATTCCAAACAAATTTTCCTGGAGAAAGCGTCAGAAGCAACGGGGGTGTGCGGGGTGTCTAAAGTGCGGGGAATTCCCAAAAAAAAGAAGTCAAGCAAAATGCATGCCTGCAAGGCATGCCCTTTTTGTATGTCATTTTTCGGGCGCTAAGGCCTATCTATGCATGTACATACATACATATATTGTAAAGAAGAAAACATAAAACTAAGATGGAGCGCTTTTGAAAGAATGAACATATGTAGTTTTTACATCCAACATCCCGCCACGACCAATGCGTACTGCCGGTTATGGCGTACGGATGTGAAACGTTAATGCTGAATATTCAAGAATGTTACTTTGTATGCTCGGTATAACAAGAAAATATCGCAAAAGGAATACATGGGTAAGAAGCATGACTAAAGTAACGGATATAGTGGCCAATATAGCGGAACGTGTAAAAAAGCTGAAATGGCAATGGGCAAGAATGGATGGCAGGTGAACGCGAGAAATACTGGAATGCTATCTGAGAGGATGTGAAAGAAAGCAAGGTAGACCGAGTGGAGGACGGGCTGATGAATTGATAAGAATGTGTAGAGTCAAGTGGATGCAGATGGAGTACAGAATGGAAGGGGATTGGAGAGGCCTTTATTCAGCAGTGGATGGTGAACGGCTGAAAATGATAATGATGATGACATATATTGATTCGAAAGTATGCTAAGATCAAAAGGATCCAACCCCGTACTTCGTTTTACAGATGTTAATACTTTGAAGACAATCTGAACGTTTGTTTTTGTTGGGAAACTCAGACGGAGCACTCTCTCTCTCACCCCATTGTTTTTCTTCTGTTTCCAGCATTTGACAAAGTTGTTCAACACCTTAAATGGGGGGTTGCGTGCATCCGGCCGTATTTTTCATCTGCTCACTCTCTCTCTGTATTTACTAAAACAACATCTCGCTCGGATTTATCATTCTTTGTATATTTAAACTGTCGCGGGGTAGTTGACGTTGGACTTATGCAACAGAGATATCGCGACGTAACTAAATTTGCATTCACTCTAATAATCCAATTTGAATTTAACTAATAAAAAAATCTCAATGTATTCCATTTGAATATACGTGGGTGATAAAGCTGGCCCCAATCCTACATTTTATATGGAAAATTGGTACTCAGACGTAATATTCTGCACAATTGGGATTGATGAACACGGTCGGCGAGGATATGTCGGAAGTGGCAACCCTAATTTCCGCAGCTTCCGTCCCACAACCCTTAACGCCGTGTCGTTCCGGTTAAGTGGTGAGTGGTGTGATCATCACGTACAAACTACCACTACTTCCCAGTTGTTTTATTTTTGGACACGTGCCATGCACTTCTAAAGAGAACCAACGCTCAATTCCATCGGCGTACAGAGTACTAATTTCATTAAAATAATTTATTTATAAGTCTAGCACTAGCAACAGTTTTTTTTTCATCTATGCTGTTCTGTGAAGTATCTTCGATATAATTTATCACCCAAATAGTTGTTGTTGGTTCCTTTTACAGCTGTCGTTGTACGTCTACGTCCAGCCTTTAAAGGCTAAGCCCATAATCGGGCTTCGATTCAAGCTCAGTTTTCCGGATCTTAAGCTACTTACTCCCTCAGTTCCGTTCAGGGTTATTATGAACTTATAAAGAGGGGCTCAAACGAAAAGATAACTGATCTTAGACGATGCCGAGAGGGACGTGATCCTCGTTCGCATTGGACAGGCACGTCCGCGACCCACAGTTTGCACCCCCTGCCACCCACCCACAGCCCAACTAGATCAGATGAAGTCACGAAGAAACTTTTCCGCATAGGCTTGTTTATTTTTCTGTATATATGTAAGTACTAGGAAATCCAGTATACTGCGTCACATATACCAAGTGTACAATATTCTCATCTCAGGTATCGCAACGAAGTGTGTACTTATATATGGGGGGGGTCGGACGAATGACCCATTCACGGCTATTACGATTCAATTTCAACCCCTCCTCGTCCTTTTCGCGTGGTGTTATCCCGACGAAACATGATGTCGTGCTTTTTTGCCGCCACTTCCCGTTACTCATTACGTTTAATTCCTTCCGTTGTCGCCGGGGGCGGAAGGCCCCAAACAAAGGGTCCCCGATAACAAGGTTGTGATGTCTCCTCCCCTCCCCCTCCCTTTAACCCCTCCCCCTTCCTCCCCTATGGCACCGGAAGACACAGTCCCCTCAGAGGGCGCTATGCCACCGTCGACTTCCGGTACGTGGTGGAAGCTTCTTTCGCGTGAGCTTCCACGTGCAATGAGTGCTTTCTTCACGTACAGGTGTTGCAAACTTTCAAACTGTGGAAAAATGTGTTGTTCCACTTTTCACAACAAAAAAATTATCTTTGTCATGTATTTACATGACAAAGTAAACTGTAAACTGAAAACGAAAAACTAATAATTCCTTTGTGCAATGTGTGTGAATGAGACATTTTACATTAAGTATGGGGACATTTTTTACATACCTATATAACGGATTTCAATTATAATTGCAATAATGATCATCATGAATTCAACCCTCTAATGAAAGGCTGAAGAGAATGAGTCTAACCTCTTTGGAGACGGGAAGATTGAGACGTCATCTAATAGAAGTGTATAAAATAATAAATAATAAATATAAATGCCCAATAAAAAACATTCTCACGTTCAATAAAAACTCACATCTCAGAGTTCATACACTGAAACTCCTAAAAGACATATCTAACAAAATTGTCAGAGACTCGTTCTTTTCAAATAGAGTGGTCAAAGTTTGGGACCGCCTGCCAAATCAACTAGAAACTTCTGAAAATATAAATCTGTTTAAAAATCATCTCAACAAGTTTTTGAATATATGTAAATGGATTTTTGTAATAATAACTAATAAAAAAAAATTAAAAACTTTATGTACAATTTATATCAGACCCCTGGGCTCCATCAACTATGCCGCCTGCCCATGTATTTTAAATACATTAATAAATAAATACTATTCAATAAGTAGATACCTGGTAAAATTGAAATATCCAGCACGTTTAGATATAAAACGTAAACGATAACGTTTGTAAAGGAAAAAGAGATACTTTAATAATAAAAAATAAGTGATGATCTTCTTTTTATATCTAATATAATTTAATTGTTTATTTCGTTGTTCACCAGAAAACAATGCTAAACCACTGAATGGTTGGTCCTTGGAAATTTCGTTAATATCATAATATTGCAGATAAGAAACGTGCGTCAAAGCGAAACTGCAATAGAATCAAATGCGCTACTTAAAATTGGCAAACGTTCGGTTTCATCAAATAAGTCATTTTTATGTATTTGAATACATTTTAAGCGATACTCTATGTGCATGTTAAGTGAAAAACTAACGAAAAAGTTAAACATCCCTGCACTATATCCTGGAATAGTGGTAGTTTGGCGGTAAAGTGTCGCAGATAATACGGCAACCGTGCAACAGAATACGCGGGGCTGGGAAATGTGCAACCTCTTTGCTCTTTGCCACAATCTTCCTGAAAGGAAGTCTGAGAGATCTAATAAAAAAGAAGTGGGATACAACACCGAGTCACACACCGAGAGACGAAAATGAACACACTCCGTGAATACGTACATATGTACGTACCTACGTTAGCATTTATCGGGTATGACGTTACGACACCCCATACAAACCCGAAGATACTACTGGAAGTCTACTAGATATCTATCGCGAGAGTGAATCGGGAATTTTCCGGAAATTCAAAACGTAGCACTACGTACTCGTGGAAGTGTCTCGGTGGTCCACCAGCCGATTTGTACAACCCCGAACCGGTAATCCGGAACAGCGAGCCGCTCGTTCCGGTTTATCGGATGCGATCGAACCGGTTAAAGCTTTGTGCTCGAGCATTCCCCTCCCCCAATAAACAACTCGCCAATTGTAATCCAATTTATCATCCGGACGCACTCTGGACGGATTGATTGGGCACGAAACGGGGAAAAATCGTACAAATTGGATTTAACGTCGATGTAAATTAATACTAGGGATGCTTTTTTTAATGCAGCAACCCCTGTCAATGACGCTTTCATTTTACAATCAGTTCGGAATAATATCAAAGAGATTACAATCTAATCGAGACTACAATACTATATGTACATACATACTAAATATATTATAATAAAATATGATACAAAAATAAATTAAGATACGTCACTGATAAGTCATAGAAGAAAATTAATTGTCAATGATCATCTAACATTCTTCATGATCTATTTTCTAGGAATCGTATTTAATTTCACTTTATTCAATACAGTTTATTAATATAAAATCTGTCATCAATAATGTGCTATACTGTTTACAATGAATATTCATCGGGCTTGGTTTATTATAGTCGGTTTGATTATTGTTTATTTATTTACAAACAAAAAAGTAACTTAAAGCTAAAATTACAAAATAAACTTAAAACTTAAACTTTGTTTTAAGGCTGCCAGAAATCTATCAATTCGGTTTATATTTTTATGACCTTCCGGCAGTCCATTGTATTCAACAACACTCCTGTACAAGAACTACCTGATTTCAAATTATCAACTATTAATTTATTCTTATACCTACGTATATTATATCTCCTTATTAAATAATTTGGTAATTAATTCCCACCTAAATTAAAAAAAAATACTATCACGCACACTTTTAAGGTTTCACTCACATTCATTCGACATATTTCTTATACTAGTTAATCTATTTACATTTAAAATACATACTCCGCATAACTCTATTTTGCAATTTTTGCAACTTATCTTTAATTGACCTATTTACTAAATTTAAAAATGAACCACAATATATAAAATGAGGAAAATTATTGCACTATAATGCTGTACCTACCTGAAAAGTGCCTAATTCTTCGGAATTACATATTTCAAACCCTATGTGATGTTTTTTAATGAATATGTAATTCAGGCAAACTTCACTATACTCACGTATTACCTCTATATCATTTATAATATTGTCTTTCTCAACCAAATTTCTCTCCTCTATGCACAAGAAAAATCATTCCAAAAACATCTCAAGAGAATATGATTGATCGATTTACACAGTCCAACTATTCTGTCAACGAACAAACGATCAATATTTCCAACTTTAAGTTTTCCACCAATCTACACATTCGTCGCAATGACAGCTCACACGAAACTTGGACGATTATAAAAATTGGTGACACGCTAAATTTTACAAACGCGACTTCACTGTCACTCCATTAAAAACACACACAGACCGAAAGAACGACTGTCACACGTCATGTGATTTATGCTTTCTGTATCGCACAAAGAGCATGTCCAAGTCGAATTAAAAATGAAAACGTCACGCGTTATACGCGACGACATAACGCTAGTCGAACGTACATATGTACATATGTACGTATGTTCGTGTATGTATTAATATGTATGCGTTACACCCTCACACCCCTTTTCATCCACCCACCTCACTTCCAACAACCCTGTGGCTTTTGTTCGACATCGTTCGACTGTCGTCGCACGCACCCGTCATTCGTGAAATAAATAATACAACGCGATGATTTACCGCGACCGGGGGTCCCCGCTATGTTGATTGCCAGGTGTATCGTTTCGACGTGTGTCACCTGTAAAATATATACCTACGACGCTATGATGATAACCGGTCGCAAATTTGTGTACGTTGTACCTACTTGTGTACCCGTTTGCGGTTTTTTCAGAGGGGAATCATGGGAAAAGGTCGCGCCGCTTGCGTTTATTGCGTGTGATTGATGAAGACGTTGACGTTGAGGTGATGGGAACCGCGATCGTCGACAAATTGTGAATACGCAAAAAAACAAAATATAAACTAGAAGCGGTACGAAACAAAAGGAGCGGCCGCGTGGGAAAAGTGAGTGATGATATTCAATTTTGCGAAAAAATTAATTAATTGTACTGACAACAGTTTGTGTGGCGCTGATTGATATCGAGCGCGCGCGCGCGCGCAAAACTTGCGAATGTAAAAGGATACTTTGTGCAATTGTTTTATTTTACATTTAATTCGGATACGTAAAGGTATCTGGGACATACATAAGTTGTCCTGTCATTAAAATAAAATCATCTTCTGTAATATGATATTTGATACAACAGCGTTATACAAAGTGATTCACATCTTATTATTCATATATGTATTGTAAACTAGCGAGTGCCCGTTGACAGTGTCACAAGGTGGTTGTCACCATGCACGTGGCGTGTAAATTTGGGCTGCGTGTTTCTCCTTTCGTCGAAGTCTCCCCATATAAATGCGAGCGTGACGGGCGCAGATTCCTGGGCTTTTATTTACAGTAATAGTGACAAAAAAGAAATTTAGTAGGATAGGAAAATTTATCAGAAAATCAGAAATCAGAAAAAAATGATCAGAAAATATTAATAGATATGTACCTATGTATGTATGTATGTATGTATATGACAGAAAAATAAATTAACGAATGAAAATGGTTTCTGTGGATGAATCCAGTATCAAACTTAACCGAACCATACCAAACCTAACCATAGCAAACCTAATCATAACAAGCCTAACCATAAAAAACATAACTATAACAAATATAACCACAACAATCCTAACCAAAGTACACTTATGTGACTTGACCCAATAAAAGTTAAACTAACTGCAAATTCACGTAATAATACCTATTTTTTTCTCCAAATGAATTAATTACTCGATCCCTTACTTCATATACCACGAATTAAGGACTCTGTATATATTTTCACATAACACATCACCCTTTCACACGCATAGTTCATCAAGTGCTGAATGCGTGTAGGTCCTTTGGCATTTTGGTACGTTGCCGGTTTTCCCCTGTCGCTTCTATATATCTATCCGACTGTAAATTTGATACAATTTAAAGACGGGTAATTAAATATGATGGATCGATCCGACGACCCTCAAGTTATTTTCACAATATGCGCACCATGAAAATTCGACATTGAAATGCGCCGAAAAAGATCGCGATTACACCGGAAACTTACCCCCTGCACCTAGTCGAAATTAGCAAACAGAATGTGTCGGATAGTCGTTGTGGTGGATGATTGATGAAGACAAGTTGACTTATCGGAAAGGCAGAAGGTACTAGAGCGGCTAAATGTTAATTTGAATAACATCAACCTTGTAAGCTAGAATCACACTGAAAGGGGTAGGTAGTTAGAGCTTTAACGCTCAAAGCGTGCATAATTGATAACGATACAAAATTTTAAAATCAATTTGAAACAAATTCTATTCTGAAACCTGGATATTATGCAACACTCACAATCTCACAATATCATCACACACATAACTTTAAGCTCGGTAAACTATAAAACCATCAGTTTGTTGAAATTATTTCAATTCTCCATTCTTCATAGCCTGTAAGACAGAATAGTTTGCATACGAATTTACATCAAACGACCAATTTCTGTTTACAAGAATGAAATCTTATAGAACTAATGAAAAATTAAAATTTCATACATCCTTAATTGAATTTCCAAAATTTTCAACAATCTTTTGATCTACGCTTTATAAATACATAACTATTCTGTTTGCCCTTCATATGATGGTGGATTCGAACCCCACCCATGCGCGCAGGTTTGTACAATAACAGTACAGCTCATAGCCCGTTTGACATTGGATGAAACAATTGTATAGAGTACCGTTGATTGAATGGATTTATGGCCATAAATTCGCGTTTTTGACTCTAATCAGCTTTGACAGATAGCGGCTTGTTGCCAACACACCGCTAGTAAAACTGTCTGTTAAATTGGAAACAGTAGTGTGACCTCAACGACCCAGATGGACAGGTAGGCAGATTTTAACCCTATAGTATAATGTAGGTACAGATATATCGATGGGTTAGTGTAGATATTGTATATCCATTTTTACCAAAATTGAGTTATCATACACAAAACGTCCATCTGCATCAAACCTTCATGTTTAAAAAGTATTGTATGTCCAAATATACAAAATTATTGCCTTATTTAAATATAATATGTCAATTTCGTCCATATTTTTCATGCAAAAGAGATGTATGTCACTTACAATATTTTAAAACAAAACTGGACATACAATATCTGTGCACCAACCCATCGATGTGTATATCTTTATACATATACACGTATAACTGCTATACCACAACTGTCTATAATAATCTTAATCCAAAATTGTTAAACTTTCATGTACCTACTCTTAATTGTAATTCAACTCGATTAATTTGACTGTTTCTAACATGTTTAATACCTATAGGAAATAATGAGAGTGCAACAACTGTAAAAACACAAAGAGAAAAAATAAAACGAACAATGGCAATAACTGCAACGCAATAGCGTTAACATACATAACATACGGTCATAGACGTCGACAATGCAATGGCTTGTTGACGAAAAAAACAAATGTGCATTCGAGCGCATCGCCCACTTTTCGCCGGCCACCCCTTCTCATCCCATTTGATAAATATAGATTTTACAATTTATACGTCCATTTCGAAATTGAATTATTTATCCAAACACGGGGTAAGCCCCCGGGGGCCAAACGTAACAGGATGGGCCCCCGATTGAATCGCCGCGTTTCCCCTCTAACCTCCATACCCCCGCCCCACCCCACCCCTCACCTTTATCCACCCCTAGCGTGAAACGCACCTAGGCGATGTGCATCGAGGATGGGTGAAAAGGGGGTGGTGAGCCGTTGATACGGCCAATGCGGTAATCATATTTCAAAACCGTGCTCAGAGCGTACGGGGGGGTGCATTTTAAAACCACTCATATCCCCACACACCCCACCCGATCGAAAAAAATTGGGATTTGTGGGGATGTGCGGAGAATCAAATCCGATGACGAATTTCGCATTTGTACGCGTTAAGCTTCGAGTAATTAATTGCACTTGGAATTTGTCAACAATTGCATCTACATATGTATGTATGTATGTACATATAGTAGGTTTAAGCGTGCAGTGAATGTATTTCATAATAAATGTAGCACGATTGCGCTCGCAAATAATGTTATTAATCAATGTCTTTTGCACTGCAATCGTTATGTTTTCGTTAGTTACCAGTATAAATTAGATAGTGACTTAACCGCGATCGAAAATCATATTTTTTTCTGCTGTTTTAGAATTTTCGCACAAAGCTTTGAACTAATTTGGCATGGTATTTCATAGTAAAATAGTGCACGTCTGACGGCAATGTTTTGACAAGTAAAAATTATCCAATCAAAGTGTAAACAATCTATTTCAAATGTTCATATTCAATCGTATCCTACTAGAACTGTTTAGAACGATAAATGAACTTTGCTTATTATATAAACTCCTAAGAAATTTGGTTAACATCCCTCATTTCCTTCAGTTGCCTTTCAGAACCACAATCCTAATCTGTTCCACATAAAGTACAAAAATTAAAATTTCTCTCTCATTTCATTCATTTATAGAACATGTAATTTACCTTTAACGAAATTCCAAGCAATGCATATCGATACATTTGCTTACAATCTTTCAATATTTAAAACCCCTGTATAAAAATAACTTTCTAATTCCTAATTCTATTCACACCTAAAATTTACATCTCACCCTTATATTATTATTCTATATTTACTACTGTTATTATAGATAGTTGATAGTTATTTATACCTAGGACAATTTGGTGTATATGACTGGATGTAAAGAAGAAAAAATAAAACTTTTGGAAGAATGAACATCGTTTTTAAATCCAACATCCCGCTATGCTTATAACGGCATACGACAAATGCGTACTGCCAATTATGACGTATGGTTGTAAAAAGTGGATGCTGAATTCGAGAATGTTACGAAGGATCCAATGCGCACATTCCATACTTCTCTGTGCACTGTGCACAGAAAAGTATGGGAGCGACAAGAATGGATGACAGATGTACGCGAGAAATACTGGAATAATATCCGAGAGGATGTGAAAGAAAGCGAGGTAGACCAAATGGACGATGGGCTGGTGAATTGAGAAGAATGTGTGGAGTCAAGTACATGCAGATTACTGACTACTGTTGTGCCAAATTTGATTATACATATTGTAGTAGCTATTCTGGTATACCTAAGGCCGGTTTCACAGGGCACGGTTTGTCCAGGCTCCTTTGTCGGCGCGTGTTGTACGGCGCGGTTGACAAAAGAGCCGCGACAAACCGTGCCGTAAAACCGTGCCCTGTGAAACCGGCCTAAGACAACATTTTATTTTATTGTATACCTACTGTAATGCATGTATGTTCCTTTCTTTTAAATATGTACATAGTAGTGAAAACTGTCGTATTCAAAGTAATATATGTCACGAAGGGTTTCAAATATACATTATCGTGAACTAAATGGATTGCGTCTGTACAGACCAACCCCTTTGCCCCCTTCCTGTAATTTTATGAGTATTTTTTTGGGTTGAGCCGACCGCCCACCATGAATAATCCGTCGTGCGATGCGACCTGATCGCATTTACCAATTACGCCTTTCGCGATCGCCGTTCGAGTGAACTTTTTCGTAAATGATGAACGACCCCGTCGCGTCCCTTCCATAAATCATTTTTTTTCAAAACGCGCCTGGGGGTGTTTACAGCCCGATCGGACAGATTGGCCCCTGTCGTCGTCAGCGTTTCTCAAACTGTGCGGCGTTCGTGCAAACACGACGGTGGGTGGTGCCGTTATCGCCGAAAATTGGTAAACAGTAAGCAAATGGCCCATAAATTACGTCGTTATCGCCGAATTCGTGCTGTCATTTGATAGGTTACTTATATTCACGGTAATAAATTACTCGTTTTTATTATTATGTGCGGCGCGCGATAACGAACTGTGTCGTACAAACGTATAGTGCGTTATTAACTAAAAACACAACAACAAAAAAAATCATGGCGAATTTTAACAAGGGGATTGCTTGTAATGTATGCGTTGATGTTAACACAGGCGTAAATTATTTTTATATTACATGCAACTATTATACACATGTACATACATAGGTACATCTAATGCTAAAATCTACTTACCATTTTTATGAGTGTATGTTAAGTTTTTATAATACACAGCTGGTTTACCAGTCCGCAATCCCCACCTGTATGCGCTTGTTTGTACAATAACAGTAGAGCCCATAGCCAGTTTGCCAGTACTTTAATCAATTGTATAGTGCAGTGATCTGCAACTGTAGGTAAGTGACACTTAATTGTTATTTTTGGGTATTGGACACTCCGCGTGCCACTAAAACTTTATTTTATTTGAAAAATTGCAATAAATACCTTCAGACATCAGTAATAAGGTTTATTTTAAGAGCTCTCCGTATATGAATGCAGCATCATTCTCTAGGCTGTGCCGCCGAAAACCTTCCGCGTGCCACA
Organism: Parapsyche elsis; assembly: GCA_022651745.1. Lineage (NCBI taxonomy): Eukaryota > Metazoa > Arthropoda > Insecta > Trichoptera > Hydropsychidae > Parapsyche > Parapsyche elsis. The sequence goes on along the minus strand of JAGVSN010000002.1, from coordinate 8,416,022 downwards.
GGTTGCCGACCACTGAACTATAGTGTACCGTTGATTGAACGGGTTAATGGCCGTACAATTGCGTTGACGACTCTAAACAACTTTGACTGCCAGCGGATTGTTATCAACCCACCACATTTTGTTATGTTGACAATGCTAGCGTGACTGCAACGACCCAGGCAGGCAGGTAGACGCTTACGCTTACTTATGTATAGTATAGGTATAGTATTTAAAAAATATATTGAAACTAGTGTAAGCCCGTTGAATATCAACGCCCGCTGAATTTTAAATATCGTAAAGCGCGCTCGTGAAGCGTAAAACGAATTTTAAATATCGTAATATCGTAATAGAGATCCCTATTACCCAAATCGATCGATCCCCGATACCCACTGGAATTTTTTTTTTTTTTACTTTACTATTTATATTATAATTATTAATTATTATATATACAATAATTATAATTTTGTAAAAATCAAAAAAACAAAAAAAAAAATAGTTTTTATAGCGTCATCTATATGTAGGTAATGTAGGTAGGTAGGTATGTAGGCAAAGCAGAGTCACGATCCCTTGTATATGTAGGTAATGTTTAAAAAAAATAGGACTAAATTGGCCAAGGGCGATGGCAGATTAGTCTAAGGACGTTCTTCCCGAGCTTGGGGTCCTGGTTTCAATCCCCACTCGTTCTGGTTTTTTAATTATTTTTCCCCAGCGAGCGTTATCAGCAGACAGACAGACAGACGGATTTCGGCTATTATATATATAATTATAAGTAGATACCTACATATAGAGTTCCAATACTGAAATCAAAAAAACTTCCGATTGGTGAACTTTTACTAAAACCTTGATACAACTTTGATATTATCATATGTACATATATCTATGAAAAGTAGAAACATCCATTCCACCATTCCACATCCATATTAATTAAGCCCAATCGACATTTCCAAAGTACAAATTTACATAGTACAAATTTATAATTATATGACGTTTCTGTTTGATGGGATTTATGTGTAGTTATAGAAAAAAATGTATACAAATAGGGGCTGCTGTGCGTAATGAGGCGTCGCAATGTGTGCAGTCAAAACGAAATGTAAAAAATGAACGAATGGAGAATCTCGTGAACATTTTTTCCGGGACACTCTGTAGAAGGGTCGTTTATAATGTCAGCTGTCGAAAACTATTCGGATCGCGTCGATCCGCGGAAGTTTGAAAGGTGTTGCGGGCCACGGTGGGGCGAGGGTGGTTTTCCCTCGGTTTTCCCCCACACATTCACCCCAACACGGTGGAGGAAAGCGTTTTTCCCATTAATCAGCGTCAGCTCGGGGCGCTGCTGTCATTGATTTCAATCTCTCGAGCTGCCCGAAGCTGCCGCCTGTGGCAAAGGGATGCTGCAGAGCGACCTGCCATCTTGATATTAGCCGGGACGTCACTTGGCGAGAAGTGCTCGCCGACCTGCCCGCACATATATCATCCGACCAGGCCATTACCACCACTAACCCACCCCTGCTTAACCCCTTTCTCCCACCCACCACCCACTTAACCCTACACCGCCCTATGAAATATGTCTAGGCAACTGTCGTCGCCTGACTTCACCGGCGAAACCCTACCGAGCAATTGGACAGTGATCTCTATTTATGTCGCTCACGCACTACTTTGCTATTGCACAAACGTCAAATTCCAACTAAAATTATCATATCATCACAATATGTACTAGTAGTTTAGTTTAATACAAAACATGACAGTTATATAAGTGATTTAAAGTTCAATCGTGTCCTTATACTCTCATGCCGGCACTTCACGGCCAGCGGGTACCCCCACTCCTCGGCTAGACGTCAGGTAGCAGTGATGCCGCCACTTTACATTGGGTAAGCGCTGACGAGCAGTACCGAGCGTCCACGTGTGGGTATATCACTCGAACTTTTTCGCGTTAAGGCCAACGTACTGTATGAGCACTCGCGGTGGATCGCTCGAAGTCGAGCGAACCGCGAAGGAAACAACATGGCGGACCCTTCCCCCTCTACATTCAGTGTTGTCTGTGCGGTTGGTTGACACTAGGGTGGCGCGACCAGCGATACGATAGCAGCGCTCTGGCCACGCGTGTCACTTCCATGCGAATGCTCGTCAGCATTCGACGACGTCACCCAAGGCCAATCCTTCGCGAGAATGTGAAGCGGCGGCATCACATTCGCGCGAATGTTCGCCAACCGTTGGCCTTAGGTGACGTCGTCGAATGCTAACGAGCATTCGCATGGAAGTGACTGAATGTGTGACACTGAATGTGGAGTGGGGGAGGTCCGCCATCTTGCTTTGTTCGCATTTTAGGATTTTAGAATTCTGTCAGTGCGTTGACCTAAACGCGAACAAGCGCAAGCGACCTCCTACACATGGACGATCGGGATTGCTCGTCAGCGCTCGCCGAATGTGAAGTGCCGGCATCAAAGTTCGGTGTTGATAAGCGCAACGCTAATAAGCGTTATTGTTAAACAAAGGAGATATTGTTGTTACTTTTGTCTTAATTCTATGGCATGTCAAATTTGTACAGATGCACATTATTCTGTTCTTAGATCGAATGCAAATTAGGTAACGTAATTAGTTTGTCATACCAAATGCACACGTATTCAAAATCATAAATGTTCCTGTCCAAAGCTTCAATATTAAATTACATGAAAAAAATATATAAACAAGTTTCTTTTACAAAACGCTTGAATATCAAATGTCATGCAAATTCATTTATTGAATTTTAAATGCGACATGATATTGATACGTTTAATGAAGATTTGCATTTAAAATGTACATTTTTTTTTGTAAGCCTTGACCTCTTCCTTAAATAACTTTTTTTTTACAATTATGTACATAGATCTAAGATTAAAAAATAGCTATTTCTAAACACTCGAGACAAAACATTGTATTCACCAAAATAACCACTAAGCGTTGAATGCATTTGAGACCAGGATTCAAATCACAGAATGAATCATTCCAAATGTAAATCCGACAGAATACATACATATGTACCTACATACAATACAGAAACTTTATACCGTATCTCTAAATCTAATGACATTCTAGCGACATTCAGTATGCCAGACTATCACATACGCGTTTTATTGATTCAAAAAACCACCACACTCTCGCCTCTCAAACTTTTGCATGATAACATTATGTTTTTCGATCTACTCGGGATTCTCTCCACATTTTCCACACACATATGTACCTATAATATATGTATGTACATACATATGGCGAGGTGTGTTTTTTGGGGCCCGGGTGGCGAGGGCACGTAGCTTCCTGAAGATGATTTATGTTCGCCTTATCTAATGGCCTATCGATCATGTGACGCAATACGTACAACAGCTCATAATGCCAGTCCATTTATCATCTATCACTCGGCTAGCACTACCAAATAATCTTCGACGTATTTACGCTGATAAATCATGAATATTAAACCGTGTATGCCCCGGCTGGCACACGGGTGTGTGTGTAATAAAAAAGTCGCAATATATTATCGCCGCTTACTCAATCACGTGCCAAGAGCAAATACCAAAACTGAGCGCAAAAGTGAACCGAATTTAAGCTTGTAAAAAAATGACGTATTCAGCAGCAAACTGGTATCGTAAGCTATCGCAAGAGTGTATTTCAGGTTTGACTGTTATATAAATACCGACATTTGTCAATAAGTGTCAATCGCAAATGACAGGAAGCTAAAAGGTTTTAGAAATATAATGGCGCATGTGGCTTGAGGTGACTTTTGATTGAATTGATGCAAAAGCACAAGAAAATTTAATAAAAATCTACCTGTGGTACATATGAATTACAAATACCTCTACGCCTTATTATAAAAAGTAACATGTACATACACGAGCAAAAAGACAGTGAATCGATCAAGCTATAAACATGTGTATGTATGTACATACATATGTAGAGTAATTTTGAATAAAACGTATGTAGTTATACATAGTGGTATAGAGCTTGAAAGCTTATGAAGTATCCGTTTGCCTCGGAATCAAAGTTTATACCACCTTTGAATTGCTGATAAAATTTAGAGCTCTTCTCAATTTGTATGTTTACTATGAATTGCGTTTTATTATAACATCCTAAACGAACTTTCTTCGTCAGCTTTACAATACCCTTACAAAATAATAAAAATTTAGGGGTGTCACTTCAGCCTTCTATCAACACGAATCGACTAATCTGGACAAGGACGAACTTTGACTCTTCACAATCATTACTTAACGCCTCCGTCGATGGATTGAGAAGATTACTTAGGTATACCACTTACAGCATCTCCTTCATCTCGTTCAAACACCCACCCACTACCTACCCACCCACCCATCAGATAAAAAGTTCCGAACGGCGAAAGACCAACCGCTGTCGCAAGTCTGAAGATTGTGTCCGGATTAGGAGGCAGCGGGGTGGGTGGGTTAGGGTGGTGCGAAATGCACGACGCCGTGACGGGTCACATTATTTCAGGACTTAGATGAATATCTAACATAAAGCTTTAAAAAAGCTCTCGAAAATAGACACTAATCTCCCGGCGTGCACGGAGTATTTGCCTGGGGGGTAGGCAGGCAGTGTAGGTGGGGTAGAAAGTCAACCCTCTGACGGGCGAGGGCTGTAAGTAAAATAAATTCTCGACTCGTGACACTCAGAGACTTGAAAGCCGTATATATAATTTTTTAAATTAAATTACTTGTCATGCGACATTGTGATCGTGCGAAAATTCGACATTGAGATTTTCACTGATTTGTATCAGGTATCATCCCCTGATCACGTTTTTATGATTTCTGGAAAATGTGTGTATGGCTGTGTGTCTGTGTGTCGGTGTGTCGGTGTACTTTTTAACATTAACTTTTTCTCCGAAACTATCTAGTCTATCAAGCTGAAATTTCATATCTATTATTTTCACGTAAGGTGTAAGAGATATTATGATTTTGGTCAACATCCGCCAACCAGAAGTGGCAGTTTACTCTTGAACGAGATTTTGTTTTTTTATTTTTTTCGGCCTTTTAAATATGTAATGTCTTGAGACAAATACCCAGTTATGAAAAAAAAAATCATTAAAATCAGTTAACCGAAAGTTGGGTTTTCTTGTAGAAAAGTCAAAAATCCTGTTACCACGAAATATTTCTGAAACTATTTAACCGATCAAGCTGAAAATTTATATTTATAATATTCATATAAAATTTAAGAGTTGATAAGGTTTTGATCAAAATCCGCCGACCGGAATTGGTAGTTTTTTCTATTTGAATATATGCCGAAGATCGTATTTTACATACGCGCGCGCACTCAACACAATCATTTCATGATATGTATGTACATATGTATGGTGGTTGGTGTGGTGGTGTGCATGCGTTTTATTTACTTTCGTACTTAAAAAATTTATTTCGTATTCCTCAAATACAAATATATGGATAAAGTCATGGATTGGCCACATCCGAATTTTTTTACATACGATACAGATATTCTACCTTACAGATTATTCCCTCAACTAGTCAGTTTGCCCGTCATATGACAGTGGATGTAACCTCATCCACCAACCCCCACCCGTGTGCGCCAGTTTGTACAATAACAGTATCTATAGCCCATAGCCCCATTGACTGTACGCGAATTAATTGTATAGTGTACCGTTGATTGAATGGGTATGGCTATAAAATCACGTTGTCGATTCAAACCGTCTTTGACAGACAGCGACTTGTTGCCAACACACCGCTAAAAAACTTTTATTTGTTATGTTAGCAATGCTAGCGTGAATTCAACAACCGAGACAGGCAGATTTTACACTACTAGAGACAGCTTTCGCTAGTATAATATTACATATAGTATGTACATATGTATGTAGTATGACACTGCAAAGTGGGCCAAAATAAAACACCCAACTTCAGATTACTGTAACATTTTTATATACTTTGAATACTATAATATTTTATTTTTAATTAAGCGAAAATACTAGGAAATTCATAATATATTACTATAAATGTAAAAAATTGGCAAAAGTTAATTTAAATATGAAAGAATTCGTAAAATATATTGACTCAATCGGACTGAGTTTCGTTTTATTTAAAATATAATAATTATTGATTATAAAATCATGTCCGAAAATAAGTTTAAAATAATACATTGAAAAATTTTATTGCAAATTCTATAATTCATTACAAATTTCGTAAGGAGTGAACGCAAGAACAAGATTTTGTTCAAAGCAATTATAAAGGTCATTTAAGTAATATATTTTTATAATTAATTTTTATATAATTCATCAAATCAAATATTGTTATTCAATTTAAATTTTGACGTTTTATTTATCGTAAAAAAAGTAAAGAATATACTCAAATGAGGTGATTCATTTTGGCCCACCGCACCACACCGCGCACTCGATTCCCCCACGCGTTTGACTACTGAAAGCATATTAAATTCGATTCTTCCGATTCGATCGACATTTTTTTATTTATTTTTTTTATTGCTGTCAAAGTCACAAAGAGACAAAGCGACGTAATGACACCGAGTGGTTTAGTGGTCAGCCTCAGAGATAGATGGGATCGGGTAGGAAATTCACAGTAGCCAACCCGAAGGCTGAACGGATAATGTGGCGCAATAAAGATTTGTGGCGATAAGCGGCCCATAAATCACACAGCCAGCAACTGGTCGAGCTCAGATAACAGACGTGTCAATATGGCGCGATGTGTGACCATGACTTGACGCTTGCAAAACGGGACACACACATACACCTTTCGGACACTCGTCAAGGCTCCATATACAAACGAGCAAACTTAAAGACATCATTAGGATCAAAAATAATTTTATATTTAACATTTCTCACACTGAAATATAATCGAAAGGATATCGCCAATCGTCTCCAGCTACTTGCAGAGTACTCGAGCAATAATATCACGTTTAAAAAGTGAACCATATGCAACGCAGTATTGTCGGGTGGTGCAATATCCGCGCTATCGCGAACGGTAGCTCGATTCGACGCAACAATTTAACACCGCGGATATGTTGAGTGTTATTATCGCAATTTCGAAATCATCGCACGCGATTGGCTAACGATGATGAATTCGTTTCTAATCCGGATTAAGTTGTTTTTGCTGAAAGAAAAATAAAATATAATAATACTGAGTCGTAAGGTAATTTGTTAAAGTTGTTATTGTTCATACGATTCTAATGGGAAGGAAAAACTTTTAATTTTTTTTAATATATCGAAAAGATGTAATCACGACACGTACTATTTTTCCTTCAGATCACGTTTTGATCTACAAATAATCTTGAAAAAAAAATAAAACGCGTATTTTAAGAACCAAACAGATTCGTAGATGATTGCTGTATAGATCGATGCGTGATCTTTATTTTGTTTTAATTGATTCTAGACGATTTCGGTAGTCACATATGTTGTATGACTGCCAGATGAACGACATAGATTTAAAACATGTGTAAGTGGCTCCGATCAAGATAATATTATTATAAAATATAGAATACCTAATCATACATTCCAAATTTAATGGGACTGATTTGCTTGTTTCATTTAAATAATAATTTTATTTCATTGAAATACATATAATGTATGTATGTAAAAAAAATCATATATCTAATGATAAAACTAAAAGGTGATAAGTTCCGAATTTCTGGTTCTATTGTGTTTTGATTTGTTACTCCTCAAGTATAAAAAATTCGGGTGCAGCCAACCCATGACTTTATATATTTAGGAATAATATTTGATAGAAGAATGCGCTGGGCCCCACAATTAGAGTCAGCGAGGTGCAAGGCGATGTGCGCGATGGCAGCGGTCTATCCGTTGTTCAACCGTCGTAGCGCTTTGTCACGATCCAATCGCATCAAAATGTATCGCGCCCTAATACTACCAATATTAACATACGCTGCGCCTGTTTGGAACAATGCCTCCACCACTAACCATACTAAACTGCAAATCGTGCAAAACAAAGCCATCAAAATCATATATAACACCCCCATGTATACTAACCTCAAAACGCTTCACTCGTGAAACAACATCCCATTTGTAACTGATATTACTAACAAATTAACCACGAAGTTTTACCAAAAAACTACCAATAACCACGCTAACAAATTAGTAAAAAGTCTCGGTGATTACGATAGTGTGTCATTACCTTTCAGGTATAATCATAGGCTCCCGAAACATAATCTGTTTTAAACCTCCGTTTACAGCAAGTCACTAGAAATAAGAATTTAATGTATCTGCATGCATACCCTATTTATTATGTATTGTATTTAAAAAAATAAAAATAAAATTTGTAAATAGGTTTTTAGCTTAAATTTTCCTACTGTAAAAACAAACACTAACGATAAAGTAAGATTATTTTCCTATTACTACTAACACACATTTATTGTAAAATGGATAATGGCCACTTGACCAGGAACCATTAGGATACGTTTTTTAGTAAATAAGAAGTATTATGAACATTATATGGATAAATAAAAGTTTAAAAAAAAAAAAAATATTTTTTTAAGTACGTAAGTAAATAAAACGCATACACCACCACCACACCAACCAAAATACATACATACATATCATGAAATTACTGTGTTGAGTGCGCCCGCGTATATAAAATACGATCTTCGGCATATATTCAAATAAGAAAAACTACCACTTCCGGTCGGCGGATTTTAATCAAAACCTTATCAACTCTTAAATTTTATATGATAATTATAAATATAAATTTTTGACTTGATCAATATGGCAGTTTCTGAAATATTCTGTGGTAAACTTTTCGACAAAAAAAAAACCCTACTTCCGGTTGACTGATTTTAATGATTTATTTTTTCGTAGCTATCAATTTTACTCAGGAGTACAACATTATAATATTGTGACGATAGTACATATTTAAAAGGCCGAAAAAAAAAAAAACAAAAAAATCGTTCAAGAGTAAACTGCCATTTCCGGTAGTCAGATGTTGACCAAACTCACAGTATCTCTTAAAGCTAACGTAAAAACTATAGATATGAAATTTTGACAAAATCGCCGGTGCCGTTTCGGAAATATTCTGTGGTAAAAGAATTTTTGAATTTTCTACACGAAAAAAACCCTACTTCCGGTTAACTGATGTTGACTAAATTCCTTATGGCTTTCACACCTTACGTGAAAATAATAGATATGAAATTTCAGCTTGATAGACTTGATAGTTTCGGAGAAAACACACATACAAACACACACACACACACACACGAGTACACAGACATACAGACATTTTCCAGAAATCATATCGAGTATCATCAGGGGATGATACTCGATCCAAATCAGTCAAAATCTCGAGGTCGAATTTTCGCACGATCACAATACTTTATCCGATTAGGATAAAGTAAAAATGGGATAGTGCTAATTTGGATGCAAAATAGTAAGGCAATTATCACGGATTAGCTTGAAAAAAGCAATAAATATTTTGACGCCACCAGCGGTGAGTAGTATGGATCTTTGAAAATATACCAGTGATTCTAAACGATTCATATGTCATGACTTCACGAGTTATAGGAGAAATTACTATGATTAACTATTAGCATTTTCGTCCACTTTCCCCGTTATTAATTTATGCATAGGTACGCATATTATGTGCAAAATACAAATGCACCACTTTTAAAACACTGCGGGTGTGCATTTAATATTTGTAAATGCACAATGAGAGTCGTTTTAACAGTCGAGCGGTTCGATTGTGGTCGGACACCACAATAACCGAGCATAATAACCCTTTCACAGCTTGCACCTTATGAAAGCTCATTAATACGTTTGCCGACAAAAATTTTATTAACACTTCGACGACCGCGTTCTTTACTTTTTTGTTGTTTGCCCCTGCATTAAATCGAACAAACGCTTGCCGCATCGTCGCATCATTGAATAAAATTAATAATTAAAAATACGAATCAATATTTATACGTTTGATGAATTTGAATTTGTGTACGTGCGGATTTTATACTTAGTATATGGAAAGTTTGAATTTTCCGCCAAGTGAAACTTTTCGCTTAATACGACAATGTAGTCGCTTGAGCTCCCTCGCAATTTTGCGTCGCTCGGATAAGCTGTGTTAATTATTCATACGATCCGGTGCCGGATTTGAAAGGTTTTCAGTGTCACGTCACATTTTTAAAGGACGTGAAAACTGCGCTTTGTCCGATGGCGATCGACTCCTGCATATTTGATGGACAAAACCGTTCGAGGAGATCCGCTTCGACACCGTTTGCGAATTTAGAAACGACCGTCTGAACATTTGCTATCACTCTATAAAACTTAGCAATTCACAGTTCAATATACAATTTAACAATTTTAAAGCTATGGCTGCTTAAAATGTGATAGTTTATTTTGGACCACCGTATGTGTACACTATTAGACTAAGCTTATATCAATAAATTGTATCTAAGCGATATGTCACTTATAAGAGGATTATCGTTTCAAAATCGCAAAAATAAACATGTCAAAATGTCATTGACAGTTTTATCCGTTGATATTTATAAAAAAAAATTGAATTTTTACAAAAATAAACATACCTACCTGAAACGCATTATAATATCTACTAGTATAAACATAGAATTTGTGTTATCGATATTTCGCATACGCTACGTGTCAATATGTGACTATTTTTTTATCACTCGATGATGAATCACTTTGACAATTTTCCAGATACGATGCGATATTAAATTGTACAATGAATAGGTAGTACAGTTTTCTCACTGCCAGGTGTTGATTCGATGTCGATTTGTTTATTTTATGCGTTTAAAAGCCGATGCAAAGTCCCGGTGGTAATAATTTATTTATTATCGTCGGGCAATAAATAACGAATAACCATCGAGATTTTCCAAAGGTCCCCCCCTCCTTGTAAAATGAATTTATCGCGAACGGCTTTTTTATCGCACCGTTTCATTTCTTTGCGTTTGCACTTTGATAAATGCACTCGGGCGATGCATGCCTAATTCGCTGTGTATAAATAATAAATTGCAGAGCATAAAGAAAAGCGCATTAGTGGACCGACCCGTTCGAACGGCAAACGCGAACAATGGCCGCCGAGCGGACGAACAATGGCGGCCGCGCTAAAAAAGTCTCCGCTTACACACAAATCAAGTTGAGCGAATAAATTTGTTTTGTGAGCGAGGAAATAAAATGAATAATAAAAAAAAAAAAAAAACGGATGAAAACACGCGCAGTAAGCCGTCATCAATTAAGACGTGAAAAATTACGGGTGAAGCGTGAAAAAAATGTATTCGGAGATGTAAAAATGTACCAACGGGAGACTTTCATCAAATTTATTAATGACTGTCCCTGTGCGAGCTTCTTACTCCATTACTTGATATGTTATACTCAATTATCATATTGATACTTGGTTCGATTGGATTTAGTGCGAATTTTCAAAACTCACTATCGAAACTGTAACGGTTTTTTTGCTTCGAAATTTATAATAGGTACAGTAGATTAACCAGCATTAGATATATGTACATACATATGTATGTAGATATGTCCAATGAATTGGAATGGGATGAATGTAAGTGAAAATGTTAAAAGTATGCATGTTAGTTTATATTTTTAAGTTAGATAAGAATTTGTTACCAAAATATGTCGATAAGTATTTATTTAATAAGAGGATATAATATACTTGGGATAAGAATAAAAAATAATTAAGCATTTAAAATTGAGTAAATCTAGGTAGAAGTATCTTGAATAGAGGTGTTGTGGATAACACTGCGCTACCAGATGGATTAAGAAAAATTAACCAAGTAGACAGATTCCTAGCAGCCTTTAATCACCACCTTTGTACAATTTCTAATAGATAGATAAGTAGAAGTCTTTGTACTTTTATTTTTTGTACGATGTAGTTTTACTACGATGTACCTACGATTACTTTATACAATGTACATTATTCTTTGTACTATTATGTACAATCGCTAATAGACACATAGATAAGTCTATGTACTTTTTAGATATATGTACATGTAGGTAGGAACGATACTTTTATGTTTATTGTTTTTTTTTTAATTAGCTTAGTAGCTATTCTAAATAAAAGTAGAAGAAACGAACTTATTTTTAAAATTTAACAAGTTGACTAGTTCTGTTCCGAATCACTATTATACTGACATTAACAAATTGTAAAATCAGCTCAATTTTATAATAGTCCAATTAGTTATTACTAAATCATTTGGATCATGGATTGTTTTGATTGAAACTGTATCGTCCATTCAAAATCTGCGATTAAAGTGCAATTCAAAGTTTCAACTCTACCTGACTATAAACAGGGGGTTGATTCGCGCGCCCCAGTTTGAGAAACCACTGACAATGCTCAGAGAGGAAAAAAAAGGCACGAGAGATTGGGGTGTCCCGCCGCTCTCATTGTGGATAATACATAAATTAGTCGCGAAATCTGACAATGCGAGCGTTAAAGCGCAAGATTTACGGCCAGGGGCGGCGCACAATAACTCGTAATTTCGCCGAAAAATGCTTATTTACGTCGCCGTGTATAAATAAGGTGGCACTAAGCGGCACAGGGCCGGCTCTGAAAATAAATAACAAAAATATTACAGCAGCAGAGCTCGAATCGGTCAAAAAACTTCACAAACTGCTCCAGAACTACTTATAGGTACATTATCAACAGATTATTACACACAGACATATTTAGCATTATAAAAATAAATATTCAAAAGTTCGAGTTTTATTTATTATATTAAAGTACATACATATGTACACAGTCAGTTGCAAAACGAAACGACCAATAAATACAGCCACGCTCTATTTCAAGCGTTTTTCACATTTGGATACATCACACTCATTCGCCTCGCATTATTTGTACATACATTATTCATACAGGCAATAAATTGAAATTAATGCGATATTACCTCCACGCTCTCAACCAACAATCCCCCCGCCTCGTCTGTAGTATTTTGGCACCCCTGACAATAAAATTGTGTCCCGAAAAATGGACATGTGTACGTGTGTGCTGGCGTGTCTTCTGCCATAATCGATATTAATGCCCTCTAGCACATAAATAACCCGCGACACACAATGGAGGGGTTGCGAATCGCACAATGCACAAAAAAAAAATTACAACACGACAGTGTAACGTTTCGCGAGCACTGTTGTGCTATGGATAACGAAGCGGATTACACGGGATTCCCCGCACACGCGTAGTACCGAATCGCTCGCTTTCAACACGATATCCTTCGAAAAGCAGGTTCAAGGTCGACATATATGCTATTATGCGAACTTCTTTCGATCCTTAGGATTATATGTACATAATTTATTAGTCAATAAATAATTTAAACTCAATGAAATCAACGAAAAACCAACGTATGATAATACATACAAAAATTGTACCTATGTACATATGTATGTATGTATGTTGTACATACATACATACATACATAGTACATTTTAGTGGCCAATTTTTAAGCTATCGCATCTGATATGGCTATATCTTCTAAAATGTAGAATAAAACAAAAAGTGTAAATCATATTCTAAGCCAGCGGTTCCGAAACTGTGGGTCGCGAGCCGCTTTTTTGTGGGTTGTGAAAAGCTTTTGAAATGTCAATTTTCTTTTTGATTATTTGAAAATAAAAAAAATTCAACTATTTAAAAATCGGAGTTTCGTGGAATGGAGACGAAGAAGTTGTTTTCTGCAATATACTCGCGAACGAGAGCATGCGACCGGACAAATTGCGTCGGCCTATTGAGACGAATCATACGGCTTTTAAAAACAAGCCACTAGAATTTTTTGAAAGACAACTTCAACAGTTTGTTGTAGAAAATGAAGTATTCGCATTTCACCAGCATTTATGAAAAAAATCTCCACACCTCGCACCTGATTAGTTTGCGAAACGCGCAAGCTGGTAAGCCGCATCTAATAATTGGCAAATCTTTAGTAGGTACTTCCAGTAATAAAAGACATGGTTGGAGTTATGTTTGGTGATAAGAGTAAGTCGAAACGTTTTCGCTTTCAAATAACACGATTGCACGCAGAATCGATGAAATGTCCCAGTGGGCAGAAGATGAGCTGATCCAAAGAGTTGGTAAAAGTACATTTTTCTCATTACAACTGGACGATTTCGCGGATTTACAAGGTTTATCCCATTTGCTTGTTTTCGTTAATTATAATAAATAAAACTCTGGATATGGTATAAAAACAGTATTAAAAATTTATAAATCCCCATCCCATGTCCATTATTTGTGGTTCTAAAAAGTGATTCGCGGCACTAAGAAGTTTGGAAAGTACTGTCTAAGCTATACGTTTTTTCATTTTAAAATATTTAATCGTTTTAGTACCTAGAACTTACTACCTAGAACTACTGAATTATATATCACATAACTAGAATTAGAACTTTGGATCAAACGCTATTGATATCGTCTCGGATGTTATGTATGTATGTACATATATATGTATGTATTTAAATAATTGTAATTTAAAAAAATACAACAATAAAAAACATTCGTTATCATAACGACCTGCATTAAACAGTCAACGCAGAGCAATAAAACGTTGTTTGCTTTCGATACGCGTTGAAACGATAACTATTTCAGGTTCAATGCACCGATAAATGAAAACGAAGTGAAATACTTCGGAGACGGAATTTCAGAAGGTTTTCACATATGTATATGTAAGTAAAATATATCATATTATTCGGAATACGATGTAAATAAAATACAATAAAATTATTCGCATTCAAAGTAAGACCGATTTTAAATATTCTTCTCGTCCGCATCGATGTCGATAAAAATTGTCAATAAATATTGACACTATGCACATAAGGCTTATATGTATGTATACATATAACGTACATAGATGCGTATAACATTTACGACAGTTGTCGACCCCTGCAAACGGAGCGCAACGCTCTTTCTCTCTCTCTCTCCCCGCGAGATATTTATTTTAGGCAATAAATTTCGTTTTATTACACATATTTTGTCGTGTTATAATAAGTAATGTACTCTGACAATGGGGCAATTTCGCGTGTAATACCGTGAAGTATGAAACCCAAATGCACGATTTATGTTTTATTATTTCGCTTTTGCAACCCCTCCCTTCCCCTCACCCCACCTCCCCTTCTCGCAAAATGTTATATTAGACTACATATAAGAGTGTTTGTGTTTGTATGTGTGTAATTTTTTTTTGTATTTTTCTAACTTGTCTGTGTCGCCCTTTTGTGTAATAGGTATGTATTATCCGAGCTGTCGACGTTACTGCGCTTGTCGCTGTTATTGTTTTCGATATAAATAAACGCCACTTCTAACCGATGAATTATCGCTTTTAGGGGATGGCATTCGATTCTTTTTTAATTTATAACGACACGCGGTGGGGGTTTTAATGTTTCCTGCTACAATTACGCGAGTAGAGTATGCGCTTGATGCGTTGGCGTATGACAGATTTGAAGCTTCAATTCTTATTTGATTCAAACTCCAGCCTCTCCGCTTTCATGAACATTTTATACATGGTTTTTTATAGAAATGACACTTTGATGTATTGATGTTTAATTCCAACAAAGAAAGTAAGGATGGAAAACCGATAAAATTTAATTGGTAACATAACTGTTTAATTCTGTAACAATTAATCTAAAATAATGCAATTTTATTGCCTGTCAAATTTTAATGCGTATATTATAATATATCATTTCTATGCTTTGCTCTCTCCCTTCCCACCCTTCTGCGCACATAAATAAATATTATGCGCTCAATGAATGTATAAAGAACTAAATTAGAACGAAAAGCGTTCACGTCTCGCTGCGTGTAATTTATCGCACCACAAAACGTCGCGAATTTACATCGCAAAAATGAACCAATCCCGTTTGAAAAGAACGTCTCAGCACTTGGCGCACTCTTCGACCGAGCGGGCCCCTATTATTATAATAAATGGATCTATAAAATAATATTTTTCGGGTGTCGAATAAGGGACACACACAAAAGTAAAAGGAATCGAAGGAAGTAAAGGAAGGGGGCACATTGTGAAAATGCGGTCTAGCTGATGATTTATGTAGCGTGCAAACTAAATCGTTCCTATAGATTATAGACAATAGGCCGTTCGAGTAATAAGAGGGGAGAAAACGCGCTCGGGAAGTTTTATGACTCAATGCCGAAGCGGTAGCGTTTGAGAAGCGTTGACGTAAGGCGCTTTTCACTCAAATCAACGCGCGTTAAGTTTCTACTAATAGAAACATGGAAAGTGTCAACCGAAGTACGAAATACCCCTTTTGTCTTTTGACAGTCGTTTCAGCAGCTGTCTATATTTCAGAGTGTGTCGCATACATCACCGTGACGTTCTCGGCAATGTGTTTTTCAGTAGTTTTTCATGTAAATTTTTGCTCCCCCGTGTATTTTGGTTGTACATACATATGTACATATAGTTAGTTCTCCGTAGCGACCGTTTCGTGAGCTGTTAATTATTCGGCGGAACGTGGTGGCTCCCCCTTCCATCCGAATAGCTCTTGATGTATGGACCGCAATAATTTTTCATTATCCACGATTCATTAACGTTTAGGTTGTGCCGTTGTTCCCCGCACGAATTATTTATCATCCGGCTGGCTTGTTTGCTTTGACACGTCGCAGAAACGCAGAAACGGCGGGCAGGGGTCGACAACCGTTTTCGGCGACACGACGATAACCCAAATTAATGTTGCAATTGAACGTATATATGTAAAATTATATTCAGCCCAGTGTGCAGATAGAAATATGCATACCAGTGGCGTGCGGCGACTTTCAGTACATATATGTAGGGTATGCTTCGAAGAGCATTTTTTTTTACAACAAAACAAATGTGTGTGTCTATAGCAAAATGAAAACTTACTTATTTATTTATTTATTATTCGCCTGTTAGGGCTTTTACATAGAAAATACATAATAAATATATTATATGACAGAAAACATAAAAACTAATAAATAAATTATGTAGTGTTGATAAAAGAAATAATAAGTCGTCGCCTCGGGGACTACAGATTAATATTAAAAAAAAAGCAATAAAATCAGAGTATTTATTACCATACGTAATGCGAAATAGTTTCATCTATATCTATATCTATATCTATATCTATATTTATATCTATATCTATATATATATATATAAATCAATGTCTGTCTGTTTGTCTCTTATAGGCTCCTAAACCACTCAACCGATCGCGATGAAACTTTCAGGACTTATTGTGATCATGCCGGGGATGGTTCCTGTGAAAAAAAATCGGGATAAAACAGGAACGGGAACGGGAACGGGCCTGCTCACGCGTCAGATAACGTACTAGGAACGGGAACGGAACGGGATCGGGAACGGATCAGGATCGGGAACGGGACCGGGATCTGGAATCGGGAAAAACGGGAACGGAACAGGAACGGGCCTGCTCACGCGTCAGATAACGTGCTAGGAACGGAACGGGATCGGGACCGGGATCGGGAACGGGGAACGGGATCTGGAACGGGAACGGAAAGGGAACGGCAACGGAACGGGATCGGCAACGGAAAGGGGAACGGCAACGGGAACGGGATCGGCAACGGGATCGGGATCTGGAACGGGAACGGTATCGGGCATTGCAACGCACGCCGGGTCTAATAAAAATCGAGAACGGGTAAAACGTATCTGAACTTTTAAGCGAAAAGTCAAATGAATAAAGATGGGACTATTTATTAAAAGTGTTAAATATTTTATATAAAAAATTACATCAAATGTGATTCTTCTATTGCTTAATTTTATCATTTTTAATTTCGACATAAGAGAATCATAACAAATATGCAGTAGGTTTCTCAAAAATATAAATTGTTTTTTTTGCAATAGAATTATTAACCACCTTGTAATTAATAACAGTAAACTTATTTCCTCATGTTAAATTGAAATGTTAGCCCAAAAAACAAAAAAGTACTCTCGACAACTAAAAAAATAAAATACATAGTTTTGTTTTAGACATCCAAAAGATGCAAAATAAGAAGCTGAGCGATCAGCGCATCCGTTGGTCGAACAAATTATCAAAATTGATCGATTACGATTGTTCGAGAGAGAGCTAATGCGCATGCGCAAGCAGATGCTTTTCCGTCGACAGACTTTTTATACGCATTGGGCACTACGTATACGTCATTTCAAAACGAAAATAATATCAAATCAAATAAATTGAACTAAAAATTTCGAGCTCATAATTATTACTATTAATTATTTTTATTTATTTATTGCTTGCGATTTTAGGAGATGCACCGCATCCACAGCATCTGTGGACGGCACACGCCACTGATGCATTCTCTTTAGAATTACATCTCAACCGTTTGATAGAAATCTTCAAAGTTCAGGGGATGATGTAATACTGTATAGAATTACAAATATATAGGTAGATATGCTAATGTTTAATTATTGTTTTGAATCAACGTTGATTGATTGACATCAAAAGAAGACTTCTATCGATTATTATCAAGGATACGCACCATTTGTCTGAGACGTTCTCTATAAATAATTGAAAATGTATCAGTCGGTATCAACTCATAATTAATTGATTGTTGACAGTTAACATACATAATGCATATTCTATTTTTTGCATAAATGTATCGGATACTCAATTTAAACCGAAGTGTGTTTTTCTTCGCCAATAGGTAGTAGGTTAGTACCTACATATGTAGGTTGTTTATCTTTAAGAATTATAACCATAAAGCTAAAAGTATTAAAAACGATTAAGAACGTCTGAACCTTGATGATTTATATCTTAAGCTGTCTGATAAAAATGTTTATACCTAATTTGTTTTAGTGACATTTTTATGCAATTTAAAAGGTTTTCGATCTCTAATCGAGTTGCAATGACGTACATTTAGTTTCGACACAACGATTGACTAGTTTTACATACACAAGGTATCGCTCAATAGTTAGAAATGAAAAAGTAAAATAAAAAAAAAAAAATTTGGGATGAATCCTATTCGTTGAAAGTTTGTCAACAGCTGCTATCAATCCGGAAATTTGCCGCTCGACATTGAAGAATCGATCGACATTGGGAAAATCACACACAGATAATAGAATATTTGCAATAAATAAATCTGGTTTGACATCTTAATTCCATAATTTATCGCTAACGATTGAGAAAGAATGCGCTATTGATATTTTTATTTCCAGTTTATAATTGACTTAGTGACGCATTATACATTTTATATGTCACACTTACGCTAGCTTACAAGACTACGTAGATACCGACTGCGAGCCAAACGTTCACTTTAAATGGATTATTTAAAATTTAAACAGGCAACACACTCGAACCACGCATAGCAAAGTAGGTCACGCTACGTGAAAGACACATAGTTAAGTTCTCGAAACTTAAATAATAAACGAACTATTAAAGTGTCCCCGCCCCACAGTGACATTCAGCGGTTACACAACGTTTCTATCGGCTCGATCCCACATATATAAATGTATATTTTATTGGTTGCGTTTCGCGATTGTAACCCCCTATAGCCTCCTTTGTGGCGTACTAGCATGCACCCCATGGCCGAGTGCATCATCGTGTTAAAGTGATTTGTAGTGGCTCGCATAATGCATACGAATGCACTCGATGCATTTGCGCATGTGAAATAATGAACGGCGGCGCGGCCATTATTCGGGGGATGATTTACATGTGCGACGAATGGCCAACTAACTACACACTCCTTAACCGTAAATGTCACACCGTGTGCAATATAATAAATATCGCGTAACACAATAATGAATAATATAACGCGATGAAAATTTATTTGATTTACGGTCGGAAAAAATAAACGATCCAGTCGACAGATGTACGCTTTGCATATTTTATGTGGCGATACGGAAAATAAATCTCATTAGTGGAACAAAGGATACAAGCTTGGAAACTACTGAAAATACAGTACCCATTATGATTACTTTTAAATTGATTAATTTATTCACAGATAAAATTTCGAGACTCGAGAGCTGCTTATGCCAGCTAGATAGATAGCTGACGCAATAAAATACCTCGTGTAAAGTAAAATGTTGTAAATGACTATCATCATCATCATTTTCAGTCGTTCATCATCCACTGCTGAATGAAGGCCTCTTCCATTCTGCATTCCATCTGCATCCACTTGACTCCACACATTCTTCTCAATTCTCGATCTACCATGCTTTCTTTCACATCCTCTCGAATACCATTCCAGTATTTCTCGCGTCCATCTGCCTTCCATTCTTGTTCCTATGTATCCAGCCCATTGCTACTTCAACTTTTTCACACGTTTTGCTATATCTGCCACTTTGGTCATGTTTCTTACCCATGTATTCCCCTTACGATCTCTTCTTGTTATGCCAAGCTTCTCCGTGGTTCTACGTAACAATGCATCATCTACGTTTCACATCCATATGTCATAACTGGCAGTACGCATTGGTCGTATGCCTTATTCTTTAAGCATAGCGGGATGTTGGATTTAAAAACTATAAACATCCTAAAACACAAAGTACACAACTACGCAACAAAACGTATAAACTATTGAATGGATGAAAATCTGTATTAAAGTAAAACGGTCAATCTGTTTAACACTGTAAAAAAAAAGCCGTTAAACACTGTAAAAATACCTTTTACATGATGGTATTTTAACGCAAAATAATCTCTATGTATACATTTCTAGAAAACGAATTTGAAATTCAACATTGAGTCAATGGCATGTAAATGTATTATAACATAGTGTATTGTACTCGAAGTACGTTCATTTTTCAGTCTAGCAGATAAATCTGAAGGTGTTTGTGAGAAGCAGTTAATAGCAACGCGATAATTTAGCCGTGGCTATAGTGAAGCAAAGTTGAGGTTGGTAGGGGAAATGGGGATGGAAAAGGGAACAGGGAATGAGATGAGGGGGGGGGGGGGTTAGGTGTATAACAATAAGTTGCCCCGGTTGACAATGAGCAGTTAATCCGGTGGAGATCGCCCTAAATCTCCTTCGCCCATAACCGCTGTCCCTTTACATGAAATATCTCCCTAATGCCATTTCATCCACATACATTCCGCCAAACGTGTGCTACATCCAACCGAAATCGACAAAGCTGAAAGTTTATTCATTTAAAATTATATGTAAATTATACATATAGTAGCATGATTACATTAGCATACAATTAAATATGACTTGTTGTCAGTCATGTTTAATTGTATTGATAATGTGTATTTTTCTTTGGATCCTATTATGTTACTTTCTAAGTTGACTTGGCATACATTCGACTGTGTTATCGTTAGGTGTGTTGTGCGTATTGTCAATCTGGGTATGTAGTTTGATCGATGTGTTTAATTAAAGTGTGTTAAGTTCATTCGAATGTAGTATCTTCGGGTGGTTAGTTTATTCGTTGGTCGTAAGGTGGTGTGGTCGGTTTCGGGTAGGGGGCGAGGGTCTGCGTGATAGCAGCAGTTTATTTGAAAATAAATTAATCCCAGTGAAAAGCTTCTAATGGATGAAATATGACCAGAGACATCTGGTTCCGCTCCACCCCATGCTCGACCCGCCGGTACAGATTTTATCTGGCGATTTATGGGAGGCTCGATCAAATTATGCGTAATATAAGGTGGATGACTCATTCAATTGCTACACCCTAAGCGCACAAACAGGGTTCTGACGTCATTGTACTTTGTTTCAAACAACAACAAAATACTGAGAATTGCGCGTCGCCAATCTATGACGTCATTAGTGATAAATTTTGTGAAGATATGAAAAAAGTGCAATATATTCAATTTTTCTATAATTGAGTTTTTGATTAAAAATCTGATGTTTGTTTTGTACAGTGTGTGGAAATTGTTACATGGACTTTAACCACTCAAGTTTTCATGTACCTACTGCAATACTGTAGTCACATACTGTACGACGAATTTTACAAATTGTTCAAATGGAGCCTTTCGAGGAATTCTGATCTAGTGAAAGATTGACCACGGCGAGTGGTGAAATTCTATCGGCACCAGTTCAAAAAATTCCGTTGCTGTAAGTGGCCATTTCTCAAATAGCTTGCCAAAATTGCAGTGCCAAAGGTTTGGAAGTGAAGTAGTTTGCCCTTTGTGTTTTCTTTATTACGAATTATGCTACTTTGCAACTTCCATTGTTCTACGTACATAGAAACCGTTGCACCCAGGAAAATATCATACTATATGTATACTGTATAGTTAGTGTATACTGTATACTGTATATATATATACATTGTATACTGTATAGTTAGTGTGCTTATTTTAATAATGAAATATTATTATCAATTCAAATTGTAGTACATTGTATACGCTTAAGTTCGTTTATGTCCCCAGATTGCACTGTCGCCCGTGTAGTATCTAGGATGGGTACGAAGGTTAACTTATTCACGTAGCTACCGCTTGTTTGCAAATCCTTGTGAATCCTTGCGGTCCACCGCTGCGATTAGGGGCTTTGCTCCATACACCCCCTCACACCCCTATTTCTGCCAAGTTACTAGATTGGCTCGCGGCCCACCGCCACTTTAATTCAATTAACCAACTTGGGGGGGGTCCACACCCGGCTCCAGTGCTTGACCCCCTCGGTTTGGACCTCGTCGGGTAAACATTCTGCAATTGTGCTTAATTCCTCCCCGGAGAAAGGGGTGTGGTGTGGGGGAAGGAAACCGAAGCGAATACCCAAGATTCTGCATACTGCATAAGTCTTAACGGCAATTGTCGCTTACTAGACAAATGTACAACACACTAGGTATCTTTGTTTTTTTTTTCGTGCTATCGTTTGTGTGAAGTGGGAAATTTGGAGTTGGAACTTTTGCAAAATTCGACCCAAAGTTGTTGATATTGTGTTTGTGGAAATGAGGGTGTGTCGCAGCTGCTGATGGGCATAATGGCTGTATTGCTATTTTTCACACACATATTGGCGGAGCTTAAGTGCCTGAAAGTTAGCACGCCGAGTGCGCAAAATGGCCGCAAGTGCCTCGAGAAGAAATCCACGCTCGTCTCCTACCCCAAGCGGGACAATAAACGCAAAATTAATCCCGCTTATGAGAATGGAAATGGAAGAAAAGCGAGAAACATATTATTATTAAAGGACATTCGTTAGATTGATGGTGCATAATATAAACTAATGTTAAATATTATTAACAATTCTTGAGAGTATGAAAGTAGGCTTAAAAATTAATTTTAATAAAACTAAAATTATGTTTAATGAATTTTGCACGCAAAACGTAGTCACAGTAGATAATCAAATTGTAGAGATAGTTGATAGTTATTTATACCTAGGACAATTAGTGAATATGACTGGATGTAAAGAAGAAGAAATAAAACGAAGAATGAAACTAGGATGGAGTGCTTTTGGAAGAATGAACATAGTTTTTAAATCCAACATTCCGCTATGCTTAAAAAAGAAGGCGTACGACCAATGCGTACTGCCAGTCATGACGTATGGGTGTGAAACTTGGACGCTAAATTCAAGAATGCTACGAAAGGTCCAGTGCACACAGAGAAGCATGGAAAGATGTATGCTTGGCATAACAAGAAGAGATCGCAAAAGAAATGCATGGGTGAGAAGTATGACCAAAGTGGCAGATATAGCAGTACGGGTGAAAAAGTTGAAGTGGCAATGGGCTGGACACATAGCGAGAAGAATGGATGGCAGATGGACGCGAGAAGTACTGGAATGGTATCCGAGAGGATGCGAAAGAAAGCAAGGTAGACCGAGTGGAAGATGGGCTGATGAGTTGAGAAGAATGTGTGGAGTCAAGTGGATGCAGATTGCTCAAGACAGACAGGAATGGAAGAGGATTGGAGAGGCCTTCATCCAGCAGTGGATGGTGAACGGCTGAAAATGATGATGATGACTTAATACGGCTGAATAGGGGAGCAAAACATTTTTACATTTTCCTTTGAAACACACTATGATATACATAATGCGGTTAATGGAAGAGCACCCACAGACAATTCAATAATCAGACTATTATTAAATCAAAAAGGTGTAGAAACACTGAAACTCTGTATCATTTATCATTTCAAAGGAATAAACCAGCAGAGATCAACCCTAAATAGTTGGCAGCGTTGCGCATTGATTTCGGCATTAGCTTACTCCGGATTTGTCCGATGTTCGCTGCACCGGCATTTGCTAACTGATTAACATGTTGCATCATTCCCCTCTATGAATTCCGACAATCACACTTTCACACACGTATTAAATTTTGGTGCGATATTAATGGCGACAAGTTGAATAGAAATCCGGTGCTATTTTTCATGCAAATATTTCAACGCGATAAATCTCGTCGGCAGCTCCGGTAGGTACAGGTGGGCAGAATGGCCGAGAGTGGCCCATCAGGTCCTGCTGGTGTGGACACGTTGATTTACTTCCGGTAATAATTCTCCTTGCGGGCGAGGACAGGACCGCAACCCGACCACTGCCCTCCCCTACAAACCCATCCCAACCCACCCACCCTCAAAACACCACGTCCGAAACTTCAACTCACAAACATTCTATCTGTACATATTCAAATGAATTCTTATCTGTTCAACTGTCTGTCTGCTTTTCTGTCTGTCTCTTTGCCTATGTCTATATTAACTTCGTCACGGTATGATGTATCTGTACCATTGATGACAGTTGACTGGTAGATATTGTATTAGCTGTCAATAAAGTATGCAAATTTGCACATATTTGTAGGTACTGCAAAATCTCTAATAAAGGTCAAAATCTCTCATTTGTATGTTTTCAAACTGTCTTGTTGATTTTCAAGTAATTCAGTGTCTCGGTGGGATGAAATTTATTTAAATTTAAGATAGGTTGCAAAAACTGCAAAATAGAGCTATGAGCTAAACCTTAAAAATGTGCATGTTATAGTACATATATACTTTTAAATTAGATAATAATTTATTACCAAGATATTTCAATAAGTATTTAATAAGGGGATATAATATATATAGCCATAATACTAGGGGTAAGAATAAGTTAATAGTACAGAATTTAAAACTAAGTAGATCTACATATGTAGAAGAAGTATCTTGTACAGGGGTGTTGTTGAATACAATGCAATGGCCTGCCAGAAGATCTCAGAAATATAAACAAAATTGATAGATTCCTGGCAACATTAAAACAGCACCTCTAATAGATAATTAAGTTTATTTTGTAATTTCAGCTTTAAGTTAATGTTTGTTTGTAATTAGCTTCTTAAACTATCTTAAATAAATAAATTAGTACATAAAGAACGGATTGTCTCTGAGAGGGTTTTACTCAGCCGCTGTCTTTCTCAAATATGTATTTTTCATGAAAAATTTACAATCCAAAAAGTAAATGGTACAGCTACATAGTTATAATAAAATACATCATTGGTTGTTGTTTTTTTTTTGGTTTAGCGTGCGTGACGTGCTATTGCATACAGGTCAGGTAGAGTGTGGTGTGAATTATAGCCGAGTATAGGTGCATATTATGCGACGGTGATGATGATGATCTCCGCAGAATTGGTAATGAGCGAAGACCGGCTTACGTCGTCTGGCTCATATCCATGCGGCGAGAGTGTGGCCTTTAACCCCTTGCCTGCCGGAGAGCCATCAATTAGGCTTTGCGCCAAATGAGGTCTCGCAGGCCAATAAAATGGGTGTTTTCTGTCACCCCCGCGGCGGGGCTCCAACGTTATTAAGTGCTCACCAGGTAGCTGGAATACTTACACATCCACATACGTACGTATATTAACAATTTTATGGTTGTTTGTTGCCGTTTGTAGATGGTGGTATTAAAAAGACAATTTATTCACCGTTTAGACGCTATTGACGATTTTGCACAAGTGATTGTCTCAATTTTGTTTAACGATTGCTTTGGTAGCTTGGAGTCCTTTCGGTTGGCCCACAAGTCAGTCACACTTTTATTTTTGCAACATTTTTTTTTATTAGACGAAACAAAAACATTTTAAATTATACAAACCATCGTATTATATAAAAATGTTCTAAATCTTAATGTCTACATCGATTTGAGGCTTATGTTGCAATATTGTAGCTCGTTGACACTGACGCCTTTCAACGGCGATGGATTGCTATTGTGTCTCTTAGCTTGCCAGTACATATTTCAATCGTCGCTTGACAACAAACATCAGAACCACTATGCACTACCTAACAACTCATTCTCATTTAACTTAAACGAATTTTTACAACTCATTTCGTCTACTGCACCCCCCGACGCCAAAGATCTGGAAAGGATCAACGATTTTCTCGTAATTTTGTAAATTACCGTCGAAACGGTCGTTGTGTCTACAACACTCTCGCGTATATAAGAGTACTTACCTATCAAGTATATGTATTTCGTGTGTTAATTTTGCAAGTCAGGCAAACGTGGGTGAAATATAAGCAAGAGAGCACTAAGCCGACGCTGCGGAACAACGTCGTCAAAACAATCCTCATTGTACAAAACGCTGCTGGATTAAACGAATTGCCCATAATATTTACATACAAATAGTTTGGCAAACGGGGGTAGCGTTTTTCACGCTCAGACGCTATCAACCCCCTGGATGCCGAGCTTGCATAGGTACACCTCTACAACTCCACACACACACACACACACCAAAAGAGTTATACCTACGTGATGGGGAAAAAATTCAGTGCGGTTATAGTGCAACTTTGATCTTTTGCTAATGTGTAACCGGCTTACTCTAAATTAAATTTACTGTCGCAATATTAAAATGAAAAGCCAATTCCGGTAGGTGTTGGCACTTTAGCATTCGGCGGTGTCGAGACCCAGGTATTTAAGTGTTCATTCGGCAGCGTGGAGTAAGACAGCATATTTAGTGCGGTCGTAAGTCAGGACTTGCATCTCATTAGGGCGGGCGTAATGGGCGGATTAGGGTGGGAAAGACGAAGGGTGGGTGTGTGTAAGGATGGGTAGAAGGGAGTGAGGGCCAAAGTGCGACTCTTGGTTTTGTTACAGGTGAACGTTTGAACTCCGTAGTCCAAATGGTAATGTGACAATTTAAATTTGTATGATTCTGTTTTTTATGCTGTCTCGAAAACAAGTCGAATTGCAGATTCCAACTAAAGCGCTTCTCTTTGATGAAATTCATTCATTTACACGCGTATTCGATTTTTTCTTTGGAGAATGTAGTTTTGGTGCTACGTTTACTTACTAACATATTAAATTTTCCGAATGGGTTGCTCCATACAGCCCCAGCGTGTAGTTTGCGCGCAAGAAATTAAATCGACAAGCGATGAGTGAAGATACAGCGATACAGGTACGAAGCCGTGGGCGCTAAGCCTCCGCAGCACATTCCCCGTTTATTTACTGTAAATCGACTTTAATGCGTAGTGCAAGTTAAGTTTATTATGTTTTATTAAGACTTTAATAGTCCGGCGTCATAATGAAGCTGTGATTTATGTAAGGGCCGGGGATAACGCGCTCCAGGGGTGGCGAAGGGCCTCGTGTCCCGAACGAGCGCAATTTATGCCGCGGTCATAACGTAATAATAATGTCCGGGGTGGTGGGAGTGAGTGGGTGGCTCCGGAATTCGGGAACGATCCCGCCAAAAATACGGTTCGCATTCCCGCCATTGTGTCGCGATTCTCGGCTACGCAGTTCCGGCTTGTTTCCCGGACACAATAATTCCGGAAAGTGTAGCCGAGCGCCGATAATAATAGGGACGGTTCAATTTACAGATGAAAATTATCGCGTTATCCTAATCAACAGAACATATTTTATCAAATTTATGTAAAGAAGCAAAGGTGTAAGAAGATATTATATGTACGTACATAAATAGAGCCGTGTTTAGTTTGTATTTAATTATTTGGATCGTGACGTATCCGTCATCCGCATCAGATAATTTTCGATAGCTCGAACACAATTATTTTCACTACGCTAGGCAACATGACTCTGGATTGGAAGCAGAATTTTCACTTTATCCTAATCGTATTATGCTAAAATTCGACCTCGAGATTTTGACTGTTTTGTATCGGGTATCATCCCCCGATCACGCTATTGTGATTTCTGGAAAATGTCTGTGTGTTAGGCGGATGTGTGTAGAATCGCTGTCAAAACCGTTTATTTTTATTAAAGTATGAATTTAAACTGAAAGACTCACGAAAAACATCCTCATCCAAACCAAAGCCCAATAAACTATCTTATAAATGGAAATTACAAGAAATTGAATAACAATTTAGTACTAAAAATCTTCAGTATACTGAGGAGTTTTCATTGTCATGTGTTTGTTTATTTTTATAATTTCAATATACATACATATGTATGTATAGTGAACGTTCTAATGACTTTCATTCCGTTTTTTGCTTGTTTGCCTTAGAGCTTTCTAGGATATTCAGAATTTCTTAAAGTACTTTCAAAAAATATATTCACGAATACAACCAACATAGTCTTGATTAATGTTAAAACGGCTTTCATGCAAGTTAGTGAAAATCAGTTTCTAGACGTTTCACTTTTGGTTGCCAAATACTAAATCCAATTGATAAGGTGTTTCATATTTACGCGTTCTTCTCGTTTTGCATATGATCTAAAAGTGTTCAGCGTTGCACTTTATAAGCACACATACGTCGCATAAAATGAAAATGGGTGGGGAGGACGAGTTCCAAACAATTTCACCCGAGGGACGTCTACTTCCTTAGTTACACCACCGAAGACAAGGAAGCTTTTACAGTTAAAGGGGCAATCCTGTTTTTATTGCTAGCCCGAGGAACGGGCAGTGTTGTCTCGCCAAAAATTTGCCAGAAATTGCCGAAAACGTACGGTCGAATATGGGATAGGGTGAAAAGGCCAACGAAGGGGGTGTCAGTTTGCAAGTTTTATTAAAACTATAAGTAAGCGGGCGGACTTGAGTATGATCTTATGATATTATGTTGGCAGAGGCGCAAGAAAACATCCCATACACT
Source organism: Parapsyche elsis (assembly GCA_022651745.1). Taxonomy (NCBI): domain Eukaryota; kingdom Metazoa; phylum Arthropoda; class Insecta; order Trichoptera; family Hydropsychidae; genus Parapsyche; species Parapsyche elsis. Next base: position 8,387,305 of record JAGVSN010000002.1, on the reverse strand, counting down.
GCTCTCACTCACACCAGATATTAGCCGGCAGATAGTCGGGATTAACTTGGCGCCAGCATCCACTTGGAAGTTTGTCTCTTGGTTTTAATGGTGGTGATGGTGGTGGTGGTGGAAGTGGCATATGCTACCCACGTACGTGTAAGTTTTTGTGTTGTGCGCGTCGCGGGTCTCGAGCGCGTATGAATTCTTAAACACGCCATTACTTCACAGAACATACCAACTTAGTTACGCTTTTATTCTTTGTTTGCGCCATTAGGTCTGGCACGCTTTCATTGTTACCATTGACGCTGTTGTTCTTCGGTGCTTCTTCTCTCATTGAACGCTAGGCGTGATTGATCGCGTCGTGCCGCGTGTGATGGATCGACGACAAGCCTCCGTACAACTTTTGACTCGATTATATTTTTGCTCTGGACGGCTCGAAGCAAAGGCAAGACTCATACTGAAGGATCATGCGAGTTGACTTTATCAAAATTAAAGAAACTAGCTGAAAAATAATGTAGTTTCAAAGATACTTGTGTCACGTCAAAAAAACACGTCTGTTAAATTAAAGGGTATTGCTGTACGCCAAAGAAAAGAAAATATAATGCCATTATAATTTTTATTAAATTCAAAACATTGGAGTCCTCAAATAAAGTAATGAATCAATCTTCATCAAAAAACTCAAATGTGAAGATTATGATTTACTTTTAAAAAAGCGAAACCTTTTAATACTGGCGTTCTAAAGAAAAAAGTTTTTTTTTTTTGTGACTATTCATCGGGCTCATCTATACTATACATACATATATGTATGTATGTATATAAAGTTGAATGTTTGTTTGCTTGTCCGCTATGCAAATCTACAGTTTTCAATTTAGAACCACCAAATTTGGTATACTATCTCATGGTACTCCTTACTTAGATCGTAGACGATTTTTGGAAGGGGTCAGAGCCCGGGGTCAAGGTTAACCCCTGTTGAGGATGCTGTCAGCTTCCTCTAGTAAATATATCGTGTCAGTGCACCGGTGACAAAGGGGCGATCTTAGGTAAAGCCGTTATGTATAAATATGAACATTTATTAATAACACTGAGCAACAAAAAAATACCCAGAGCGGAGATTAGTCAATCTTTACTAAGTTTGACCCACTAAATTCGAATCCGATAATGATTTTTGTTAAAATTCTCTCGTTTATGAGATATTCACCATTTAAAAAATGTAAAAAACATCAATTTTTTTGGCTTTTGCGGCCGATACATCAAAATATAGTATTGCTGTGCTCAAAGTGAGCATTGAAATCAATAGTCAGATATTTTTCCTATTGATTGTGATTTTTATTGTTTTGAAATACTTATAATTAATTATCTAGCGAATTTTTAAAGTCAAAAATATATTATTTTTTTTACACATTTTTTTACCGTGTTATTTGGCGTTTGCTTAGCCAATTTTTTATTTCATCACGTATATAAGAATTGGTTTTCTATTTCATCTAAACGTAGTAATTCAAGCGGAAAATGTTTTAAATGCCGAGAACGTAATTTAAAATCATTTTCATAATCATTTAAAATAATCTCCGCTCTGGGCTTTAAAAAACGTGATTTTTTGTTGCTCGGTGTAATTATACTAAGCTGAGGGGGTTGGTCTGTCAAGAGTCCATGGGGAGACTTGTACATACATATGTAGTATTGTGCTCATTGTGCGGTGAGTTGGCAAAGATTGAGCATTTGCCTCTGACGTGGATTATTATAATCATGACGAAATACAACGATAATATTTAACCGCTTAACTACTGAAAATGAATATATTAATTTGATAACCATTGAATCCCGAACAACCACCATACAATTTTTTTAATCAATTTTTTTTTGTATTAGAGAATAAATGTTTATTTCGATATTCATTTGAATTCACCCGCCCGAGCAACGCCGGACAATTAGTGATTAATAAAAGTTGCCGTCTTAATACATTAAAGTAGACAAAATCTATTGACCTTTTTAGAACCAAAGTACCCATACTGTCTAGGAGTGTTTGGTAGAATTAATTCAACTTTAAAAGCTCCTCAATGAAAATAACTCAACTTTTGCTCAACACACGCTTCGGCCTATCTCCTATCATACATACATACATACATATGTATGTACGTCCAAAACTAAGTTTCGCCCATTGCGGGTCACGAAGTCGACCAACTCGTAAAGCAGAATACATAATCCGCCGTGAGATAAACCGCGAAAGTATTCAGTGCACATTAGCGAGTTAATTCGCTGTTTTGCATTCGCGGTCTTATCGCGCTCGCTTCAGCACTTCCGGACTATATAGTCTGTTGAAAGTCCAATATGTGGCATGTGGGCGAGAGGGAGTGGGTAGGTACCATATGTAGGTACCATAGATACCATGGTATGGCGAAAAGTGCACATCGGCCAAACTGAGTGCGATTTATGAACGCGGAAAATTATCTCGCGTCGTAACTCAGACGACGTAATAAAGTCGTCGGAGTTGCGTCGTAAGTCGTCGCTAATGACCGAGCGTAAATAAAGCCAGCTCCACACTACCACTGAAAGTATTATTATGTTTCGATATAATTTTCGTGAGGATTGGAATATTATGTGTAATTTTATTAAGTGCCGACAACAGGATGATAACGTCTGAATTACAGTCGACTCAAATATGCGGCTACCGCAGTCGACAATTGCGAATGTGATCTCGCTCTCTCTCTAGCTGGTCGGTTGCTCGACGAAGACACTGTATAATTAAATGAATCAACCGTAATGCGTTTTAATCCTGGTCGTTAACACTGCTCCGACCGCGACCCAGGCCACAATTCAGCTCTCTGCGTCGAGCACCACACTACTGTGGTATTATGAAGTACGTACGTACTGTGCGAAAAGTCCGATTGAATGTGGTACAATTGAAGTGTTTTTTTCAACAATTGCAAAATTTCTGCACCACTGTATTCAAAAAATTCATATTTTGAAACGCTAAATCGGATCTTGCTTTGTTTGATGCCAACCACTGCGTACTGCCAGTTATGGAAACGTATGAAACGTGGCTGCTGAATTTAAAAATGCTACGCAAGATCCAGTGCACACAAAGAAGCATGGAATAAAAAGATGAGATCTAAATTTGAATATGTACCTACGTGGGTATGAAGCGGCAGATATAGCGGAACGCGCGAAAAAGCTGAATTGGCATTGGGCTGAACACAGCGAGAAATGATACCCGAGAGGATGTGAAAGAAAGTAAGTTAGACCAAGCGGACGATGGGCTGACTGACGTATTAAGAATGTGTGGAGTCAAGTAAATGCAGATTGCTCAAGACGGACTGGAATGGGAGCAGATTGAACAGATCTAGCAGTGGATGGTCAACGGCTGAAAAGGATAAACGTAACTAATCATATTCTCCAAAGAGATATTAATAATTTTACCGAATACGAAAACCTCAAATCGATCTTCACTTGACTGAATAATTCTGCATCTAGTCTACTATTAAATACTCTTCTGCATTTAACCTTAAATATTTTTTTTATTATTTATGGTATTATTTGATTTTATGTAATTTGATTATATTTAATATTAATATCAATTACATATGTTTAATTTGAATATTTCTTTAAGTTAATTTGATTTCATTATATTTAAAATACTATTCAGCTTTATTCATAATATATGTACATATGTAAGTAATTATAATGTACAATATTAAATGTTTTTTTTCATGGCTCGCCATAGTGACGAATTGGGGCAAACTGTCACGTCACTATGGTATAATTTGTAAAATAAAATAAAATATTAGTATTTTGTAACTATCCCTTTAACATTCTTAAACTCAAAGTTATCCAACTCGACTTCTAGCTCTTTCGTATGAAGAATCCAGAAAGAAAAGCGTCACATATTTCACATTACTGTTCAGGACCGCACTAGTGGCGATTTAATTAGGGACATCGCGTATTTTACCTCCAGCTAAGGTCGTGAGGGGAGAAGGAGGGGGGGGGGGATGAAGTGGGTGTGGAGTAACTTACCCTTCTTCGTCGCTCCCTTCTTCGTCGTAACTTAACATTTCCGCCCTCCGGTTCGGCAATTTCGCAGACGTTTCCCATCTCGTTCCCTCCCCATCGCCACCCACCCTCTCTTTACCCCTGCAAGCCGCTCTGACTGTTGTATATTGCGGCCATAACTCGCAACTAGCGGCCCCGACCCGCGAGGTAACGCGGCTAAAACGGCGTGACGATAAAAACCCGCACCGAATGAAGTTCTTCGCAAACGGCGAACCAGAGAGAAGAAGGGGAATGGGGTGTGGTGAGTCAATCCTTTAACCTTTTGCTCTCCAATAGTGGTAAAATTCTCAAACTTTATATATGTACATATGTAGCACATTTGATTTTTCCAGTCGGATACACATACAAGTATTTTTGCTTTCAGATAGTTTAAAGCAGTGGTCGGGAAACGGCGGCTCCGGAGTCGCATGCGGCTCTTTGTATGAAGACCTGCGGCTCTTGTTGTCATCCAACGTTTTGCGTGAAATACAAAATGTCGACACACAGTTTACACAAGATCAAAATGAATACCACTTTCACAACGTCGTGGCTATAAAATGCTTTAAGATCGTTTTTCAGATTAAAATTTATAATAATTTTTAATAATAAACTGTGAAACGTTAAGAAATATCACGAGGACAACTTATTTCTTACTATTATTAATGATTAATGAGTAACATTTAATTTAATTTTGAATATACATACATACATACGTATGTATAATTAGAAAATAATATGTTTCGGCTCCCAAACCTACCAATTATGCAAGGTTTTCCCTAATTCGGCTCATAGCCCGAAAAAGGTTCCCGACCACTGGTTTAAAGGCTCGGATTTGCGCTCGAAACTTACTACAAAATATACACAAAAGTTAATGTTACCTGCACATTGGCGAACCGAACAGCGAACAACGAAGGGCGAAAGCGAATTCGGGCTATTTTAACGCTATATGGACCTCGCGACAGCGAACCGAACGTTCGGTTCGCTGTTCGCTTCATTATGGTGGATACACACCGCCGAATCGAACGCGAACCGAATTCGGAACAAATATGAAGCAAACGATAGGATTCGCTTCGTTGGTTGTAGGTATACACCTAAATCTTTGGACCGAATATCGACCGAACATCGGCCCTCAAACGGAAATACAATAGGCAGAATTAACAAAAGACGATCTTTAACATTAACCTAACCAACAAACAAATACTCTGTTCGCAGTTGGCCCTTTTTCGCTCAGAGAGCTGTCCGTCAAACGATTTTTTTTGTGATTTTTTGTTCATTGCGTCTTTGTTCATGGCATCTTGGCGAGCAGTGTACTTATCAGCAATAGTAGGGGTAGTAATACTAGTAAATCGCAATAAATCACCAAACAATAAAACATTTAACTCACTTTCGAAACTTTCGTACATACAATGAAATTCAGAAAAAATGATGAGGGGTTGAATTTTATATATTTTTACGTATATATGTATAATCTACCGGGTAAATATTGTAAACATTACAAAACTTACCTTGGGGAATCATACATAGGTACATATAAATATGTATGTATGTACATACATAGGTACATATAAATATTTATGTATGTACATACATAAGTACATATAAATATGTATGTATGTACATACATAGGTACATATTATATAGTATAGGTTCACTCGTATGTACATATATGCGCACGCGAATACTTTCAAGGCTTGATATCATAAAAATGACAGTTAGTAGCACAATTTTATTTCAAATTCAGTCAAGTTTCAGCCGTATAACTGCATTTAAAATTTACCTGCATACATATTCACAATTCATGTTGATCTTGATTGTACGTCACACTAAAAACGTTTATGTAAGGGCCATATGAGTGTTTAAAATTCAAATAAATAAATACATACACAAAAAAATTATTTTTGTGGAGCAGCAAAGCGACAAAAAACCATTCGCTGTGAACAATCGCTCCGATCGCTCCGAGACCTAGCGAAGTGAACAGCGAAGCGATCGTTCGGTTCGCATTCGCTGCGACGTCCACATAGCGTCCAAATAGCCCGAATTCGCTTTCGCCTCGCCTTCGGTTCGCCTTCGATTCGTCGGTGTGTATTCACCATTAGGTCTGGCAGCGAACGCTAACGCCCGTATGAGACTTAGCTCTGGATGCTATTCGAGTGTGTTAAAATTGACGCTCAGGTGTTAGTAGTACAATTCGCACATGTGAGTGTCTCTCGCTGTAGTCTGAGCTAATTTAATTCCGTTTCAGAATTGTGTTTATTATACGTTCGCACTATTTCTCGAACAAATGGGCCAAGTCTCGGTGAATAGCAGGGGGCGCGTCATAGGGAAGATAAACGCCCTGGTGTCAGCTTGTAACTTCTAACGCGTCATTTGGTGAGGCCTCTGGGATTTTTATGACTCGACATTAGTTTGGGAGGGTGAAGTGAACCCTCCTCTTCTTCCACTTCTCTTCTTCCATCGTAGAATGCGGTGTGCCGTCACAGTTGAGCGCCCCTGCCGAAAGAGAGAAAAATGAAACGTAAAAGATGTTCATTATAATAGTCAACCGCGAAATTAACGCGTCAATCAAAATGTTTTTGTTTTCGGCTTCTTCGCTGCAATGGAAGGCCATTTATTAACGATGAGGGTTTCTTTAATCAAATTCCTGGACATAATTTGCACGGTCAAAGATATTTAAATTATTACTGAGAATACAATGTGATAGGGAACCTGGGATTGAAATAATTGCGAGACTTGACTACTTGAGTAATCAAGCAGAACTGTAATTATTTTAAATGATTTCGTAAAATCTGCCAAAACTAATGATAATTGTCTAAAACTCGATTTTCATCATTCAAGTGCTCATTTTTTTTACTGTTATGGTCAATTTAAACAATTGGACAACCAATGTTCTATTCTCATCATAATATTATGCTATAGTGCTTCAATTTAAATTTGAAATGAAATGTATAGGAAAATTATCGACCCTAATTTTAATCCATTTTTATGCTATTTACATAAACTTCAAATCATCATCATCATTTTCAACCGTTCACCATCCACCATTGGATGAAAGCCTCTCCAATCATTTTCCACTCCTGTCTGTCTTGCGCAATCTGCATCCATTTGACTCCACACATTCTTCTTAATTTGTCAGCCCATCGTCGGTTTGGTCTACCTTGCTTTCTTGCACATCCTCTCAGGCATATTTATACCATTCAAGTACTTCTCGCTTCATTATCGCTATATTTCCAGCCCACTGCCACCTACGCTATATCCGCCACTTTGGTCATGCTTCTCACCCATGTATTCCTCTTTCGATCTCTTCTTGTTATTCCAAAAATACATATTTCCATGCTTCTCTGTATGCACTGGATCTTGCGTTGCATTCTTAAGCTCAGCATTCACGTTTCGCATCCGTATGTCATAATTGGCAATATTTATATGTAGTATGTACACTGGTTAAAAGCCTTCTTCTTTGAGCATAGCGGGATGTTGAATGTTCATTATTTTGAAAGCGTTCCATCCTAGTTTCATTATTTTTCTTTACATCCATTCATATTCATCAATTGTCCTAGGTTAAAGTATAAACTTTTCAGAATCTAAGTGTAACCTTTCGTAACAAGGATTTTTCTGAAGAAGTTTTTACTCTTCGAATACTTGAACTTTTGTTTAGAGTTTTCATTCTGTTCAAATTTTATCGTACAAGGAATGTTAAACATCACTTTGAACATTGCAATTTGATAGTTTAGGAACCCTTTCATAACCTTCACGTAACATTTACTTGAATCACCACCAATCAAATGCTCGACGCGCTCACCTACCAGGACACTGGCATGCGAAGTTAACACATTTGATCCTCTTCTGTGTGTGAACACTGCTTCGGTGGCCACATTGTCTGGCAACTCGGATTTAGGGTTGCCAACGAATAGGACAGGGCTGGCGACGAACAAACCGCCAGCGAGTAAGACGGCACTTAAGCCGCTAATAAAGAGTAGCGCTACTAAAAGGGTTGGCTCGCGCTCCGTTCGCTTAGCGGCGAAACGTACGACCGGGCCTGTGACAGCGCCGAGCCACAAAATTATGAGGCTTTTATCTTCCCTTTATAACCTGAGATAATACCAGAAGAGGGTGAAGACTAAAGGGGGTTGAAGAAGCCGTTCTTAAGACGCGCCACAGCGACGATTTATCCGCTACATGCACGCACTTAGTACGTATTAAACTTAAACCGAGTCAGTCATACCCGATGTATTGTATGTATGTATGTGCATACATACATACAGTAAAGTGTCTTCTCGAATGTCACAACGCTAGTACGTCAATATTCAGTCATGTCCCCGGGCGAAAGCGTCATCCTGAAAGGTCATATCTTGATTCAATATTTGTGCAGTGTGCTTGTACCGCGTCCCCCCCTTCCCCTTTTCCATCCCCCAACTTTGGCACATCCTGCACTTGTCGATGGAACAGGAGATTGCTTTTGCCCGCGGCCAAACACAATATTGTGCTTTCTTTTGTGCCGAAGCAATCCCAGGCCCCAGACGCCGCAAACGAAACAAGAATTTAATGAAACGTTAACCACTTCCTGTTTAATACCGACAATATTAAAAATTCCATAAATCCTTTGCGACGATTTGATTTCATATTATTTTTCAAATCCAATACAGAAGGATGTTCTAATACTTTCCACTTGTAGGAACTTCAAATCGAATTCTCAATACACTATACATTTATAAAGTTATTCAGCTTATTATTGACTAAATCAATGCTTCCCAAACTTTTAAGTACCGCGACCCACGTTTTAAAAGGACAAACTTTCGCGACATCCGTGGACTCGTCCAGTTGCAATGTGAAAAATGTTACTAACTCACTAACTCTAAAAGTGTCTCACTAACTCCTTGGAATTAGCTCATCTTCTGCCCACTGCCCACTGGGCCCATTTCATCGATTCTGCGTTCAATTGTATTATAAGCGAAATAGTTTCGACTTCTATATTTCTTTCTAACATAATTTTATTGCCAATTGTGTGCAACTTATTTTTTCGGACGCATCCTATTCTGTTGTGCCGTCTTGTTTTTTTAAATTTTGTTGCATATTATTTTCACTTTCCCATTTTTTTCATATTTTTCTTTTTAAATAATTTAAAAAAAATCACATTCTTTGGAATGTGAATTTTGAACTTTGAATTTTTCGCAACCCCCTAATATGTAATCGGCTCGCGACCCACAGTTTGGGAAACGCTGGACTAAATATTCAATACTGTTAAACAAGTTGTTGCGTCAGCTGTTTGACAAAATATGAACGCATTTTAAGTGTATGTACATACATACATACATACATATGCTTAACAGTTGGATGCAGACAATTAAGTTTGAATTTATATGTACTTATTGGCACTTCTATACAATCTTAAACATGTTTGCGCAACGCTTTTAACAAACTGACTATATCAAAAGGATTACGCAATAATCAATTATTACTTCAATGTATTCTTTTCAATTTATTTACCATTTCGATTATTATACAGTTGGTGAACAGCTTGCAAACCAGAATCTTCTTCTCGTGGATAGTCATTGATTTATAATATGTAGTGTGATTGACAAGTTTGAGCGAACAATTTTCCCGAGAGCGGTAAATCACGTTTTGTACGTCAACCCATTAGCGACGCTTGCTTTATACGTGGCGAAAGCGAGAAATAATTACCAAACGATTTTCGACTAATAACCGTGCAAAATTCGATGATCCACCTGAACGAACAGTTTGCTCAACCACTTTTTTCATTTAAAAAAACCGATGCAAATCGGTAGCGTTCTAAGAACCGATTCGAACGCCGAATCTCAAACGTATGTACAGCGCGTTCTTAAAAGTCACGCTACTACATTATATTATATGTATGTACACATACATATATGTATGTATGTATGTATGTATATGTTGAATAGAGGACCTGGCATCATATTACCACTTATATTCGATAATTTATTGAAGTGCAAGTCTTCACGTCATCGTTCGTTTAGAAAACGGTAGCGTCACACCTGTCCACGTGTAAATATTACGGTGCGATAAAAGTGATATATTTCGTGCCCGGAAAAGCTCTGTGCGATATTGGCCTGTCATGACTGAACGATCAATCTTTTGATGCTGAAAAAATTACGCACAACTTTGTTTGCACGATATATTCCCATATAGGGTAAAAACCTTTGCATCATAGGTATACATATATGTATGTATGTACATACATACATACATACAACACAATGAATATCATATTTTAATGTGATACGAAAGTTATCTGCAGCATTTATTATTTATCCGAGTGATCCCCTTCAGTCGTTATCATCATTCATCATAGCAATTCGTAAAATTAAAAATCACCAACACATTTTGATTTTCCTCGAGTGGTCTCGTAATCGCTTTGCGTTTGTTAATGCCAATTTTCATATTAAACCAAGTGATTTTTTTGCGCTCCCCGTTCCGGTCGCGGGGGTTGGAAAAATTGGCTTTTCCTCCTCGAGTTTATACAATGGGGGAGTGTTCACAATGGCCGCGTGGGATGATAGATTCTTCCAGCACTAATTGCCTATCATTATTCCGGTGGGGTTCTTTCGGTAGCCATCAGTCTGACAAGTGGAGTCGCACTGCAGATTTCTTCTTATTTTTTTTTTCGGTAGGGTCTCCCTCGTTCTCCCGGTGCCTTTATAATTCACCCGCCGCCATACATTATCTCTATATCATTATGATTGGCCATTCAATTCAATTCCGATCCGAGAGCGCCTCTCTCCACACTCTGGGACGAGGTGACTTGCAGGGGCGCTCAACCGAATGCGTGCCTCTGACAGTGCTTTTAAATACGCGACGAGCTCTCAAGTCTGTCGATGCATACGCAGACATGCCAAATGTGTTGCAAACATGAAATATTTTTGCGCAGTTGAACTATTCAAACGTATGTACCTACTTGTTGTTGCTTTGTGTTCATATTAAATTGAATCATAACAAATGTCATACCCTACTCATATCTCTATTAGCTTGTGTGTAATTTCATATTATTATATTACAGGAAGCATGAAAGCTTTCAAAGACACTCGTTTGTTTAGATTTAGATATTGTCATTTGAATTGTCAAACTTTTGATTTTGTAAAGGAAAAGTGGCAAATTTAAATTTATATAATAGGAATTTGACTAAATGTAAAGAGGACGAAATAAATCGAAGAATGAGACTATGCTAGAGTGCCTTTCAAAACAATGAATACGGATGTGAAACGTAGATCTGAGTTAAAGAATGCTACGCAAAATTCAGTGCACACAGAGAAGCATAGAAAGGTGTATGCTTTGAATAACAAAATCGAAAAAGTAATACATGGGAGAGAAGCATGACTAAAGCGGCGGATATAGCGGAACGTATGAAAAATCTGTGTGGCAGTGGCTGGAATATTAATGGAAAAAAAGTGGCAGTGGATGGAATATTAGCGAGATGAATTGATATCACATGGACTCGAGAAGTACTAGAAAACAAGGAAGACTAAAACGGACGATGGCCTGACGAATTAAGAAGAAAGTGTGAAGTCAAATGGATGCAGATCGCTCAAGACAGACAGGAATGGAAGAAGATTAGACAGACCTTCATCCAACTGGAGATGGTGAATGAATGAAAATGATTATGGTGGAATTGGAACTTGATCTACCTATTCTATATTTTACTAGGTTTCAAGCGCTTTGAACATTTTGGTCTCGTAGTTGTTTCCTTTCTCTAAATATTTAATAAAAAAAGAAAGAGAAAACCATATTCTGAAGGACCTTTAAACATCTTAGTGTCGTAGTTCTTTCCTTTCTCTTATATTTAATTAAAAAAGAACGAGAAAACCGTATTCCAAAGGACTTTTTTCAATATCCTGAAATTTGATCCCAATCAGACATACAGGTGGTCGCCACAAAATTTCAACAACCATATTTCGCGCAATTTTTTTCGCTTGGACAGCCCTGACGCTACGTGTCGGCTGTCTGGGCTGCCTTTGTTCACAGGCCGCATATTGTTATCAGGGGCGGCCAATCAGCGGGCTCTCGCGTTTTGTCGCTTTGGAGATGGAAGCTGACAGCACCATATACCCGGGCACAGATTGACTCCAATTACAACGGTTTTTTTTCCTTTCCCCGAGCTATCTATCATACACGACTATTTCTATCCTAGCTCGTACGTTTTCCTCTACACCAGCCGTAGAGGAAAACTCATATTCATATACCTAATTGTGCAAAGCGTAGTCACAGTAGATAATCATATTGTAGAGATAGTTGATAGTTATTTATACCCTACGATAATTGGTGAATATGACTGGATGTAAAGAAGAAGAATGAAACTAAGATGGAGTGCTTTTGGAAGAATGAACATCCAGTTTTTAAATCCAACATTCCGCTATGCTTAAAAACGAAGGCTTACGACCAATGCGTACTGCCAGTTATGACGTATAGATGTGAAACGTGGAAGCTAAATTCAAGAATGTTACGTAAGATCCAGTGCACACGGAGAAACATGGAAAGATGTGTGCTCGGTATAACAAGAAGAGGTCGTAAAAAGAATACATGGGTCAGAAGCATGACCAAAGTGGCAGATATAGCGGAACGTGTGAAAAAGTTGAAGTGGACACAGCGAGAAGAATGAATGGCAGATGGACGCGAGAAATACTGGAATGGTATCCAAGAGGATGTGAAAGAAAGCAAGGTAGATCGAGTGCTCAAGACAGACTTCCATTCCTCAAGAGGAATGGAAGAGGATTGGAAAGGCTTTCATCCAGCAGTAGATGGTGAACTGTTGAAAATGATGATGATGATGATGATGCTACCTAATTGTATGAAAGTGTGTCAAAGTTTGCCTTGTGCCACATGGTATAAATTACACTCACCGGGTATATTTGTATGTATGTACATAGACCTATTACATTGGTGGCCAATTATGGTGTGTCTATCGACGCGGTTTGATTTTGTTCTCACAAGCTCTCGCACCGGAACTGTCTACCTGCCGGTTGAGTTGGCATTAGGCAGGTAGATATACCGCCAGACCAGAATTTTGCCGTAGTCATCCAACCTTTTAGAGACGCAATCGAGCGTATCTTATGAGCTTCTGGTCGGCTTCTTTTGGTCGTCCACTTGCCGCTCGATTCGCCCGTCACTTTTCATCGACCGCCGCCACAACATCTATCGCTCTCGACAAGTGCCGCGATGACACAAAATACAATTCAAAATTCGATACGATCACTTTTTTTCGAACCCGTCCGAGTGGAATTTCGCCGGCTGACATTGTCTCACCCGCCGAAAACCAACGACTCCACGGAAAGCCTGCTTAAATCCTTAAAATGCATCAGTATTAGATTATCCGGAACTAAATATTTTCTTTTGTGGAAGAGTACTTCTATAAAGGGTCAATTTACAGATCACAAAGAGATAAGGACGTCATAGAAGAAGAATATCGTACTCAAAAACTTGATATCCATACTTTAAATTGAATCATCCAAATAAACATTGCTATGATGATCATTGACCATTGACAGAAAAGTTATATAAAAAAAAAAGTGAAAATTACCCACTCTATAGTGTTTTTTACTCAAAATAAAATCATCTTTGATATCATATGTATGCATTTGCCACGCTCTGTGCCATGATTAATTCTTAACTAACATCATATAGGGAAAGACATCAAGAGGAAGGTCAATACGTAAGCCAGATAATAGACCGCTCTGATTCTGCCAAATGTGAGGTCATCCAGAAAATGGTCAACATACCAAATCTAATCCTTAAATACTGAAGAAGTCGAATCAACTTAATTTGGCAGTCACATCGAAGTAATTTTCACCTCCAATTTACCTGCTTTACAGTCTTGCATTGTCCTGAATTATGGTGTCGAACCATGACTGTAATTCTTCAGAATCGCGACAAGAGTTAAACAGTGGCCTCGTACGAGACTTGCAGTTTAATTATTCGCGTGGCTGGACAACTTTCTTAATGGCCGACATTGAGGCCGAACAGTTTGATTGACGAGTCCGCGTGGCAGATTTACGTTTTCGGAGATCAAAGCCACGAAAAGCCGACCCACCACCACCGGTAGTGGCGAATCGAATCTGATCGGAAGCGCCGAAAAGCATTGTGCTCGTCACAGTTCGTTCCTTGATCCTTGAAGCAGGATAAAATTTAACGCGATTTAACGCTGTAACATAATGAAATACCCTATTTAGACTTGGATATAAAAAGTGGGTGGAAAAAATCCTCCGAGGACAGAAGAGCTTTCTGAAATGTCAGTCGACTTTGCACCACATAATTTATCATATTTTATATCACATTAAAAATGGCAGTAGCTTTGAAAAGTTGAGAGCCACTGCTTCGGGAAGGTAGGTGGCAACGAACCAACCAGTTGAGGCATTTCACGTCATACTGATAATTATCATGTTGACGAGTTGATATCCTCCCGCGGCGGATAATGTTTCACTTTATTTATTAATCCAATTGGCTGCGGTTAGGCCATATCGGACGAACGGCGACACACATGTGTTAATTTATTGCACATAATTCAATGGCTGATGCATATTTAAATCGAATGACAGGCGAGGACATAAGGAGAGTCACACTGATAAAGTCACATTACAGAACACATCACAACATACTAATTCATTTGATTCAGTATTTCAATCTATGTACATATGTACATATATGATGTATTACCATTATTTGTATAGTACAATATGACATTGTTCTTTTAATATTTCGATTCAATAACACCCAGTTTGTCGTTTGAACAGTGTGGTCTGTTCGGGATCTGATTTTCCCGGCGACTGGGCATTATTTGATATTCATGAAACGCGATTATCCGCGTTTCAGGCCCTCCCAGTAATGAGATTCTGCCAGCGGTTAGACGCGCCATAATTTGCCGTCACACACGTGTCAACCTAGTGGTTATGGCGGTTGTGTGTTACGGTTTGCGGCCTGGTGTAACCATCGGTGCCCGCAATTAGCGGGATGATAACATAATCGGCAAATTGTCTTTCCGATAGTTTAGCTTGCTTCGCCTAACGTTACCGTACGCTATCCTGAATACATGCAGATTTTGTAATACCTATATGGATTTTTATATCTTCAATCGGTATCGTATGTAGGTATCATCATTTTCAGCTGTTCACCTTCCATTCCTGTCTATCTTGAGTAATCTGCATGACATACGGTCGTGACAAAATCGAGCACGGCTGTGTCGACAGCTACGTAGTACCATATTGCTTACTGCTGATGTGTCGAGTATGTAAACTGATAGGTTTTCATATTCGATGGAAAACTCTGCCTCTTATTAATGTAGCTAATGAATCGATGCATCGTTAGTATCCTACTTTCATTATCATTAGTTTCAGCCGTTCACCATCCACTGCTGGATGAAAGCCTCTCCAATCCTCTTCTATTCCTGTCAGTCTTGAGCAATCTGCATCCACTTGACTCCACACATTCTTCTCAATTCATCAGCCTATCGTCCACTCGGTCTACCTTGCTTTCTTTCACATGCTCTCGGATAACATTCCAATATTTCTCGCGTTTTTCATACTTTTTCTGGCGAATTTCGTACGTTTTGGGACTTAAGTTTATTTACGAAAGCTTTTGGTATTGCAGACCAAATTGCTTCCAATTTAATCAAATGGAGAAACGCTTGTAATAAAAAAAACAGCAAATTTGAGATCAATACAAAAAAATATTTTGAAAATCTGTGTTTTTGCTTTAGTGAAATATAAATTTTTGGTGAAAAATCATAGAAATGCTGCATAAAATGATAAAAATCGACAACACCAATTTTTCTAATAAATAAAACTTTATTTACTATTATTCATTGTATTTGTATATAACTTCCTTCTATTCTTTTTATATGACATTCATATGGTAACCGGTATCCAGTATATTTTCTAATAAGTAGGTAAACTTCTCCATGAGCCACAGTAAAGTTTTTCTCAAAAGCATAGATACCTACAGGTAACTCTTGAAATTAAGTAATTTCTACACACTCATAGTTTTGAACCGCAAAATATATGCGTAGTATCAGACATTCCAGTTGTATGTACAGTTTAATACGGCCATGGTTAATAGTTGTTTTGCAGATGAATTTTCTTTATTCGTGTCGAGCTTTCAATTCGACATCCACAATATTAGCACAAACAAGCGAGCACAAAGTTGAACCTGAGAAACCGAAAGATCTTCCCCAAGTCTGCGTCTACGTCTGGGTGTTGGCGCTCTTCCGTTGCCGACTTCTGATTTAATGCACGACGAGGTGCATCAAACGAGCTGCATCTCGCAAGAAAAAGGGGGATTGGGGGGGGGGATACATACAGGGAAGAGATTTTGCAAAAGCCGCAAGTCTTGACAGGAGATGTCACCTTCAAAGAGCCGACACCAGCTGCGACACTAGCGACGCCAAAGACGCCGCGAAAAAGACGCCGTGCACTAACGAGCCCACCTTGCAACAAATGCAGCTACACATAAGTGATGAAAAGTGACAGGAGACACACACACACAAACACTCGACAACTTGTCTGAATTTTACTACAGAACCAATTTAGATTACCGGTCGAAGTAATTAGTAATTAGTACATATATAAATATACACTTTTTTGCATATGTCAGTACCTAAATTCAATTTGATTGTACATTGAAATCGCTTTTCGCTCAAAAGCTCTCCAATTAACTTTTTAATTAATTTCCATGTTGAATATTGAAACGGGGCGAGAGAGAGAGAGAGCATTATTTTCAACAAACAATTCAATTTGCCTAGCGGGCCGCTTAATTTTATGATAATTTCAGAATCGAATCAAAGTTTCAAACGACTCATTTGAATATCAATCATACTTTAACAATGTTTCGGTCCGACACAGACACACACACTACCATACACGATTCTGATAATAATTTGACACGATACAACGCCACTGCAATTTCCATTAAAATTAGACGGTAAATAATGAGATATTTTCCGCAGTTTAACACCCCTGAACGTCTCTGTCGCATGCAGGTAAATTGTGGGAGTACCTAGCCTAAGCCGTGACGTGTGAATGTGTAAACATGGCCGCACAGTGGAGTATTTGCGTTTCCATTAGCTGCAGCTACCGGTGCTACACACAACCTGGTGCACGTGTCCGCGGCTTGTATACTAACCGCGGTATAGTTCACTCAAAATAAATTGGACGGTCATATTCCAGTAGATGGTGACATCAGCCATTACCGAATACATCCACATACTTTACTTAAGCTGAAAATTCAAGCAAAAGCAATACGTATAACATGTTGACTTTGCAACAAACGAATTTGTACAATGACATATTTTTCTCGTTGGTTATAGAACTGTTCTTTAAGCACGTTCACTTATGTTGCCTCTGTGTGGATCCAGCTTTAAATAACACGAAAACAAATAATTGCAAGGACACAATCTTTGTAAACGTTTTGAAATGAGAAATGGAGCGTGACTGTCAAATGGTACACACATATCGCGTCCTCAGAGCACAAATGTCTGTCTGACATGTCTGAAATAGTTAATTGTTCAGGGCAGCAGTTTTAAAGTTTGAAATGGTCATCATAAATCAGGGAAACTTTATATGAAAATGATAATTGTACATATTGTACCTACTCCAGATTTTTAGATGCTATTTCATAGTCATTGAATTTAACAAAAGTAAATATTTCAAATTACATGCAAAAAGTCCGGACTTTTGTGCTGCGAGAATAATAATAGAACTTTTGAACTTTGTGATGCCAAAAGAAAATATGACGTCATTCGGATGTGCCACTTAACTGCCTGATAAATTAATTCATCGTTTTCAACCGTTCACCATCTACTGCTAGATGAAGGCCTCTCCAATCCTCTTCCATTCCTGTCTGTCTTGAGCAATCTGCATCGACTTGATTCCACACATTCTTCACATTGTCCACTCGATCTACCTTGCTTTCTTTCACATCCTCTCAGATAACATTCCAGTATTTCTCGCGTCCATCTGCCATCCATTCTTCGCATGTTTCGCTATATGTGCCACTTTGGTCATACTTCTTAGTTCTTACCCATGTAGGTATTCCGTTTACGATCTCTTCTTGTTTTATACTAAGCATATATCTTTGCATGCTTCTCTCTATACACTGGATCTTACGTAACATTCTTGAATTCAGAATCCACGTTTCACATCCGTGCGTCATAACCTCATAACTGGCAGTACGCATTGGTCGTATGCTGTATTTTTTAAGCATAACGGGATGTTGGATTTAAAAACTATGTTCATTCTTCCAAAATCGCTTCATCCTAGTTTCATTTGTTCTTCTTTACATCGAGTTAAATTCACCAATTATTCTATTAACTATCTCTACAATA
This sequence comes from Parapsyche elsis, assembly GCA_022651745.1. Lineage (NCBI taxonomy): Eukaryota > Metazoa > Arthropoda > Insecta > Trichoptera > Hydropsychidae > Parapsyche > Parapsyche elsis. The sequence continues at coordinate 8,368,962 of JAGVSN010000002.1, read as the reverse complement.
TGATTATCTACCATCTTATGTAACATTCTTGAATTCAGCCGAATGTGATATTACAACTTATTTATCTGTCGAAGACATCATCAAATTGTTTGCTGATAAAAGGCACTGCCTTATTGAAAAGCACATTTAAATTTCGATACACACATCCTAGATGCATCCCCAAGTCATATACAAAAGGGAGCGATAAGCCTAAGCGATATTTCATGTCATTTTTGAAAAATCTTGGACATGTCAAACCTTGCTGTATGTATATTCCATTGTTTGTTTTTAGCATAGGATTGCTAATTTTTCTTAAAAAACATGACGCATCTGAAAAGTAAAGCGTTTTGTGCGTGTCTCGATGAACTTAGCTGAGAGCTTGCGCATGTGTAAATACCGCGTTATAGTCAAACCCACAGTAACAATAAGTCAGTATTTTATTGGTAAATGTGATTCTCATCGATGACTGGTCAATTCGCAGTTTGGAAGATCCTATCTCTCTCGGTCATCGGATCAAAAGCAGCCACATCGAACCGGTGTCCGAGAGCACATTGTTGTTGTAACATCATCGAGGTACATATATGTATGGATGTTGTGTGACATGAGCTGCCGCCACTTCAGGTCGGGTTTGGATGGGTCCTCGAAGTCCGGGACCCAAGAGTGCCACTCGTGTGGAGGACCCCGCACACCAGATTGACGTCTTCCGTTCACTGTTTGAACAGTTTGAACAGCGATGCATTGTCTCTCGAACAACACACAGTTCAACAGTGAAATTGTCGAGACGCTTAAGTGCGGTAGCCCGAGTGTTCAAACATTGACGGCTATTTCAATTTTTTTCTGAATTTGTCGACGAAAACCCTCGCACGAGTGTATTCCCGTACTTTTTGTACACTTACTCGGTGCGCAGTGGGTGCGGTGTATGGTAAATATAATAAAATTAAAAAAAAAAAACGCGAAGGAAAGTTAAAAAGTCAAAGAGTCTCGACAGCGCGCTTTGAGTGTTTGCTCGGTTAAGTAATGACTTCACACGCGTGACTCTCTGACGGCTGTGAGTGGTCCATTGTGATAGCTCTGGCGTTGAAGAGCATTTAGTGCAGTGATTTGCAACCTTTTAAGTGGTGAAGTTTCGCTGTTCATTTGCCAGCTTCAGTCTTCTGAAGTAAGTGCAACAAAGACAGTTTACCTACATAGGACAAAGTGGTTCGTATTTATTTAAAATAGCTTGAAAGCTAATTATATACAACATAAAGTAACGTAAAGCTAAAAAGTACATATCTACTATACTTATCTATCTATTAGCACTTGTACAGAGATGTTGTTTTAAGGATGCCAGTAATCTGTCAACTTGTTTAATTTTTATTAAACCATTTGGGAGTGGCAATTTTTAAATTCTCAACTTTTTACTTATTCTTACACCTAGTATTTTGATTGTGTACAATACATATATTATATATCCTCTTATTAAATATTCATCGAAATATTTTAGTAAAAAAATTCTTATCTAATTTAAAAATATATATTAATATGCATACTTTAACGTTTCACTTACATTCATCCAATTCAATTCATTCGCGTAGCTCCATTTTGTAATTTTTGCATCCTATCTTTAATTGACCTATTAACTAAATTTTAAAAAGGACTAAAATAGCACAATTAACTAACCGTCTACATAAAATAAGGACTAACAATTTTTTAGTTACTTTGTTCTAATTTATTTAGGTTCAATGTGTGTATTTCAGTTGCTACCTATGATTGATTTTATATATTTTCAAGGTTATTCGGGAACATTGTTAATATTTGGCGACATACATATAAGGGAAAATCTTGAAAAATTTAGTTATCTTTGACATTATTTTGAACTTATCTATCTAATATAATTATTGAATTGAATTTATGAAGAGTAAATGCGTAAGAAAAAGTTTGAAAATTGGATAAGGCAGGGTTTTCTCATTTTGTCTGTCAACTTATATACATGTACATACATAGGTACCTTGTACATAACTACATATTTTCGTTTTGTCTTGGTCTATGTTTGAATTTTCATGTCATAAACCACACATTCTAGATGAAAATCTTTCCGCGCTTACAATCATGCTTAATTCATCCATGAATAAATCAGTCATTAGCGTTGATAGTATAGTATAAAATTTCACCAATCTCATACTCATACTTTCTGCCAAACGTAGATATTTTGATTTTTACTTTTTGAAAACAATTTCAAAACGAGGAAACCAAAATTTTTCTCAATAAATTCTTTGCATTTATACGGTGTATGTGTGATTTTTGTATTTTTATGTGTGTGGAGTCGGGTTTTGGGCTAGAGGAGCACGGCCATATCGCGGCCAATATAAAGTGATTTAGGAGCCGATAAATTAAAAACGGCACCCCAACGCCCACCACAACTTCCATTGCTACCCCCTCACCCCCATTGGCCCCATGCAAGCGCATCTCAAACGTTCCACAGACAAAATGAAAACATACTCGAAAAAAAAAGAACGAATTCAAGCAATCCACAGTAGAACATCAATATGAGCAGATTGCATCAACACACTATGCAATTCAATACAACATGATACGTAATTGATTCGGAAGCATTGCGTGATTTATTTTCGATTGAAACTAACTTGAAAACCACTGGTACATATACAGAGGGTGAGTTCGGTATCTGGCGACGGAAGCGAGTAGGTGTTACACACCATTTCATCCCTGAAATATATTGACGTTTCTGACTTCCTCTTACACATTTTTAATATCTCCATGTACGGGTAATTTCATGCCTTTACGTGCTATTGGCCCCAATGGTCGCCGTTTAAATCACGGACACGCCATGCTTTATGGCCATAGGAAGTCAGTGAACTATAGTCGATGATGCGTATGTGGTCTGAGACTTTTGTAATTTCCAGTAAGTAGTATGTAAAAATTGTAAAGTGTACAGTTGTACGACTGGATTGTGCAGTTAAACTTTTGCAAGGTTGAAATCTTTATTAAAATATTTCTACATAAAAAAATTGCATAGACTGCATCGTATGTCCTTGTCCGTGTTATGAAATGGAAACTGCGCCATAAATATCGACAAACAATAAGTCGGGCCCCGCCTTTTCGCTCCATTACTCGCCGATCGCAGCCGCCCCGACATATATATTAAACCGGTGCAATAATTCAAGATGCATAAGTGCACGCCTGCAGACTCTGCGCATGCACTGCACCATCGTCTTCCCAACAAGGCAGACCAGATATGTATGTCATTCACTTTGTCAATGTCAATCGAAAGATTTACCGACGAATTCAGACGTCATTCGTCGTCGTCGCAAAAAAACTTACGCGCTGAGAAAAATCATGGCCTGTATCGCAAAGTCTATACAATTACTTCAGCGGGAAAAACTACGACGAGTAATTAAGCCTAAGAAAGGTAAAGTCTAATGTGGACAAATTGGATAGGTTATGTATTTCGAAAAAAAGTGATACAGTAACTATTTTGTCCCCTCAAGGGAAGTCAGTGACAATATTGACAAATTAATCACCAAAAACACATTTGAATCAAATCTGCAAGTTAATTACAAAAATTGACACTCTTCCAATGAGGCTATTTACAACATAGAAGAATTATATTCCATGTAATTTTTTTATATAAAATATTAAACTCTAATAGATAGTCATATTCTTATTCATTCGACTCTTCGCTTAAAAGTATCGGTACGTGTTACCCGTTCTCGTTTTTTATTAGATTGTGAAAGTATTTCACGTAATAATTATTACCTTCATTCTACCATCCCCAGAATGATTAGATATAGGAATAAATACTCCGAATTTAGTGATTGTTTTAACATTAATCTGTCGTGCCTAAGGCAACGACATTATTTATTTTATTAATTCAACATTATTTATTTATTAGTTTTTTTTTCTAATTTAATATGTATTTTATATGTAAAAGCCCTAAAATGAGTTCAATAAATAAATAAACATCAATCTTGCTTATCAATTCGTTTGGTTCACATATTTTAACTTCTACTGAAAGATGATTAAAGAATTCTTACCTTACTTTTCACTTTCCCTTTCATCTAAACTTTTCAATGTAATCAAAAGAAAATTCACTGTGGAAAACCACACTTGCAGTGTCTCAGCGTTGAAAAAGAAAACGTAAGTTCAACACTTGTCGACTTAGCAATCGGTAAATGAGGGTTATAGTTCATTTTAATTGAAATTCAAGACCAGAGACGGCTAAATTTAATAAGCGAAGGATTAATGTGTTTTCTAGGAATTTCCCTTATAACAATCTCTAAAATGTGCAGAACGTGTCCGGACGCGTCTATTAATTTTCGACGAATTGTTTCTCCCACATGCACATTTGTAGGTGCACGGAAGCATGGAGCGGCCAAGTCAAGGTCACATCAAAGACACGAAATTAAACTCGCCTGAAAGCAATAATTTTTAACGATGCAGGGAATTTTCCCTCCATTTTTAGTGGGCGCCCCTTGCGCCTCGCTCCCGGCACGTCTCTGCTTTTGTCGCGCGACCGATTGCGCATACATACATACATATATGTACATACATACTCTGTTGGGCGTAATTAAAACGTCCCTTTGTGGCGGCGACCAGGGTCGGCTCGCGGATAACGAACGCCATTAATTAATCGACACATTATTGTCGGGGACCGCTTCAGGCGCACACACACACACACACTTTTCATACGATTTTTATTTTTCCATACCGCTCTACTAATTCGTAATTCAATTTGCCTTTGATTTATCTGTTATTGTCGTTGTTCGCTCTCTGTGTGTATTTTTTTTTCATTTTTTCGCCGAGGGGTGAGGGGTGGGGTTTTTTTCCCCTGGTCCGATTCGCTTTGTGCCATTAGGCGGCACAACCACAAAAGCCTTATTGGTTTCAACCCTTTGCCGCCGGGTCAAATCCAATCAATGCGAGCGTAACGCGCCAGTCGTTAATAAGCGATTCCGACTAGGACCCCAATCAATTACCCTTTTGTCACAGAAAAAAAATTAACGAACAGCACAAAATCAAAAAAATCCATATAAAATTAATGCCTAATACGCATACAAGCGACAGCCATAGAACAATGGACTCCTGAAACGTTGGTTCGATTCCCGACACAATCAAAGACCATCAATTTGTTTCGACAGTTTTAAGTACATGTTGCTATAGCTTTACTAAATTATTAAAATCAGAAATTGTCACTTTATGTGACTTTGCCATGTACATAGACGAGTATGGAAATCGCTGATAAGTATCTTTCTTACATATGTAGTTACTTCAATATGACAGACGGCAAGAGGATCGTTCAAAAATTGAAGAAGCAATACTTGAAATCAAATAAGCCACTTTAAGACGTATATGCATTCAATGTAACTGAAATGTGAACGTTCGTTTCCGTCAATTGGTTATTAAGGGTTGCAACTGTATGATTTTCAATGTAAGGCAATTGCCCTAGGCGCTGTCAGGAAGTGGTAATAAATTCGCAAACAATGCACGCCGTAGGATTGTCTCGCCATATGGCATTTTAAAGTATAAAATTTAATGATAGTGAGGCACTTTGCCGTCGGCACGTTGCCGTCACGTCACGGAAGCTCGCGTGCCGGTCGCTTACTCGAACAGATGATGCTCGCGGAGAGATGCTTTGTCTCGCAAATTGAAAACGGGAAAAACTCGTTTTTTTTTTATATTATATTATCGGCAATTACCGCCGGCTATAGGCATCATCGCGCCTCCCATCGGATCTTTATTCGATTAATTGCGAAAATTGCTCTCTCTCTCGCCTGAGGGGCGAGGTGAGTTTGAAGAGCTTCGAGTGTAAAAGTGAGGTAAGTCCATTCGAAAGTAATGTGTGATAAAGAATCGCGTTCGTATTAAAGTTTTGATTTGAAGACTTGAATCACTTTATCATTGAAATGAATGATGAAAATCATTTAGAAAAAAAATTTATAAAGGGAAATGCAAGTATACTTTTGTTACGTATTAAAATTGAATTTATGCCATTTTTTTATTCGAATATGTATTTGAAAAAGCAGTTCTAGACAAAAAATTGATGAAGTAACCAATGTGAAAACATTGAACAAGTGTATCTATGTAAAAAAATTCTTAGATTGAATCGAGAAGCTGCTCTTACGAATTTTCAAATATTTATGGCCAAATAATATAAACCAGTTCACTCGATTGAGTTAAATCTCAAGCTGAAGTAATCGTTTTAGTTGTAATGTTCAATTTGCGTCATAAATTCACGAAACCGTTTGTAACGAATTAAATTTAATTGAGATAAACTATAAAAGCTCGCTTGGAAAAAAAATGCAACGCTGCAATTCTGCGGTTTATGTTCCTTTTAGGTTTCATTTAATTTTTTATGGCATTATTTAACACATCCTTTGTTCAACAAAGGAGATTGAAATCGATTGTTGCGATGCGTTCACACCACAACAATACTCGCGAGTTATGTTTTCCTTTCTTTAATATTCATTATCACGAAAGATAAAATGCACGCGATACAGTGTTTAACATGTAATGATTTAATTTTTTTACATCGCCCTCAACAGCTGAGATCTTTTTAATCGAAAATAAATTTCCCGGCTAGTATGAATCGTGACAAATGGCCGATTTTCGATCGTCGGTCTGTCGATTTGTCAAGCCCATTTATTTGTATCAAACGCGAACAATTCGACGTCACGGGCTATCGGTTCGAATCTGTGACTAGTCCGACCCTGCTTATCCGATATAATGAAATAAAGCCCGAGCGCAACAAAAACCACACAAAAAATATTCACAAAAAAGTACACAGTGTTTATTCAGTGCTGAAACAATGGAGCATTGTCAATTTGCCGAACGGTTAATTGAAAATTTTAGTTTGGTTGACCGGAAAACGCGATTTTAAAACGCCCGTGGCCAACGTTTTTACCCTCGTGAAAATTGTGAAAAATCACCGCACGCCACTGCACACTTGCCGGTTAAATAAATTAAATCGCGTATTACCCAGCTATTGATCTGTGTTTAAACATGGGCTGTTCACATCCTGTTTTCAGGATATAAAACAATAAAAATAAACCGCTTCCAGTCTGCTGATTCATTATCATTCTATGTAAACATACATTATTCCGTATACGGTAGATAACATTATTAAAAATAAAGTAAAAACGTACGAAATAATCATGATTCGAATATTCGATCGACCAAAGTAACACTATGCAAAATTTCTCACACTAAAGTTTCTAGCAACCAGCAATAAGCGATATTATTTCCACATTTAAAAACACAGTTGACGTACTTGCCGGTTTGCCCGTCATATGACGGTGGACTATACCTACGGTGACCATACGTCCTTTATTATAGAGGACAGTCCTTTATATTAGGGCATTGTCCTGTACATTTTTTTTTTCCAAAAACCAACTTTTGTCCTTTATTATTTGTTTTGCCATTTAAAGTATAGAATATGTGATAATATCGACGACCAGTATAAAAAAACTACCAGGCTACAGAAAAACTTGATACTTTAACTCTTCCACTAGCTTTTGAAAGAATTGTAAAACTATTCAAGTCGCTTGACTGGATGTATAGGAGAAGAAATAAAACGAAGAATGAAACTAGGGTGGAGCGCTTTTTGAAGAATGAACATATGTAGTTTTTAAATCCAACATCCCGCTATGCTTAAAAAATAAAGCATACGACCAAAGCGTACTGCCAGTTATGACGTATGGATGAGCTAAATTCAAAAATGTTACGTAAGATCCAGTACACATAGTGAAGCATGTAAAGATGTATGCTTGGTATAACAAGAAGAGATCGCAAGAGGAATACATGGGTAAGAAGTATGACCAGAGTGGCTGATATCGCGAAACGTGTGAAAAAGTTGAAGTGGCAATGGGCTGGACACATAGCGAGAAAAATACTGGAATGGTATCCGAGAGGATATGAAAGAAAGCAAGGTAAACTGAGTGGACGATGGGCTGATGAATTGAGAAGAATGTGTGGAGTCAAGTGGATGCAGATTGCTCAAGACAGACAGGAATGGAAAAGGATTGGCGAGACCGTAATCCAACAGTGGATGATGAATAGCTTGGAAGCTAATTAAAACGAAAAAAGTAGCTTGTCGCTAAAAATTACGGCTGTCAAACTACATATGTATGGCTCAAACTATGTATGTACATAGGTATCATCTATCTGGCAGTTCGTTTTCACGATATTTATCGATATATTGAAAAGAGCGGAAAACCTTAGTATTCACTGAACATCTTATTATATAAAACATGTAAAATGAGGATGTGAAATATAGCAAGGTAGACCGAGTGGACGATGGGCTGATGAATTGAGAAGAATGTATGGAATCGAGTGGATCCAGGAAGAGGATTGGAGAGGCCTTCATCCGGCAGTGGATGGTGAACGGCTGAAAATGATGATGATGGACTGACTGAAACTATTATATTTTCAATTTCAGACTATGTGACAGATAGTGACGTGTGTGACGAAAGCACATAAGTACATATATGTATGTATGTATGTAAGCTTACGTACATTTCGGAGGACGTAATTCAAACGGCGCGTACACAATGCGAATGAAATTGGATTCGTGAACGAAACCGATTAGCGGGGTAAGAGACCGGTAGCGGGTTAGCCGTGAAATTGCGATTTGCGGCTGACAATGATTGTTTAGTATTGAAAAGCTCCATTATGCGGTGATATCAAACGGACCGGTCGGTAGGAGAGATGATTCGGCAATAATCACAAACCCGGCAAAGAGACGCCGACCGCTACCATCATCAACATCATCGACATCATCGACATACACACACACACACACACACAATAAATAAAAAGAAGGTAGCAAACAACACACAGTCGACCAAACGTCCGATCTGCGCACAGTTTTGTTGTTCGGCAACGACGTGGAAAGAATCCGATCTTCGCTGACAGCCGCGAGTCGTTTAAAAGCATTTCTGGTCGGACGTGTGACTAAATAATACGAATCGGTCGGGGAAAAAATGCTGAGTTTTAACGACATTCATTTTTTTGTTTTTTTGGAATGAACATAGTTTTTTTAAATCCAACATTCCGCTATGCTGTGACCATCACACGACATTCGGTGAGTTTTAACTTGTTTATAAGCACTCATTGACTGTGAGACTGCGTGCAAATATCTTCGCCGCAGAGATTGAATGTACTGAGTCACATCGTGTCAGATCAAAACTGTTCGAGAATAAGCTTCTGTAGTGAAAAAAACTATCACCACCTATTCCATTCAAACTCATTTTGCTTTAACATTTTTCCATCCTGATAAGTCTCACTGAGTCTATGTACGAGTCTATGTATGAGTCTACGACAGCTAAATACAATGAAATTTTAGGCTCTCAGTATAACCCAATTAAGCTAAATCACTTCCCTTTAGAATGAATGCTTCAAATAGTTTTTTTTTTTTTAACATACACATTGTCTTCTTCTTGGAGTATCCATCCACTTCTTCATTTAGAAATCTGGAATATTTTATTTGATGTATGTACATACATATGTACATAGGTGCATACATGAGTACATTGAACCACTTTCAAAGCTGATCCGTATTAGCTTAATTAAATACTAAAAATAATATCCACCCACTCTAAAATGTGAAATTTAAATGTAAACTTTTCACAGTTGACACAATTGCGACCCAACAATCGTAGAACAAAAAAATAAATAAAAAACGAATTAAAATATTATTTCTACGTGCGCAATTTAATTCGGCGAGCCGTCACGCGTCCGTCACGCGAACGTAACGAACGTGACATGTGTAAAGACGTGTAAATGGATTATAAGTGGTTCGAGTGTCGGCGGAGGAGTTTGTTTTGCGCGGCCCAAATTGAATTTTGATAATGTTAATAATACCGAACGGTCCGCGAAATGTGTCGACTCATCGCGAAAATACCTCATCTCGAACGGTCGATATGTCAGATCGAGATTTTTTTCATGCAATCCATCCAATACACCTCCAAAGAACACGAAACTCCTCACAAAAACCACCTCAAATCTCACATGAAGCCAGCAAACCTAAAAGAACCTTCTTCTTCGACAAGTGACCTACATACATACTTGTCATCGACGTGTCCTCTTCACTATGCATACTATGCTGTGACCATTCGTCACAATACAAATCATTTCTTGTGCATTGTTGAGTCGGTGTATTGTATGTGGATTTATAAAAATTGCCAAGAGCGACAGCAACGGTCGAAAATCATCAATTAAATCTTTCAATCGTATCGGGAATAAAACCACAAACTGTCTTTCGTAAGTCCAATGCTCTCACATGCATAACGCTACCACTAAGGGCCCAGAGGCTCCCAAGCTGTGGGTCGCGTGCCTTGAACAGCTTGTCATCGAAAACGAAGATTTCGCTTTAAGGCCTGAGTACACCAAAGCGAAATCGCTTGCGAAAATTTTCGCGCTCTATCGTCGTTGATTCGCACCAATGCGAATTATATCGGTGCGAGTGGGACGACGATAGAGGCGAAAATTTCGCAAGAGATTTCGCTTGGGAGTGTTCACGCCTTTACACTAATAATATTGAAAAATTGACATATTTAGATGAAGCATCCAGATTTAAAAAAAACAAGCCAATAGAATTTTTTTTGAGACAACTTGAACGGCTTGTCGTCGAAAACAAAGCTTTCGCATTACACCAGCAAAATTGAAAATTCTCTTCGCACCTCTTACCTGATTAGTTTGCGAATCGCGCAAACTGGTAAGCTGCACACAATTGGTAAGTCGTTAGTGCTCCTAGCAATAAAAGACAAGGTTGAATTTATGTTTGGTGATAAGAACAAGAAAGAAGTTTAGAAGTCGAAATGATTTCGCTTTCAAATAACACGATTGCTCGCAGAATCGATGAAATGACCCAGTGGCCAGAAGATGTGCTGATCCAAAATAGTGGGTGAGAGCACATTTTTCTCATTGTAACTGGACGATTTCATGGATTTACAAGGTTTATACCAGCTGCTTGTTTTCGTTAATTTAAATACCCCCCTCATTCATATCCATTAAAGCTAGGTGGGTCGCGAATTGTTGTCGTTCTAAAAAGTGGGTCGCGGTACTAAGAAGTTTAGGAAGCACTGCACTAAGCTATAGCTGTGACTCTTTGAAGAACCTAAAAGTAAATAGCCTGGTTATTGATATTGTGAGGGTTGATTCCTAGTGAAGATACGTCTAAACGTACTCGTTTCTGGTCTATTTTTGTACTGAAGATTTCACACTAGCGATGCAGTTTTTTTTTGTATATGTACAAGGATTAGACTGTACTACGAATTTTTAAGTGAAGTTTTGAAATGTTGAAAGGTGTTATCATCAACTGTTGAAACACCCCGAAAACACGACCGTGTTGAGCGGAGCGTGAGGAGCGTGACTCGGCACTCAACGGGTTTGTTTCTCGTACACACTTGATTGATCGCTTATAAAAGTGTGTTGCGTGCGAGCCTAATTAATACCACTTCCTACACGCACACTATCGCACAATATTGTATGAGAGAGGGAAGTTGTGTGTAGTATGTACATATAAGGGGAATAGATTGGTCAAATATTTACCCGTGGCTCGGCCGTAATTACCAAATCGATTTTCGTCGAAGCGATCACATTAAACGAATTATTTGCATAAAGCGATCGCGCCGTCACTCAACGTGTTCGCTTAATGACGTGCCTAATTATTTTTCTGAGTGATTGACGGCGCACGCTTTCTACGTTCTGTACCCCACTAGCGTAGACGGACTGACGGACGGACGTGTGCGCGTTTCAATGGCCATTTTATGATATAAAATTTAAAACGAGATGAAAAAAAAGCCGTACAACGTAGACGTAGACGGTGCATGTTGATAAAGGTAGACGCAAATTAGAGCTAATTTGGCATTACACGTGTAGTTCATTGAGTTCACCTTTAACTTGTAAGAATGGGCATACTAAGATAGTATGTATATGTATCGTCTAATGCAGTGATTTCCAAAGTGGGCACTGGACGAATCTTGGGGGGGCAATGTTGGAAAAAAAATATCTTTGAAAAGGGAGCGTTGATCCAAAAAAGTTTGGGAACCTATGGTCTAATGTCTAGTGACTCAATGGGGTTTCAGCAATCACATTTAAATGGATGTGTACTAAGCTATGGCCACACTTTGCCACGTGTTACGTCGATTCCTTATTTTCTTTAAAGTCAACGAGAAACTACTCGACACCTGACCTAGTAACGAATTAACTTATTTTCAGAAGTACATATGTGGTTAATTTATTCCGAATGCCCAAACTATACTAATCAGACCAATCGAATAATATTAGTGCCTTTGGAAATTACTAGAATTTAATAAAGGTTTTATTCATAGTGACCTTTTCCGTCTCCATCGATTTACACACACACACATACAATCGTACATATCTATAGGTAGGTACATACATATGTACGTATGTATGTAAATTTATGATCCGAAAAGGCTCACGATTTACACCTTCGCTAACAGGACAGATAAGTCAGGACAAGGGCAGGACAGAAACCGGTAGCCCAAACCTGTCCCGAGGCACTTCATTCCTGTAATATATGTTATGACTATGAGCTGCACCAACCAGTGACCCTCGTACGTATAAAATTATCAACACATATTTGATACAGAATAAGTTCCTTGGCGAAATGTGTCAGTCAGTGTTCATCTTATTATTGTTAATAGTATTTATATGCAAGATTGGCTACCGCTGGATGGTGTCTCGGCACCGCATATTTTATCAGAGGCCTTTGTTAGCTGCCATCTCTTCGACGGGTGAGACTTGACGTGCTTGAAAGCTGACTTTTAGACCGGTCGGATTAAAATGATACGCTGTCCAATCGCGCTACTGTATCAACTCAATGACAGACGTGGCTTGCCACGAAGCACGACAGGACGATAAGGAAAAATTGCTCGTTTGTCATATACCTACTGGATCATTTTACTATGTTTCAGTATGAGGCGCGCCTGAAATTCGGCTCGCGGTGACGTCGCCGCGGAATAAATCATTTATAATTAATCCCTAACCCTTAATTGCCGCAGACGAGGGCCTCCACCTTTGCCGAAGAGAGAGAGCCGTCTTAATTAATTCTGCCCCCTCGGCGAGCGACTACAATTTTTTATAGGACTGTGGCCATTAATTTCTTCCCGTAGAGATGTCGAAGCGGTGGCGGGGATTAGCCGGGTACCAGATCTTCGGATTCGATTAAGGATTCCGGGTGCCGTGATCATTTATTTGAGGGCCTTTGTTATCTCGCGGACCCCCGTTATTAATAGCTGTCCAAAACAAATAATTCGTCGGCTTTTCGACCGCCTTCTGAACGGCTCTCCGGCATTCGACCGCGACCGGTAGAATTTTAAAGATGTCCCGCGGAATCCGACAGTGGTTGTAAGATGAAACGCCCACCGAAGATTCCCCTGGATTGTATTGTAATTTGGCTTTTTCCTACATGTGTATACGTGCGCATTCCTAAAAATATAATACAAAATAAATAAAATAGTTTTAAATCGCTAACCTTCATTGTCTTGCTTAAACGTATGTAGAGTGTTTTAATATTATATGGGATGTTGACAACATTAATGGATCGTTACAATTTAAAAAAATTGCTCTGTTTCATCTTGATAGATAGTTAAAACACACATCTGCACTGTGTATTAAGACTAATTTCTTTCACTGTAACTAGCTAAAGCAGCTAATAAACAGTTTAATTTTTTTCATTTTATTGTTAATTTACTGTCATTTCCCTTTGGCACTACACAATTTTCACTATTAATGTTATAAGTAGGTAACACTTAATTTATTAGTTCGAATGGTTTAACCCTTTTTAATATCCGCACTAACTCTGTATTGTGGAGTAGTTGGAGAACCTCATCATTCGTGTGCTGATGAAGCCAATTTTAGTGTTTTTTCGCTTGCTTCCTTATCTCGTCAGCATCTGTGTCCATTTTTAGCTCTCTGTGAATGCCACTATTACGAGCATACCGGGGATCATTGAGCAAGTCAACCTTAAAAAAATCTCTAAAATAGTAGTACAAGTTTCGAGTTGCAATACATACATATGTAGTTCTAGAGCTTTTCACTTTGAGTTCAAATATTTCAGTATCGACCCATTAATAATGTGAAGCTCCCCATGCATCTGTCGTCGCTTTGGCAGAAATTTCGTTCTTGTGTTGTTAACGTGTGTCCTTTATTTGGCCGCTCGGTTTGTTTCGAGCGAGTGATTGCTTGAATTCGTGTGAGTGATTACACGTGTCAACTGGTATGTCTGTATTTTCGGAACAATCAGTACAAAGCTGGCCTTGATCATCAAATAAAATCGGACGACTCTTCTCCAGTCCAGTTCGGATCGTGATCCGGTGTCACGACAGTTTATCATCATCAGCGTCGATTAAAATAATAAATTGACGTGCGGAACACTCACGATTCCGCAGAGAAAATCATGTTAAGAAGATATCACGAACTTGGAATGATGCTTTACGGCGCCGCGAGCACTCCGTTAAATAATCAGACGTTGTAAACAGTTCTCATTTTTTGTTTTTACTTTTTTTTTTACCTTTCATTGCATTGCATTACACCTAACGAGAATATCGTGATCAATTCACAACGTTACAAGATTCAATATATGTACTCAAACCGATAATTTTGCTATATTTGTTTAATATGCACCCCTAATTCTAGTAATATTCAATAATGTACTAACGAATTTGTTGATTGAAAAATATGCCAAATTGTGCACAATCTGCAAATCTATTGCAACTATACCTACGTAGTATATAATTTTTAGATTGTTCACCAAAAACGTTGTAGGTATCTATCTACATATTATACTGGACCGATTTTCAACAAACTTTCACTGCAAGATTTAACGGAAGCCGTTTCTAAGATAAGACGATTTTTCCGCAAATGAGTAGGTACATCAAATTATTTACATATGAGTGGTAATGCTCAATTATTATTTTTATCCAAGCAACGACAAGTACTTACAGGTACAATCTGTTCAAATCAAGAAGGACAATCTCTCGCGCAGCTAAAAGAGAATATTGGGCCTTAAAAAACAGAGGATAGTGGCTGTCCGTAATTTACGACTAATCCTCACATAACTAACTGGTTTCAAGTAATATTTTCCATTACATTTTGTTTACTTTACTTAGATACTTGTAATAATGAATGCCAGTAATTTTGTCAAAGGAAATGAAAGGAAAATTCAAAGTGAAAGAAAATACTACGTACATACATACATATGTATGTATGTACATACATACAAGCTAAGTACATTTTTATATTATGTACCTATACATACATACATGATGTATATGATACTATTTCGCGTAACAATTATTACCTTCATTCGCCCATCCCCAGAATGATTAGATATGGTTATAAATTTTGGATTTTATTGATTTTTAAAATATTAATCTGTCATCCCTAAGGCAACGACTCGTCATTTATTTTATCAACTAAACATAATTAATTTATTTGTTTTGTTTTCTTTATGTTTTCTCTAACATATTATGTATTTTCTATGTAAAAGGCCTAACAGGCGAATAATAATAATAAATAAAAAAAATAAATAAATAAATATTAGAAACGGTGCATTTTGTTATAGTCACTATGGTCAAAATACTGACCTCGAACACATATATTATCAAAATGTAATATGTAAATAGAATTACTATATAAAAATTGTGTACATACATATCTGATGAAAAAAATCACCGTTATTGGTCATATCCGAAAAGGGACGTAACACTATGCGCAGAACGTCTCCAAAACGGGAAAGTAAAAAGTCCTTCTCGATCTGGACATACATACATTGTAGTACTGTAAACTTATGTATCATATGTACATATATTCAACATCGTCGAGTCACACTTTAAAATCTAAAATTTGTCCCGAATTGAATACTTTCACTTGCGAGGCGGCAGTTACCCAACCTAATTAGTAAGCAGTTAAACTAATTGATGAATAATTGTTCAGAGCGAGCGATTTGCACCTATTTCTTTACAATACGCGTTCCATATACATATGTGTCCAAATTGTCACTCAACTTAGATATTTCTCAAAAAAATATTTTTTTTATATACTAATTGTCAGCAATGAATTGAGTCGAAGGAGATAATCGACGGTGGCTGCAACAGATGGCCGGTCGTCCCACGGTCGATAGATGGCCGTAACGAGCGCGGCGTGCGATCGTATCGCATGAGTGATCGGTGATTGGAAGCCCCTGATTGACAGGTGATGACCGTCGACCGTCGACCGTCATCGGATACCGCGGATGCTGCGGTTGGTACCGCTTTTGATTGCGGCCGCCGCAAAACACAACTCAAACAAAACAACGACAACGAACACCGAACAAACAAAAAGATACCTGCACGACGATCGGTCGACTTTGACCTTGGCTTTCAGAAACCGCGATGTGTGGTGGGTATGTATTTATTTACCTGTAGAGGAACGCGTCGGCGACAAAAACGGCAAACGCCAAAACTGCAATCGCTACCGTTCGCAAGTGACGCGGAATGACGATAAGAAAACTTGCAATTCGACGACGCCGCTGCACCGCACGGTTTCAAGTCAATAGGTATGTAGACTTTCAATTTAACTGTGTACATTTATTTAATTCAAAAAGCTTAAAAGCTAATTACAAACATAAAAGGAACTTAAAATAGCTAAATTATAAAATAAACTTAATTATCTATTAGCACTTGTACATAATATATGTACATAGGTGTTGTTTTAAGGCTGTCAGGAATCAATCAATTTGGTTTATATTTGTAAGACCTTCTGGCAGTCCATTGTGTTGAACAACACCCCTGTACAAGATACTTCTTCTAGATCTACTTAATTTCAAATTCATAACTATTAATTTATTCTTACCCCTGGTAAATAGTATGACTGTGTATGTACATACATATGTACATATATTATATCCACTTATTAAATACTTATTGAAATAACTTGGTAATAAATTCTTATCTTACTTAAAAATATATTTGTATGTACATACATACTAACATGTACACATTTAAGGTTTCATTCAATTCATTCAACATATTTCTTACATTTAAAATACTCCGCATAGCTCTATTTTGCAAATTTTGAAAACTATGTATCTTCAATTAACCTACATATGTATTTACTGAATTTAAAAATGAACCACAATATTATATGTAGATACATATGTAAAATGAGATAAATATATGTATAATCAATGTTTTTTTCAATAGTGACATTTTCCATGTGATTATGATGTATGAAAAATGACGCTAAACTTGTATACAGTCGAATTTAGAGAACATAGCGTGTGCATCTGCTTGCCTGCCTGGGTCACTGCGGTGACGCTAGCATTGCCAACATAACAAACAAAAGTTGTTTAGTGGCGTGTTGACAACAAGCCGCTATCTTTCAAAAAAGGTTCGTCGACAACGCGATTTAATGACCATAAACACATTCAATTAATGGTACACTATACAACTTTTTCACCTACAGTCAAACGGGCTATAAGCTGTACTGTCATTGTACAAAACAGCGCACACGGTGGAGGTTGAAGCTAGAATCGACCGTCATATGATGAATAAACCAGGTAGTTATCAGTATATACATATATATATATTAGCATAAACCTCTGCCTGCCTTCCTGTCTGGAAAAGTGTTGGTAAATAAATAATCACCCGATTCTATGACCATTCTCCCATTCAACCAAGGGCACACACTATACAATTGTTTCACGTACTGAGAAATTCACTATGGGTTGTATTGTTATTATACAAATTGGCGCACACGGGTGGGGTTGGAATACACCGTCATATAACGGGAAAACTGGTTAGTTTCATAAAACATACCCAGCCTCCATCCAAAAAATCAGCATTGTGACTTGATCAATTTAGCTAAGGCAATTGGGAGCATCTTATTGAAAGACACCGAGTGGCAAACATATTGAGAAGCTATACCACTATTCGGAATGTCAAATTTGAATATAAAAAGGTTAGATATTGCTGTCTTTAGAACTGTCACCTAATGAGAGTCCGATATGCCGGTTAGACAGGCCCGGCTCGACCTTTTCGGCAATTTTTCCGAATAGTTGCGCGCGCGCGCATTCCGATCGATTCGCCCAAAAAACGAACGGACGGACGGACAGAAGCGTCAGGGGATAGTTGAAATATTTACCGATGGTCAAAAGCGGCAATGGGGGGAAGGCGGAAAAAAGCGCCGAAACGCGAGTGATAGACGACACCGCGACGGCATATGATGGATCGCGACAGGACGAAGCCGAAGCCGACGACGATAAGGACGAAGGACGAAGGAAAGGGTTGCGGGGAAAGAGGTTAACTGTTGGTTGTCTTTGACGCGGCCGCCCGTCACAACACAATGGCAACAGGAATGCGAGCTTGATTGACGCGAACCATTGGACTTGGAGCGAGGACAGGGGCGGCGCGCGACTCCACAGACGCACATAAATCAAATGATTTATCGATCAATTTGAGAGGACGCGGTCGCTTTTTGTTCAACCTTCGCTT
The DNA here is from genome assembly GCA_022651745.1 of Parapsyche elsis. Lineage (NCBI taxonomy): Eukaryota > Metazoa > Arthropoda > Insecta > Trichoptera > Hydropsychidae > Parapsyche > Parapsyche elsis. Next base: position 8,350,486 of record JAGVSN010000002.1, on the reverse strand, counting down.
CACCTTCTTCCGCCGTATTGTAACGGTTAAGATTTTCTCAATGTCGAGATGAAAATTCGGCGCTGACTTTTCCGACTAGAGTGAATTTAAATTTTCTAGAAAACCAAATTTTTTTTTCCAGCTTTTTTTATTCTTATTTGAAAGTTGTATCGTATGATAAATTACGTCCGCGTAAAAGTATGATCAATCTTGATTCAATCGGCAATTGAAAAGTTGTTGCTCTATGTGTATGTCTATGATTCAAATGTGAATTGAAAATGTCAGATATTTATCGATGTGTTTTTACATCCCGTTGTATTTTGTTTTTTTTTTTGTATCAATAGAATTTTACTATATTGAAAGAAGCCATGTAGTCAATAAAACAAACAACAAAGTTGAGTGTTCCACAAAGGCTAAACAAAACCAATCATAAAATCACTCGAGCAATAAAATAGTATTTAAAAACTACATATTTTGATTTGATCAGTAGCCCTGCTAATGTCAGAAATTAATCTATTTGAGATTTAAGGACATGCTCTAAAATTTTGATACATTATTATTAGTGGAGCTCGAAAATTAGTAGCACTATCCTCTCTAGGCTGAATGGAGGTGGAGACCGGTTTACAGGACCGCGTGGGAAATTTTTCACATTATTTAATTTTATCCGTCATTAAAATTTAATTGCCACTAATAATAAAATCTAAAAAAAAATCACAACTCTTTTTTTGGTGCGTCTAATTTTTTTTACCTGCAGCTTAAGTGCAGCTAAGCCAAATTTCTAGAAGGAACATTTTGTATAAAATTTCCAAACGTCTACATTACAATTTATTTAAATATCTATTACATATTACTAAAAAATTTCCATGCGGCCCTGTACGGCGGTTTCCCCCTCTACTAATCTAGAGGATAGTGCTACAAATTCTCGAGCTCTAATTATTACGCTCCACTCATTTACGTTGTTTTACGGCAGTTTATGTAAAAGCAATGAATATTTTTCTACATACATACACACTCGTAGATAGGGCTATTTAACTTTCATTAGATTCTTGAAGAGGTTTTGATCTATGTCATCATCATCATTATTTTCACTTCACTTTAACTTTTTACATCACTTTAACTTTTTCACACGTTCCGCTATATGTAAGGTATGTGCCACTTCGGTCATGCTTCTTACCCATGTATTTCTCTTACGATCTCTTCTTGTTATACCGAGCTTCTTTCCATACTGTGTGCACTGGATCTAACGTAACATTCATGAATTATGTATAAAATATAATCTAGTCTTAATCTACGTATTAGAATCAATGCATAACATTGACTAACCTCACCTATCCTAAAATCTTATAGGCCCTAGAAACCCCCCATTTTTATGAATTCAATCAGACTTTACAATTGAGAAAGCCTTAAAGAATCTTCCTAAGGATGAAGGGAGACAACGGTAAGCGTAGTTTTACTGTCGATTCTATTCCTATTAGTCACTCATTGTGCAATTATATACGTTTCTCGTGTGTGTACATCGCGTTTGCGTCCCTGGCGAGTCCCGCGGCCCACAGACGTACAGACGGACGGTCGACTTGGGACATGAGTCTTGTATCGGAGGCTTTGATTGATGTCCGTCTGGCTTATTTGCAAACGACAGTTGCAAAGGCGACGTCTGATCGATAAGCTATTGTGAGCCGAGCCGAGTCGGTAGACCCGTGTCCATGTTGCGCGTTTCGCGGGGATACGACCCCACCGGAATAATGATATTAAAACCGATACGTACGAGCTCCATCGCATCCCACCACGCACGTTTATTGCACGATAAATTGCACGGTGCAATGTGTGCAACCGCAAAAGGACATCCGGTCCACCCCCCCCCCCCCCCCCTCCTCTCTTCTGCCCCTCGCCGATCTCGTCCTTTGATTTCCCTCGACGCAACGAAAATGCACCGCAAAGCGACAAAAGAAAGGACTTTAACTTGCACAACTACACTCAAAAAATATATATATATATATATATATATATATATATACATATATGTGTGTATGTATATATTATGTATGTATGTATTCCCGCTATGCTTAACAAAGAAGGCATACGACCAATGCGTACTGCCAATTATGACGTATGGATGTGAAACGTGGATGCTAAATTCAAGAATGTCCCATAAAATCCAGTGCACACAGAGAAGCACGAGAAGATGTATGTATGCTCGGTATAAAGGCTGATTTCGACCAGGCTAGTAGTTAAGACTTTGGGAGAGTAGCGAGTAGCCTTCCTCCACCATCTTCCGCGCGTCTTTAGGCCAGTTCAGTAGTAAGTACCAAAGCTTCTCAACACATAGCACTAGTGAATGGGGAGATTTCGATGTCGTTTGCAAAAGGCTGATTTCAATGAAATTAATTACACAGGCATCTTCACAGTCTTATGACACGATTGTTTTTATAAAAACACGATTAAATTGTAATTTTCTTTTTTTCAAAATGTTTTATTTTGACATGAGAATCTGCTTAAGTAGATAAATATAACAATAAAAAGCTAATTACAAAAAATCGGTCTCCGAATTTATCTAATTTAATTATTTTATATTCTGTCTTTGGAATAGCGCTGATTGGTTCTCAGGAACAATTCGACCAATTCAGCAGCCATGCACGAAGAGTCATCACGAAGCACGTTCTGGTCGTAAATCACATCTGCGAAGTTGTAAAAAGCTACTCGCCATGGAAATACAGTTGACTGTATTTTTCGTCGAAGTGCCTCCCCGGCGTCAAAATTGTCTGTTGTCGCAAAGGCGAATGAAGTGGCCTAAAGACGAGCGGAAAGCGTGGTGGGGGAAGGCTACTTGCTAACAGTGACGCGAAAAAGCGAGCTGGCTCCTGCGTCCGGATTGGTTGGGGTTCGACCACCCATGCTACTCTCCTAAATACTATCCTGGTCTAAATCAGTCTTAACAAGAAGAGATTATAAGAGGAATACATGGGAAAGAAGCATGACCAAAGTGACAGATATAGCGGAACGTGTGAAAAATTTGAAGTGGACACATAGCGAGAAGAATGGATGGCAGATGGACGCGAAAAATACTGGAATGGTATTCGAGAGGATGTGAAAGAAAGCAAAGTAGACCGAGTGGATGATGGGCTGATGAATTGAAAAGAATATGTGGAGTCAAGTGTATACAGATTGCTCAAGACAGACAGGAATGAAAGAGAATTGGAGAGGCCTTCATCCAGCAGTGGATGGTGAATGTCTGAAAATGATGATATATATGTATATGCATATGGTTATGACATAGGAATATGAAATAGGGATGGGATATGACTCAAACGTTAAGAAATATCATGAGCTTACTTACTTATTTCTTACGGCTATCCATTTAATTAATGATTAATGAGTAACATTTAATTTTATTTTGAATATATGTACATATATCGAGTAGAATTCAATAATGTTACGCAAGATCCAGTGCACACAAAGAAGCATCGAAAGATTTATGGTTGGAATAACAAGAAGAGATCGAAAGAGGAATACATGGGTGAGAAGCATGACCAAAGTAGCAGATATAGCGTGTGACAGTGGACTGGACATACATATAACGAGAAGAATGGATGGCACATGGACGCGAGAAATACTGGAATGGTACCCAAGACGATGTGAAAGATAGCAAGAAAGACCAAACGGACGATGGTCTGACGAATTAAGAATAATTTGTGGTTAAATGAATGCAGATTGCTAATGACAGACAGGAATATATTTAAAAGATTAGAGAGGCATTCATTCAGCAGTGGATGGTGGACGGCCGAAATAAAAATGAATTGTATTTGCTCCTTATGTATTCCGTCACCGTTTGAATAGTCGGGACCAAACTTTAAAGAAGTACTTGCCACGATCCTACAAGTTCCTAATTGAGTACAATTTTATTTCTGCTAGCTTCCATACAAAGTTTTGTTCCGATTATTCCGATTACCTTTTGACTATCAACGATAGTGAGAGTATTTCCAGCCATAAAAAATTTCAATCATTAATTTTATCTGCAAAACAAAATGCATACGCCTGGTATCCACTTTACGTCTGTTTTTTCCCTATACACTGAGTCACCATTTGACTATAATATAACTTTAACCTAACATTCAGAGGTAGGTACTACCTATGTACATATGTACATACATATGTAGTTACATACATGGTACATATGAACCTGCTAGTCTAATATTTGAACATTTTTCTTTCGGATAGCCGTCACAAAAAGTTTTGTTTCCTTGCTACCGACGGATAGAGTACCTATACGGTAAAAAATGTAAAATGTATATTTGCACTCTTGTGTATACTTTATCGATATAAAGTCGAGTTCATTTTGACATTACTTGACGTTGACGCATTCGATGATGATAATAATAAGAAAAAGAGAGCTCGAGGCGAGCGCTTTGTCGCTCGGTCCCCATTCCCCGATTTAAATTATTGGCCTGTCACAGGGAATTGATTGTCGGTGTCGTTGTTGCCAAACGGCCAACCCGTCTCGTCTCCCTCCCGTCCATTAATCCAGTTTATTATATAGTTATCATTCGCAGTGGGTGCGGTCCGTCGGTAGCCGTCGAACGACTCGTGAAAAATTGCCGCAAAAACGAACGACAAGCGGCTATCTATATGTTGCCGCATGGTGTGGTTTGGCCGCATATGGCCGCGACAACCCGCCAATTATCCATGGCAATCGAAGCTATGGCGGCTCCTACTATGGACCACGTTTGACTCTTCCGCCTGTCATTGTCGTCGTCGTCGATGACAATTTTTGATGCGGTCTCGACGAGCTGAATCGTTACTCACTTGATGGACTCTTCAAAAAAATCTTAATTGAAACGCAGCGCTTGTCAACCGGACGCTGTGTGTGCAATTGCACGCTGTCGAGAATGAATCATAATCTCGATTGGGTACCTACCTATTTTATAGTCATTAAAAAAAACCACTCTTGGTTTATCATCAAACCGTCGTTTAGTCCGATTCGGTAATTTTCAGTGGGTAACTTCAGTGTATTTTTGTTGGGTGGAAAATAATCCAACAGGTATAAGAATACAACGATATAAACCCAATAACAAGTTAACATGGCAATAATGGATAGAAATTGCATGGTCACAACTAAGTTGGATAAATTGGCAAATTCTAACACGAGACGGCTGATTTGAATTTAGTAATGTACGGATCTTACCAATGACGATATTTAAGGCCGGAAAAACTGTCGAGAAAATCATTTCGACTAACTCGAGAGACGTCGCTATAACTTTGTATATTTCGTTTGTTAAGATTTATTTCATGATATTATATCATAGATCAAAAGTTAATCTCCATACTTGCATACAAAAAGACCAATGAAATCAAACTAACCTAACATACACAGAGTATAGAATATAATAAGACTTCTAAAATTTTCATCAATAGGTACCTACAAATTTCGAACAATAGTTTCGTTGTATAAAAACGCGTTTCAAATAAGCTGAAGTTAAATTCAGATCAAATGGAATATCATCGAAAAGATTCCGCAATAGATACATATTAAAATATTAAGGTTCAGATAAATCGTTTTTCCAACAAAGTATTAGCGTGATTTAAAAAAAAATACGGTTCATTTCATTTAGCTTATTGTTCCAAAACAATAATTAATCCAGCAAACCATTTTATAACCAAGTGATTTTATAGCCAAGCCTGTTATTTTCCAATGTATCTAACTTAGTTTTGAGACGGTTCCACCAAAAATTGCCACCTCCTATCCACGATTCATACGTTAACCCGTTATTGGGCGTGGATCCTTTTGTTCTAAGACCTGTTGGTTAATTTTCCCCCCAACAAAACAAAACACGTACTTAAATCAAATAGGTACCAGACATTTCATATTCTTTTAATGGTCAATTGTGCAACTCATTCAAAGTATGAAATTTTAAAAGTCCAAGAAATTTGTGCCACTTTACAGCAACCTATCCTATTGGACGTTGACAAATCTAACAGCACAAGTACGAAGTTAACCGCTTCGGATCCGGCGTGCTTTAAATAGGCATTAACACGCCGCGATAAAACGTGTCCGACGCTTTATTGACCACAATAAACGGTGGGGTCTAATTGACCCCGCGTACCACTACCGTGGCTAACTAACTGCGCGCACTGAACGACCAAACTAACCGCTTTTCTGTAAACGGCTATCTGGACTGGACCGAAATGGACTGGTCCAACAAATTGGTATTTGCGGCTTATCGCGCCGGAAAACAAACTGCATTAATTTAATTTAACCAATTAAGTGACTCGACAGTTGTCAATCGTCTTAATTGTGTCGTTACCATTTCGTGGCAAATGAGCCGATCGCTTTATTGGTCGAGAACGTTGGAACTGATTTACATTTAAATTACGACACACTTTCAATATCAAATCAAAATGCGTTCTATAAATTGTACGTTTGTAAATTCGTTTACATATTGTTAAAAGCATAAATATATTATATTTTCTGTGCGCGACAAAAAAAGTCAATTTATATAAATAACACCTGTGCTTTTTTCGAGTCAATGTAATTTTATTAGTGGAAAAAAAATATTGACACAACTCAACTACCGTAGAAAAAATTACTTTTAATAGTTTTTAAATGATCTACTTTACATAATGATTTTTTTAACGGCACATTACACAATCATTATAATGATCGAAATTACGATGCCGTTCTTAACTGGGCAATTAGTTTGTCCTGTTAGTGATTATGTTAATATAATTTTATGAACATTTTAAGAGCACTTTGAATTCAACAGTTTCTCTGCGTTCGATATTTATAATTATAACCATTTCGAATACGCTGTAATGGAAAAATTATGCTTTGTTAATTTTAAAGTTGGCTTTTTACACTGAGAAACAGTTTTCATACAAATATATTTTTGATAGTAATAAAAATTGACGAGTATTGCTTTTGAAGCGTGTTTACTTATAGAATATTTTCAAGCACGACGCTTTTGGTAAGCGTAAATTATAAATAATGCATGAAAGCGCACTCGAATTTTTGTATTCAAATACACCGTAGGTGATGTGAATATCAATAAATAAAATAAATTAGATCAGTATCTGATTTTCGTTATGGGTTTATAATTGAAAACCGCAGACGGATATACGAAACGTGCCTCGCATTCGACAAAGCGCCATTAGCAGTCGATTTTGTTTAATGAAAGACCGATTTGTTCCGGCCCAATGGGTCTAATTTGACTTTTTCATTCCGTTTTTTTTTTTTTTTTTTTCGTTTCAGCTTGGAGTCTCAGTGGATGGCGCCTGAGTTGGGGCGCCAAATTGGTGCCTCGGGGAGGGCTCCGGCAATTACCTACGAGGCGTCCATCAATAAACGCCACATTAGACAGAAGACTCTAATAACCGTGTTAGTATTGAAAATTATCCGGCAAGCCTCCATTATCCGGACTTAATAGAGGCGAGTTCAAATTGGGCGCTTTCGAAACGTCTGAATGAAATTCGTTCTTTCGAGCACGAGACCTTAATTTTTTCTGTTTTTGATTAGGTAGGTACTCTAGAATTATTATACGCCATTGAAATGCGCCGAATTCAGACTACAAAGGAAACTTCATATTCACACTTCACATAAAACACGGAATAGATAGTTTTACGGAAAACCCCGAAGGTCGGAAATAGGTTGCTAAAAAATTGAAAACGAGAGACGAATACCGGTATAAGCTTTAATTTTTTTTTTTTTTGCCTTTCATGGGTCATTAGCGTAATTACTAACATTTGAACGCATTATGTAGTTAAAACCAATTGGTAGTTGTAGGTTGTAGTTGGCGCCTACTAAACTTCCAAGGCCCAAATCACTTTAGTTCAATTTTCGGAATATAAAACAGGGTTTCTAAAAATATACCAAGTCCATACTTCTTCGGGTATATTAAATTTTACTGAATTATTTTTTTAAACTACAGTCAAAGGTTTTCGCAAAACTCGTCAAAGCTATACATATTATATGTATGTATGTACTATGTAGGTAGTAGGTACCCACTTACTCAAGCTACAAGATATGCTCAAAATTAAGCTTTTTATATAAATTTCCTTGTGTTAGTAAAACTTCAAACTATGATTTATAGGGGGAGACAGGAAAAACAGTTAAGTGTCGGAAATTTTTGTATGGAATTTGTTTAAATAAAATATTTGGGGGGTAAACGATTAATAGAGATTTCTTCAGAGATTCCTCTTTGTATCACTTTTCAAACGAAGAATTATAAATTAAATAAAGGTCAAGATTATTTGCAAATACCTGCTATACAAAAACAATTATTGAATAAGAAAATTACTATAATCTTATACACTCGAAAAATCGTTCAAAACAAAAATCATACAAAATTAAGCTTGTATGAAATAAAAAAATAAAATTTAACTTTTATCTTTTAAAATCAGTTCGGAAAATGGGCAAAAAATCCAACGTTTGCCTTACAAAATTACAAAACATACTCCGAGCAAGCGTTTGAGAAACGCTGGTATAGTTTATAATTTGCGTGCGGTTTGTATAGTTATGTATAGTTGACTCCGGTTGGTGGGATATAGACGGTGGGCGGGCGCCATTGTAGAAACGCCTTTACTAACATGGCGGCCACAACTGACCACCAGAACACGTTACAACAATCAACAACAAACTGTTGAATCGACTGACGGCGGGAAATTCCCGGGAAATGCCAACTAACAACGCGACACCAATTCAACACCGACAACTAACACTAGCACTCGGCTAGGGAAAACCTCACCGAATACCTACCATTAAATTATTATCCAATCAAAATTCCGAGGTTGAACGAACAACGTGTGTATATTTTCAATATTAAGTTACGGTGAAGATTGCGTATAGTACATACATACATAGATACATAGGTACATACACAGTGTGAACCAAGTCAAATAATATCGATGAAAATAAGTCGTATCCACAAACTCGTCATTGTGTTCACACCGCATCAAAGGTTTTAACGCTCTATGCCTGAAATTACATAACAATTATCGAGCACATTATAAAGTCGAGGCTTTTAGCACTTCGACCACGGCTCGGTTGTAAGTGGCATGCCAAACGCAAACATGCCCAATTAGAGTGTGCTCGACTCGAGATAACTATGCAGGGTTGAATTATTATGCTTATTGTATTCCAAAAGTTACGTTTGCGTGTTTGGTTAGTGTCGTTAATTTATTTTTTTCGTTTTGGAAATGTTAATCGTTTGTGAATTGAATTTACTATAATTAGTGTTATTATGTAGAAAAATTATCAAAAAATTAAAAAATTCAGTCTGTTGTAAGTTCAGCCCTATCGTTGTGCTAATATCATTCATATTTGCTAATGAGGCGCAAACAGTCTTTGATCTGACTTTTGCACTTCGCTTTGTAGTCTCAATTCATTTTCGTCTCTAAGCTAACTTGTGCTAAATGCGTTTTGATTGTTCAAAAGCGGTAGCCGACAGTGAAAGTATGTACCTAAGTAATAATTCTCAAATTGCATATGTTTATTGAAGCTGATGACGCAAAAAATGAAGTTCAAATTCAATTACATTTGATTCTAAGAAAACGTAAAAATATGTATTCAGAGTTTGTTACTAGATAAGTAAGTAGGTACTTGAGCAAAGCTTTAAATTCATTTCAAGTGCGTGCTATAATTTTTCCTATGAAACTGTGTTATAAATTTAGGAAATCGATAAGACTTCTTTACTTAAACACTGATAAATGTACGGTTCCAGGAAACTTTTATACCTACCTGTATAATTTTAGATAGAGACTATTGTCTCAAGAACACAAGACAGCACCCATTCAGTAAATTTCTCGTGTATTTCGAAATGAATTTTCCAAGTAATTCTCATAGCTTTACGAGCGTAAGCGAATTCCTCCGTTCAGATGGTAATTAAATTTTGTAAAGTCGCAGAATAGCAACCCGATTTAACCGAAGGTAAAGGAGAGGAAGGCGATTTTCCGACTATTTTCCCGGCCGGGAGAAAATAGTGGGGCGCCGCACCGGTCGTCCTCGTCTAGTCTTAACAAAGATTTATGATTCATAAGGTTTAAATAGGCGATTATGAAACTGTCTGGAATAATCTGGGGCTTTGGCGCCGATGGGCGTTACTGGCCGGCGCCAAAGTCCAAAGCACTCATCTCCAATAATTTCGACCTAATAATAATAGGCGAACGAGTAAATCATCGTCTTTGACCGATTTCCCGGTCAGTGAAAGGGTTGAAAAGCCCTAGCTTCAAACTCATCATCAACGCAAATCCCAACATTACAACAAAATGGCAATGAAAAAGACGCGTATTGTATTGGTCGTGAGATTATTTCATAATAGCAAGTAGCACATTTGACAACTTAAATGTACTAATTTAATTTTAATACCTCTAGGAATTTTCAGACTAATCAATAATACTATCGTTAATTACCCAGTCGTATTTTAGTCATGATTCTTGCAAACAACAAGTGAAATAGATTAACAGTATGATTTATTAACTTATTATTAACTAATTCTTAGTCCTTATAAATCATTCACAATGAAATTCGACTAGCTTTAGTTGTAAGCTTATCGTTTAATTTTTTTGATTGATTGATAGAATACTATCTCCATTTAAACATTTCAACATAAAAACATTTCAGCTTATCGATGACTATCGTTGAGATATTCCACATGTAGGTACATACATTGCAATTTGATCCAAAAATATATATTACACGTAGGCACATTAACAACAAAGTAACACAAGTGCTCAATTAACAAGATTCTGAAACCGTTCACAAAAGAAACAATGTATGTATACTTGTGTCTACATTGGAGCAAAAAACCCGTTCAATTTAATACGCGACAATGTTGAATATCTTTGATTCCGGGAATGGTAGAAGCTCGCGCCACTAAAGTGATTTTGCTCTGTAATTGCAAGCCAGTTTACATCTAGCGTAACTCGCACGATAGGGTTGTCAAAAACTCAATTGAATCTTCGCTTAAACTTCACAACTATCTATGCTCAAAAGTGGAGCAATATTTTAAAATCTAAATCATTTTTCTAAGTACGATGGACTGCCCTCAATTGAACAAATCGATCGCACTACGCTTTATCGCCGAACAATGGCGCTCGATCGCACTTGAGAGCCACTGTTCTATTGTATTTTTTCATTGCTATTGTGAGTGAGAAGTTAATTAATCGTGCGTCGGCAACCCTGTTTCTTTGGATGATGACTGGGCGTGTTTATACGTGTGGCAGCCGGCGCTGCGAGCTGCTGACATCTCGTGATCAAAGCGGCCGACGATTCTTCTAGCAGAGATTCTCAAACTTTAAACATTAACAATACAAAATCATACATGAAATCTTTAAGGAGATGATGCCTACATTGTCATAAGTTCGCCGTATACTAGTGTGACTACAGATATCGCAGAATAGATTGAATCAAACTTCACACTAGTGAGTGTGGTCTATTTCAGATTTATGTACAATGGCCGGTGTGCTTTATTTCGCTGTCTGTCATCGTCAACACTGACGCCCGTTTCTTATTCTTCATCATGTTCTTCTCGTGACACCCAATGTGAGTTTCGTCGTTGTCGTCGTCTGTTATTCTTGCCTGGCGTCATCAGAGAAGACTAGAGGCGGCAAGCTGCGTCCCATTAACATCGGCTGATTAGCCTCGATGATTGTCGGCCGATGACTGGCCGCTTTTGCTTTTCCAACTCGACAAAAAGCCGTGTCCAACGTTCGCTCTTCCAAGTCCATTCTCTATAGCAGATGGATGAGTCAAAAGGGAGCCGGATATAATGAAAACAAAAATAACAAACCAATAAGGGGAGATATGTACGATAGTATAATAAACACACTACATTCTGCTTTTATTTTTGTAAATTTTTACTGATTTTTATCAGTCATTGTCCCGTGAACCAGTTTTGATAGTCGAATGACATGTCTGTATAAGGAATCACTCAAACTGTTCTTTGTAATACAAAGATACATTTATTCAACCGACTTTTTTTGATGATGTTTTTGTAATGTAAATTTTATGTTAAACAATACCCTACATATCAGATAAGTATGCACCTATGTAGTACAAATCAAATTTAAACCAATGAGAAACGTTCTAGAAAAAAAAACTGAATAACACATATGTATATACACACTCTAGCTGTTGAAAATTACGTTAATTTTATTGTAACTTTGATTGGGTCAAATGTGAAATAAGAAATTTCTAATTCCAATTATCAATATTAAGAAGACACTTACGACTCACGCGAACTTACTAGACCACACGTGACGTGAAACTATTGCTATTGATTGTGGCGTATTGCACGTATGTTTCTACGCCATAGAAATCCATGCTTAGGATTTCATCAGAAGACTTGTGTGGTATGTTTGTGTGAGCCTTGAAGAGATCCATCATTTGGTATTCATTAAATTTTCCGAATAAAACAGTGTCAACGTATCTCAAAACGAACACTTGAATAGTTGTTGAAAATTTTAACTCATTTTCCAGTGGGGAAGCAATATATTTTACAATATTCACATATGAAATGAGATACATATTATAGCTGAAAATGATACCACGAAATATCCTTTGATTTAATTTCCTCAATATCCAAGCTTCAGCAATAATTCAACGATTTTGTGCCAAAACCGCATTTGGCGACCCTACTACATATGTATGTGCAATATCATCGAGCATTAAATGTTTTGAAACGGATACGATATGAGCGGGTGAGGGGACGAGGTGGAGAGGTGGGAACTTCCGGTTCGACGATTGTCAAACAATCATCCGTTTGTCCCTTTGAGGGGTGAAGCCGCGAAGCCGCATCAAAGGCGCCGTGTTTATTTTTGCAGAAGCGCATCCGTCAAGATGCACCAGTCATTCATTAAACGCATTCCGGCACACGTGTATGCACATTCACCGACGACCCACACATCCACCTATATTGCACACACTTGGCAGAGAGATCTTCACACGATCGAATCGAGTTTTACGCGACAACGACCCACCGGCGACTTTTTCGTTTCGCACACATGCCTGTCAAAGTTTAAGTGACGAGAGGCGCATGCGAGCGTTTATTTCGGCGTCCTTTGATCGCGGCCCGGAAGTTCTCAACCGCCTGGACCCGGCTGTTTATTTTCATAATTGACGGCGCGGCACAAAACCGAGGTGCAACCGAGCTGTTTGTTTGCACAAGAAATGCATAAGATGAAGAATACCCCCATCGTGTCATCGTTGTTTTCGGCGCTCGTTATAACTTGTTTGTTCTTGATCGGTAGACGGCGGAACGATGGATGCTTTTGTTGCGTGCTACCTTTGGGCCCTAAACACTTCTTGAGATATTCCGTACTCGCGTTCGTACTCTACCATCAACATATTCTCTCCATCGTTTACAGAACATAAATACATATCATTTTCAGCCGTTCACCATCCACTGCTGGATGAAAGCTTGTCCAAATCCTCTTCCATTTGTGTCTGTCTTGAGCAATCTGCATCCACTTGACGCCACACATTCTTCTCAATTCATCAGGTCATCGTCCACTTGGTCTACCTGGCTTTCTTTCACATCCTCTCGGATACCATTCCAGTATTTCTCGCGTCCATCTGCCATCAATTCCCAGCCCATTGCCATCTTAAAATCTAAACCCAAAACAAAATGGATGATATATTTTGGCCCACTTGTATAATTTATATTCTATAACATTACAAACTGCCAAAAAAAATTTCTCACTATATTATGTTCAGCCCATTTCCACTTCAACTTTTTCACACGTTTCGCTATGTATTATTCTTGTCCATGTATTCCACAAATACTCAATAATATTATTTGTATATTTTTTACATACCCAAAAATAATGAGATTTTAGTGTTTGTATATATATACATACATATACCTATGTATGTATAAGATAGACATTTTTGTAAAATCCAAGATATATTTGGTAAAGGCAAAAAATATTATTCAAACATCAAGACACCGATTAAAAATGAAAATTGCATTATATACATATGTACATATGTATGTATGTAGGTAGTCAATGTTTTTTTTTGTTGACTGTTTCATCGACCTATGTATATACATACATATATAGGTTAAGAACGTGTTTTAGTGTCTCAAATTCTTTTCAAATTTTTTTTTTAGTGTCTCAGATTCATTCTTTTCAAATAGAGTGGTTGAAGTTTGAAATAGTCTTCAGAATTCAATAGTCACTTTAAAAATGTTAATTTATATAAAAATCAATAAATATATTCTTAAAAAACAATGGGTATTTGTAATTTTTTAATAAATGGACCACTATTCATTTTATTTTTATGTTAATTTAATATAATTTAATTTTTGTTTTAATCTTATTTTTATTTTTGTACCAAACCCTATGGGCCTATCGGCTATGCCGCCTGTAATTATGTAATTATTAAATAAATTGGCGAGCACTCTATAATAATAAATGCACTCTATTTTTTGAGGGTTTTTCCTTGAATATTTTTATTCTATTAACAATGACAATGGACTGCCAGAAGGTCTTAGAAATATAAACCAAATTAATAGATTCCTGGCAGCCTTAAAAAAACACTTCTATACAAATGTTAATAGATAATTAAGTTTATTTTGTAACTTTAGCTTTATGTTAATTTTTTTTTGTGATTAGCTTTTTAAGCTATTTTAATTTAAAAAAAAATATATATACGTAGGTATAATTTATTTTATACGTATGAAATTTAATAAATAATATTCATTGTCTCGAACAAAAATTCAAGCGGGCAACGGCAACACGCAAATATACCTGCGGCAAAAGGTTCAAGAATCCAAAATTCCGAGGTCTATTAATCGGTGTTCGGTACGAGTTGACGATCCCTGGCCGGCACAGTAGCAGTCGAAGGCAGGGGCCGGTCATAAATTTATCAGCGGCTGTCAATCAGCGGTCCGCGATCCGCGATCCGCGTGACGAGCCGATGACGGGCAGCCGGCCATGTTTGTGCGAAGACAGGCCGCATTCTTCTGCCACGACAACACGAACGTCTACTCACGGTCGCTATGTTGTTCCAACATTTCTTTATTGCCATCGTCGCCAACATGAAAGACGACCGAAGTTCGTAAAATGCGAATTTACATTAATTTTGCACGCAATTACAGTGTTAATTTAAATTATTGTGTGTTTGTTTGTATGTTTGCTATCGTTTCTAAATGTTATTCAAAGATTATCTTTCAGTTATGATTCAGTGTCAATTGGATGTAGACAGATTATGGTAAATTTAATATACATATGTATGTATGTAGTATGTACATACATGTATATGTAGGTACCTACATATTGTTATGTGATGGAGATGTTCTTTCGGAGAAAAGTGTCATTCTATAAACATCATTCACAGTCATCATTAATAAATACCTTATCACAGTTATCGAGATAAATATTTAATTTTCATACTAAGAATTATTTAACTCTCAACTGACATGATAAAATTGCAAAATGACTTTCATATAATATATTAATCACTTTACAAAGTGAATTTGTTGAAATATACATAGGTATGTATGTATGTTTAAATGTAGTGAATAATAGTGAATTTCCCTATGAATGATTATTCCATTACAAAAATACAATTTTTTTATTATTTATTTCTTTATTATGAAGAAGCATACTGTAGATATACAATAAAAAATACGAAATATAACAGAAGAAAAATTGAGGCTTACGCCAGAATAGTTTATATAAATACATATATAAACTGGAACATATCAGTACCTAACGTAATAAAAAAAGAAAATTAAAAACATTATATAAAAGGGAGAAAACAGAGCAAAGTTTTGGAGGAAGTTTTGTGTCTGAGTGGAATTAGGGATTGAAAAGGTCTTTATGTAAATAATAATAGTTTATTTCAGACGGCAAAGAGGGTAATGCAATCCTTACCGTTCATATAAATTTATAAATAATAATAATAATGATATAATAAGATAATAATAATTGGTTAAAAAATGCATAATTATGAAGAAGACAAATAATAATTGAGAAGAATAATAAGTTAAATAAGAGAGAATAAATTGGTTAGTAAAATAATAGTTGATAAAATAATGATAGATACTAATAAATAAAATGATTTTTGAATGAAGAAATTTTGAATGTGAATATGAATTTAAAGTCCTTAATAGCAAAGTAAATAACCGAAGTTACTTATCGTCTTAGTAAAATTTGGTCGCCGACTTTTATCGAGTCTCATTTACTTTTAAGTGTGTATTTCTTTATTTCTTTTACCGTTCTTGTAAACTAGTTCGAATGTTTAAGCCTCACAAATTGACAGGAGGCCGGCCCGATCAACAAACTGATAACGTTTCTTGTCAAACATGTTATTAAACATTTTTTACCTTGTATCTAATCTGCGTCATCGTAACCCGAGAAAAGCGCTTCTCAAAATGTAAAAACGAAAATTTTCATACATACTAACAATCCATGGGTAAATCTGCGTACTTGTACAATAATTATTTCCACATTTTGATTTATTACCACGTACATAGATCACACTATGAATTCGAATGCTATGTAAAATAGATTACCCATCACTGTTTTTCGTATTATACGAAGTACATCATATAGTTATAAACTTCGAGGTAAAAATACCGCGTACAATTTTATCCGTCAACTTTGGAGAAACGTCGCTCCTTTAATTAATCGACGTATCGCCGAAGTTGACGGGGCCGAAAATGGTATCGAAAGTCTCTCTGTGTGTTGGGTTTGTGGTCGCGACAAAACCGAACGCGTCAATTTCGATAGGACGACCGCTCTTTTAAGCTGTCAACACGCTTGACAGTCCACGATATTTATAAACAATTTGAAAAATCGAAGATCGAAACCGAAAACCGGAAACGGACGTTCACCCTGGTACGTACATTGTACGTAGGGCGTGCGAATTTTCAATCATTTTGCGAATCAGATCAAACTAGACACGTATAACGACACTGTCAATAATTCTATTGATGAAAAGCGGTCGAATCGTTAACCCTATCGCGACGGCCGACTCTGGAATGCGTCGTCGTCGACCCATCAAATTTACATTCCGACGCGGGGTTAACAGGACCCCGACGTAAATCAATCACTTTCGTCCGTTATCTGCCATCGCTGCTGTGTTGTCCGATAGGCCTTTTAGCCAACGTAGGAGAGGGGGTTTGGGGACAGGGAGGAAAGGGGAGGGTAAAAAGGGGATGAGGGGGTGCATACGTAAAGTGCATAATCCCGTCGTCGCAACGTAAGCGCACTTTCAATCAAACTTTTCTACGGTGTCGCCGTATAATAACGAACGAATGACACGTTCGAGAATTTTCCGGGCATTTTCCGGATGTATCGTCAGAATGAACCAATCAAATTAACGTTGACGTATTGTAGTATTGTTTGTTATTTGGCGGGATAAAATTGGGCATGCGAGAAATTGCATGGAAGAAAATTCTCGTTTGCATCAAACAACAGCAGTGTTCAACGTAGATTAGATGTAGTAAGTGATCTCAATTTTAATTGAATACACGAGAAATAGTATTCATAGTATGGATATTTATTTTATTCTGCACCTTTCCGAAGACTGCTTTAAAGGACTCACAAACCGGAGCGGATTATTATTCGCGAGTGGATAAATACGCTCGGTGGTATATGTACATGTTACGCCGAATTATTGTAACTGGCTCTTACTTTTATTGTAACATATCCGATATATCTGTCAAAAGTCAAATTATATTATATGTACTGTAATTCATAAAAACGTATAAGTGGTAATCACAAAAGTGGCGTTTGACAGTATTAGAGTAGAAGATTGGAAAAAATAATGCAAACACCTTAATTTGGAAAAGCAATATATCCCAAAGGAAATAACGATCGATCTTGAGATGGATGATTTAACTTTTTGCAATTAATATTTTTTTAATTTCCCAATTTATTTATTTTATTTTATTTTAAAAAACATACCGTCGTGACCTAACAGATTACCCCAATTCGTCGCCACCACGGCCAGATACAATTAAAATTCATAGACTAAAATGAATTAACTAAGTATAGTAAAAATAAGAGATAATATGAAATATAAAATTATAAATCATCAATTAGTTAAACATAAAATAAAGTTTTTAAACACAAATGTGAATGTAAAATTTATGTGGTCACCCAAAATTTCAAATGTAACGTGATGCTACGAATGTAACGTTTTCGGCTGTCAAATTACATATGTACACTGGTCGATCTCATATATATTTTAATAATATCTATATTTGTTGTTGACCATCATTTTGACAAATACGGCAACTATAAAAATGACAGTTTCTATATACATATGTAGGTTCATACCTACATATGTACATACATATACATATATATATATAATCTTTTCAAATTAAATATGTATTTGACAGCTGCAATAACACGTAATCGAGAGATATTTTGCTGATTTCTTGAATATTACCGCTTCATTATCTATTTCACGAATTCGACATAATATTGCTTTTTTCGCGTAAGAGTCAGTTTTAATAATTCAGCGTAACATACGTATATGTACACAACGTGCTTCAACCCCCACCACATACCACCGAGCGTACATATTTATCCGCTCGCGAATAGTAATCCGCTCCGGTTTGTGAGGCTCCTTATGCAGATATTCGATTTAATATTAACTCTTGCAATTCAAAAAATCTGTTTTGACAACGTAGTCTCGGAACTTTCGTGTCGCATCTCGTTTCGTTGGACGCGTGACAACCTCATCACGGTCATTTAACATCGAACAACAAAAGGAATCGTGACGGTAAACAACAAGATGACCAGAATTGATGATGGCACATCAAAGCCCAGAAATCTCACACGGTGCCAAGATAAACAATTACAATGTCTACCCTACATATACAAACAGTAATTAATAAACAAAATTATGTACATTAAGCGACGTTCACAACACTTGACTCGGATCAATCGTAATGTGTTTCATATCGGTCGTGGGTATTACTTGTATTTACTTGTAGGTGAGAGAGTCCCAGTTAAACACATTAACGGCCGGACTCACCCGTCGCGATTATTTCGCAATTTATTGCGATTGAGGACAGTGGCGGCGTCGTCGTCCCCGGCGACGCATGCATTATTCATCGCGATCGGTTTGCCAACATCAACCATAGTTTATATGCCGAGGCGAATGCGGCTAATGGCCAATAAAGGGTTGACAGGACGCGCGGCGGAGGACCTTCTGAAACCGTCACGAGTGGCGGAAGAGCGCGAGACCACCAACGACCGACCGCGCTGAATCGAGATTTAATTACGTCGGTTTGACGTTTCAGGCGACGATTAATGTCGTCGATGTCTATTGAATGCCAAATCGATGTACGACAATAAAATAATACCAAAAACCTGCTTCATATAAATCTCGAATGATTATACATATGTAAGTGGACACAGACTTATTCCAGCATAATTATGGTGTGATTGCGTCACTCCAATTAAACATTATATC
Source organism: Parapsyche elsis (assembly GCA_022651745.1). Lineage (NCBI taxonomy): Eukaryota > Metazoa > Arthropoda > Insecta > Trichoptera > Hydropsychidae > Parapsyche > Parapsyche elsis. Next base: position 8,331,081 of record JAGVSN010000002.1, on the reverse strand, counting down.
TAATGGTGGTTTTCGGTTATTATGGACAATTTATACTAAGCAACATCGGCTATGCCGCTTGCCATGTATTTTGAATAAATAAATAAAAACCTTACTATACACATGTAGTGAGCAGTTGTTATCAAATTTTTAAATTTCATAATAGACGAGAGTTTCTAACACGCTAAATAAATAATGTCACATGCTATTTTATCACAAACCGGTGTATCAAATTTTTGTTTGATTCGCTTTTGCCAATCGAACCTAACCTATGTATGTATGTATGTAACTTGAGCAAAAAATTGAAGTTGAGAAATCGTTCGCCAATAATGACGTCAATGGTGTATTTTTATGTTGTGCAATGATTTTTCCTAAATTATAATTTATATGATCGTAAGCGTCTGCCTGCCTGGGTCGTTGCGTTCACGCTAGCATTGCCAACATAACAAATAAAACTGCTTTAGCGGTGTGTTTGAAACAGCCGCTATCTGTAAGAACGAAATTGACAGGACCACTGAAATATTTACGATAGTTAATACTGTCGTGTCTGCCTGCCTGTCTGGGTCATTGCGGTCAAGTTAGCATTACCGAAATAACAAGCAAAAGCAGCTATCTGCCAAAGCTGGTTCATCGACAACGAGATTTTATGGCCATACACCCATTCCATCAACGGTACACTATACAATTGCTTAACGTACTATCAAGTAGACTAGGAGCTGCACTATTGTAGTACAACCCAGCGCGCACAGTGGAGGTTTGGTGCTAGAATCCACCGTCATAGGACGGATAAACCAATTAGTTATTACTATATACAATATAGTAATAACTAATAATAATTCTGCCTGCCTGGGTCATTGCGGTCACGCCAACACGATAAACAAAGTTTTTTAGTGGTGTGTTGGTAACAAGCCGATTTTCTGGCCATACACCCATTCAATCAACGGTACACTATACAATTGTTTCGCGTACTGTCAAACTGCAACTGCAAACTGTTATTGTGCAAATCGGCACGCACGGGTAGGGGTTCGAGTCCACCGCCATACATCAAACGTTTAACGATTAATATGTAGTGTGTAGGTACAATCGCACGCCCAGTATTACTTCAATCTCGTCAAAAGCTACAACGCTCTATTTTTAGACGACGATCCCTCATATTAACAATGGCGAACGAGCGAAAATACATTTTTCCACATGACGTAGATCAAAAAAGAAACAAAAGTGGATACTCTAGAGTGGGTGGGGTTATTCTTTTCGGCAAGTCACATCGCGTGAAGCATCGCTTTGATCGATCATCGATTAATTACCGTCGGCTGATGTTGTGGTGTTGATTAATGACTGAACCGGGGCGCCCCCGCAGGGGAGGAAGTAATATGATGACATCATGAAAATTAATGATACGTCGAGACCGACGACGTCGTCATTTTTTTTCCCCTATATACCCGGCGCGAAAGGGTTAGGATACTGGCGGCGGCGGCTCCCGCGGCTTTAACGGCCAATCAATAAAATTGAACGATGATACGCGAAATTCAAACACATTACCATGATTATGTTATTCGCGTGTTCACACACATACGCGGAATGTGTACACGCACTTTAAACCTGAATGAAAAAATATACACGGGGGTGAAAATTATTCATTTGTAAAGTGAAACGTTGAATGGGTTACTTAGAAACGCTTCATCTACGCTCTGTATGTACATATGTACATACATATGATACAATAATTTTATTGTATGTCTATCTGATTGTTCCTCATATAATTCCAAACCGTTTGACTAATCTAAATCAAATTTTTGAAAAGCACCTAAACCCGTCCCTCAATTTACGCGGTAGATATGTTCCACGAATAACCGCGTAAAAAAAGATATGGAGCTCATACGAAATCGTGCGATAGGTTCCAGGATATAAAAAAAAAACGTAAATCAATGCGTATAACTCATACAAAATTTAGAGGTAGGTACGTACCATAAAATCGCGTAAAACGCTCCCCGGTTATTGTTGTTAGAAAATCTGTAAGTAACGTTTGTCTTTTATTTTTAGTCATTTCTTTGTGAATTTCTTCATATTGCCTATATAAATATTGTTTATCTCTCGTTGAATTTTTTAAGGCCCTCACTAACCCGAGCGAATAATTTGACGCTTGACGTCAAGCGTCAAATTATTCGTTCGGGTTAGTGAGGGCCTTAAAGCTCTTTCAACATCAGAGTTTATATTTATCACCATATTTTCAAGTTTTCTAGCTTGTTGAATAACTTCGCACACGTTCGTAGCAGTAAATAAATCTGGTTCTTCAGAATCACTGATAGACTTGCTATCGAATTCAGGACTACAGACCATGTTAACTAGATCGTCTTCAGTTATTTCATCTTCGTCGAATGATTCCTCAATATCATGATTATTCAAATCATAAAAACTGTCTCTAAATGAATTCGATATGCTTATAATATTAGTGTGTGTATTATGTGATTACCGCTAGTTACTATTACTACATTTACTCCCACTCGAGCTTTGTGAACGAAGAATTAAAAAAAAAGTCCGTTTTGAAATACTGCGTAAATCGAGGGATGGGTGAACTTTCAATGATCCTGTTTGCTCAGTAGCACGTTGAATGTGTAAAACTATAACCATTTATCCCGGGAAACAGCTAGTATAATAGTACACATTTGTATGCAGATTCATAATGATAATTGACGCGTCGTCGATCTCACAACTTAATGGCGATGCGTAAAACATATTTATGCGTTAATTAAATAGATTCAGTCGATGTTTGACATTTCAATAAATACGCGAATTTACAAAAATGTTTATTGATTATTAATTCGCCGACTTTCTACCGACTTTATCGCGTATGGAACAAAGTATATTTATATGCGTCGTATATTTGCATATTTTACTAATAACACGTATAATATTATGTAGTGTATACGGCGCGACGCAAAAGTCGCGCCTCGGCCAATAAATATATATATCTGGCATCGATGATGTATATTTTATTGGTTATTAATTTCCCCACAGGGGGAAATAGACGACCCACTCTTCATTCGACGGTTTCGATGAATATTCATACGGCAATTAATTAAAATCAAAGTTGTGTACTAAAATAATAAAAAAAAATGTATAAACATAAATAAAATGTTTATTTTCCGTATACTTTTTATCGATTATTAATTTGAAACGGCGGCCTTTTAAACGCGCGATAAAACTGTTATGAAGTCATTTGATTGCTTTGAAATAAAAAATATACAGTTTTTGCGCAAAAGATTTTACTATTCATGGTCGTTATGTGGGATTCGAATGTGCCTATAACCTATAAGTATACGAATTTGAAACAAAATTTAAAGCAGATGAACATACTCGTTAGTTTAATGATTAGATTAGACCAGTGCTCACCGATGGCAAGCTCTAATAGCGTGAACGAAGAGGACATTGCACAAATTGACACTGTAAAACCTAGCTTAATATTATTTTGTACTCAAATGTACATTTAAATTGTTATAAGTTATAAACTTTACTCTATAAGCACTTTTTTAGTATTAGGCAAACAGACGAATCGAATTTCCAAAAAAAATATTATAACAAGTAATTTGTCATGCTCGTGAATGATGGTTTTTTCGTGTTTAAGAAATATTCTGCTTCCACTTGTCAATGGTTATTAAATTGCGGCCATGATTGATGGGCCAAACTTCGACACGGCGTGTTTGCACGAGTATCAATCAATAAACTTTATTTGAAAATCGATAACGTTCGTAAATTACACAACACTAATCATCCAAAGTAAATATACACACACGCATGTACGAACGAAATAAATTCTCAAAAAAAAACACTCTAACATCGGGGACAAATTTCAATACAAATACAGTTCGAAATTTGAGTTTTAATATGTACATATGTATGTATATATATATTATATGTAGTATCGACATTTGAAGACCAGAAAAGTGCATTGTAAACTCGTACCTAGACCGAAATGAAAATTATATCTAGTCAGAACACAATTTCGTGCGAAACACTGTATACAGGGTGTGTTGATGAGTAGGGCCAGGACATATTAATCACGGACACGCTTTGTCATTGTCACCACAACTGGAGAGGGGCGATCCATCATCCGGATGCCGGCTTGGAGTTCTCATCCCACCTCTATCTATCCAATCTGCCCACCTATATATGTCTGGTTCTTGAGCATACCTCCCCCTATCTCCCCTCAGTCTGTTGCAAAAGTTCCAGGACTTTTAATCCAATCTGCATAACAGTTAATAGTTGTAAAACTTTACGTGTTTCCCTTACTGAGCTCCAGGATATCGATGTTCTTTCGTTGGTTGTCGCTCTTCTACCCCGAAGCAATGCATCCCTTGGGTTCGCCGTTGGTAGAGATTAGGGAACATAAGTAACCTGCCCCATGGCGGCTGTGGGAGAGGGAGAGTCCCGCTAATTGACATTCAGCCGGTTATTAAGCAAGACAACCTGTCGCATAAAGTCTCATTCAACGCCCTCCCACGCTACAAACAACTTCGCTCCCTACTTTGTACTACTATACACTTTCTGAAAGTTCAAATGCACATCAAGCTGCCACTTCTGGAATCTCATTTGTCGCCAATCAATTCCTTGTGAGTTTATCTAATTACATATACGCAGAAGCTGGGTACGTTTCAAATTTAGCAATCAAACTACATACAATGTGCAATTAAATGTGTTATTACAAAATGAATGATTTTATTTTAAATATAACTACAGTATTTTTGCTATGAGAATGAATATATACATACAGGGCAATTGAATGCAAATTTAACAAAACTATTCCAATTTATTTAATTAAAATAGCTTAAAGAGCTAATTACAAAATAAACTTAATTATCTATTAGCACTTGTACAGAGATGTTGTTTTAAGGCTGACAGGAATCTATCAATTTTGTTTATATTTTTAAGATCTTCTGGCAGTCAACACAACCTCTGTACAAGCTACTTCTCCTAGATCTACATACTTAATTTTAAATTCTTAACTATTAGGTTTCACTTACATACATACATTCATTCAACATACATATTTCTTATACTAGTTAATCTATTTACATTTAAAATACTCCGCATATCTCTATTGTGCATTTTTGCAACCTATCTTTAATTAGCCTATTTACTAAATTTAAAAATGAACCACAATTTATAAAATGAGGAGGAACAATAAAATTATATCAAGTATAAACTAATATCTTTGTGTTTCTAGATACTATATTTCTTAATCTACATAATAATCCTACTTTTTTTAATAATCATCTCTCCATGTAATTTAAAATCCAACTTATTGTCAATAAAATATTTAAAACCGTTAACTATTTCTAATACTCTATCACCTAGTAAAGTTCGCTTATATGTACTTATTCTTACCAATCAAATAAATTTCGCCTAAAGTGACGAAATACGTGGAAAAAACAGCAATTATCAAGTTCACCATTTAAGCCAACAAATTTTTTTACAAATGAATTTATGTAAAATTACATTAGCTAATCTTTTTCCCTAATTTAAATTTTACCATTTTAATAAGCATCTTGAAATCTAAACGCATGGATGATATATTTTGGCCCACTTGTATAATTTATATTCCATAACAATACAAACTGTCAAAAAATGTTTTATTTAATCAGATTGTGCTATAAGCAACCTTAGCTCAAGTATTCACCTTCAACTTGATTGGCGCTTGATACGCCACACAATATCTACAATACAAAAGTACCAACTCATCTACGAAAATCGTGAAAAGTTTTAACATTGGTCGATACCTACGACCCCGCGCTACGCCGCGATGATTAACGACTGTCAATACGATTTTATTTTATTTTTTGAATTTTTCCCGTCGCGTTTGCGGTAGTGTTTCGAGAGCTTGAGCGATGCTCGGTGCTCGCGTGACTAATCGATGGCTCGTCAAAGACTAATGCCGCTCGTTCGGTCATTGTCCACTGGCAGAATGGTAAAGTACCCGAGTGCAACATCGTGCTCTTTTCAACCCTGACACGCTGATTTGTGACTTCTTTTCATCTCGAGTGTAACCATCGTCGAACGTGCTGCACGCGCCATCGTTTCCATTTTGTCACATCCCTGTTTGAGAAATCATTCCATGTCCTTTTAGCCGTTCGCCATTGTATAATTGTGACTTGAGCGGACGCTTCGAGTTGTCTGCGCCCCCGTCTGATGAATGTCTCGCCCTCTAGTGCCTAATTAATTTCATCCTGGAGGTTGAGAAGCTTCAAAGCCCTACGACAAAGAAGTTAAATCGTCTCCACTTAGAGCTAGCGCACAATAGCGAGTGTCGCAAACGTAGCCACATAACTTATTTTTGATTAAAAGGCACTATTCAATAAGTACCGGTTACTACAACTGGGTCAGTGTGGATGGGGAAAAAATAAACAGCTGTCGTGTCACATCATTCCAAAGAAAGATAGGTATGGAATTATGAGGGTGGGTAGAAGAAGAAGGGTGGGTGTGAGGGGTTTCGTTGCAGCTAATACACTTTGCTCACCCCTTGCCCGGATATAAGTTCACCCAGACGAGTTATATCCACGGTATGCTAATGCGTAATTAGATTTGCCGCTGCTGGCGTATCAGTCAACACGGAAAAGTTCGTCATGTTCGCCAAGTTTTGGCACATTCGTCGCTCTGGGTCTAGTGGAGCAGTGATTAAATGACCCACTCAACATTGCTTTCAAGAGAGAATCGGTAATAGTCTCAAACAGGTATTTTCGTCAGCTACGACGACAAGAACAAGTATTTTAAGTACTCGATGACATATTCAGAGGCGTTTGATAACTAATTCTCAAGTATTGATCACCAGTTAAATTTTGATACAAACAACCTACCACTTAAATCCAATACGCACAAGAAGCTTTTATTATTAGAAACAACTCTATTTGTACATGAATCAATTAGATAACCACAACGGGAAATAATAAGTAGTGCCTTACCTAAGCAAACTAACAACGACGCAATTTACCTCTAGATTTATCGATTTATGTAGGGTTTATTTACCGCACTTGTTCAATACTGCCGTCAAAATTTACAGTATCCATATACGTTTTGCTAAAGATTGATATCCCTTTAGTGAAAAGTTGCAATTGGCCGTTTTTTGTCTGATATTGGCGCAGATTATTTTTAGCGTTAACTCACGTACTTTTATGCATAGTATATCAATGCTTGACATTTTAAATCACCTCTCGGAAAAGAAGTGCGGTAAATTGGAGTTGAGGTCCGGGAGTGTGGGGGCGTATCACTCCCGGAGCTAATAAGTTTATCTTGGCTGGCGTGCGAACGCGCGACATGACAGGTGACAGCTCTGTCAGGACCACCAGCTGCTGGATGACTGGACGAGGAGGGAAAATAGAGAGGGAAAGGGGGTTGAGAGGGAGATATTCGTTGAGCCCCTAATTATTCAAGCATCGCGCCTAGACGCCCAATTAGTCGCCCGCTAAACAGATTATGCAGATTTTACACATTGGCTGGCCTGCCCCACTGCACAACACAGAAACCCAATTTTTTATTTTTTTAAATCTACCCACACACCCACAGCTACGAGGTAAAGAGTAGCAAATTTCATAAATCACACCTCTGATGTGTGACACAACAATTAAAATGCATGAACAATGTCCAACCACGGCGATAGCCCAATCATGAACTGAAGTTTCTCAGTACCTACAGTCGAAATACTTCATCGAGGGTTTCAACTACGAATTTTATTATTATATATTATAATATTATTATATCGGCGTAAGTGTCTGCCTGCCTGTCTGGATCTCTGCGGCCGCGCTAGCATTGCCAACATAACAAACGGTGTGTTGGCAACAAGCCGCTATCTGTCAAACGCGATTTTATGGCCCTACACCCATTCAATCGACGGTACACTATTCACGTGCCGTCAAACGAGCTATTGAAACGGGCCTTTTGTGGGGGGTTGGGGTTAGAATCCACCGTTATATGATGGGCAAATTGACTAGTATTAGGTACTACACATAGTTGCTGGCAAGATTTGTATGTTATTTGAAATTCAATTTTCCGATCTTAATAGTAAACTTCCATACAAAATTTTAATCATAAAAATAACTTTTTTGCAATTTAAAGCAAATGCAATGTACAAGAAGGAATACAGATGTGAATGTGAATGTGAAAAAATTGTGTACACAAATGTGGTTTTAAACGCTCACCCAATGACTCACTGTTCTCACTGCTAGCTGACGTCTAGTCGAGGAGTGGGGATACCCGCTTACCGCTGGCCGTGACTGGTTTTCGTGTCGTGCCACGCTTCGATGACACGTTTTTACTAAACTGAGGGGCGGTGCGGGGCGCAGAGGGGACGCTCGAATTTTCGGGGCGGATCTCTCTCTCGCACGAACGCGAATAGCAAGAGATAGGGCAATAGCCTACCTCCAAACTGGAGGAGTGGGGATATGCGTGACCACTAATCGCTCGCTCCGTTTGTATGGAACGTTGGATGAACCGTTTTTACTCTACCGAGTGAAAATAAGTTTTACTTCAAAAAAATCTTTCCATCCACCATTTCATTATTCCTTACTTGCTTCTTTTTATTGTCTTCCAGGAAATAGGAAACCATTGCACACGATTATTTTCCCCTTTTCTCATGACTAAGGCTGATATTACACTTGGCCATTCCACCAACACCCGATTTTTTTTGACGGTGGCCAGCATCTTATTAGTAATAAGTTATTACATTGCACCACTTTAAAAGTCACCTGCTCATCTTCATACAAAAAAATAGGGCTACGAAGCTATTCGAAAACTACTCTATGTAGTTTAGTGTAAAAAAAACTGCATGACGATTTTCAACTAATTATCATCGTTTTCGAAACCATTTTGGTTATAAAAAATAGGTCCGAATACACATCTATCACATAGCACGCATTCTCGAAACAATTGCATTCGAGTAGGACGACGCAAAAAAAGGGTTGAAAGGGGATTTGGTGTCGATTTGTACTGCGAACCTTTGACTTCCAAGAAATTTTTAGACACCACAGTGTAATACGTGCCATCTAAACGTGTATATCTATCTGGTATTCGAGGTTCAAAAAAAATTTGATGTTGGTGGAGTGGCCAAGTGTAATATCAGCCTAACAGACGGTAATTTTTTTTCATCAAAAGTAAAGAGAACGCTGGAAATCAAGTAGGTACAGGTGCAAGGTACGCTGGCTAAGTGTGTACTTATATGTAGGTCTCATCATCTACTATATACTTTTGAGAGGTGTTGCCTTTGTTAGCCCTTTCAAAATCGATTACCTTTCTCTAGAGTCCTCCCTGTGCCACCGTTTATACTGGTGGGACGGAAAAATCTGTCCCGCGCGTAAAAATTCACAGTCCCCTCTTCCGTTTCCCGTAATGACGTAAAAACGTGACCGTTAAAAGAGCGGACAGATGGTATCTGCGACGGGAAATCCCGCCGTTCGCAGAAGCCTCCCTGTTCGGTGACAGCTTCCGCGGGACAAATCACAGTTTATCGCCGACGAGGCTCCTATTTATTTCGGCCCCATTCATTCGACGTAGGGGGGGGTAAGGGGGTTGAAGCCCTAACGGCCCCTTGAATACGACCTCCGTTTAGATAACGTCGGTTGACGGCCTTTCATTATTATTTCTCGTCTCTTTATACTATTATACGCATGTAGATATTACTCGAGTATATCGTCGAGCGTTTAAACGCCACCGTTTCCCTTTAGGCCTGTTGTACGGCGCCGACAAAGGAGCCTGGACAAATCATGTCGTAAAATCGTAAGCGGTATTTTAATTTTATATTCAATAACTATTCCATTTTTAATTATTATGTAATTGTAACATAGTAATGCACATTGTACAATGGTTTCAGTTGAAACTACTAGCAAATTAAACCTAGTTTTAGCTTGGAATCCTATTTCAAAGCCCCCTTAACCCCACTTGCTCACACTTCCATGTAGCTTTTCTCGGCCCGCAAGAAACTATTCGGTTTTCCGCTTTCGTTCTACTGACAAACAATGCCCCAGGCGGTCATTTGTTCCGACTTCCAGTTTTTTTTTCCATTCCTTTTTACTTTTCGCCACCTCTGTGCGCTTTTATTCGCTAGGGTCGACCGTTGCAATTATTTTTTACATACATCGGAACTTTGAAATGAACCAACTATGTACATATGTATGTACTACTGCGCATTAAGTGCGCACTGTTACGCAATTTCGAATGCGTGCCGCGTTGTTAGCCTTTACGCGAGATTGACGTAAGACAAATTTCATTTTTAAAAACCGACTCCAGCCCTGATGATAGTCATCAGCTTTTGCACAGGGTAATTTTCCGACGTGATTGATGTACCTTTTGTTCTCGGTGCAGTCAAGTTGTGCAACGTAAAAGTCGCCTCGGGCCCGAGCGTGCATACGCCCACACGTCCGTACAAAGCGTAACGTTTGCCCTTTCAATTTTACGAAAAATTAGCAAAAGTTCATAGTAAAATAGCTTAATTGAATGCAGAAAGACTTCCATTGATGAAAACTGTCTAACAATTCCCACATTCCATCCACACGTCTAAGCAAACGACTGACAATGTAAACCGTAACAATGCTCAATCAATCAAGTCAATCATCTAAAACGAATCTTTTCATGCCGTTTTAATTTTAGTATTCCTAGACGTTAACGGGTTGAGATCGCGTTCGTGTTACATTCAATTCATAATGGACGTTTCGCATGCTGAAGAATCCAGTTCATGTAAAATAACCATGATATTGTACGATAGCTATTAATCATTCCGTTTTGCTAAATTGTATCATGTCGACTAATGTGAAAGGTTTGCACGCTAAAAGTAGGTATAAAATCGTCAATTAATCCTGTTACTGTGTCGCTTGCGTTACTATTTTCAACTAAAAGAAAATAAAAAAAAAAGACTTTCGCAAGTTTTCGCAACCTGTATATTAATTTTTTTCTGTATAATTTATGCGTTTGTCTGACGATGATGCGAATATGTAATTTTTTCCTCGAAAACGTCCCACTTTTGCGGACGGGTAATAACAGCGTGCAAACAGGGTGCAATTTGGCTGTCTGTGGCCTACACTTTAGTCCAAGTTAATTTGGGGCCCCGGGACCCGTAATTACTCGTCATTATTTTTATTGCATCGTCGACTGGGCCTCCCTCGCTTGCAAAACGATCAATCAGCCGACATTACTGACTGAGCGGGACGACATCGAAAACGCAATGGACTATCCGGACTTAAGTGGACTACGCCGAAGAACCTGTCATTTCGGATGCAATTGCAAATTTAACTCCCCTGTGTCTAGATTAGACTTTCATATTCCTCCCCCTCGATATAGGTCAATTTTAATATGCTCAAATTGAATACAGACAGCAATTTTGCACGAGATGATTTGAAATGCATTATACTAATGACACTTAAGTGGACTAAATATATCGATACGTCGACTTTTTAAGTCAAATATCATGCACATGTTAGAAATGGCTCACTTATACGTAAATAATCGCGGATGTAAATGCATTTAAATATTCAACACTTAATATATAGCAACATAACATAGAACTGAAATTTAATCCATTATATGTATGTACACTCTTAAAGTTCACCGTCGACTTTTTAATTCGATAGAATTATTTTATCTTGTATGTAATCCTGTAAATTCATTGTACATAAATAAGACACTGAATTTAAACCTACCAAAGCAGTGGCTTTTCCTTTTAGTTTATTTATACTTATTTTTTTAAAATAGGCACTTATATAGCGAATCTTTAATTCTATTTTTTGAAACATTTTGAATTAAATAGATTACGGGCGAAATTTTTGCTATCTCTGACTTGGCAATAAAGGCGGAAAACATCGTGAAAGCACTCTCGCTCTTGGACAAAGACATCGAAATAGGGGGAGGTAATGGGAAGGGTAGGGGAAGGGGATGAGGTGAAAATGTTCCCTGAAGAGCAATAGCATCCCGCATTGGCCAGGTACGAAGTTGAGCACAGGCCATAAATGAAGCGGACACTTTCATCTTTAACATTGCTTTTCATCCCCTACCCCAAGCTACGACAATAAAAAAAAAAACAAACTAAATCAACCCCCACTCCCAAATGACCAACTTTTGATCTTGCAATGAACCTGGACTTTTTTTACTTCGATAAAATTGCCTGCAATTCGGCACAAAAGCCATTACATTTTTCATCATATAGAAATCATCCCTTATTCGGGAACGCATCGTAGTGTTTTGTTTTTTTTTTGGCGCGTCTAAAAACTAAATATCACATTGACTATACAGTGTTGAAATTTTGCAAATCCCGACAGTACGTGTTAACGATTAATCGGATTCGTGTTTCAGCCGCGCCGAAAGGGTCAAAACCGACCAGGGTAGGCGATAATGGCTCGAAAACCCGGACCGGCTGAACTAACGGCGGCGAGAGCTTAACCTAGCGTGGCCGTTAACCCTTTCAACGCGGCCGGGTCGACACGACGCGACGAGGGTAAAAATATTTATAATTACACAGTAGATAACTAAAGGGACATAGACGCGTTCTAAAAACGATTAACTACATGAACATACACTAAACACGCTGATATGTATGTATATTAAAGAATCTTGAAGATCAAATGTGAACACCGGCAGTAAATACACGTATCTAATATCACAAATCTATGTTAACCTTGTGAAAATGCTCTGACATTACATCAAGTGGGTAATTCCATTAGTTTCATGCATTATTATACATATTACAATACCTAATTTAAACAAATGTTACAAACAAAAAAATTATATTATTTTAAAACTATACACTTTTATTATTTATATGACCAACAAATCCTTAAAGTTGTAGACGCATAATAAACAATCAGCGCCACAATAAACAGTGCCCGTCATTAAAAAATCTAGTCCCGGGCTCGAAACACTTTTACAGCCGAATTTACGACGTTGATTAGATTAACCCTGATTGTTCGTATGTGTACACCGTAAAACGTCAAATGATAAATTATGCTAAAACAATAAAACAACCCTGCCTTCCCCCACCAAACTTTTAACGTATAAACGTATGCCCTTCGAATAGTAACACGACGTTGTAAAATCTTAAACACAATACACACCCACCCTTCCCCGCAATAAAATGTCGAAAAGCTTTAATGACGAATAATAAAAGCTTTGGTCGTAAAGTGTTAATTAGCGTTCGGAATGCCAGCCCGCATCTTGAGCCAATTGATGTATGTATAGTAGTTAGATTTAACGACTTATTCGCTTTGTATCGTCGAAATCGTTTTCACAAACTATTCATTCGATGAATGTGTCGGCGTTTACGAAACGTTTTCGCCGAACAAAAACATCGACACGATTATTATTATTCGATTTCAAAATGATCCGTTAACGGCCTGAAGTTTACTATCTGTGTACAAACCGAAGCATTGCGGAATTATTATAGTTGTACCGATTTAAAAATATCTGCTTATGGAAAAACTAAGCATTTAACACCTCTCCCTCTCCACCGTCATATTTCTTTGTGCGTGTGGTGTGCACGCGGGTTATTTTCACGGAAAATTAAACGCGTTCAATTAAAATTATTTCGATCTTAATTAGACGCATAAATATGTGCGTTGAATGTACATATAAAACGCCCCTGTAATAATAACAAAACAGGGAAAAAAAAGTAAAACTTCAGATATTTAGACGTGAACAGTATTATTTTTTTTGTATCTTTAAATTTTCATCGTAATTATCTACCATGTTTTGTATATAACATTTTTTTCTCGCAGTATCGCCGAATTATTTATGTGACAGCCTTTTTCCGCTTATTAAGTCCGCCATTACGTTGTAAAACCTTCGTTAATAAGAATATCGCGGCCATATCTAAGATAATAAAATCATAAAAACAACAATGAAAACAACCAACTCGATTGATGCGTCCATTGTGCATCCTTAACGATTTAATAGGACTAGAGCGAGAGAGAGAGAAAAATATACATAATGAACAGTCCTGGTTCCGAATATTCATATGGAAAATATGTATATGCGCACACTGTACACACATAGGGGTATAATTAAGGTGTTTACACAACGCGTTAAATAATTCAAAAGAAAAAGGAGGCCGGTAATTATCCATATGATGTATGATTCAATTATGAATGTAGATAACGTTATTATTCACCAAGACGCCGGTCGACTCGGTGGGGTGCTTAACCTTTTCGGAAGACGAAAAATTGTTATCGTTAATTTATCGCACGTATTCCGTCAAATTTATGAACATTTGAAATTACATACAGCGAACAATTAATAACGTTAAAGTATGATTTAACCATTGTACATTTTTTCTCATATTATAATTACAACACGTGAGCCATTCTCACTACAAAAAAAAGACAACAGAACAAAACCTATGCAAATTTTCATACAATGCCAAGTACGGTAACATTTTAAGTAGGTAAAATATAATCCAGCGGGCTGAATTGAAAAAAAATAAAAATGTACATATTTCGACTCTCAAATTGAATTGGAATCAGTATGCGTTTTAACACGTTGGCGGCGCCGCTAACAGAACTGTCAGCCGTTAATTGCACTCGTTCTTTATATGGGCGTGCAGTCTCGAAGCAGGGGTCGGTTGCATGGGCCCGCGGGCGCTCCCCGATGTATGCATTTAGTAATTAATTACCCCTGGACACGGAACGGGACCGCTCTGGATAACGGCATGTCAGTTTCGCCGAAAGCAATCTGCATAATGCGGCAGTCAAGGGGTTAAACTAGAACGCTCGAGCCTAACGCTGCCACCTAAAAGTTATTGATATTGATAACTGGTCAATGATTTTTACAGTTAACGTTTGAAATGTACGATAATTTTGCGGGTTAGTTATATTTGTGTACCGATTAGAGGAACTAGCCGGTTTTCCCGTCATACTACGATGAATGGAATGGTTGGTAGGAAGATTTTTGGTGATTTTGTTTGGAACCATCTCAACTACTGTATGTATGTACATACTAAGTTTGATTAAAATCAGAAAATTCTGATAGGAAATGACTTAATTTAATTCAGTAATATTAAAATCATGCTACAGTAATACAAGCCGGTTTGCCTGTCATAAAACGGTAGATTCTAGCCCCAACCCCCACCAATGGCTTGTTTCAATAGCTCAACAGTTCATTTGACAGTACGTGAATAGTATACCGTCGATTGAATGGGTGTATGACCATAAAATCGCATTGTTGGCTTTGACAGATAGCGGTTTGTTGCCAACACACCGCTTGTTATGTTGGCAATGCTAGCGTGGCAGCAATGACCCAGGCAGGCGAACAGGCAGACGCTTATGCTAATACATATATGTATGTACATAGTACAGTATAGGTTAGGTATGTATTTTTCGACACTATCTGTTTCCTCTCTCACAAGAACAGCAGCGGAATTGATTGCAAACGCTTCTCAAACTGTGACCAATTAACGCTTAGAAACCTGTGCATTCCACGATGAATCACCGCATCGAACGATCGACACTGTAGATTAAGTCTTTTTGATGCGATCTTAATTAGCTCGGTTCCACAATTTCTACATTCTTAAACTGCCTGATTTATTTTACGGCGGTGAAATGGAATGGCGCAACACCTCAAATGCACCATTGAGCGAATTGAGCTCAAAAACTTAACATCGACCAAAAACTACAGCTATTTCAAATCGAGCATTTATTTTACTTATGGCCCACTTGGTAGAAACGTGCAGGTATTGTTTTATAATGCCGACAAAATATTGGGAAGTGCCGTTTTTCACACGTGTACATTAGAGAGATGATGCTCGACGTTACGGGGTAACACCAGTAAAAAGCGAGGCGAGCAGATATCGATCTTGGGCTTTCGAAAATGGGGCGATGGCGTGCGAGAACCCTTTGTCGCCGGTCAAAAGGAGAAGCAAGAAGCTCATTATTGCGGTGGGTAATTATGGCCGGGAAAGCGTGTGGTAATGGCTGCTAATTACACGCCGCGAACTTTAACGCCACAGACGGACCGACGGACGGATGATTGATGGGTGACAGGGCGTCTCGAAAACGAGCATCACTTCGACTCATATCCGCGAAATTTACATACATACATACATACATAGAGCCAGCAACGAGATTATGCAGCTAAAGCTAGCGTATCCAAGAGTTAGGCCATTTGTACTCACACCGACAAAATGTTGGAAACCGGAATCGGATCGGAAGAGTATGAATGTGTCACGCAGAGTTATACATTAATTAGCAAGATTGTTTACCAAACCAATTTACCGATGACTTGTCGCAATAGAAATATGTAGACAGTCACAATTCAGAACATTCTCCCGTAGAAAGTATCGGAGATCATAGATGTAGCTTAATATATGTACAGTGATCGGGAAGCTTTTTAGTGCTCAGAGTCAAATCAGGAAGAAATTTGCAAAATTAGCAAGTTGAGAGCCATTGTTTATTGTTTATAGCCAGCATATTGTTTTCGGATTTTATACTTAAAAATAAGAATAATGATGTGACATGAGTTACATATCTTCTCGGTATTACCAATGATAGAAAATTAGTCACTGAAACTTATTAAACAGTTTGAACGTGTGAACAAGTAGAAGAGGCAATGGGAGAAAAGACATAGCGAGAAAAATGGATGGTAGACGAACGCGAGAAATACTGGAATGGTATCCAAGAGGATGTAAAAGAAAGCAAGGTAGACCGATGGTCGACAGGCTGATGAATTGAGAAAAATGTGTGTCGTCAATTGGATGCAGATTTCTTAAGACAGACAGGAATGGAAGAGGATTAGAGAGGCCTTCATCCAGCAGTGGATGGTGAACGGCTGAAAATGACGATGATTAAAAGTTAGATCTACAAAATGATTTTACAGGTGTGTACATATGTCCGTGAAGTTGGTTAAATGAATAGGATTTTGTAAAAATTGTTTCAAGCACCTTTTTGGAATGTTTTGTTTCACTTCACGCAAAAATTTGAATGACAGTGAGAGCCGCATGCTCCCGACCACTGTTCTATACTATTTATTGTTATTGGGGTGTTTTTTCAAGATTCAATACATCAAAGTAATCATTGATGATTCTAAGCATTTATTAATTGGAATTGTTGTGTCTGTTTGTTATTTATACATTCCTAATCCATTTAATTAATTACGGTACTTTGTATGATCCTGTAGGTTCCGAAGGGTACATGTTTTGTTCCAACGATTCCGTCTAATGACAGTTGGAGTGTTGCCGTTCGAAACAGATTGAGTAACACGTCGATTCACAAAAAACAATATACAGGACAAGAGTATACCCATTTGCACCTGGATAATGAATGCCGCATACTTAAAGCTTCAGCCAGTAGTATGTATGTATGTATGTATGTATTAAAGAAAAATTGGTTCAAACTCAAAGTGTTTTATCTATGCTAAGACGACACACACACAAGTGTCACTTACGTGTCACTCAAGAGTGCTTGACACCCTCGTCCGTCATCGGCGCTCTTAACGAGCCGCAACACTTGTAATTAGGGCGACACGCCGTTAATTGCCGCTAGGCACACATTGTCAACGAACACGATCGTTAGGTAGGTAAGTACACATTTATTTTTATTTGCAAAAGTAAAATCCGCGCTGACCAAATTCGGCCTTTACACCTGAACACAATAAATCGAGTGCACCTTTGGCCAGATAAGAAGAGCGCACCGCAAGCTAAAGGGCGACCATTGTCTGCGCATGAACTCGACCACAGGAATCGTGTACTGATAGCAACTTCATGCCCCTCGAGTGCACGTACCGCTGAATACTATTAGCATTCTTGCTCGTTACTTACTTTCAACTTCTTACTGTTGTTTTGCTATTATTTTTGCGTAAACAGTCCCATCTACCACCCGCAGAGAGGGTCACTAAAACTGGCCATCAACAATAAAAATTTTATTTATAAAATCTAGGATGGAGCGCTTTTGGAAGAATAAACATTATTTTTAAATCCAACATCCCGCTATGCTTTAAAAATGAGGTATTCGACCAATACGTACTGCCAGTTATGACGTATGGATGTGAAACGTGGATGCTGAATTCAAGAATGTTACGTAAGATCCAGTCCACACAGAGAAGCATGAAAAAATGCTCGGTATGGCAAGAAGAGATTGTAAGAGGAATACATAGATAAGAAGTACGACCAAAGTGGCAGATATAGCGGAACGTTTGAAAAAGTTGAGGTGGTAATGAGCTGGACACATAGCGAGAAGAATGGATGACAGATGGACGCGAGAAATACTGGAATGGTATTCGAGAGGATGTGAAAGAAAGCCAGGTTGACCGATGGTAGACGATGTGTGGAGTCATGTGGATGCAGATTGCTCAAGACAGACAGGAATGGAAGTGGATTGAAGAGGCCATCAGCATCAGCATCTTCACCATCCAGCAATGGATGGTGAACGGCTTAAAATGATGGTGTCATGATGATGATGATGATGATACATAAAATATGTACAACATTTGCAGAGAAAGTGTATCCGGACTATTAATCGGCGTATTTGGACGGCGGACTTTTACCGCGGAACATTTTATCGACAGAACTCATATCTAGACCTCGGATATTTTGTGGCGACGAACTTTGAATAGAACGGCCATTGCGTAACTCCTTTGGCCACCTGAAATCATGGAGAGAATATGTTAATGAGTACGAACGTGAGTTCGGGTGGGTAACGGAACATCCTAAGAAGCGTTTAGGGTCCAAATGTCGCACGTTATCAAAAGCATCCATATTTCCGTCGTCTAATAACATGCATTTTCATTGATTAAATTGCTGTTTATCATTCAGTTAACCAATTTTAGTATGTAACATTCACTGCTTAACACATTGTTTATACATATGTACAATATTATACCAAGCTAAACCAATCAACTGTGTATGACGAATCCAGATGCTTCTTTTGTGAAGTTTCATCAAATATTGAGTAAAAATTATGACTTTCACTCTGGTGCATATTTGGAGTATAGGCCAAAGTGCCTAGATTGATAAGAATTAAAGATGCAGTGCACACGTACGTGAGAGGGGAAAACAAATAAACAAATGTAAAGTGAGTAACAAAAAAAAGGCGCGGTCTTTATCGGTGCATAAGTTTAACATAAATTACGTGGTTGTAACGAACGGGCAGATGGGTCGGGCCCGATTAGCGACCGCGGCCCCACAGTCGATAACGCCTGCTGCGGGGTGCTCGCGAGCAATAAATTAGCAAGAAGTGCCTACTATCTCTCTTGCGCATTCACGTTCAGTTTTACCGCGGTCACGATCGCTCCCGTGCTCCTGGCAGGTGCGCTCAACCACTTCGAATCAAGTTTCGAACAAGCACTGCCACAATAACTACAATCTTTTTTCAGGTGGGGAGTATGTGTATAGTTTTTAGACAAACTAAAAATAATGTTACGTAAGATTCAGTGCACACAGAGAAGCATGGAAAGATGTATGCTCGGTATAACAAGAAGAGATCGTAAGAGGAATACTTGGGTAAGTAGCATGACCAAAGTGGCAGATTTAGCGGAACGTGTGAAAAAGTTGAAGTGGCAATGGGGTGGACACAGCGAGAAGAATGGGTGGCAGATGGACGCGAGAAATACTGGAATGGTATCCGAGAGGATGTGAATGAAAGCAAGGTAGACCGAGTGGTTGATGGGCTGATGAATTGAAAAGAATGTGTGGAGTCAACTGGATGCAAGTTACTCGAGACAGACAGGAATGGAGGATGGTTGAAGAGACCTACATCCATCAGCGGATGGTGAAAGGCTGAAAATGATGATGAAGTTTTTCGGTCCGGAATTTTGAGCACGTCGAACGGTATCAATGTAAAAGTTGTACTTCTAATATCTAAAGCTCGAGAATTGGTGGCACTGTCTAAATTCTTAGAAGGTACATTTGGTTTAAAATTTACAGTATAATTTAAGTATTAAATATTACGAAAAATTTCCCATGCGGCACTGTAAGTCGGTCCCCCCCCCCTACTGATTTTAGATGATAGTACCACCAATTTTCGAACTCTACTAATAACGAATTGATTATTAGAAATGTGAAATATCCTCTAGAAGGCAACAGGAAGCCAAGGTATCTTGTCTTGTAGTTTCTCAAAAATTGAAGAGACAATGCTTGATATCAGAAACGGTACCTTATAAAAATAAGATTCTAAAGCGACGTAAAGAGGCAAAATTGGTACACACGTTGCGAGGCAAGCCGAGCGAAGCTGCCTCGCTAAACGTGTACAAAGCTTTAGGTATACATAGCCCAAATTTTCAAACACAATAAGAAAAATTAAGAAATTGTGTTATTTACTGTTAAATAAATATTGGCATGTTTTTAGCTTGGGTTTTTTGTGTAATATGTGCATATTATATTTGTATATAAAAAAAATTTAAATAAACATCTTCAAACGCGTTTTATTCAGTTATTTGTAAATGTCACATTCCACACTCTTTTTAAGAATGGCATTTTCCTGATATATCAATTTAATATACATATGTACAAAAAAACTTTTACTACATAACATAAAAATGAATGCTTCAATTGATTTTGAACTTCTTGCACAAACTACGTCCATAGAACAAATTTTAATGATTCCTTTTATTGTTGATGAAAAACATTACTTATACATTGACGTCAATGTGTCAAAATATATGTATGTATGTACATATATATGAAAAATTTTCCCTGGATTATTTATTGTTGAATATCGTCAAAGTGCTTCACACATAAAATAAATCATTAACTTGAAGTATAAAAAAGTACTTGCGTACGTCTAGTTTTTCCACATAATGCACCTCAATTGCAAATGATACGAACAGGTGCAACTCTTGTAATTTTCTTGTTAGCACAACGCCACGCATTAACCTAAATTAAAAATCCCCAAGGCACTTTTGTTAATGAGTGTATAATGTCTTATAATACTACTAGTACAAATCACTGGAAAAAAAACATTGCTCGTTGTATTTGATAGATAATTACGCAAGTGCGTAATATTTAATATCATCATCAACATCATTTTCAGCCGTTCACCATCCACTGCTGGATGAAGACGTCTGCAATCCTCTTCCAATGCTGTCTGTCTTGTCTGTCCGAGCAATCTGCATCCACTTGATGACACACATTCTTCTCAATTCATCAGCCCATCGTCTACCATCGGTCTACCTTGCTTTCTTTCACATTGTCTCGGATACCATTCCAGTATTTCTCGCGTCCATCTGCCATCCATTCTTCTCGCTATGCTACTACTTCAACTATTTCACACGTTCTCGGATCTCTGCTTTGTATTTAAACTTTTAAATAATTTATTAGATAGCCCTTACCTACTAAGTAGGATACTTCTACATTGTCCCCCTAGGCCTGTCAGAAATCCTCCATTGTTTCATTTGAATCTTTGTTCCACAAATTATTCACTAAACTCCTTCATTTATAGATCCTGCTCGTCATTTAACGAAATCCCGGCACATATTGATCCTTTTCTCTATTCTTTGCCCTCCTTTAAATTATCTTTGCTTAAGTTCCTTTCCAGTCCCAACTCCTAAGTTCTTTTCTTATTTTAATCTGTTGTTCGTTTGCAACTATTTTGGCTGTAGTTTATTGTGTGATATTAATATTATTTTGTATTTATATTTTATTGTACATATACTATAAGCTGTTTGTTGCATGATTAATTAAATAAATAAATAAATAAATAAAATAAATAAATAAATATCTGCCACTTTGGTCATGCTTCTTACCCACGTGTCCGTCTTATGATCTCTTCTTGTTTTACCAAACATACATCTTTCCATGCTTTTCTGTATGCACTGGATCTTACGTAAAATTATTGAATTCGACATAGACGTCTCACATCCATACGTCATAAGTGGCAGTGCGCATTGGTCGTATGCCTTATTTTTTAAGCATAGTTGAATATTGGATTTAAAAACTATGTTCATTCTTCCAAAAGCGCTCCATCCTATTCTCATTTCTTGTTCTTTACATCCAGTCATATTCACCAATTGTCTTAGGTATAAATAACTATCCACTACATATCTTTACAATATGATTATCTACTGTGACTACGTTTTGCGTGCAAAATTCATTAAACATAATTTTAGTTTAATTAAAATTCAATATTTAATATATACACGGCTAAATTCGTTAAGAACTTCTTTCGCTATGACTAATTAGCGAAAGTCGTCGTTTTCGACGTAATTAACGAGCGTCGTTTTTTCCGCAGAACCTTACAACAACATATGTACATATACACGTTGCATTTACAAGTCAAAGGTGTACCTGCGCTTACGGTGACGACCTTTTAACCCCTTGAGTGCCAGAAGCACTCGTGCGATGCGCCGAACGATTGCCGCAAACCAACGAAGGTCGAGACGCGTCTTGAATCCACAGGTTGCTCTCGTCGGCCTCCAAATAAAACACAACCTATCCAGTTAGTATTTTTATCAATTTCATTCGCTGTCAACACTGATCAAATTCGGCTCGATTTGTCTGTCAAATCGGACGTGCGATTTGACAGGCGAAATTTGCGCACAGCTGAAATTCATCATAGTACCTATGTATGTATGTATGTACATTGTACATAAGTGTGTGTATAAGTAGATGTAAAAAAATTGAAAAAGAGCCGAGATGTTACAAACCAGTTAATTTATTTTGTGAGATATTGATTGGCTACAATAAATCACACCGTTTCGACGCGCTTATCTCGCGCACAAAGTGTACACTCTGTACGTTATATGTATTATACGACGTATCGGAACAGATTGAGATATCAATGTTAATTTATTATTTACAGCTCGCACGAAATGTATTTTTTTTTCAATACACACCTACAAAATAAGTGAGTCAATGCGGATTCAATTTTTATTTAAAAAAAAACTACGAGTATACATACATACATACATATATGTATGTATGTACATACATAGGTAATATGTTAAAGGGTTATTTCAAACTAACGCAAGTGCGGCCTAAAAACGGGTGATTAGAAAAATCGCATTTTTCGCACAATACCAAAATTAATAACATTTTATTATCTGTAATCTTGTGCAATTGAAACATAATAACGTTTTTTTCATGTCATAGCATTTCTTATCGAATAAAACGTATCAAGCAAATGCTTCACGTCATTTCAATATAAGACGTGTAAGCCTACTCGTTTCAATTATAATTCACGTCAATGCCCGTTGACAGTGTCATCGGATGGTTATCATTTATCTATAAATGTACCTATACATAAATATATGTAGGTATGTACATGTGTACCGTAAGTGTATTGTACATATGAGTGAGTGTGAGCGTTCAGCGACTATCCAGGGAGCTGGCCAGGCAGACCCTTGCACTACTATATGTATATAGAAATAATTAGGTGACGGTCAAACTCAATATAGTAAACGCCTTATTATATGACAGTTACTTTGTGCCAAAGCTTAACAATAAATTTTCGCCAAAATAGAACAAATTTACAATAATTTTCTTTAGAAATATAAAATATGATCTTATATGCGTTAAAATAGGCGCAATCTTCAATTTGTAAAATTAAACAATTAAAATTTTATTAATGTGTAAAAGTTTCCTTTTCTGCCGAACTTCATAAAAAACGTTGACCTTACTTTATTTTGTATGAGTATAGCCTATTTTGTATTAATACGGCAAAATTGATTTCCTTTCAAAGATTTGCACAATTCAAAAGGGTACCCCGCGTCTCAAACAACACCATGGCGGTGCAGCAAACAACCATAGGTACACATATTTACAGTCGGATGATTAACGGCCGCTAATCCGGCCCGTTTTCCATTATCCGGCCGAGTCTATTATCCGGCTGGGCGTACTACGATCCATCCGACAGATATATTAGCGCGATACCGGCCCAAGATATATTGCTTAATGCGCCTTAACCCTTGTAGGTGTCGTAAATATCTGTGACAGCCGGACAGATAGCAGCGCCTTGCCGATACTTCTTTGCGCCGAACCGACAAACACACACAAATATACATAAATAAAGCTTATACGTACAATGTACCTACGTAGGCTAATCAAAGACCCTCCAGTTCATCGTGCCTTTCAAAACTCTGAGCTTCACAATCGATCTTTCATCACATGTTGAATTATGTCAAAGTCACCATAAAGCTTACACAATCTATGTATGTATATGTACCACAAGTGTTCGATCTTATTCGAAACGGCATAGGCAAGGATTTAATTGTTTAGCTTTCTTGCAAACCTCCTCGGTTATCATATGATAGCCGCCATACATAGATATAGAATAACATAGATAGGGCATGTCTAACCTTTTTGCTTAGAGAAAGCGTCCTACGCACCGGGGTTGCGGAGTGCGGGGTAAGGAATTTACCAGAAAAAATCGCACAGGGTGGAATTAGGCATAATTTTGCCCTTTTTTTAAATTAAATTTAGAAGGAACATATAAAATTGATCAGTTTTATTTCTATTATAATTATGTCAGGGCTCGAAATGGAAATTTATATATATTGACATATTTTTCAGGATTAATTCCCACCCTTGTATCAGGATTCTTGAAAAAGGATTGTTTTGTTAAGCCAGCTCTACACTCGCGCGTGAACTTGAACGTGCCTTTTCGCAGAATATTTGCTTTCCAATTTGTCCTTTTTCATTATATAATAAATTATAATTTTTGAATGAATATGAATAATTCTATGAATAATCCTATGAATAATTCCAATAATTCCAATTTACAGGTAGCTTCAGAATTCCTAAACAATGGCATTTTTAAATCATCCCTACAAAATTCAATTGCTTTGGCAACACTTCGACTTAACAATTGCGTTGCTAATTTTACTTTCATTATCTGATTTCTAAATAAAATATGACGTGACGTTAATGTATTAATTAAATTGGTGCCGTTTACTATATCATTCTAATGTTTAATAGTTCAAAAATAGTTAATTTTAATAATTATATTCCAGTGCGGCCCCTGCTTGCGTTGCCAAAGCTTGGGTCGACAAAGCGCTCTAACTACAGTGATCGGCAACCTACATACATACATACGCTGAAATTCCACATAATTTTATTTTAAATATTGGACACTCCGCGTGCTACTAAATCAAATTAATTAAACCATATTTGCCTACATACATATATACACTATGTACATATATTAAAATATGATACTATAATAAAACCATCATTAAAAATTACAATATTTAATCATTAGTAACTTCTTAATTTTTGAAGCTGACACCAATATTTAGTTCATAGTTTGAAGTTTTTAACTTTATGCAGATTTCCGAATTTCCTTCAGTGCCAAAAAACATTCCACGTGCATCTTAGTGGCACGCGTGGCATAGGTTTCCGATCGCTGCGCGGTATTAGAGTCTACTATACACACAACGTGCCGATATTTTAATAATGTTAAAAATACTATTATAATTAAAGAAATAATATATATTCTTATTATGATATGTGATGCCATCCTCCTTTTTATGTTTTCTCGAATAATTGTAACACAATTTCGTTACACAAGGTGGACTTTTCGAAAAAATGTCAATCGACCTACTCGCTTGGAGTCAAGCAAGCAAATGACGCTGGGTGCATTAGTCGTTCAGTGTGCATTAGATAAATTCCGGATACTTCTCGGGCGTTAGGGCCCATCTATGTTATTCTATATCTATGCCGCCATATGATCATAGAAACCATATATGGTTTAATTTTTAACTGATGCGATTACCTATCTAGTTAGGTGCAGACAGACAGTTCATTTCGAAGCAACGATGTCCTATCAACAGATATCGAATTTAAGGCCAAGATAGAGGCTTTTTTAATTAAGGCCCTCATCGTTTTCTACCACCCTCCCTGTTCTCGCCTTTTCCTCCGTTTTGCTTTTTTTTTTTGGCTTTTGTTATCTTCTGAGTTACGGCTTATTTAGGCTATCGACCGTGGGCGAACCGACGTAAGTTGTCTTTTATTTTTTGTCTTTCTCGTTTCCTGCCGATTGACATAGCAAAATTTCAGATTACTACACCGTAGAATGTCTAAATTGCGTGTAAATATTTATACACTTTAGATGAAAGAAGAAGAAACAAAACGAAAAATGAAACTAGGATGAAGCGCTTTTGGAAGAATGAACATACATATGTATGTAGGTATGTACCTATAGTTTTTAAATCCAACAAGGCATATGACCAATGCGTACTGCACTTCCAGTTATGACGTATGGATGTGAAACGTGGATGCTGAATTCAAGAATGTTAAAGATCCAGTATGCACACAGAGAAGCATGGAAAAATGCTTCGTATAGCAAGAAGAGATCGTAAGAGGGATACATGGGTAAGAAGCATGACCAAAGTGGCAGATATCGCGGAACGTGTGAAAAAGTTGAAGTGGCAATGAGCTGGACACATAGCAAGAAGAATGAATGGCAGATGGACGCAAAAAATACTGGAATGGTATCTGAGAAGATGTGAAAGAAAGCAAGGTAGACCAAGTGGACGATGGACTGATGAATTGAGAAGAATGTGTGTAGTCAAATAGATGCAGATTTCTCAAGGCAGACAGGAATGGAAGAGAATTGGAGAGGCCTTCATCTAGCAGTGGATGGTAAATGGCTGAAAATGATGATGGTGATGATGATGAGATAAATGAGTGACGATTGCTTTTGACCAATGACAAGTCAAACCATTTAACTGTTGATATTTTGTGTTTTTTATTGATTGTGTATTTGAGGGCGTTTCCGAAACACCGGGACAGTTTACATGCAACTCGTACTACGAGTACATGTCGCACGACGTGCTCGCATTAATCTTTCAAACTTGATGAATTCAAACAGCTTTTTTCGTGTCGGATTAACGAAACAAGCTCTTTACGGCTCCAACTTGTCAACGGCTTGTCCGACTCGAAAAGTCAACCGTTAGAAAATTATTTTTCAAGACGCAAACGAATCGCTCGCTCCTAATTATTATCCAATCAAAACACACGCAAGCGGAAAAAATACAACTACACAAAAACACGACCGACATTTCAAACAGATTTTCTGACAGCAAAATGAAAAAAATGTTTAAAGCAACGTTCGCTTATCCGTTCACTGCCAAAGTGAACCGTATTCATCTGAAACAAAGATATATTCACGAAAATAACGCGAACTTTCCTAGAATATGTACATTCTAAATCGAAACAAAGATTCGTACAATCTCATCAATACCTACCTGGATTTTTTGTACGACCATAATAAATATCTCGTATACAATTGAAGCGTATACACTCGGACGGATCAATCGTTTGTGTTTGGCCCGCTTGATTGATGAAGTAATTCTACACCTTTTTATAAGCGCGTTCTTATCGGTATCAGATCGACCTGTATGTTTTTCGATAATTTATTAGCGTGCCTTTGGGTGTTCTTGTCATCCGCTTCGACGGTATCATCATCAATAATGTTTTCTCCGTTCATTGTGCACGATTATTTATTATTATTTATTTTTATTTCATTCTACAACAACGTATTTATACCACGATTAATTATATTTATTTATTTTTAATAACACACGCGTTATAGCCAAACCCGAGTCATTACTTGAATGAAACATTTACTGCGCTTATTAATTAACAAGTGCA
This sequence comes from Parapsyche elsis, assembly GCA_022651745.1. NCBI lineage: Eukaryota > Metazoa > Arthropoda > Insecta > Trichoptera > Hydropsychidae > Parapsyche > Parapsyche elsis. The sequence goes on along the minus strand of JAGVSN010000002.1, from coordinate 8,303,564 downwards.
TAGTGATTGTAGACGAGGTTCAATCACACGATAGATTACACACGTCCGTTGATATTAAATGGTTTATGGTCATGTTAGAATGTGACAAGTTAACTAAATCACCCTTTGGTCATCTTTGACAGGTATCTGCAATCCTCCGCTGTCATTCTCTGGATCCTTCGGATAGGCTGTAGTTTAATTTGTGGAAGAAGCATCGATAGCGCGCACGCTCTCGGTCACTGTCACAGATTAACATATAGACTGCGGCAGAGTCATTACAGGGCGATTTGTCAGAGGTGGCGCGTGGGCGACAAGAGACCTGGAGAGAGATGACTATACAAGACAGGTAGCTAACTGTTGGGGTGCCATTGAATTATTATAATGGCCAAGGTGACAAGTGCCAGTGGCAGTGATACGCAACTCCGAGTGCATAACATGCGTAAATAACGTACATTGCACGCGAATACTAGACATTGTAATAACAGCCATTATGAACACCTCTGATATAGTGCACTTGTTTATCAGAAATAGGAAGAAAAACTACAACTATCAATTTTTAAATGCACTATTAATGTTCGTTAGTTACAGTTGATCGCCTGAAATTGTCTTTGTAAATTACGTATGAATTTTTGTTACGATTCCTTACAAAATTACCTAAAATCTACTATATAAAATTCAATGTTTGTCTGTTTGTTTGTTTGTTTGTCCGCTATGCAAATCTACAGTTTTCAACTTAGAACCGCCAAACTTGGTATACTATCTCATGATACCCCAAGTCAGACCGTAAGTGGGTTTTGGAAGGGGTCGGAGTCCGCAGTCAAGGGGCCCCCATACAATTTTTTTAATCTGAAAAAAATTTTGTACTGGAGAATAAATCTTTTCATTTGTTTCAATTTTTGTTTGTACTGGAGAATAAATGTCACCCGCACGAGCACGCCGGGCAATTCAGCTAGTTCAATATAAAATTCAAGGCACGGAATATTTCTTGGCGAACTTCAATTTGATATTAAAAATGTTTATCTTAGTGCAACGGTCGGGAACCTGCCGCTCTCGATGTTATTCAAAGTTTTGTGTAAAGTGAATTAAAACATTCCAAAAAAGTGTTTAAAAGGCAATTTTAAAAAAATCCCATTTATTTAAACAACTTCGTGGACATATGTATGTAAAAGCCTTTAAAATCATTTTGTAGATTTAAACTTTTCAGTAATAAATTGTTTATCATTAAATAATACCGAAAAGACAACTAATGTCATAATTTTCAAGTAGGTACCTACATATATTTATTTTATTTTTAAATATTAAATTCAAAAACAATATGCTGCGGCTCTCAAAATTGCCAATTTTTCAAATTTATCCATGAAAAAGGTTCCCGACTACTGTCTCAGTGTAACGCATGTACCTATCTTATGTAGTCAAGTTGGTACTAAAAAATTATTATACTATTAGTACTATTAATAATTCTAATTACAAAAAGTATACCATCAAAACTGAAATGTAGGTATATATATGTACATAATAGAGAAAGCTTAAATTTCTAAAATTTATTTCAACACCTTATTTTATTAAATTTTTCTCATTAATACTTCATTGAAGAATATATCCTCTTCAGAGATTCCGAATGTTTAATTTTTTCATTCAAAACTTTTCTCGTACAACTTGTACTCTTTTCTAACAATGTAAAAATTACATACAAGATAGTGCAAAAATGTTTAAACATTTTTTTTTTATGAGGGTTTTTATAATGGTTTGAAATTAAAATTTCAACCAAATGCTTTTCGATCCTTAACAAAATTGCATTCATAACATTATTGCGCTTTTCAAGCGATGTATCATGCAACAAAAATTCAATCTAAATACCAAATAATACAACAGTTTTATGATCGCATCTCAATACAAAAATGAAAATAAGCTCATTTTGATTCATTTGAGATTTATTCAGTGTGTGAAATTGAAGATATGACCTTTTGCCTGTCGAGCATGCGGCTCGCTTTGTTGTCGAAGACTTACGAGCGCGGTGGCTTTCGTTGACGGTTAACACTTATCCGGCTGGATCTGGCCCATAATTTATCCGGATGGATTGACCCCGAGTCGGCACACCGAAATCGGAAAAATAAAACCGGGTGCTGTCAGATTTCCCCGCGGTGAAAACGTTCACCGTTTGTCCGGACGCGATGATATCTCGACACGAAACTAACCCGACTCGGTTAAATCCTCATTATTCAAACGCGCCGAGGGAGAATCAATATGTATGTATGTACATACATACATATGTACATGCATACATACATAGAGCGGTCTTTTTATTTTATTTATCCGGATTTTAACCGGACGCTTTGTTTGGTCGTTGTCTTTCATGTTTACGACCGACGACGCGATCTAAAATTGATTTCACATTGAAGTCGTGGATACGAATGACCGGGTCCGTTGATTTGCTGGTGATTAATCATCGAATGCAATCTCGATAGCGCAAATAAACTGACGGTAGCTGTACGTAATCTTTTACCAATCGAGCATAACCACTTGGATCCATCTGTGTGGATAAGCCTCAAAGTTTGAGATTCGAAACCATACTTCATACTTATACTTATACTTATACTTCATATTCATACTTATAACATTTATATAATTACATACCTTGTCCCAACTTTTGAATACATTTCAAGTGTCAAATTGATTAATACAACAGGGCGATCGATAAGATCAAAATGATTGGACGCTAGGATTAAAAATCGATTCGTCCAATTTAATACTCGAAATTATAATTACGCACAAATTAAATGATAACAATATCAATTTAATCAAAGCTCAAGCCGCTGGGACGCACACAATCTCCTTTAGCACGTGGTATAACTAAGCTACCGTACCGTAATCGATAATAGCGATATTCCCATATTATTTGGCTCATTTTTTATCGCAGCGTTGCAAAGTAATGCTGATTGCAACAACGTATGCAATAAATAAAATTGAAATCTCGCAGACCCGGCGCATGAGAGCGATGGAAACGTTACATCCTGCACGGGAAGCGCATGACAGCGATCATGATAAGTGAATTCTTAATTACACACCCGGTTTAAAACGAGATGGGTACCTAACTATACACATTGTATATGCGTATAATATAACTGGCGAAAGATTCGACCGATAGTAAGTCGCTTTGATGTGAGGCGACAATGTGTGAGGGGCCCCTCGTTTAACGCCACCGACTTTGACGACTACTTTCCGAGGGTGAGTCGATAAAATTATTCAATCTGATTATTTTGCAGTAGACTTTGTATGTCTGACAACGTTTTGACGAAGGTTTGACCTTGATCGGACAATTATTGCGCTGTTTTGACGGTTCCCTTTATTTGAACGCTCCACTTTTCATAGACATCAAAGAACAACAGCTAAAAGCGATACGTAGTGTGCCAGCAACTGAAATACACACTATCCACTTCCAATTCATCTATCGATCTAATAATGACCTATAAAACAAAAAACAAAAGCGTACAACTGAAACGCATAAACCAAATTATGCAGCACTAAAACAAGCTAAGCGTACCTACATATAAATTTAAACAAATTTTTGAGAAATGTCAATTGTATTTTTAATAAACCTACTGAATTATGTTATGATTAGAGACCGGCCAGAATTGGCATGAACGTAAGCTGCAGGTACAGAAAGCGGTTTGCAGGGCCGTATTGGAAATTGTCCAGGATTCCATCACCATGCTTAGCAACGAACTATGTACGTCTTAACAAATAAGTTCATGAAATCCTGGAAACGATTATAATTTGGACCGCGAAGAAAGTCGTAAAACTCGAAAAGTGGATTTTTTCGATGACATCAGCTTTTGCAAGCCGTTCCCGCTCCTTTATACTTCTCGCATATATTTCAGCCTTGACGACAATTTCCAATACGGCCCTGCAAACCGGTTTCTGTACCTGCAGTCTATGTTCACGCCAATTCTGACCGGTCTCTAGTTATGATTCTCTTGTATGAAAATTAAAAATGATAAAATTAAGTTAAAGAAGAATCATATTTGTGTAATTTTTTTTATATAAAATATTAAACTCTCTATTAGATAGTCTCATTGTTATTCATTCGGCACGTGTACGTGCTACCCATTCTCGATTTTTATTAGATTATGAAACTATTTCACATAACAATTAATTATTATTTTCATTCTCCTATACCCAAAATGATTAGATATGGTAATAAATACTCTGACTTTATAATTTTTTTTAAATATAAATCTGTCTAAGGCAACGACTAGTTTCTTTATTTATCAACTCTTTTATATTCTTTATTTTTTCTCTAATATCATATATTATGTATTATCTATGTAGAAGCCCTAACCGGCGTATAGTAAATAAATAAATATACCTATCGTCTTCGGCAAAATTTGACGTTGTAGAAAAGTTAATGCAAAATTTGATTGAACAAGGATTTTGTGCTTATAAATGATGACGTTCAACCTTCAAAGCTGTTCGTTATCAATGCATTGCGTATTGAGTGCTCACTCATTCATCGATGTCCGTTCAGTTCTCCGTGTAAAATCGCCTCTCGCAGTTGAGTTGAACTGCTGACTGATGAATCAAGTCGCATGTTAGTCACACAACAACATATTTTTTCATTAAATCTGTATATATTTTATACACACACACACACCTGGGCTGGTATGGTTTGATTAATGCCGAAGTGTCAGCTCGGGGTATATTGGTGGCGAGCTTTGTGCGCGGCCGTGTGTTGTTTCCTCGCAAACAACAAACAGCCGGTTTTGTAACATTCAATTGAACATTATTTATGCCGGTCGTCTCTCGCCATAGCTATGGCATAGCACGGCTACATAGAGCTCTCGGATGGCGATGGTGCAGAATTAAAGGCTGATTAATGGCCGTCCGTTTATCTCCGGTTGGAATCCGGCCGCCGACAATAATAAATATCTTCCGCCGCCATGGAACGTCTTGCGGAAGCTTCCAAGGCGACGCACAAAAACCGAGAGACCACTCTTGACGACTCAATCATTTGACGATCGCGATCTCCACGACATATACAATAGTGAATAGACTATAGACTATATGTATTGTCAACGTGCCAGCGGTTACTGTGCGTCGGTGTAACTTGCGCCGTGTGATGACATCTGCGACACGAAAGCTTGCTCAATCATACGCGTTTCATGCGATGTCGCTTTCGCTGCTTCGGTGAATGTATCATGAAGTCGTAATTAGTATACATGTATATGTACTTACATACGTATATACGAACTCTAAATTCAAGAATGTTACGTAAGATCCAATGCACACAGAGAAGCATGGAATGATTTGTTTGATATAACAAGAAAAGATCGTAAAAGGAATACATGGGTAAGAAGTATGACCAAAGTGGCAGATATCGCGGAACGTGTGAAAAAGTTGAAGTGGCAATGGGCTGGAGTGCTGGACACATAGCAAGATGAATGTATGACAGATGGACGCAATAAATACTGGAATGGTATCCGAGAAATGTGAAAGAAAGCAAGGTAGACCAAGCGGACGATGAATTGAGAAGAATGTATGTAGTCAAGTGGATGCAGATTGCTCAAAACAGACAGGAATGGAATGGAGGGTTAGAGAGGCCTTCATCCAGCAGTGGATGGTGAGCGGCTGCAAATGATGATATACGAACTAGCCGGTTTACCCGTCATACGACGGTGGATTCTCCCGTGCGCCGTAGCAGCACAGCTCATAGCGCGTTTGACAGTAGGTACGTGAAATAATTCTATAGAGTACCGTTGATTTATTTATTTATTTTATATAATATTAGCTAATAAGCTAATTTAACTTACATCTATTACATATTTATAACAACTACATAAATCTATGTATGTACATAGTAGTACACTTTACTTTTTTGGGCTAAAAACCTGTTAATAAATAAATAAATAAAAATATCTACTATGCCTCACAGAGGTGTCTCCTCACACTTTTCAAGAATGCATGTATGGTCTTAGAAAACCTGACGCACTCAGGGAGGGCATTATACATTAACACACCCCTGTGAAAAACGCCACCAGCTGTCTTCGTTTTCCTTACTCTACCTACAACTAAATGGTTCTTATTTCTAGTACAGTAATTGTGGATATCACTATTTCTAATGATATAATTCTTAAAATAATTTGGCAATAACTTATGATCTAACTTATAAACAAAAGACAGTGTGCTTAACTTTAAACAATTTCTAATACTCACCCATTGATTGAATGTACATATGTATGGTCATGAAATTGGCTTATTGCCAATACACCGCTAAAAAAATGTCATTTATTATGTTGGAAACTAGCGAGTATCCGTTGACAGTGCCACCGGGTGGTTACCGTGTCATGAGTTTTGTGTACATTAGTGCGGTTATGTAGACACGGTTGGCACATGCGCCACCCGTGTAAATTTGGGTTGCGTGTTTCACCTTTCGTTGAAGTCTAGCCATATAAATGCGAGCGTAACGGGCGCAGATTTCTGGGCTTTTATTTATAGTAATTCTAGCGTGACCGCAAAAACCCAGACAGGCAGGCAGACGCTTACGTTATGTGTATGTAATACAATTTAGTTATGTGTATTCTATTATTTTGAACTACATACATACATATATAATTATACCGAATAGATTGTTTACATGGAATTTTATATTGTTAGACTTTTGTTTGATCGCCGGGGCAGTTTCTGAAATATTCTGTGGTAAACTTTTCGACAAAAAAAAAACCCTACTTCCGGTTGACTGATTTTAATGATTTATTTTTTGGTAACTAGCAATTTCTATCAGAATTACAACATTATAATATTGTGACGATACTACATATTTAAAAGGCCGAAAAAAAAAAAAAAAAAACAAATCGTTCAAGAGTAAACTGCCACTTTCGCTCCTCAGATGTTGACCAAAATCACAGTATCTCTTACGGCTAACGTGAAAACTATAGATATGAAATTTCGACAATATCATCGGAGCCGTTTCAGAAATATTCTGTGGTAACAGAATTTCAGAATTTTCTACAAGAAAAAAAACCTACTTCCGGTTGACTGATGTTGACCAAATTCCTTATGGCTCTTACACTTTACGTGAAAATACTAGATATGAAATTTCAGTTAGATAGACTTGCTAGTTTCGGAGAAAACACACATACAGACACACACACACATATGTACACAGCAGCACAGACATACAGACACACACACATATACACACAGACATACAGAAATTTTCCAGAAATCATGAAAACGTGATCAGGGGATGATACCTGATACAAATCAGTCAAAATCTCGAGGTGGAATTTTCGCACGATCACAAAACATACTTTATCCGATTAGGATAAAGTAAAAATATCTGATACAAACGTACAGCGAATCCACCAAAAAACGTCATGTATTTTCCAATTTTCCAATAAGAAACTGAGAAAAGTCCCCACTAAACTGCCAGAATTTTCAGTTTTCCTTCACCCGCCCCTATCTTCACATTTTACCTGCTGGTTTCTTAGTTACGCCAAAGAAGTGCACGGTATATCTAAATAGATGCGGTGTAAATGCATCTGGAGCCGCCCATGGCGCCTGAGGGGGCGATTACCGCCTAACCTTCGTGCCGGGCCGCCATTATGTGAGACCACAGCCGCCATTAATCATCCGGCCATGATTGATGGCTTTATTTTTTGATGGCCGCTGTGGCTTCGTTCGACCGAGCGCTCGTTATTTATTATCGCGTCATTGTCGACCGACCTAACCGGCACAGGATATTACGCGCAACAAATATTGAAACACCGCTTGATATAACTGATTTATCCACAACCTGCCCCCCCCCCCCCACCCCCCCTGACCCCTTCAGGTTGTAGATTAGAAGATACGTACAATGTCACAGAACAAAGTGCAGATCTATCAGCAGATCATTGCTTGATTGTCGATTACTGTATTGAAACAACTAATGAGCAGTATTATTCGGATTATGAACAAGCTCTGTCAAACGTGTGTGCTTTTATTCATTTATTTCTCATTTAGCCAAAACAGACCACGTTGTAGCATGTACATATGTATGTATGTAGATTGTTTGAGATAAAGGTGCGACGCCACTGGCAGAGCACGACCCCGCCAGACTCCTTGCCAGATAAATGCGACACGAGTCCTTAACAATACTAGCGGTTAGGGTTGCCACTTTGACAGCTATAATTTATTTTACTGTATTGCCGTCACAACTATTGATAGCCATTTGATAATACTCGATGCAATTAAACGTAATATTCTAACTCTCGAAAACTTTTTTAACACACTTTTACAGTTCTCAAAATCAAAGCAAGCACTAATGAGTCACTCATTATTAGACCCATACGAAAAGTATACGCTTTGAATCTATGACTTGCAGAGTGTTATTTAATTTGGGACAAACCTCCACCAAATAATGAAGAAATAGGATCATATCAAATGGTCCTTGGAAGACTAACTTATGTTGATGTTAATTCCACCTGGAAATTGTCGAAATTAAAAGTTTAAAATACATGTGATCATACTATATAATATGTACCTAGTACTAATTTTCTTTCGTTTTGACGTGAATACGTCTATACGCGAACCAGTATGGGGTAACAGTACGGAAATGGCGGTGTTACATTTGGGTGGGCATAATTTTCGACACTATAACTTCGTTACTAATAACACGATTGACATGAATGTTGTTTTATTCACTTGGGTATACGTCTACGATACATTTTTGACGTCGAGTTAGCACTGTGCATGCGCAAGGCGTGGAGGAGGGGGCGTATCTTCCAACGGCTATTTTGGACTTTTTGGAAATTTCCAAGCAGTATACCTCGCGACTCTGAGTGCTAGCGCGGTGATTTTGCTACTAAACGAAATGTCTTTTTTAGATCTGTTGATTTAAGCCATAAAAAGTTTGTTGGTGAAAAATCAAAAAGAAGTCGAAAAAAAATCTTAAATTTCACTATGTCGGCCCATACTCGGCGAAAGGCCAATAGGAAATACAAGAAACGTATATCATCAGAAAGAGGGTCTAATCATCTATCGATCAGTACCAAAATGTCTGTGACAGAACAAGTGAGACGGTACCGGAAACATCAGAAAGTCGACGCTGCACGCAGGAAAAACAACGGCGCGAGCACCTCGACGGCCACTGTTTACCACAGGCCAATGATAAATAAAATTGTAATCGATTACTAGTTAAGACTTTATTCGTTGTGCTCTAAATAAATATATATTAACGTATCTATTTTGATGCTTTCATTTCATTCTCATATTCCAAATAAAATATTAGCCGCTAGCGCAGACGTATTCACGGAAAACCCACGGCCGTATTAGACACAGCCACACCCCGATTTTTTTTTGACGGAAAAGTTACCATATTTTAGTTACAATAAAAGTACAGTAAAGCCCGCCTATCAAAAATGATAATATTCCTCGAAATGAACATTTACATGTACTTAATTGATTATTTTATTTTAATATTGAACTGTACATGCCTGTTTCCATTAATTTAAATTTGATTTAGCTCACGATCGGTGGCAGCCCTTAGCACACCTTGCGATGTTCGCGCGCGCGGATTCGATTTGTGTAAAGGTCGCACACACAATGGGCTTTTCGCTTCGTGACAATTAATTAACGACCAATCTGTAATCTGGCATTGTGATGCCGTGTCTGCGGCCCGCTTTACAAGTCACCCTACTCGACTCGACCCCGCTTTTCACACCCCTTTGAAAAAAAACCGCACAAGGCGGTATTTTCTTCACTTGGAATGATCGGCGATTGAATTTCAAAAATAAATTAAGTCATAAGTACAACATGCTCGCACTTACATACAATATACGAAGACTGCGTGGTGAAATAATTGTTTTTCCGCTTTAGGCGCGCTAACGATCCATTGTTCGAGCGTATTGAAAAAGTCGAGTGCCGCTTCGTGCTTTTCCAAATTTGGCATTTCCACGTCGAAGACGCCGACGTTGTTTACACAAGGCGATCCGGCCGAGGACGCGACGTCATGTTTTAAATGTCATAATTGCGACAATGACTGATGGACAGTCGTAGAGGCGGCATGTCAATCAACTCCCAGTATGACAGATCAAGTTCGATCCGTCACCAATTGCAGAAAGATCCTTTCTTGTACGCGAGCGTGGAAAAACTAACCCGTTCTGCAGACATGTCAATAGCGTCGTCGATTTGTTGGAATGGTATTAATTTTTTACTAGCCGCAGCAAGTACCTGACCCTTCTGAATACACTCGAGAAAGACACACAGTTAAAAATGTATTTCATTTAAACAGAGTAGATACACTTGATCGATATGAAATTGAGCCCCAACTGTGTGATAATATCTCACTCTCCTACCATACACATACATATGTACGTGTAGGTACACCACACACCCACGTTGAATTGGCTCGTTAACTGGTTCGCTGCCGCGAGTGTCGCGTTACCTCGACGGGGTGTCGGACGTTAAGTGCCCGTCGGCCGTAAATTAACCCTTTCGGCTAACTAACCTTTAGCGCGCGAGAGCGCATGGAAACGCGCCGGCAGGTGGCGATTACATAAATACGACCGGCGATAACATAAAGCGGCGAGATTTACGCGAAGCCTGCCGCGAAGTCGACATCGTCGACGTGTACACGACTCGGGGATACCTTGTAATGGCATGACGGTGTCGACAACCTTTTATAAAATTCCTACCCTTTCTAAAGACAAAAAAAAACCCAAAGCAACTAATAAAACGTATATTGAGTTTGTTCAGTCTGATAACTCTTGATCTTATTATTTGATCCTACATATCATTATGTCCTAAAAAATCAGGAACGAACCGAATCGGAATAATATAAAACCGGAATGAACCAACGTTTTCATTTTCGTAAAATTTTAACAGGAAGTACTGAAATTAAACAATAATATGAACACAGTTTTTTCTTATAATTTATAAT